>CAJQZP010001030.1:3200000-4400000 GCA_907164705.1 Parnassius apollo | reverse complement strand
GCTGGTGATCTTCAAGGCACCGCATGAGCTGGCTGTTAATAATGAATTCCATTATTTTAGAGAACAAGAAGGTGATGGCGATAGGCCTATAGTTGGACGGATACGAGCGGTTACCTTTTTTAGGGATCGCGTGCACGAGGGCTGTCTTCCATGATTTCGGGACTACTCCGAGGGAGCAGGAGTACCGGAAAAGACGCGTTAAGACCGGTGCCAACTCCGGAGCACACGTCTTCAGCACAATAGGAGGGACGCCATCCAGCCCACTCGACTTCTTGACGTCCAGAGAGAGGAATGCTCTGCGCACTGAGCGTTGAGTAAACAGGACATTCTGCATGGAGCACTCACTCAGCGGGATGGTCGGCGGTGTGTTGCCCCCGTCATGAAGAGTCGAGTTGGACGCAAAGAGAGAGCCCAGCAGACTGACTTTGTCCTTTGCGGCATGGGCCAGTAAGTCGTCCTCCCTGTGCAGAGATGGGAGAGATGACTTACAGAAGTTCCCTTGGACAGCCTTGGTGATAGATAGATAGATAGAAGATTCTTTATTGCACTCAAACAAAACAATTTGGTACAAAGGCGAACTTCATGCCGAAAAGGCATTCTCTGCCAGCTAACCTTTTGTAGTGTGGTGAGAGCTATGGGTAGAGCCGCGAGAGAAAAAAGAAAGAAAAACTAACTTATTTATTCATACTATTCAAAACGCATTATATAATATTATGTATATGTTAGTTTATACACATATACACCCATACACATACATACACACACACACACATATATATACACACACACACATATATATATATACATATATATATACATACATACATACACATATATACACACATACACATATATTTAAACAAAATATATACTAAACCAATAACATGCAATATAGTATACGAAATTATAATAAACATAATCAATAAAATTAATCAAGTATTTATTGAAGGAGCATCTTTTAAATCTCGTGGAAGGTTATTCCAAAGTGTAATTGAAGATACCGTGAAGGAATCCGAGTAGTATGCAGATTTATTCATCGGGATAGTTAGAGTTTTGTTGGTAATCGAACGGGATAAGCTTAAATATGAAAACGCTCTTTTAGATAAACTGGGGAACAAGGATTGTGAAGAATACCATACAAAGTGGTTAGAAGGTGTGTGTTCCGGCGAAAACGGATGTCGAGCCACTTAAGTCTTGAGCGAAATTGTGATATATGATCAAACTCGCGCAGGCCAAAAATATAGCGTATGCACAGATTGAGCAGACGGTCAAGTTTGCTAAGCAGCTCCTCAGTTATATTTGGATAGGCAATATCGGCATAATCAAAAATAGGAAGCAACAGAGAGTTGACTAGCGTAACCTTGGCCGTCTGAGGAATAAATTTTTGCCAGAGCTTTAATGAATGCATAGTTCCAAAAAATACGTCTCCTGATCTCATTAACCTGTAGCACCCAACTTAGATCGTCAGCCGAAATTAAACCAAGGTTCTTAACCTGCCTAACATATTCTAAATCTACACCGTTTAGAGTGACCTTAGGTAGATATTGATAGTCAAGTCGACATGTAATTTTTCTGCTCCCTATGATTATAACCTTTGTTTTGGCAGGATTTAATATTAGCCCATGACATCTTGCCCACTGATGAACTGCAGCAAGATCAGAATTCATTCTGTCAACAGACGAATTTAGGTCATTTAAATCATCATCTGCGTACAGGTGATACTTGCTGAAATTTATTACGGAAACAAGTGCATTGATAAACACAGAAAACAGCAACGGAGATAAAACACCGCCTTGAGGAACACCAGCAACAATGTTACACCAATCGGAGAACTTATCATCAACACGTATGCGTTGCCGGCGTCCCCGAAGATAGGAACTGAACAATTGTAGAACTGACGATGTTAAATTCAGGGATTTCAAAATTGCTAACAGGATGTCATGTTAAAGGCGTTACTGAAGTCCAGAAGGACAAGAAGAGTGAGTTGACGATTATCCATCGCGAAGCGGATATCATCAGTTATTTTAATTAAGGCTGTGGAAGTACTGTGCAGAGATCGGAAACCAGACTGATAAGGATTAAAGAGGTTGTGTTTGTTTAGAAATTTTGAGAGTTGGCCATGAACAACCTTTTCAAGAATTTTGGAGAAGAAGAAGAGGATAGATATTAGCCTACAGTGGCTAAAATTTGTAGGAGAGCTATTTTTGGGGACAGGAATCAGGAACGCTTCTTTCCACTTGGTAGGGAAGGTACTGGAGGCAATGGAGAAATTTATTAGGTGAGTGATATGGGAAACTATTTGGTCCAAAATCGGCAAAACCATGTCACGTCCAATATTATCTGGGCCGACAGCTTTGCTGGATATGACGGATGCAATTTTTTTTACTTCATTATCAGTCACTGGTTCAAAACAGAAAGGAGTACAACATGGTAAAGGGAAAGAAGTGATATCTTTAATAGTATCGCTTTTGACTGTTGAGTCCAACGAAACTGGTAAAGAGCAAAAGTGTTTGTTGAGCGTTGTAAATAGTAGTCGTAAATCAAGGGACTGACTAACATTCTGTTTGCTTTTACCAAAGCCTAGGCTGCGCATAAACTTCCATAAAGTCTCAACAGTATTGTGAATATGTCGGCGTTTGGCATTTCGTATCACATGGTTGCAGCGATTTCGTGCTTTTTTAAATCTTTCCCAGTTCTCATAACTGGGCGAACGTTTATGTTTTCTTTTAAAGCGGTCCCTACGTGCCATAAGAGATCGAATATATGGCGTTAACCAAGGTGCTGGTGCCCGTTTCATTTTTACTGGTCTTAAAGGCGCTACTTTGTCATAAGCTTTTGTTATAATGTTATTGAGTAACCGCAGCTTATTGTCAATATTATTAGTGTTATAAAAGTCTGCCCAATTAACATTGCGTATCTCATAACTTAATAGCTGGCGATTCATACGGACAAGGTTACGCTGAAACATAATTTTGGGAGATGATTTAGTGGATTTAAGAGCATATGATGCGAAAATTAGATCATGATGGGAAAATCCAGGAGCCACGAATTGACCATGTAGAGATATACGATCAGGATCAGATGTAAGGATTAAATCCAGTAAAGAGTTAGTGTTATTGACGTGATAGGTAGATTCGAGGTCAAGAATTTTAATATTGCTTGATGCACTTAAGCGTTTAAACTTATTCGATCTAGCATCATTTCGAATAAGGCAGGTGTTAAAGTCACCCATGAAAATGGGGTGGGAGTAGTTTGGGAGATGCATCTCAATCAGCTGTTGCAATTCATTGAAATAATTTACAGAAGGAGGTGCATAAAATGATGAAGAATGAATGGTGAGAGACCAGAATACACGTGAACCCAAAGGAAAACGAACTAGTTTCTCGCCAATTCTGCCGATGTGCTTAATAATTAAGTATATATTATATAACGTAATTCTGCTAACTTTGCCTTGACAATGACACTCTTGAAGGACCTGGAGGCAAAATTGTACTTCTTTTTAAGAGCGCTGGTATTTGCATCCCGAGACGTCGATGCGCGAGCCCAGGCCTGGTAGCACTCCTGGTTATGACGTAGTGCAATTTTGCAGGAGCGACCAAACCAAGACAGGTTTCTACCTCCGATAGGTACCACAGATGATGAAATAAAAAATTCCATTCCCTGTAGCACCACACAGCGACAGAATCAGCAACAATGCTGGGATCATCCGGCGAGAAGCAAATCCGCCTCCAAGGTTAGAATGAAAAAAAAGATCGCATCCCGTCCCAATCTGCTAACCTATAATGCCAAACACGGCGGCAACCTGCAGTACGCAACCGCGATGAGAGCGTGAGTGACACCATACTCCGGATCAGACAATGGTCCGAGAAGCCAAGAGGGGCATCGGCGGATACCTGATGTCTCTCCGGATGAGAGGTCAGGAGAAGGCCCAACAGGGAAGGTACATGGTCTTCCACATCTGGGATCCGCGTAAGCGACGTAACCAGTTATGTCAGACCATATGCCGAAGCAAAATCATAAACAGATCTACCCGCATGATCGGTTAAACGAGAACTAAGCCATTCAGCGTGGTGGGCGTTAAAATCACCAAGTATCACGATCTTTGCGGATGGGATCTGTTGTAGCACGGAGTCTGTAGCCATCTGCACGTGGTCGATGAGTCGGTCTGTTTCGGCATTACCGCTATGGGACCTATAGAGGCAACCGTAGACTTGGGGATGGTCGTCGCTGTCTACGCGCAGCCATAAGATGGACAGGTCCGTACCTTCAAGGTTGTGGAGGCGTCGAAAACAGATGTCCTCCCTCACTCTAAGCCTCTACTTCACGCTGGTCTTCTGTGAGGTCTTGGTACCATCTATGCCTGCAACAGCAAAGGCTGCCGCGTGGCTCTACCACTATTGCAAGGTGGTTGTCGTGTAGTGAGAATAGAGTAGGAAGACCGTCGTACCGCGGTATTTATACTATCGTAGCAGTACCATGTGTTTACGTTCCGTAAAGCGAACCCGGTGTCGATTAGACAAACGCAAATAAATAAAATATTTCAAAGGGTTACATGATTGCAGTTATTATTCTCTGTGAAAGCAATGATGAAACGTGAAATAATTTATAAGAAACATACTGGCTGAATTTGAGTAGATTTCATAATGACTTTTTCAAGGATATATTTAACTAATGCAATAGTGCAAAATTCTACATTATTAGACTACGTTTTTATTGAAAGATGTACGATTAATTTCATTTAACATTGATTGTTTTATTTATTATATGAACCGGATTTATTTAAATCCTTAATTTTATTAAAATCCTTAATTTTATTAAAATCCTTAATTTTATTAAAACCCTTAATTTTATTAAAATCCTTAATTTTATTAAAATCCTTAATTTTATTAAAATCCTTAATTTTATTAAAATCCTTAATTTTATTAAGACATAGACTAAACGAAATTATCGACAACGTTTTTGCTTCGCTAATGGCACACCAATTGATTTTGATTGTCTATGGAATGAAAAAACGGCATAATTCATCATTATTTATTTGCATAGAATGCAGGTGCTACAAAATTATCATTAAAAAATATTCTATTAAATTATACCTTAATATAGGCGTGCAAATTTTAAATAAATATGTACTCGTATTACACAATTTTTTTATTATTATTGTTGTTTTTTTAATATAATATAAAAATGTTCAATATAAACTTTCATATGTAAATACAGGAAAAATAGCCAACTAATAATTATTCTACAAGTATTACTCCTTGCCTTATTTACTCACAGACTCACAGCAAAAGTATAAATCAATTTGGATAAAGATATTTAAACATGTAATTTCTTTTGATTTTTATATTCAAGACACTCATTTACGTTATAAAAACAATTAAGTATAAGACATTCATAAAGTGTGTTTTTTAACTTAGTCAATGCGAAAAATTTAAACTCGTTGGGTAAAGAATTAAAAAATAACATTTTGGAAGGTATATTCTCTCATTAGATTTTTATCCTAAACATCTATCCCTTAAACATATTTTAAAGGGATATTAATACTATAATAAAATATTTTTTTTAAATAATTTAAGATTTTTACAGGATTTATTAATTTACGTTAATATTAGTATCTAGTGTCACGTTAATATGTTTGAAATATAATTTAATATGTCAATTAAAGCTACAAATATATTAACCATAATTAAAAAAGATATTTGTTTTATAGATCCTTCATCAAAATACATCTAAATGAACTAATATACACTTAAACGACGAGCATGTACGCATAGGTATACGGACATATAGGAGGATCGTGCGAAATGGAAGTCCGCAGTCTCTGCCCAACTCTCTAGGTAAATAAGATGTTAAAAAAACACAGCTTAAACACATTTAAAAGTTAAGTAGTTCGGAGTGACACTAATTTAATGGCAGGTTTGAATCCGATATTCGAATACTGTCGTGAACCACTCCTAACACCAGCATTCTAAGCTAATAAGTAGTGGTTGAAGGGAATATGAGTAATGTTAAATAGCATTGCTTATATTTAAAAAAGTTAAAGTATTTGTCGAGGTTTTAGTTTAATGTGGACTCCATCTTGAGTTCTTAATATGAGATCCGCTGTAAATTCTGGTTCTTTATTGGAAGGCAGCAGCTCGAAATGTTTGATAATGCCGGATATAGTTACTTTCATCTCAATCATAGCAAACTTCTGACCTGTAAATCACAATTTAAATTTATTTGGATAAATATCCATAAAATATAATTCCCCTAAAGTGTAGTGTGCCGTTGCGTTGAGCGGCAATACGAATACCATCTGAGTGTCATTTGCGTATCTTTATTGCCTCTGTCTATGTTACGAAGGTATCTTTTACTTTCATTCCAGTGAAATTATCTGCAGATAAGACAGAGCTGTCAACAAAACATAAACTGTTATCATTTGAATATATATAATAGTATTCTGATCTGAAAATGTAAAACTATCACTTTACAAAAGGTAATCAAACATTGTTTATAACCGATATTTCAAAACGGCTTTTTATATCCATATATATGAATACTTCATAATGTAAATACGATTATGTAACCGTAAACATATTAACTGTTATAACCGTTAGGGTTTATAGGGCAAGTCTTCGCTTTCCATTACTTATTACGGTAAGTTCCTTTTGCTAGTACCTTCCAACTGCATTCTGATCACAGAACTTACACAAATAAATAATAATGACATGCGCTATATATTAAAATCATGAAAGCGTATTTAACCGCCACTTATGTTGTTACATGGCAAATCAAAAGTCTAGAATAAAAGAAGGCTCTACAATAGAAAGGTCGAATAAAAAAGCGTCTTTTCCGCGGTAGGTCTAGTCCCAACACAAAACTTAACAAAAAAGCAACTTTTTCGCGATATATTTTAAAACTTACAACTAAAATCAGTATAGGTAACCTTATTACCCGCCGTTGGAAAATCACATAACACTAATACTCTCTACCGAGAGGCAAAAATGCATTATTGATATTGACGCACAAGGCAAAACATTGACTAAAACCAAAAGTAGTCTCGATCGTAAAAATGTGAAATCGGTAGAGCCGCCGTATGCAGTATTAGTAGAGTGGTATCCAAAATCTGTTAAATAAATGAGAAAAAAAAATTATCAAAAGTGTTGTAAAAAAATTTAATCAATTCCACTACTTTAGAGAATATGGAGGCGATGGCGATAGGGCTGTAGTCGGACAAATCAGAGCCGTTAGCTTTTTTAGGGATCGGGTGCATAAAAGTTGTCTTCCACGACTTAGGTACAACGTCTGAAGAGTAGGAGTACCGAAAGAAATGCGTAAGAACTGAGAAGAAGAATGGTGCCATCTCCGAAGCACGCGTCTTCAGCACAATTGGAGATATGGTTGTAGTTTGACGAATCGAAGCGGTTAACTTTTTTAGAGATTGGGTCCACGAAATCTGTCTTCCATGATTCGTCCACTCGATTTGTAGATGTCGAGGAAGAGTGACAAACAGACAGTGATAAAAGAACGGAACGGAGCACTCACAATGCGGGACAGTCGGCGACAAGTTTTCTCCTGTCATTGAGAGTTGAGTTGAACGTAAGAAGGGAGATTAAAAGGTCGGTGTTTCCTATTGCGGCATGAGCTAGCGAATCGTCCACCCTGTGCAGCGATGAAAGTTATACCTAGCTGACAGAAATACCCGTGGACAACCTTAGCGAAAGAACAATTAGTTTTCTTTACGTGGCAGAGTCATGCTGCAGCTATGTTATGGCTGTAGCACGAATGGTCTGCTTGAACGGGGAAGGACTTCACTTTCACAGAATACCAGCAAAAACTAGCAGCTCAATGTTGCTGTGTTTCGTACGGTAAGTGTGAGTGTAGGCCAAATACGAGTCGGACTCGTGCATGCAGGGTTCCGTACCATCGTAAAAACATGTTTCTAGTAGAGAGATTTTTATTATTAGTTGTTATTGCGGCAACAGAAATATACATTATGTGAAAATCTCTACTATCTACCTATTAGCGATCATGAGATTACAGCCCGCTGACAGACAAAAAAGACGGACAGCGGAAGCTTAGTAACCCTTTGGGTACGGAACCCTAAAAAAAGAATAGAATGTACAGGTTTCCGAAGGAAGGTGAATTTCTCGCCAATTCTGCCAATATGTTCCAACTTGTCACTGTAATAACTCTTCTAAGGGACCTGAAGGTGGAGTTATACTTATTTTTAACGGTTCTGATCTTAACATCCCGGTCGCTCATGCGTCAGCCTAGGACTGATAACAAGTCTGCTTTCTGAGATCTAACTTTGATGGTTACCATAGATAATTTAGTAAATAATTACATTCTCTGAAGCACCGTATCAGCGATAAAACGGCAATAACGCTGGGATCATCCGGCTAGAAGCAAACCCACGGGTAGAATTAAAAAAAAGACAGCAGCCCATCTCAATCCACCGTTCGATAGTGTCAAACATGGTGGAAAACTGCAGAAAGCTAGCACAAAGGAATTGTGAGTAGCAACGTACTCCGGATCAGACAATGGTCTGAAGAGGCAAAAGGGTAACCGACGGAGACCGGACCTCGTATCTCATCTGCACGGATATCATCGTCTCAATTCGAATCAACAGAAAGTCCAACAGAGAAAGGAATTTGGACTAATCTGTACTTTATACGGCAGAAATGTTTGTTTACACGTAAGTAGAAGATAATCATGGAAACTAACAATAGTGTTACTTGTATATGGGATATAAAAACCTTTAATATATTAATTATCAAATTTTATTTCTATAACTATTTAAAATTCAGAACTCAAGGCAATAAATATGTAAATGGTAAAATAAAGTATTTGCAAATAACTTACTGACACATATTATTGTTACGCCCAAATCAACACTGCCTCGATCGCATCTTGCAGCGCCTATATATTTGAATTAGCAAAGAAATATCCAGAATGTTCAAGTAAACACGCGGAAGGTATCGAGCGTTCGAGTTTCGACTAGGCGCTGTCAGTTGAGCGATTTGTGATGTCATTTTCTCAATGCTCCCCTCGCTCTCGTTCCTGACACTAGATGGCGCTAGTTGACTTATTCATGCAACACTGCCCCCTCCTAAGACATGCTCGTCCCGAGCATTATCGGTCCCATAATAACGCGCCAAGCGATCCACATGGACGATCTTAGGAGTCCCTCTTGCGCCTTTCTGTATCCGGTAGGTCACATCGTTGATCCTGGTTACAATCCGGTACGGGCCGTCCCATTTAGCTTGAAGCTTAGGAGATTTCCCTTTGCTGCGGACTGGATTGTGCAACCACACAAGTGAACCTTCGTCGAAACCTTTGTTGTTCATTTTGCGGTCATACCGGGTTTTCATCTTTTCAGACATTTGCTGGCCCGATTGTCTGACGTGCTCATAAACGTCATTCATTTTTTTCCGCAAGTCATTTGCATAATCGGTTATACTGCGTGGAGCATCGGGTGGTATCCCGGTGATCAGGTCTGCAGGCAGCCGTAATTCTCTTCCAAAGTTTGCGAAAGCTGGTGTCACTGCTGTACTTTCGTGAACAGAACTTCGATATGACAACAAAAACGGTTGTATGTGCTTGTCCCAATCTCGTTGCCGATTGTCTACAACTTTTTGCTAGGTACCTCTCCAATGTCTGATTAAATCGTTCCACCATTCCATCAGATTGCGGGTGATAAGAAGTAGTTCTTGTTTTATGAGTACCCATAACTCGGCAAGTTTCCTGGAATATTTGAGACTCAAAATTCCTTCCTTGATCGCTGTGAATCTCTAAAGGTACTCCAAAACGACAGAAGACTTCATGAACTAGTTTATCTGCAACTGTTGAAGCTTCTTGATTTGGAATGGCGAAGACTTCTGGCCACTTAGTGAAGTAATCCATCACAACCATGAAATACTTGTTACCGCTTTCACTCTCCGGAAACGGCCCCGCCACGTCAATGGCTATTCTCTCCCATGGTGCACCAACATTGTACAACTTCAATGCACCTCTACTACGAGTCTGAGGTCCCTTTACAGCCGCACAACTTGTACATTTGCGACACCAGTCCTCGACATCGTTTCGACAGTGGACCCAGTAAAACCGTTCTCGGATCTTCAGTAGAGTTCGTTTAACTCCCAGATGGCCTCCTGAACAATCATTATGGTACAGCTGTAGAACATCCGGTACTTTAACTTTAGGGACAACCATTTGCAAATGACAGCTGTCTCCCCGAACGTTTTCCCATTTACGACACAGAACTCCATCCTGAAGCAGCAAGCTGTCCCACTGGGCCCAATAGCTTTTAGTGGTCGAACTCATCGCTGAGAGGTCACTCCACTTGGGCTTGGGAGCACTGGCCTTTATCCATTCCAGAATCGGCTTGATGTCCGGATCTTCCTGCTGTGCATGTAGTAAGCTGTCCTTCCACTCGTTGCTGAGGTGGTCTGCCCTGAGCATCCTCACGGATACCACTTCCTTACTGTCTTGCCTAGTACAATGTTTGCAATCTTCAGGACAAGGTCTTCTTGACAATGCATCTGCGTTGCCATGAGATTTCCCGCTGCGATGTTCGATCTCAAAGTCGTATTCCTGCAGTAGTTCAATCCACCTCGCAACTTGTCCTTCTGGGTTTTTAAACTGCAATAGCCATTTTAGTGCAGCATGGTCAGTTCGTAAGTGAAATTTTCGTCCCAGAAGATATTTGCTAAAATGTTGCAACGACTTTACCACAGCTAGCAATTCGCGTCTTGTGACACAGTAGTTCCTTTCCGGTTTTGACAACGACTTGCTGAAGTACGCTATCACGACCTCTTGGTCACCATTCCGTTGAGACAACACACCGCCGAGTCCTATATCACTTGCGTCTGTGTCAACTATAAATTCTTTGCTTGCATCAGGGTATCCCAAAATAGGTGTTTTGCACAGACGGTCCTTGAGCTCCTGGAATGCGATATTGCAACTTTCATCCCAGCAGAAATGTCGCTTCTCCTCGGTTAGCTTGTGCAGAGGTTTGGCTATATCTGCAAAGTTCTTCACGAATCGCCGGTAATAGGAGCACAAACCCAAAAATGCTCTAACCTGCGTCTTGTCTTTTGGAACCGGCCAATCCTTGACAGCGGCGATTTTCTCTGGATCTGTGCGGATACCTTCTTCCGATACTACAAACCCCAAAAAGTTAACTTGCCGTTGAAATAGTGAACATTTCTTCGGGCTCAACTTGAGGTTGGCACTCTGAATCTTCATGAGCACGCGTTCCAGGTTTTGAAGGTGTTCCTCAAACGTACGGCCCACGATGATGATGTCATCCAAGTAGACCAGACAGGCATCGCCAATTAGCCCGGTAAGTACAAGTTCCATCAGCCTTTCAAACGTTGCTGGAGCATTGCACAACCCAAACGGCATTACCTTGAATTGCCACAGACCCTTTCCCGTCGAGAACGCAGTTTTCTCCTTGTCCTTAGGGTCAATTTCAACTTGCCAGTAGCCACTTTTTAGATCCAGCGTGCTAAACCATTTTACTCCTGTAAGCATGTCCAGCGTGTCATCAATTCTTGGCAAGGGATAGCTGTCCTTCTTTGTAACGTCGTTCAGACGGCGGTAATCAACACAGAACCGCATGCTGCCATCCTTCTTTTTCACCAGCACTACTGGTGAACACCATGGACTAGAGGAAGGTTCAATAACACCATCCTTCACCATTCCTTCAATCATGGTTTCCACTTCCTTTTCTCGTGCTACCGGCAATCTTCTTGGCCGCTGACGGATAGGCAATTCCTCTCCTGTGTTTATTTTGTGTTGAACTAGGCCAGTCTTTCCTATGTCAGCATCATTTGATGAGAATACATCGGCGTACTTGAGTAACAACTTCTTCGCCTTGACCAATTCGTTCGGGGACAGAACACTGCGACAGTCTTCCAAAAGTGTGGTCACTCTCGTTTCTGAATCCTGGCTGGGGGTCCCCCTCGATATATATTGGCACTGACGTAACCAATCCACTTCCTCACAAGTACCAACCAGTGTGCCTTTTTCTATAATCTGTTCCCGGTCGCAAAGGTTCAGCACACGTACTCCTGAGATGTCAGTGGTCCTGACCAAGGTTCGAGCTACTTTCCATGGAAGGTCATCGTTTACCCCTTCCACAAGTACACAACGGTGAGCTTGCCCAGCGTTTCGAGGAAGACTAACCGGAACAATCGTTTCCGATCTCGGCGGAAGAACAATCTTCTTGATGCTGTACACGTTCCCTGGTAACGCACCTTCCATAAAAAGTTCCTCCTGTCCACATTTCAAAACACCTTGCTTAACGTCGATCTCGCAACAATTATTCCTCATAAAGTCTAAGCCTAGGATGCAGTCGTCCATTATATCAGCCACGATGACATTATGCAGGTAGATCACGTTGCCTAGCTTCAACTCCATCTCCTTCTCTCCACGGACGGGTATACGCTGACCGGTGGCTGTTACCAAATTAAGGCGTTCTCGGTTGTATGCGGAGTCCCCAAGGAACTGACTTATAAGTTGGGAACTAACAACCGTACGAGAGGCTCCAGTGTCTATGGTCAGCTTACACGGCATTCCGTTGATCTCGCCCTTTATGATTAGGCTGTTCCCATCATGGGTTTGTGAGATCGAGATCCTTGGGGCTCTTTTAACATCAGCCAGCACCCGCCCCGCAGTTCTGGCTTTTACTCGTTTCCCTGCCGCTGCTGGGCGGTGCTGTTGGCCGCACTACCCTCCTGAGATCGTTCAATTTCCCTTTCTAGGGTTCGCTTAGGGCAGCTGGATCGAAGATGGCCCTTTTCCCCACAGCCATAGCACCTTGGGCTGTATCCTTTGTTGCGGTCGCGAACTGTAGCTGCTGCAACCTCCCTGACGCGATGGGAACGATGATCCTGCCGCACGGCTTCCACTTCCAGTGCATGGGCCAAGGCGTCCTTAAGCGTCTCGTGGTGCCCGAGCCTCACAGCAGCTCTGACTTCCAGGTCGCGGATGCCGTCGATGAATGTCTGCACCAGGTTCCCTTCAATGAGCGCAGGTACAGACCGGTATGCTTTTCGCACCAGCTTCTCCACTTCTAGAGCCCACTGCTGCAGGTTTTCGTTGATGCGCTGCACACGATCTTTAAGCTGCGCACGAAAGACGTGTTCCAGGTGAGCGTCGCCATATCTCGCCTCCAATGCCTCAAGGAGTTGCTCATAAGTCACGTCCTCACCGAGAGCTTCCAGAACTGTTAAGGCCTGGTCGCGCAGGCCTAGTGTGAGAGCAGTCATGGCCTGACTTTTATTCCAGCCGTTCGCCTTCATAACAGCCTCGAACTGGATTTTGTAGGCTGACCAGGAAGAAGTCCCGTCGAATGGTGGCACCTTGAACCCACGTAGCGAAGGTGTAATAGCTACTACGGGAGCTGTAGTTCCATCCCCCAGTTTGAGGTCGTCCAGCGTTTTCTTCACGTCAGCCATCACGTAATCAACCCGATTGTTTACTTGGTCGATTTGGGTTTTAGCTTCCTTGATTTGGGTTTCAGCTTCCGACAGGCGGTTGTCATGCTGAGCAACCCTATCCATCACCTCCTTTATCTCCTTCCCGAAGGTAGCGTGAAGGTCCTTCATGAGGAGCATCTGCTCTTCCAACCGACGGGCCTGTTCCTCCTGTCCGTCCCGCAGCTGCTCTTCCAATCGGCGTGCCTGTTCCGCCTGCTGGCGAGCCTGTTCCTCTCGTCCGCGCTGCAGCTGCTCCTGTAGCATGGCCATCAGAGCACCTAAGTCAGGTGCTGCAGATGTAGGAGCTACTGACGGGCCCGCAGTCTCCGTGGCTAGCTGTTGGCCCTCCGACGTCTGCGGCGTTGCACCACCAAACCTCCTCTGGTCCGTCTCCTGCTGGCGTTGACTTCGGGTACGGACACCCTCCGTTTCCTCCTTAGGTAAAATCGGCATGATTTAATCCCACTTCTGACACCAATTGTTACGCCCAAATCAACACTGCCTCGATCGCATCTTGCAGCGCCTATATATTTGAATTAGCAAAGAAATATCCAGAATGTTCAAGTAAACACGCGGAAGGTATCGAGCGTTCGAGTTTCGACTAGGCGCTGTCAGTTGAGCGATTTGTGATGTCATTTTCTCAATGCTCCCCTCGCTCTCGTTCCTGACACTAGATGGCGCTAGTTGACTTATTCATGCAACATTATGTAAATGAAAACGCTTACCAATACAATTTCTGGGGCCTGCGCTGAAGGCAAGCCAGCTGAATGGATTCCGCGCTTTAATTGATTCAAATCGTTCTGGTCTAAACTCCATGGGATCTTCGTAAAACTCGGACAGACGCTGCATATGAAATATATCGACAATCACTGATGTTTTTTTCTTGAAATTTAAACCTGCGACTTCTGTAAACATGCAATTCATTCAATACAATACAATACAATACTCTTTATTTTACACCAACAAAACATAAATATAACAAATAATGAAAAAACAATGAGGGAAAAACAACAGGCGGTCTTATTGCTACATTTATATTAATAAGAAAGTGAAAACAAAGAAAGTGAAAATAAGAAAGGAATTATTTTAATGAAATCTTTTTTTTTTTATATTATTCTTTTCAGATTCATTAATTAAAATAATGACAACAAATCATTGAGGATGATTTGTTGTTATTATTTAGTAGGCATTGTACTATCATTACCAATGATAGTGATTGTACACTCTCATACAAATCTTTCAACCCAACCTCTCATTACAACACGTTATTGTCCGATTTATGTCAAAATTTTTTGGTTGCCAAAACTTGTAGTAAAACATGTTTTGTTTTGTGAAAGGAAACATGTATACTTCTAAATATTATTAGGCAGTTCAAAAGCAATAAGATACATTGTAAAAAAAGAAAGATTTTAAACATGTTTTTCTGTTAGTTTTCTAGTGCAAACTTACAGTAACCACGAAAGACCACAGCCAGTAGCTATCTTTATAAAACGAAAAGTGTGTAAACGTATCTACGGAACGGAGTATTATTTCCATCGTAAAAAGATCTGTTACCTTCAGGTCGCGCCTAAAGAAGGTTTACTACAAAAATAAATTATTTATTTTGAATAATCCGCCATTTCAAATGTTGTTGTTATTATTGTTCAAGACTCAAGTTGTGTGAACCTAAGATCCGCCGCTGTATTATTGTCTTAGTGTATTCTAAATTTAATGAAAATCACGCCTGAATATTTTAAAAAATACTTAATATTTAAAAAAAAATGTTATTTACTCTACCTTAATCAGCCTTAATAAAAAGACTGTGTCTATCCTTTGATTAGATTTCTGTGGTCAAAAAACGCTGTAACCGGTTTTGAATGCTAGATCTAAATAAGTATGTACGTTCAAAGTAATTTTGAATGTACTTTTTACATTTCCAGAGGATAATGAAAGGTGAATTTATTTCATATTTAAGTTTTTTTATTAGGTACTTAAAATAAGTATACTATGTAAGTAGTTAGTACCTACTTACTACTAGGTACTAAGGTAGGTTACTGAGATATGGTCAACTACGAGATTTTACAGAAATCTATACATAAACTACCCAGGTATTTCCGTAGCGAAAAAAGAATTAAGTAATACTTTTACTACAGAAGTACTTACTGACGTAGCTATACTTGACTTTTGTAATTAAAGTATCTTAAGTTACAATAACACAAAATACTGAAATTAAAACTTTGTTTACAAGATTTTCAACTACGCTACGTAGAGTTCGATCACTGTTAGTAATCGTAATGCGGGTTTATTTTTTGTTTACACTACCTAGCTATTTCTTTCAAGTCAAGCATCGCGATTCACGACGAATGGTTTTGCAAGTTGAATGCGTCGGGCATCACAGGACTCACATAGTACCTAGCAAAAATATGGTCAGGCGATCAAAGACAGAATGTAATTTACCTAAGTAACTTACTTACTTGCCATTTCAACTTACTTACCATTTCGCAATGTATTTTTTACTCTCTATTGACAGCCCTTAGTAACTACGTAATAACCGCCGTGACGTAGGAAGTGCAAAAGATGCAAAGTAATACGGACACTCGCCACAGTGACAAAGTTTTTAAAAGGCTATTAAACGTCTTCAAGCAGTCTATATCAAAAGAGTACAACTGCTGTAAGCAGTACTATTATTTATTTTGTATGTGGCCATATTCATAAACACAACAGTTCATTTTAGGTTTTTATTGTTGTAAATAATACATAATAATACGTACCTATATCTATAAATATAAAAATTAATTCCTCTGTGTTAGTCTAGCAAAAGCTCGCAAATGGAATGACCGATTTTGATGAATTGAATTTTTTTGTGCGTGTTTGAGTCCGGGGTCTCTGGACAGTTTAGATTCAAAATTGAACATGGATAGGTGGCGCTGTTGTCATGATCCAGAAACCGCTCGTGTAAAGCGGGGGCGGATCATTAGCTACGTATATAGTTCTATTACCTGGGTGGATTGAAAAGTACTCGGCCTAACACAGATCCATTCAATTCTAAAAATCAAATCTACCCACATTATTTAGTTCAGTTCGGACTAGTTCATTGTGTGAAGTTCGAAACGTGTGCGATAATTAGTTGTGATTTTATAAATTTATTAACAAAGTAATCGGACATAATTTCCGCGAATGGAGCAAATCGAGCAGCGTGCCGTCATTAAGTACCTCCATAAGAAGGGGCTATCATCAAAAGCCATCCATGATGATATGGTCAGTACATTAGGCGATTGTGCTCTGTCATATTCATCCGTCAAAAAATGGATAGCAGAATTTAAGCGTGGTAGAGAGAGTGTGAAAGATGAACCCCGCTCTGGAAGGCCTTCGACGTCAACTACTGGCGAAAATATTAAAAAAGTACTTGATTTAATAATGGGAGACCGCAGATTAAAAATTAGAGAGATAGCCGAGATTATAGGCATCTCTTATGAACGAACTCAAAACATCATTGTCAACGAGTTGGGTTTCCACAAGGTGTCTGCGAGGTGGGTTCCGCGACTGCTTTCAGTTGAACAAAAAAGGACGCGATTGACTATTTCACGCGACTGTTTGGAGTTATTTGAAGCCGATGCAGATGATTTTTTGAATCGTTTTGTTACTATGGACGAAACATGGGTTCATTACTGTACACCGGAAACAAAACAACAATCAAAACAGTGGAGAAGACCTGGTTCACCACCCCTAAAAAGGCTAAGTCGATTTTGTCGGCAAATAAGGTGATGGCTTCAGTATTCTGGGACTCGAAAGGTGTGATTATGATTGATTATCTTGAAAGGGGTCAGACTATAAACTCTGATTACTACTGCACCTTACTACGTCGTTTACGAGAGGAAATAAAAGAAAAACGTCGAGGAATGCTCAGAAGAAAAGTCCTGTTTCATCAAGATGACGCCCGTGTTCACACGTCAGTACAGTCAATGGCTGAAATTCACAACTGTGGCTTTGAACTGTTACCGCATCCGCCGTATTCACCTGATCTGGCACCATCAGACTTCTTTCTGTTCCCTAACCTAAAAAAGCACTTGGGAGCTCAAAGATTTTCGACAAACGACGAGGTCAAAGCAGCTGTAGACGCATATTTTGACTCTAAGGAAGAATCATTTTTTTTCAACGGTCTAAATGCTTGGAAGGGGAGGTGGCAAAAGTGTATTGAACTTGATGGTGACTATGTAGAAAAATAAAAATATAACTGATTTAGTATGTGTTTATTTTCTTGGTAAGGCCGAGTACTTTTCAATCCACCCTCGTATTTTAACAGTGGTAGAGCCTCGCGGCAGCTTTGCTGTTGAACGTATGGGCCGGCTCAAACCGGGGTGGTACCACGACCTCACAGAATACCGGCGTGAAGTGGAAGCTCTGCTTCCGCGTTTCATCTGGTGAGTGCAGGTGGCCGGAGGGCCAAACCCCCCCCCCCCATCAACATGGTAGCGGTATTAAATGATGATAGACTACCACAGGAGGGTACCAGCACCCCTGGAGAATCCCTCGCTGAGCATCCACAACCATTCTCCACCTCTGAGCGTGGGTGCTCAGGCCCCCGCGTATTCTGGGGGGGGGGGGGGGCAAAATTCCGCTCAAGACTACAACTGCTCGGCGCAAACGGAGCAACAAGACCAAGGCGACCCCTGCCACGCTGTCCGTGAATTTCTGCAATATCAGGGGACTTCACTCTAACCACGTCCACTAGCATCTCGAGACGGCGAGGCCAGCTCTGCTCTTTCTGACCGAGACGCAGGTGTCCTCTCCGGCTGATGTCTCGTATCTCTCCTACCCGGGGTACAAACTGGAACACTCCTTTGTGCCTCGGGCTGGAGTTCGCGTTTACGTCAGAGAGGACATCTGTTCTCGACGCCTGGGCAGACTTGAAGGTTCGGACCTGTCCATCCTTTGGCTACGCGTAGACAGCGACGACCATCCGCGCGTCTACGGGTGCCTCTATAGGTCCCATAGCGGTAATGCCGAAGCAGACCGACTCTTCGACCACGTCCAAATGGCTACAGATTAGTTGCTACAGCAGATCCACTCCGCAGAGATCGTGATCCTCGGCGACTTTAACGCTCATCACGCCGAATGGCTTGGTTCACGTTTCACCGATCATGCGGGGAGATCTATCTGTTCATGATTTGGCCTTGGCATATGGTCTGACACAACTGGTTACTTCGCCTACGCGGATTCCAGATGTGGAGGATCATGCACCTTCCCTGTTGTACCTTCTGCTGACCTCTCACCCGGACGGATATCAGATTTCCGTCGACGCCCCCTTAGGCTCCTCGGACCATTGTTTTGTCCGGAGTGTGGTGCCACTCACGCTGAAATCGCAGTTGCATTCTGCAGGCTGCCGCCGTGTTTGGCACTATAGGTCAGCCGATTGGGATGGGATGCGGTCTTTCTTTGCATCCTACCCTTGGGGGCGGGTTTGCTTCTCGCCGGACGATCCCAACGTTGTTGCGGATTCTGTCGCTGATGTGGTACTTCAGGGTGTGGAACTTTTATTCCTTCCTCTGTGGTGCCCATTGGAGGCAAATCTCAGCCATGGTTTGGTCGCTCCTGTAAAATAGCATCATGCTATAAGCAGGAGTGCTACCAAGCCTGGGCTGACGCATCAGCGTCCCGGGATGTAAACACCAGCGCTCTAAAAAAGAAGTATAATTCCGCCTCTAGGTCCTTCAAAAGAGTAATTGCCAAGGCAAAGTCAGAGCACATAGGCAGAATTGGCGAGAAACTAGTTCGCTTTCCTTCTGGAACCTGTGCATTCTGGTCTCTCGCCAAGTCTATCCAGGGGAATTTCTGTCAGCTATCTCTTCCATCTCTGCACAGGGAAGACGACTCACTCGCCTATACCGCAAAGGAGAAAGACGATCTTCTAGGCTCTTTCTTTGCATCCAACTCGACTCTCGATGACGGAGGGAGTACGCCGCCGACCATCCCGAGGTGCGAATGCTCCATGCTGGAAGTACAGTTCACACAGCGCTCGGTTCGCAAAGCACTCTCTCCCTGGACATCCACAAGTCGAGTGG
Source organism: Parnassius apollo (assembly GCA_907164705.1). Classification (NCBI taxonomy): domain Eukaryota; kingdom Metazoa; phylum Arthropoda; class Insecta; order Lepidoptera; family Papilionidae; genus Parnassius; species Parnassius apollo. The sequence goes on along the minus strand of CAJQZP010001030.1, from coordinate 4,380,490 downwards.
GCTGCGGACCCCCCATTGTGCTGAGGACATGTGCTCCAGAGTTGGCACTGGTTTTAACGCGTCTTTTCCGGTACTCCACTCCCTAGGCGTAGTCCCAAAATTATGGAAGACGGCTTTCGTCTCCAAGCGACCGCTCAGACCCGTCCAATACCGGCCTATCGCCATCTCCTCCTTGTTCTCCAAAACAATGGAGTCTATTGTAAACTGCGCTCTGGGCTTGAGGATCACCAGCTGATTAGTGACCGCTAATACGGTTTTCGCCGTGGTCGGTCAGCTGGTGATCTTCTGGTCTACTCTCTAAACTCACAGATGGGCGGAGGCAGTAGAGTCCAAGGGGGAGGCATTGGCCGTTAGTTTGGACATTGCGAAGGCCTTCGATCGGGTTTAGCACAAAGCGCTTCTTTCGAAGCTCCCTTCCTATGGGCTTCCCGAGAAATTGTGCGATTGGATCACCAGCTTTCTTGCAGATCGGAGCATCAAGGTCGTTGTAGACGGTGCAAGCTCCGATTGCAAGCCTATTAATGCTGGTGTTCCACAAGGCTGCGTGCTATCGCCAACGCTGTTTCTTCTGCATATCAATGATATGTTGCAAACCCGTAACATTAATTGCTATGCAGATGACATTACTGGTGATGCTCTTTACACCGGCCGAGCCAATATTTCTCGGGAAAATGTCTCCGAGTGCCGGGACAAACTTGTGTCTGAAGTCGAGTCTTTGCTGAATAGAGTCTCGGATTGGGGGCGACTAAACCTAGTCCAGTTTAACCCCTAGAAGATACCTACAAGTTTGCGCGTTAACCGCCAAAAAGAACCCCTTTGTCGTATCTCCTCAGTTTCAAGGCACTCCCCTTGTTGCCTCAGCCAGTATCGGAATCCTCGACGTCGACATATCGAGTGACATTCAGTTTCGTGGTCACTTGGAAGAGAAGGCCAAATTGGCCTCTAAGAAGCTTGGCGTGCTCAGCAGAGCGGGACAGTATTTCATGCCGGCACACCACCTGCAACTTTACAAGGCGCAGGTTCGGCCGCACATGGAATACTGTTCCCATCTCTGGGCTGGGGATCCCCAGTACCAGCTCCTTCCACTTGACCGCATCCAGCGCAGAGTGGCTCGAATCGTCGACGACCGAGTGCCTTCCGATCGGCTCGATTCACTGGTACTGCGAACGGATGTTGCATCTCTTTGCATTTTCTTTCGCATATACCATGGAGAGTGCTCTGAGGAATTGTTCGGATTAATTCCAGCCGCCAAATTTCGTGAACGCACTACGCGGCAAACGTCCCGATACCATCCACACCATCTGGATGCTTGGCGATCCACCACTGTACGTTTCAAAAGGAGTTTTCTTCCGCGTGCAACCTCTCTGTGGAATGGTTTACCACCGGCGATTTTTCCGGACCGATACGACCTGGGGACCTTCAAGAAAAGAGCTTACTCCTTTCTAAAGGGCCGGCATTGCACCTGCAATTCCCCTGGTGTTACGGTTGATCATGGGCGGCGGTAGTCACTTAACACCAGGTGAGCCGCATGCTCGATTGCCCCCTCTTCTATAAAAAAAAAGTTTGTTACAAATTTATTTAAAGTAATTTTGTTAAGATAACTTGGGGCTTGTTTCTGATATATAATACGTAAGGAGGATATTAGAACTAAAAGAAAAGTATCTACATAATATGCTAACATTTGCTAACGGTTCAGTAAGCCCTCAAACAACGTAAAATAAGTACATCTAACTAGATCGTGTAACGACCCGAGGAAATAATTTTACGTAATTTTACGTGGTAGAGCCATGCTGCAGTTACATTAGTAGTATAGTTGTAGCACGAATGGGTCGGCTCGACCGGGGTAGGATCACGCTCTCACAGAATACCAAGCGTCAACTATTTGACTACTAGCTTAATGCTGCTGTGTTTCGTATGGTGAGTGTAGAGAACCGGAGACCCTTTTTACTGGAAACGAGGCATTCCACCTAAGTTCTCACGGATGACGCATCTGCATTTTGATTCGTAATCGAGGATAAAATATGTAGATGTCTATGGGCCATAGCAACCACTTACCATCAAGTGGACTGTGTGCTCGTTTGTCATCCTATCCTATAAAAAAAATATACAGGAGACAGGTTGTTAGAAGCCAAATCATAAGGTGAAGTAGGTCTATGGTCAACAATAAATGTAAAGATGTTGAAGATTGATTTTGTTAAGATAATATATCACAATGAAATATTTGAAAATGGACTCAAATAAATAATCAGATTCATGATTGAAAAACAATCAAAACTGGATATTATCTGAGTGATCAGAGTAGGTACTTTTTTAAAGAATAATGGTGACAAACGAGAACATAGTCTACATGATGGTAATTGGATGTCCCATAGACATCGGGTATGTTCCGAAATACAACGCAGTGTACTGTCCAATGCAAATGACGTATCATTTGACATTTTATTGTATTAGCGTGCCGCCGCCATATTGTGTCGGATATCCGGCCATAATAAAACAATTTTTAACTGTGTGTTTGCCGAATGAAGCATGCCAGAATTTGTTTCTATTTATTCAAATACAAAAAAATATAGAATAATTGATGGTATGTCCATTAGGAGGATATAATGTTTTTTGGAGCACAAAATGACAAAATAATCGCCAACACCTTTCCAAATGGCGCAAAAGTATGACGTCATATACTGTCCAATGTTTCGGAACGAATCACCAGTATAGCGTCGATTCATAACGTCATTTGAATTGGACAGTACACTGCGATGTATTTCGGAACATACCCATCATCTATATTCAATAAAAATCAAAATGCAGATATGTTGGCACCCCTGAGGACGAAGATAGAATGCCTCAATTTCAGTTAATAGGATTGTAGAGTCTCCAGTTCTCTTGAAACACAGCATTATTCAGCTTCTCCGGTCGAGCCGACCCATTCGTGCTACAGCATAAGTAGGTACCTAAAAATTAACAGTATCAAATGCGAATGCAAAGTAAACAAAACATGTGTACTGAGTTTGAGGGAAAAGGTATAAGTATGCTTGAAATCTAATTATATCATAAAATTATTGAACAATGACCATACATTATTAAAATTGACCATGCAATATTTTAAATTTATATAAATAGTGACACATTTAATTGATTTTTTTATTTATTTAAAAATTATGGAATAAAATCAATATTCATATTAATATGTAGTAAAAGATAAATGATTCCTTTTATGTTTCTTTGATCCCTTGAAATATTTTGAGGTCCGAGTAAACTTGCAATATAAATTTATCAAATGATTTTCGTTACGTCATGCAAAATACGCTTTCGTTAAATAATGTTGTTTTTCTTGTAAATGCTGTATTTATTTTTTATAGGATATTGGTGACAAACGAGCACAGTCACACTGATGTTAAATAGTTGCTGTGGCCCATAGACATCTACATCTATACTCGAATACGAATCAAAATACAGATACGTTGTCACTCGTGAGGACTAAGATGGATGCCTCGTTTCCAGTAAAAGTTCAAAAATCACCATATTAAACTCATCAGCGTTAAATTGCAACTTTACGCTGTATTCTATAAGAGCATGGTCCTTCCCCGGGCGAGTCGACCCATTCGTGTTATAACTATACTGTTAATCTTGAGATGCAGCAGCTGCATATATGATATTCATATACCATTCTTATCCTCTATTGGCAGCCTCGTACCGGTAGGTGAAGTGTAGGGGAGCTCAATAGATGGAGTAACAACCTGTAAGACAGGCAGGGAGTTGATGGATACAGGTGGCTCAGGATCGTGCTTTGTGGCATTCCTTGGGGGAGGCCTATGTTCAGCAGTTGACTTGTGATGGGCTGTAATGATGATGAGGATGATATAGAGTTAATTCTTTTAATTTTTTTAACCATAATATAGATTATAAAATCAAATTCTTTGTCTAACTTAGGAATCAGCTTTTCCTGAAATTTTGTACAATTTTATCGATTATACTAAAGTATTTGATTATTTTAAATTCCATTACTGAAATGATAATGCAGACCCTCACAGTACCATTCATGTTACCAAGATGTTTTCATTGTCACATAACAATTTAAATTACAAATTTAAGTTACACAATTTTCTAATAGAATCAAGTGAGCTTAAATTACTTAGGTAGGTTCTAGCTCAAATTTTACTCGCCTGTAAGATAAATTTCCTTAAAATTTGTAAGATAAATTTTTGTATTGATAAATATAGATAACAGTTTATGGTCATAACCAAACATATCATGTGTGTCTTTTTTGGCCAGGCTATATAAAAATGTATATAGTGCCAAGATACACTATATTATTCTGAGTGGGTATGTCAAAAAGAGTTAATGAAGTTGTGGACACTGTAAACTTACAACATCATAAATCATTATCATGTACCGTACAGGTTAATAGTTTTCAGAAGCGGTTCTAATACATCAACTATCTTCTTTACATTTGGTACAATTTCTAGCACATAGCCCTAATCGTACTCACCATATTACTTACCAATGTCTTTCGTGATCATCCTTTCTATTAAAGGCACCGAAGGAAATAGCCGCAATGATTCCTTGATAACCAGTTCTAAATATTTCATTTCATGCAGTTCACTAGAAATAAAAACGTTGATGACTTTGTATCAAAGAAATGTGTTACTTTTACAAGGTGACAAATGAGCACAAGGGTCACCTGGTCGTAAATGGATCCTGAAGTTTATAATCCACTATACTTATCCTCTATTAAACATTAAAATAGAGATGCGTTTAATCTCGGTACTTGTCAAAAGAGGCTTAGATTCTTGTTACTACAAAACACAGCACCATTACGGTATTATTTAGGAGAGCCAAAAGTGATATCAAAGAATACTGAAGGATCTACAGATTTCAATGTTGAAATTAATTTCTTGTGTGGTGAAAACTTAGACGGTGCGACGAAGTGATATTTACCCGTGTTGAAATTTACAACGTGCACAATGAGTACTGGTAGAGTTTCCAAAACCCACACAAAATCAAAGAACATGCTCATCATGTTCGTTTCAGTGTAAACGTTTGGGCTGCATCATTAACGACCACATCACTGATCCAAAATGGATTGAGGGTGTCTATCGACCTTCAAATGAAACGTTTCGTCATCGACATCGTGTTAGTGAAAGTTTAAGAAACAATTTACAAAGACGTGCTAGTTTGTGTTTTGACGTGATAGAGCCACGTTGCAGCTATAATATTGTTGTAGCACGAATGGATCAGCTCGACCGAGGCCACGCTCTCACAGAATACCAAGGTAAAATTGCAGCGTAATGCTGCTGTATTTCGTATGGTGAGTGTAGAGAACCGGAAACCCTTTTTACTGGAATCGAGGCATTTCATCTTAGTCCTCAGGGGTGACTACGCATTTGCATTTTGATCCTTAGTTGAGGATAAATGTGGATGTCTATGGGCCACAACATCCACTTACCATCAGGTGGACTATGTGCTCGTTCGACACCCAATGCTATAAAAAAGACATTTTGAACAATTACTGTGATATCGACAAAAAGGTATTTTTTTGTGAAACACAATTTTGTAAATATCAATCAGTGAGGTTTGTAAATAAGTTGATTTTTAGCTTTAAAAAAACGGGTTGCAGTATACGGTAGGCATAAAGTTTGTAGCCTACGTAGCGCCGTCTAAAATTATTTTTAGTTTTATGCAAAAGCGGTAGGATGAATTGTTTTAATGCATTTTTTTGGATATTCTGAAATTTTGCCTATCAGTTTTTTTACAAAATACTTTCGTGGATAGCTTCTATTCCACTTACACAAATAACCATAATATTTTCCAGACGGTAAAAAAGTCACCCAGTATTAGGATTTTTCAGAAACTTTGTCAGGCGACTAAATCTAGTCCAGTTCGATCCCCAGAAGACACAAGTTTGCGCATTTACCGCTAAAAAGAACCGCTTCGTCACATCTCCTCAGTTTCAAGGCACTCCCATTGTTGCCTCAGCCAGAATTGGAACCCTCGGCGTCGATATATCGATTGACGTGCAGTTTAGTGGTCACTTGAAATAGAAGGCCAAATTGGCCTCTAAAAAGCTTGGCATGCTCAGCAGAGCGGGACAGTATTTCAAACCGGCACACCGCCTGCAACTTTACAAGGCGCAGGTTCGGCCGCACATGGAATACTGTTCCCATCTCTGGGTTGGGGCTCCACAGTGCCAGCTTCTTTCATTTGATCGCATGGTGTTGCATTTGTTTATGGACGGTGGTAAGCACTGACCATCAGGTGAGCTATATGTTCGTTTTCCCCTCCTATAACAAAAACCTTGTTACTAAATTTTAGGTTTCTAAGTAATCTGGAAGGATTTTGATGGGTGAGTCAGTTATACAGACTGTGAGTGATAAAATTAACACTATTCAGACCATAATAACTCAAAAACTAGGGGTTGTTCTCATTAGGTATGCGAACATTATACATATATCTCCATACTAGTATTTTAAATATTATACGAGTTACCGTAACCTGAATCAAGGAAGGCGTGGCCCCTAATTAGGAATATCAGTTATTACTCTGCGCTGATTTTACGTCCTTACTCAGTCATAAGGGTGGGCAAGTGAAAAAAATATATCGATATTTATCCTGTCGATATTTTTATATAGTAACAATACATTGCGTGATAAATATCGATATATCGTCATGTTTTTGTGTGTGAGTAGGGCCTTTTTAATTTTTTAACATAAACAAGCATTAATTTAAAAAAATAGTTTTACATTTATTTCTTTAGAGTTGAATTTAAAAATTACAAATTTGACAACCTGGTGCCTAGTAAGCAGTTTCTCTCCTGGGTGATTGCAGATTTAGTCTCTGAGAATAACCGCTCACGGGTACCGAAGTTTCCATGATAGGTAAATAGATCTTAGCTAGGCTATGAAACCTAGAAAATAACCCCTTCAAGTCATCTCACATCTCCAACGCATCTCCCTTTATAGGAGTGACAGGTGATGACATAAACATATGAAATTCTGTTTCTGCTTTAGTTTTATTTCTTATCCCCTCGTCTGTCAAAACTCATATTCTGGCGTCTTAAATAATATGCGCATCTGTCAAATGCCATAATATAGCGTCGAGTGATAGCAAACTATTTGTAACATATATATGATATATAACATACATATATATATAATATATAGCTCGTTTTTTTTTTTAATTCGTGTGTTTTGGAAATTATATTTAGATACAAATTACATACAGATGAAATACGAATAATATTTTTTGATCTTAGCGACATAATAGAAAAAACTGAACTTGTTATTTGAATAAAAAATAATGAGTGCAATTAGTTTAATTTAAATTTTCGTGTTTTTAAAAAATACTAAAAAAGGGCTCGAAAAAAATAGATTTTCTCAAAAAAGAAAGGAACTTGAAAAAAAAAATTAAAAAAAGTCGGTCGGTCAGTCTGGGCTCGAACCATGGTATCACGATTTTGTGACCGCCCAATATACCAATTAAGCTATTTGTAATCATTAATAAACTGTCAAAATTTACCTTCTTATTCTAACGATATTGTAGCAGTTTTTTATTGCCTAAAAACACAGACAAAAAGACATTTTCTAAAAATAAATCCTAGCTAGATCGATTTATTGCCACCGAAACTCCCTGCAAACAAAATTTTATGAAAATCGTTGGAGACGTTTCCGAGATTCCGATTAAATATATATATATATATATATATATATATATATATATATATATATATATATATATATATATATATATACTTAGTATACTTGTTATATACTTACTTAGTCTTCGGAAAGTGCTCGAGCGATGCGCCATATTAGCCAAAATGACCCCGAAAGTCGAGTTCGAGTTCGAGGTTATGTTGTGGTGCGTTAATTTGGCAGTTTCATATGTCAAGTTCAATATTATCGCCGTTTGTGAATACATCTACAAAACTATACTATGCCGAAATACAAACAGGCGAATAACCAACCGTTCATCCATCGAAATCAATATTTCAGAAAAGTGATTGCAACGAAACACGAAGTGCTGTAGCCAATAAAACAATTTCCGTTACAAAATAACTATTACCTTATAAGATTGTTCTTACGCTATTGATCGAGTTAAAGCTTAAACAATATATTTATTAATAAAAAATAATGAAATAATTTCAACTCATTTTCAATATTTGTAAACTCTTCGACTTTTATTCCGCTCAATCTCGCAAAACATCGCTCATGTTTTGTAAACGATGTTTCTGATTGATTATTAACGACATATCGATGTTTGAAAAAATTGATGTATCATTTGCATTCCTAATCGCGCATCGAAAAAGGACCCTAACTGCCCGTAAACGTATTATTACACTGTACGGTCGTAAGGGCACTACGGACCGGGTCAACTCTGACGCCCTAATTAGGGACCCTTACTGCCTTACTCTTATTACACTTCTCTTATTAGGGGCTCCTTAAAATCTGTCAAATTGTAATAATAAAAAGTACCTGTATGTGGCATCCCTATTTAAATTATCCTTGAAAATAGTCTTTTGTTCAGCAAAAACTTTATCTTGAACTTCTTTGTGCCTTGAGATACAGAATAGTATAAATGAAATAGCGGAAGTAGTAGTATCGTGACCCTGAAAATGAACCGACATTAAAAAAAATATTATTTATATTTACGCGAACACTACACTTTACGTATTAGGTATGTTGAGTTTAATTAAACTAATTTTTAACCGCCGACGTTTCGAGTATTTGCAGCATACGTAGTGATGAGGGGACTGAGGAGTTTGACGTCTCGATGTCTTTGTTACTCTATGTTGAAGTCTTGCAGTGGTATCCAAGCATATCATAGTTTGGATTTAATTTTATTAGTTACAAGTTTCCAAGCAGGTAACAGGACTTAGCTGCCTTCTTTTTTGAAATAAGGATGTTTTTTTTATTTCAGTAGCGTCACAATTCCTTGGTATCCATGTTCCTTCGCGAGTTTTTGTGGTCTATCAAATTCTGATGTAATGACAACTTATGTCACATGTAAACTCCTGGGTCTTTTACAGGGATGTGGTCTCCTTTATATAGGGCAAAGATAAAAGATCACATAGCTAACATGAAACACCAACTGGAAGTCTGCAGTCTCTGAATATATTCTAGGCGCTAATCTTTATATTTCTGCTTGTGACAAAAGCTAATCTGTGCAATGGGACTACCGTTGCTCTATTAAAAGAGACGTCTAATGACAGTTTTATTAGATTCGAATGAATATGTTATATACAAGGCAATAGAGCAAAATAAGGGGCCCAAATTAAATTTCCAAAAGCTTTGAAGGAGACGTGTATAATTTTTTATTAGAGTCCAATGAAACTATTATACAAGAGGTACGTATAGTAAAAATAACCTAAGCATAAATAGAGGTACGTATTGTAACAGACCCAGATTAAAATTTCGAAAGTTTGAAAAGATTCGCGTAGTTTTGCCACTCCCATAACAAAACTGCCGAACTTATCACTCAAATCGGAGGCTTATAATGTTTCACATCCTGCGACAAACCATTAATCGCTTTGATACAATAGTGTTTATTATATCGAAAAAAAAATGAGGTAGCTTTGTTAGGCCTTGCCAGTAAGTTAAAAATGTGTTGTCTTGTCACTCATACCACTCAGTTTAAAACGTAGGGTCTTTAACCCATATTAGAACTGTAACAAGTTATGGATTTTAAATGAAAGATGGCTAGCATAAAATGAAGCAGAGGATAAATACTAACAAGCGCCTTGGGAGTTGGGAGTGGCCAATGTTAAAAAAGGCGTACAACACGGCGTATTTGACATTTTATTTGTAATTAATCCCAAGTTGAATGTGATTTATAGGTAACAAGGTAACACGCCTACGAGCGCTCCTATGTGTGCGAACGTTTTTTGGCCTAGCAACCCTTACGAACGTGTGCGTGCGTAGTAAAATAGTCAGCGTTAGATATTTATGAATGACAATCAGTAAAAATAATGCATTACCACGCATTCTGATTTTAAAATATAAAAAGAACAGTGTTTGAATTTTGTTATTAATTTTTCTGCACCATTTACCTATATTACTTATTCTGAACCCTCTCTGCAAATTTGGGCGTATATTGCGAAACAACCCCTTTAACTACTATCGCAATGAGCGACGACTACTGAGTTGGATTTTCGGTCGAAATTGGACTTACCTAGTTAGACAATTTACTTTATTTTCAAATTATCCTAGGTAAACATATTCATTAGCGATTACATTTTATGCTCCCAAAAGTAATCGGCGTCGGTTCGATACGTACACACGACATTTGTTATAAACGGTTATGACTATAATATATAAATAATATTAAATTTTACCTCGAACAAGAAAGTATCCACTTCTTCTCGTATCAGTTCATCGCTTATCCGGTTACCGTCAATCTCTGATAGCAAAAGAAGATCAAGGAATGCGTATTTGTTTTTAGTTCCTAAAAAGTAAATAAAATATATACCTACCTTTATAGATAGTACATAATATAAACCAAAAATTTATCTAAATCTAAAGGAAATTCTTATATTGCTCTACCAAATAATTCAATAATTACTAAATGAATTCAACTTATTTAAAAAAAAGCCTCTTCAAAAAGATACTTTACTTCGAAATGAAATAGGATAAAAAATTACGTTTGGCTAAAAAAGTGTTAATATTTTTATCTCTGTTATTATTGTCTATTTTTTATTTTTTATTTTTTACGGTCAGAGTGCTAAAAATCTCAGTATGGTGCATTTTTTTCCAGATTTAAGAGGCGACATAGAATTGACGAAAAGATCCTGGAGCTAGAAGAAAAGATAGAAAAGTTGCACAGGAAAATTATATCTGAGGTCCAGACTGGGAAAAGGGCAATCTGGCAACTTGTACCTAGTTGTAACTAGGAGTTTATACTCAGAATCAACAAACGGTGTTCGTTGAAGGTTTTAGATGTATCTGGTTGAAGGTCATAGAAGTTTTCACATCAACCTTGGCACATCCCGATGAGCAGATGGATGCGAAATAGGACATCTCTAGAGAGATGTTCGTAATGTACAAACTGTTCTGTTCTTTTATATTCCAAAGATGGAGACGAATCTAAACCAGGCTACAGGAGATCACTTGTTCAAAAACTAGATTACAAATAAGTTGTCTGTAAATGTCAACCCTTCTGGGGCATCTGAATAAAAACGCATTTATAATATACCTAATGTAATAAAATCTGTAAATGTGGGGTCATAAGTTATGATAGTTGTTTTACCAATATCTGAATTTGCGGCCATTGTAGTTATGTTTGCTTTTTTGAGTTCCTCACGCCGAATTTCTATGACCTTCCTAGTGTGCCCGTGTATGATATTCAAAGCTTGATCTTCAATTTTTTTGTACTTAGACATTTTAAATATTGCTTTCTCTGCCATAAATATATTTCTCATTCTTAGTGCTACGATAGAACTTAGCCTAAAATATAGTTAAACAAGTTTGTTGTTAATCAATTAATTTATTATATATAGCATCCGTTGTGCATAAAATTAATTAGTTTTATAAAATACTTACTCTCCAATTGCTTTTACATATTTCGATTCTTTATCCTTTTGAGCGTTGAAGGACATTCCCATTATAGATTCTGCAATGTATTACTTAATATTTTATTTTATTTGATATTTGTATAATGTTAGAACCTATGTTAGACTGTGATTTAGCAAAGATATGATTTCTCATTTGGTTTCGCTTATTATGAGTTCGCCTATTACTGGCAAATAATGTATCGCCAGAATTCATTTTTTTCTTTCTTTCAATGTAATTCGTGACAGTTGAAGATTTATTATCGCTTGGCGGTTTGAATAGAATGGAGGACCGGAATTTCCTGTTTGAAATTTCGTGAAAATACATTTGAGAGTTTAAATTTTCTCAGTGAAATGGAGAACCACAAAATAGCTATCTTATGTTTATACATAAAACATAAAGTGTCCTTTAGAATTAATGAGGAACCAATTGTCACTTTTCAACTTATCATAATCCCATAGATTATATATCTACTTAATTTTCAATTGTTTGACAGTTATTTTTAACACAACATAGAGCAAAACGGGCCACCGGCGGACCGGATGGAAGTAATCATACCACAGAATATATATACCCCTGAAGACAGCCTCGTTGGTCTAGTGGTTGTAGTAGTGCGACTGCTGATCATGAGGTCCTGGGTTCGAATCCCGGGTCGGGCCAAAAAATCAATTATTAAGTTTTTCTGTCAAGAAATTCTCAGTAGTTGCCCGGAGTCAGGAAGTTGGCGGTGTCTCACCCTCGTGCCTCGGAAAGCATAGCAAGCAAGCGTAAAGCCATTGGTCCTGCGCCTGATCTCTCTCCGGTCGTGTCGGTTTACCGTCCCATCGGATTATGAGAGTGAGGGAATAGAGAGTGCACCTGTGCTTGCGCATACACTTGGGCACTATAATCCTGTCCTGCGTCGATGGCTAGCCTACGTTGAGGCAGGCCGCCGTGGCCGAAATTCGGTCTGGAGGACATTAATTAATTAATACCCCTAAAGAATCTGTCAAAGTAAAAATCCACGTGGTCCTGTGTGTACAATAAAACTACTAAGTTTAAGTTAAGTAACACTGCTCACTGCACTATAATCTAGTTCAGTTTTCTTTGCTCTAAAAGAGATCTGACACGTCAAATTTACAAAGAGATCTTTCATATATAAGTTAATAATTTTTATCACATTATTGCTCTTCTTTTTAAACTTAAATATTACAATAACAGCGGCCGTGTTGCTTCAGATTTGATTACAAACACAGATCGCCCACCCCCATAAAATGTGCGGATCGGTATCAAAGTGATAGAAGATTTTTTACTATATTACTGTTAAACTTCCCCAAACGACGTGCATTTACTGAAACAAACACAACTTTATTATCTACTTGCTTTTTGTGAACATAAGGTAACGAAACTAATTGTCCACAGCGATCAGAGCTCAATATTTGAATTATTAATTATTATTATTATTATATTGAATTATTAATTATTATAATTATTATTATTATTATATTGAATTATGAATTATATATTGATGTATAATCAATAATTGAACGGCTTAACATTTGTAAAAACGTTATCTATAAATGTTGCACTAGATTCAGCAATACGCGTTGGCTCCAAAAATAAATTAAAAAGACCATAAGATTTAAACAATAATCTAATAACATTTGTAAAAACTCTTGTTTGAGCGTTGGCTGACCATAAGATTTTTTTTTATATTGGTGGAGGAAGCTTCTAGGAGATTGATATTAAAGTCTCCACATACATATTACAACAGATTTATTCTGTTTATTAAGCTTAGCGAAAACTTTCTCCATAATTACACAATAAACAATGAGATGCTCAAACTCAACACATGCCATTTCTACAGCTCGCTCAACAGAGAGGCTCACAAGTCACAATATCTTTACGTTCTTTACATGATTATAATTTACTCGCTAAAATTAAGGAGCCACCTCTTACAACCGTTTCTCTATTGAAAGTACTGACCACCTGGTGATTACTTAAACATTAAGTTATAAGCTTTTAACCAATGTTCAGTAATACTTAAAATATGAATTTTGTTGCTATTTAAGAACAATTTAATTTCTAGCTCTTTGCCTATCATGCCTTGTATAATATTAGGTGTAAATAATTTCTATTATCATTTCGTGGAGTCATACAATTGCAACTATTAAGGATTTGTAAGCTACATTCTAAATTATTTAAATTATTATAACTGCTAGAGATTACCTTTACTGTCTCATTTTTTTTAATTTAAATTACTTGGAACTGATTCCAAATGCATGTCAAATCATTATGCTGCTCAATAGGAGCAGATGTCTGGGTAGCCAAGTCCTTGGCTGAGTTAATATATAAATAATAAGATAGCACATTTGCTATCTGTCTTAAATTATATTTGGTTAGGTAATACCTATCTGTAGTCAAAATTTCTTAATTAAATTATTAATGTCTATTAAATTAATTCTATTAATATAATTGTTACAATTAATTGTCTTAAGTACATGACAAATTATTCAATAATAAATATCATATCTTATTTTATTCTCCTGTGGCCAACCCTGTATGTAAGGCATACAAACAAGATAATTTTATGTACATTTAAAGTATTGATGCAATATATTTTAATAATTCCTTTTTGTTTACATTGCCCACTGACCTCTATATATTTTGTAGATAAAGCGGTCATTGTCTCTTCTCTGGTCGAGCGCATAGACTACTGTTTATATACTAGAGAGTCGACCGATTGACCCGAGTCTGTATTCGAGTTGTCGCTCCCAGACAACCAGACAACTTTGTGACAGGCTATTGTTTTTGTGTGCGTAGATATCCTACCACAAAACATGATAGACAGTTCTGTATCGGGAAAAAAGCTACGACGGAGTAGCCTCCGGTCGGCCGGTCGCCCGTATTGCTCTATGAGTATTGTAAACTTAAAGTATTACATAATAAGTAAATAAGTACATCTCCATGCTAAACCTAGTTATATTATACTCTTTGGGTCATGCGTGATTGAATAACAGCGGTATGCTTTATTAAGTATATCCTTGAAAAAAATATGTTTTTCAATAGAATAATTACCCGTCACATTGTCCAAAGCAGCTAATGCTATGATAGGAAATAGATTAATATCAGTCTCCCCATCTGCGTATATTCTTAAATTTTCTATAAGGACCTTTTCTATCCTACAAAAAACTGGCAGGAAATTTTGAAGAATATTAAAATGAAAAGCCGGTGTCAAAAATTTGCGATGCGATCTCCATCTTGAACCTAAAATATATATATTTTTAAATTACGTATAGCATCTAAAATGAATTGTGGCTATCTAACATAAATAAGATCTAAATCAACCTGAGAAGAGTAGGTATAATGAAATTTATAATAGGTAATTTAAGGTCAGCAAATCATCTCTACTATGGAAGGAGACCTTCTCCAGCCATGGTATATTTACAGATTTCTAAAAGTGTGTCTGCATATTATTTCTAAATCAAACTACAAGAAAATAAGCTATTAATCTGCCAATCACAGGTTCATTGCTGAACATGAGCCTGCTCCATAGATTGCCTCTCCGGGGATATTCGCCATGCTTGATAGGCGGTATGGCAATCAGTTATTTTATTATCAATTGGGAATTTGCTGCAGGTCATCTCCTGTTTTACTTTGCCTCTATTATCTCTTAAGACGCACACCAGATGATATTGATATCAGGTATTTGATTCTATAACGACCCCACTACATGGCAACCTAATGTACACGGACGAAATGAAGGTAGGTAAGTGCCTACCTTCACAGGGTTATTTTTCAAAGATTAGCCAAATTTTAGACTTAAGTTCAAATATATAAATAACGATATACCGTTACTGAAAATATCGTGCTGAAAATACGAGTAAATAAGGCTTCTACTTTTACTTGAAATTATCCAAATTAAGTATGATTTATAGGCAACAACCACAGAAATGAAATAGTAATAATATTGTCTATATATATGTATGTTTGAGATTTTCAAAAATTAATTTTTTCTTGACCATTTGCATATTTTACTTATTCTGAACCTTTTCTGCAAATTTTGTAGGTTATTGCAAAATAACCCTGTATAAGATTATATTACCATTTAAATCAACGACTATCTTTTAGGTGTGAGATTTCGTGTATGTAAATAAAGATTGAATATTTTAAGTGTAAATAATTTTATTGTAACACAAACCTGTTTCTTACCTGTCGACGTAAGAAGTCCATCGCCAAGCCAAGGTCTGAGAAAATCGTACGATCGACCTTTGGTAATTAATTCAGAGTGTGTCACTATGCCCTTAAAATAGAAATATAATAGATGATCATTTCATAAACTAAGCGTTTATTTCATATGGTATCAGCCTAGGTTACAATTATAGTAGTTTCTTGTTAAATAAAAACGTTTCACTTCGTTAATTAAATTCTTCTTTCATATAAAAAGTATATTATAATTAGACTTAAACGAACAGTATTTTCGGCCACACGCCGAATACCGAATATTCCACGGGCTTCCTGGCCGAATAGCCGAATATTGGGCAAAAATATTCGGCCGGGAAGGAAGTATTGTTTTTTATTCACAGCGTCTATTTTCGGAAGCTGTGATTGTCTACAAGAAGAAAGTAAACTTCTGCCTGAAAATGCAGAAAAATTAGTCTTTCTGCACCATAATCTTCCACTTAAATTACGATAAATTAAGTGCATAGACATTTATCTAATAGTTTTTTTTAATACGGAAGTTTATTATTTACATTAACTACTTCAATAATTATAATAAATATACATCATAATAAAATAAATCAATATTTTATTACCAATTATCTTAATACAAGAAAATAATCAAGTATTCGGTATTCCGAATATATAATACCGAATATAAGCTGAATATTCGATGCAAGTCTTAATTATAATATGTGTTATCTCTTTTTCGACGCCCTCAAGCAAAAACTGGTAATGTGCGATTATTGAGTTTTTACTCTCCATACGAAACACAGCAGCATCAAGCTGCAATTTCACGCTAGTATTCTGTGAGAGCTTATTGCTACCCTGGTCGAGCCGACTCATTCACGCTAAAACATCTGCAGCATGGCTCTAGAACGTACAACGTGCTTAGAGCATGAAAAGCATTGATCCTTATTGGTTTGAACATGCTAAATACAAAATAAAAGTATCTCTAGAAAAAATTCATTGGCATCATTCAGAAAAAAACAAAAATATTGACTAAAAGTAAGGATAAACGAGGTGGATACATTTAAATTTTTGGGAATACATATTGACACACATCTTTAACTGGAAAGAACATATCGGTTTCATGTGCAAAAACTTGAGCGTTTTACATTTGGTATAGACTACGCCAAACGGTCTCATTTGAAGCTGCACTCACGGCTTACCACTGATTTGTATCGTCAATACTTAATTATGGTATACTTCTGTGGGGCAATACAGTGGATACGGAAATAATTTTTAAAATACAGAAGAGATACATTTATATTTATTTATTTATATTTTCAAAACAGTCTACATGCTCGCTTACAGTATGCCCAAAACGTCAGCATGCTAATTTACAAATTACAGTTTTAAATAATAGTAATAATATAAGATACATGTCAAAAGGTCAAACAAATTAAAGAATACATGTCCAATTGATCAAATAAATACCAAAAAAATGCATGCCAAATAGATTAAAAGTCAAATAGATTACATGTCAAATAAATTAAGCAAAATGTCATTGTCAGATTGTTTACATAAGATAAGACTAAAATAATATATTACAATATGTCAACATTGGAAGTCGAAAATAGAAAGGCTTTATTAAACATTTGTGCCTTGTGCAATGTTTGGTACTTGGACAGTTGCAAATCTCTTTTTAAACAGTTTAGCTTGCTCCCGGTACCTTGCATATATATTAGGGAAGCTTGGCTTTTTGCAAAATCCTTCCCCAGATTTTACAAAACACGTGGAGAAGTCACATTGAGACAACACAACAGTACACGAACCTAAAACATCAATCTCCCTGTCGCAAAGATATATATAAAAGAAATGTTTATAATATGACTGTAGTAATATATAACTTGCTCCCGGAAAAACTCATAATTAGTTAGTGGGCCGATATTAAAAAAAAGGATTGCCTGACTGGCTCTGGGATAAATGTTTTTATAGTTTTATGGAATATTTCAATTGGAGACATTCAATTAATATATGATTTAATTTAAATTTATTTTATTTTATTATGGGTATTATTATATTTTTTGCACGAATTTTCATTTCTTTTGTGACATACACTTTAATTTAATTTAATTTATATTATAATCATCATCAATTTTTGCACGTTTGCGATCACACTGAACACATATACTGTACTTATATTTATTGTGACCTCTTTCAACTGTGTTTTTTGCAAATACGTAATAAATGTTTTAACTTAAACTTGAAGTTGTGAACATTGAATTGCCACAATCCCTGTTTTTGCGATAGCGAATAAGGTTTACAACAACTAATAATAATGCGGTTGAAGAAACTTTTATTTTTTGATAATGATTCAAATCGATTCCAAACCTAAATTATTATTACCTTAACTTCTAGACTCGTTTAATAGTCCTCTTTTTGATCTCATAACAATTTGTGATATATTTTATTAAAACTAAAATATTTTATGATTTTATGTGATTTTGATAATATAAAATAAATTAATATTATTATATTCATAAATATTTAATTTTTTTTCATAAACTTTGACATAAAAATATATACTAAATTAATTTGTCTTAAAAAGTTTGCTAGTATTAGACGATTACTTATAAAATATAATTTTGATTTTTTACTCCTAAAACAGGCTTTTACTCTATCTATTATAAAGTACAGCAATAATTTTCTGATAGTACATTACATTTTGTCTCTTGATAAAAAAATGCTCCGTAAGTTAATAATACGGAAACATTATTAGCACATTTAATTGATAAATAAGTAATTTTTATTTTCCGATATTGCTTGCATTCAAAATTAGTTAACACAACGCCAACATCAAAATCGGATTCTATAAAAAAATCTTTCATTAGATATTTCGATCATTTTTATTTAATATTCCAATGCATTCCTGAGTTATACAATATTTTTTCCTGTAAAATTAAATTACTGAAATTTTGCTCACGAGCGTTGATATATAAAAATCAATTACTGTCTATTAGTTTCGCTAAAACTCAAAAACGGCTCGACCTATTTTGATTAAAAAAAAATCCGAGTATTTAAATGGGTCTATGGCTGAATAAAGTTTAATGGTAGATGGCTTAAATTCACTCACTCACTTACATTGTGTTATCCTTGACTGATATGTTTATGAACATTATTTATTTTGACGAAACATACAACAAAATGGGCGGAAGAAATTAAATATCATACAGTATGCAAAATGTTCCAAGAAAAATCATTAATAGTAGGCCTCACCTCAATATACTTTGGATGATATAATATCACGTATCTTCTGGAGAAAAGATGCAAGCGTACAGCCTTTCCATATTTTTCTTGTAATCGTTCAAATACACCTAACAACTCTGAAACAATAGAAATTTCAGCATCAGATCAGCGATCCGCTGGCCATGTAAGGCGATTATTCAAAAAGAATTTGAAAAAGTAATATTTAATTTCGTGCGTAATTATTATGACAAAAACAATCTCATAAAGTAATGTCATTATAACAAAAACGTCTTCGACTAGTTCTTTTTTAACATTTCTTAATTGACAGCTGGCGGTTCCGAGTAGGCTCGTCAAGCTCAATTCGGGTGCGTGTTGATGTTAGTGTTGGTGTTCTGTGGCGAAATGGGTGTCTTCTTTTACTTGTTTGTGAATCGTACTTGTTGTGATGATCAAAAGATGGTGATGTCATGATAGGAGTAGAATAAGAGTATCGGCATTGTGTTAGGCCCCTCTCCCCAAAACTCCGCAGCTGAAACATGGTAGGAAGTGGAGCCATAGACCGGATCTGACGTTGGAGCCGGGAAAGCTTGATGCTTCCGTACTCGTTTTTTTTTCACGAAACCACAAGATATTGTTATTTTAATTTATGTAACTGACGATTATGTTTACTAGGATAAATTTAACTCCGACCGAGAGGTTAATTGCCAGATCCAGATCGGCTGAGCAATGTTCAGAAAATGTCTTTTCGAAACATCTTCACGTCACATCGACTTCAAAGCTCATTCAAATACATACTACAAAGACATAATAAGCAAAAATAACAGAGATATCCCCAGACTAACAAAATTTCTAACATTATATAAGTCAACATATGTAAAAGCAATTAGAGAGTATTTTATAAAAATTATGGCTGTAATGATGATGATCATAAGTAATGACTTCATGTAAATATACTGATAAAGATATGATGAATAATAGTTAAGTCAACGAAAATGTATGAAATTAACGACAATGGTCTATCTATATATCTATTCCTCAAGGTATTCTATGTATTGTATTTTAAAACATTTCGGATTAGGTCATAGATTGAGATTTGTCTTAATACGTTCATAAACAATTTATCCGATTTGACTGTTTTGAATGTTTGTTTGGTGAGTTGTGTGAATTGCCGCAAAGATTTTTAACAAACAGAGGCATTGCTACGATTGTACAACTAGCGTACATGCGGGTGTCCTGTTAATGCAGTCCTAACTAAATGTATTGTATTTTAAAACATTTCGGATTAGGTCATAGATTGAGATTTGTCTTAATACGTTCATAAACAATTTATCCGATTTGACTGTTTTGAATGTTTGTTTGGTGAGTTGTGTGAATTGCCGCAAAGATTTTTAACAAACAGAGGCATTGCTACGATTGTACAACTAGCGTACATGCGGGTGTCCTGTTAATAGCAGTCCTAACTAAATGTGGCGAGAGATGAGATCGTGCCCTATGAGAAGTGAGAACAGCCAAGAATTTTTTTTATTAATGTGTTACAGTTTTCAAACATTTTTATTTTAATACGTAAAAGGGGACAATCATTTTTGGGCCCACTAAAAATATTAACGTCCACTAATGGTATTACATCAAAAAAAAGACACCAAATTATAATAGTAAATGGCCTACAGATTTTTCGAAAATGTAAACGGAATCAAGAAATACGAAAAAAAAATTAGTTGTTTTGATATTCGTGTTCTGATTAGTGTAATATGGGTAAAATGCGTGTACCTAATTAGTCATTTTGCAGCTTGTATAAAAAGAAAACTATTTTTTCACAAAGCTGACTTAAAAAAAGATACCACTAAGAACTTTATGTTTAATTTCTAAAAATTTTAGCTAATATCACGTTATAACATAGTTCTAAATGACTGTGAACCAAAACGTTATTTTATCATTGACTTCCGGTAATTCCCAGCGGCCGGCGGCCGGGTACGGCGGGGCGGGGCGGCGGGGTATTACCTACGTCTTTAATCTTAACGGCATTGACGTTCGTTACGCTACTGTTTTTTTGTATTTATATGCGATTTTAAGAAAATGGAATCTGCTAGATCAGCATACAATGAAAATAGAAGTGTATGTTGCAATTGTGGAGTCAGGTTTCAACGCAGTGTGCGAAGACAATTACTGGCCGAGACAACTGCTGATGTGCGCCAACTTTTATCTGTGTGGATTTCTCATGAGGTAGGTATAATATTATCTCATGGAAAGCTAATCACTGCACTATACAATCTATCTACTTACATATTATCTAGATTTAAACTTTTATGAGAAATATATATTATTTTTGTTACTCTCGATTTTATTCCAACAATATTACTATACTGCGGAAACGAAAATTATATATTTTCTTTATTAATGTATTACTTAATATTTTTATTTTTGTTGAATAATATGGGATATGGTACGATTTTTTAGAAATAATACGAAAGAAAACGATCCACAGACTCCAGGCACACATAACGATCTATACATGATTAAGTACTTAATTATTTTAAGTTTTTAAAAGTAATAATAAATATCCCTTCATATTATTAATAAATTCATACCTTCTATAGCTATAATTTTAATCTTTCGTTATATTAAATTGATAAATGATATATTATATTGATTGAATTATTTTATATTTTGACACAAGATGACACTGCATTCTTTCCTGCTATTTACCAACTTACAGGCATAGTTCTTTGCATTGACTCCATTGACTGGCATTGACTGTAAAAATATAATATGGCATAAACTTGTTTGTTTAAATTGATGTAAACTGTGTTCGTGTTAAAGTAAAAGTTTAAAAATGAAAATTCACGTAGTTTTACTGCTTACAAGTGGATTAGTATGTTAATGTCTAATTGATGCAAAAAAATGTTTAACCTAAGGGTTATATCATGCACGTAAGTCAAATATTAAATACCTATATCACATTTATGTATATAATTTGCCAATGACATTCGAAAATGCAAACTGACGAGTAAAAGTCCATGTGAGTAATATAAAAGTTTATTTTTTCCTCCTAGAATTTTGTAAAATCTATAACTTATACTGAATTAACCTTTAACAAATGATAAACACAGGTCTTACTAATGTGTTAAATGTTAAAGTATTGAAGTTTTATGTTATTAGTGAAATCTAATTTAAATAATAGATAAAATAAAGTCACACAATATACACAAAAGAAGTTTTTGTGGCATGGTATGATGTATCACATGTTATGTGTGTCTAATTATCTTTTGTCAGTCAATCAGAAATCAAAGTCGAAAAAGTATAGGTATATATGTGTCAATATTTATTCTAAGGATAAAATATTATGTAAATAGAAAAGTAAGTTATTTTGTGCAATGAAAAATATTTCAATCCACTGTAATATTACCGTTACAGCCAATTAAACTCCACTGCCGAACATAGGCCTCCCCCATATATTACTAATATTACACAACTCCATAATACTCTAATATTATAAAGTTTATTTATCACTATATGATATACCTGAAATACTGTAAATATTGTAAAATCATAATATATTAATCGATATTTGTCTTTTGGATTTCCAATTTTTTTTTTAATTGAAAATGTATTGTATTTCAAATAATATAGGGTTCCACATCAAACATTCACTTTCATGCCAACTTCGCTTCCCTCCTCAAAATGTACATTTATCTGAACTTAATATTTATTTACTCTTTTATTTTTAATTCCTGATTTTTTCAGTTACACCCACTTGATGCAGTTTGTTGTAACTGCCTAAGAATATTGCAAGAAAGTGTTGCATCAGCTCACTCCATTAGAAGATTTGGGTACAGGAATATTTGTATTCCATGTGGATCTTCAATGTTAAGAGCACACCGTAGACGGATTGTGCCTATTAACTCTGAAGAAAGAGATATTATTTTGCAGTGGATACCATCACACCAGGTACTTACCTTATTTTAAAAGGCTGTAAATGGTCCCCTGCCTCAAATAGGCAGCCCAGAGGATTTGCCACAATCGCTTTGGTACACAGATTGATGTTTGTAAAATCAGACACCTTGCATACAATTTGGTCTGATATTTATGCTCATTCAACATGGCAGTTCACTAACAGGTTATCTTTAAATTTACAGTCTACCAAAAGTCTACTGCTGAACATAGATTGTCTTATGGGGGGATATTTGCCATTAATAACCAATTTTTTTATTTTTAGTTATTAGATGAACGATACTTCTTCCTTATCTTACACCCATATTTGTATGCTTTTGTACTTATTATACAAGTAATATTTTTTACCTTAAAAGACATTAGTATAAATAAAACGGGTTGGGTTTACAATTCGGTCGCCTCAATTTGAAGATTCTGTTACTGTGGGGGGCGTCAAGGGAGTTTATCTGAAGCACCTACACGCGAGTTTTGCTACCGGAGCAGCATCGAAGTATTTTTATTTATTTTTTGAAAATATTGGTAAACAACTAATTAATTAAATATTCTCACGTTTTTGACGTTTTATCTGTCAATGTCATATCGATATATAGTACTAAATCGATCTAGTGAATCGATATTTCACCCTAGAGAATCAAGATCAAATCTTTTCTGTTTTGTTAAGATTTACAAAATTATTTATAATTAGTTGAAAGTACCCCAACTCGTAAAGAATGACAGTTTTTCAATTTAATCATTCAATGTTATCTGAAACTTTAAAGAACTTGGGCTTAGTGAAATATTGTTAATAATTCTAAAATAATTACTTCTTGTCTGATATGTGATGTATTATTTATTTCTATTTAAATAAGTAGTGCCACAAAAATATTATGAGGGGAAACAATTGCATGCTAATATTTATAATTTTAAAAGACATTAAAACTATTTAGTGTTAGAAAGATTGAAATAAATAGAACAATAATAAATATTATTAATATTTAGAGTAGACACTGTAAAACTATAGTTCATTTTGTTAGTTGATAAAAAATAACTTTTTTTCAGGTGGATCGTTTAGAACGAGTATGCAGTCCTTGCTGGCTGAGGGCTTCCAGAGCTGTATGGAGACAGAGACAACAAAATGAGAACAGGGATATTGAGCTACAATCCATGAATATAGAAGACATCGGTAACATCCCACAACCACCCCCTATACCTGCACCTGTAACCCCTGCCATTTCCAGAGCGGCATCAACAATTACTATGGCTAATTATAAGCGTGCTGCTTCTACTTCCCGTCACTGTATTTTTAAGTCATGTAATCATTCATCTAGATTTTTAATACCTAAACTACTTAAAGAGAGATTGCTGATAGATCACTCATTTTATGTGCCACTGTGCGCTCGTATTTGTGAATACCATTTAAATGAACCCCACAATGATTGGAATAATTTATTCACGAGTAGTAACTGTTCAGATTTTACTGCATCTCAGATAGACAACCTTTGTTCCTTACTTAAAAGTAGTGTTACTCAAAATTATAATATTTTAAATATCATTGAACATAATTCAATATTATGCAAATATTGGTTAGGATTTACCAAATACCAATTTGAACAGTTACTAGTTGAAATTCCATCTATCAGTGAAAGAGTTAAATCACCTAAAAGAAGTCTAGCTATGTTCTTAGTGAAACTTCGTACAGGTGATAGCAATGAACGCATAGCTTCTCTATTTAATGTAGCTTCATCGACTGTGTTCAATCACTTAAATATTGTAAGTCAGTGCTTTGAAGAGCAATTCATCCAACTGCATTTAGGGACAAATACCTTATGCATTCAACAAGTTGCTCAATATAACTTGACAATACCAAATGGCTTGTTTGGTAATCCAGATATGGATCCTGAATTTATGCCAGCCATAGTAATATGTGATGGTACATACATTTATGTGCAAAAAAGTAGTAATTACTTATACCAGAAGCAAACATATAGTTTACATAAGTATCGTAACTTAGTTAAGCCATTTTTAATAGTGTGCTGTAATGGTTATATCCTTGATGTTTTTGGACCATATCCTGCAACAGAATCAGATGCTTCTATAATTCTTAGACTGTTCAACGATAGTAGTCCACTGCGAACCTATTTTAGAGAAAACGATGTATTTATTCTTGATAGAGGTTTTAGGGATGCAATTCCATTCTTGCAGCAATGTGGTTATAAGGCTGACATGCCTGAATCTAAACAAGCTGGTGAAATACAATTATCAACCATTGCTGCCAACAAGTCCAGATGTGTAACTTTGTGCAGGTGGGTGATTGAAATTGTAAATGGGAGATTTAAACGGGACTTCAAATTATTTCGTCAGGAATATTTTAATACTGCATCTACTCATCTCATGCTATACTTTAAAATTGCAGCTGCATTAATAAATCGATTTCATACGTTGATTCGTAATAATTTTCATGCTGTAGAGATATTGGCAATTGCTCAAGCCAAACTAAACACTCCAAATAATTTAGCCTCCTACGTAGAAATGCACAATTTAAATAGAGTGAGAGTGCGATTTGCCAGCATTAATGGTAATCTTCCAGAGCTGGATAGTTTTCCTCAACTGACATTCCAGGATCTCATTCTGTTTAGTCTAGGAATTTATCAAATTAAACAAGCTCGTAGTTATTACGGGGGAGCATGTCAGGGCTTCTGGAGAATATAAAATCGAGGTATACCTGCAATCTGTCCATGATTTTGGTCCAAATAGTTATCTATTGCGAGGTAGGATACAATCAAGGCACACTAGTAAAAAAACTTATTACACTTATATACTAGTTGACACCAACCCATCAATTGCTAACACTAGGGCTGCTCTTACTGGGTACTGTTGCAACTGTTTGGTAGGCAGACGCACTGTTGGCTGCTGTGCACATGTCATGTCTGTTGTCTGGTTTCTATCTTGGGCACGGCATCGAGATGAGGTTGAACCACCTGCATCTTTTTTTAGATGATATATTACTTTCAAGTAATGATATTGAAAATGATGAATGATGATTATTAATCTTAATGCGTATTAATATTGTAATATAAATGATCATTTTTGCTATAGTTGCTTCACTTGTGGCAACCAAAGTTTTTTGTGGTATTCTATAGGAAGATGCTGCTCCCCATCTCCTAGTATTTTTATTTTATTCTGTCGACTTTAACGACACCATACGGGACGGAACGTGATGGCAATTCACGGAAGGCCTCTGTAATATTTTACATTATATCTTTAATTTAGGAGCCATATGTTCGGCAGTGGACTGTTGTAATGATGATGAATAATGATGACTAAAAATTGTAATTTTTGTTGCTTATTTGAACTATTTCTATTTTACTGTGTGCTTTATTATCTGTTATATATTATGTTATATGTGTAATTTATAAATAAACGCCGAGCAAAGTTGAATTTATTGCTTTGGCACCCTTTTTTATCTCTTTTAATTGACAATATCCTTCTGATTTCTAATAATATCGTAAACGGGCGAGACATTATATTTTAATGATGTATGGGATTTATACTTGCTAATAGATGAATACTTTAATGAACAAAGGGCCGGCACTGCACCTGTCTGCTGTGTTATTTTTAAAAGAGGACTCATAAAACACTGACGATTTTAACCATAATTAATGCAGTGATTATACATGATCTTTGGGACTTATTACATATCAATATCGTATCATAAATAGAAATGTTACCATCAAGTTATTTTGAAAAAATCTTTTAATATGATCTTTTGATATGAAAACACGAAAAATGTTTCTACCTATGTCCGTTAGAAACCATCCAAGCGATTTTGATGATATGTTTATGTGTGTTTGAACGGGTCTCTATATGATTCATATTCACATATGGACTCGGTAGGTGGCGCTGTTGTCGAAATCCAGAAATCACCTGTGCGAAGTCGGGGCGGATCGCTAATAATAAATACAATTAAACTATACCTGTGTGTTTGTTATCCTGGCACAAACAGTTCAAAACATCTTACTTCCTCACAATTTATCAGTGTGTAATAACAGAGAAGCATGATATTACCTAGTCATTTTGGTATTTTAGAACCCAGTCATTTTAAGATGTATAATTAGGTATTTAATAATCAACCAAAGCATATTAAAAAAAGTCTTGACACCGGGCCTGTCTGTCTGTCTGCATAAATAGATCTGAATTATATGTCTGAATTATATAGACTATGTTGGAAATGATGATTTACCATCTATAAATACGGTTGCATTATAACTTGTTTTTTACACAGTCAGTTTAAAACATCTTTCTTACTATATAACGTGTGTTGGTAATATTGTAAATATAAATGGATATATTATACCTTAGTCATCTTGAATTTATTCATATTATTTTAACGGTAATTGGGAAGTACACTCACAATCAATATATGTAAAAAATTGTATCCATACCACATTTGTACACAGACAGGCACTATATTTTGCCGTAACTACTAAAAATATTGAAGTACCTGAAAATGCTGAATGTACCTACAACTTGGTTTTATATGAACTATTATTCAACAGTGCACTATTTTAACTTAAAATACCGGTAAAAACCACTATAAATAGCTTTTAGTTTATTTATAGGTTATTTTAAAATTCATATTTTAATTGTCAATTTCTCGATTTTCCGTCTAGATGTGGTAAAACTAATATTACTTTTGTAAACTATAAATTATAAGGAATAAATCGACATCCATTTCATTGCGTGACGCGAAAATTTGTGGTGGGCCCATTCTCCATACAAAAATTGATTGTCTCCTTTATGCCATCCTATTGAAATAGCGAAAACGTATTTTTATTGAATATTATTTCTGACTAGATGTGTTCTGGTATTGCAGTTTCCCAATAACATGAATAGTTTCTTTAGAAAAAAAAAATTAAAGTTGCAAATTTCTACGAGACGAGTTTTCTCATCCAAGTTTAAGATACTGTGGTGTTAAAAAAGGTACTACATCCTTGATGCCTATTGGCTTGAAAATAGTATAATGAATGCTTGATATTGAATGAAATGAGCTCGGAACTTCGTTAGGAGTTAGTGAAAGAGATACATAATCCGGTCCTTGAAATTTCCAATTTATTTTGTTGTTTCCTATTTATTATTTTCTAATGCTCAGTGAATTATTTCACGTCGCATGCGCTACATGTTTTTTCGGATCTCATTTTTTATTTATGGACTCGAAATTGTACTTTGGTCTTTCATGGGTTTGTTTTGTGATTCGGATTTTGGATTCTATGACAATGACGACTTGGTATTCTTCCGGACTAAGAGTTTTGTGCATTCTGTGGCCATTATCATGGCGTAAGCGCCACTGAATATGCTATAAATGTAATGCTAGAGCAGTTGATGTACTTTCAGAGAGAGATACACAAACGCATGCCACCCAGACCACCGTGTTTTCATAAGAGTACCTAATTTCTTCAACGTAGGTAGATTTCCGATTTGCCGTGTAGTGGCGGTTGAGAATATCCACTACCCCATATCTTCCCGTGGGTGTCGTAAGAGGCGACAGAAGGAGACAGGCAGGAGATGGGCAGCAGCATCTTCCTGATAACAACTGTGTTATAATAAAAAACTGCGGTTGCCAACCCGCTCACCAAGCGTGGCAACTATGGCAAATATCCCCCCATGAATAACGACGCAAACAAACGACCCCCAGTCCCCGGCGGCCCCGCTATTCCTGGATACGGTGGCGACCATGTAACACGGCGGGGCAGGGGGTGCTAAGAATCTCCGGTGGAGGTTCGGTTGCCACCTACGACGACTCGACCTGGCAACATATAACGCACGCACCCTGAGGACTGACGAGAAGATACTGGAGCTGGAAGAAGAGGTAGACAAGTTGCGCTGGCATATTATTGGATTATCCGAGGTCCGAAGAGAGGGGGAGGATACGGCAATCCTCGAGTCTGGCAACTTGTTCTACCACCGGGAGAGCGACCATCTGTCCCAAGGAGGTTTCGGATTTATCGTCCACAAGTCTCTCGTCAACAACGTTGTAAAGATTGGGAGTGTGTCGACGAGGGTCGCATATCTGATACTCAGAATCACCAAACGATATTCGCTGAAGGTCATACAGGTTTACGCACCAACCTCGGCACATCCCGATGAGGAAGTGGAGGAAATGTATGAGGATATTTCCAGAGCCATGCATTTCTCCAAAACCCACTACACGGTGTTGATGGGAGACTTCAACGCAAAACTGGGCACAAGAGCAAGCGGTGAGCTGAAGGTGGGGAAATTTGGAGTAGGGCAACGGAACCGAAGGGGCCAGCAGCTGGCCGACTTTATGGAGAAAGAGGGACTCTTTATGATGAACTCTTTCTTCCAGAAGCGGCCCCACAGAAAGTGGACCTGGTCGAGCCCCGACGGTTCGACAAGAAATGAGATTGACTTCATTATGACGACCAGACGCCAACTGTTCAGTGATGTCTCAGTGATCGCAAGGGTGAAAACTGGCAGCGATCACCGAATGGTTAGAGGCACACTGAACCTAAACGTTAAATTGGAGAGGTCTCGTCTAATGAAGTCAACGCTCCGTCCCCCTCGTGCTCTAATCCAGAATCCCGAAACCTTTCAGCTCGAGTTACAAAACCGCTTTCAGTGCCTAGAGGATTGCAATGCAGTGGACGATATGAATGACAAGCTCGTGGAAACTGTCCATGCGGTCGGAGCTAAGTTCTGCAAGACCCGCCGCAGAAGAACACAAAAACTCTCCGATCACACTCTTAATCTCATGGCTGTTAGACGGGAGATGAGGCTGCAATCGTCAACAGATTTGACAGCATACAGGCAACTGAACAGACAGATCTCCAAATGCATGCGGCGAGACTTAATAATAATAGCCTTTATTCAGATCAACTTAACCTAATAACAATATTCTAAAGCAAACATAAAACATAAAAGCAAACATAAAACATAAAACAAACATAAAACTTAATCTAATATTTGCTTCTTTTTTATCTTTTGTAGATCTGTTTGCCAATCGGCAAAGGCCTCCTCCAATCTCTTCCATTCTAATCTTTCTTGGGCCACTCTGTTCCACAGTACTCCTGCCACTTCTCTTATATCGTCGTCCCATCTTTTCTGCGGTCTGCCTCTTTTCCTTTTTCCTTCCCTGGGATACCATCTTGTCACCTTCTTACTCCATTTGTCATGACCTCTTATTGTGTGCCCTGCCCACCTCCATTTGAGTCTTTTAATTTTCCGTACTACATCTATGGTTCTTGTTTTATTTCTGATGACACAGTTTTTCAGTCTGTCTGATCTTTTGACATTCAGCATGCTCCTCTCCATAGCATATTGGCAAGTTGCTAGCCTGTTTGTCATTTCACGAGTTAAAGTCCATGATTGGCAGCCATACATAAGGACGGGTAGTACGCAGGTGTTAAATAGTTTGCTTTTGATGTTTATATGAAGTTGTTTGTCTTTCATAGCCTCTCTCAAGCTCCAGTAACGTCCCCAGCTGTTCGTAATTCTTCTCTTCACTTCCTCGCGCATAGGTTCTTTTTGGGTTATGAGTTGTCCCAGATAGATGTATTCGTCAGTGTAGTTGATTTCGGTATTTCTTATCCGTATCGTGGTTTTCTCTCCATTTGTCATCACTCTAGTCTTCTCTGGATTGAGTTTTAATCCTACTCTCTCACTTTCTATCGATAGGTCTTCTATCATTTTATTGATGGCTTCAGGTGTTTTGGCGAATAGCACTATATCATCAGCAAATCTTAAATGCGTCAGTGATGTGCCGTCTATATTGATCCCAAAATTTTCCCAATTAAGTTTTCTGAAAATTGATTCCAGTACAGCCGAGAATAATTTTGGGGACAGGGGGTCGCCCTGTCTAACGCCTTTTCCTACTTTGAATGGCTGGCTTTTCCTATCTAACTGGATTCTGGCTGTACTATGACTGTACACGTTTTTTATTAATCGAATGTATTTGAGTTCAATCCCTTGTTCCACTAATGCTTCCCATATGTTTTTATGTAGAAGAGAGTCAAATGCTTTGCTGTAGTCGATAAAAGCAATGTAATATGTAAGCTGGTATTCGTTGTATTTCTCAATAACTTGACGAACTACATGGATGTGGTCAATCACCGAGTAGTTCTTACGAAATCCCGCCTGCTCAATGGGTAGTTGTTCGTCTAGCGTTCTTTCAATACGTTTTAAAATGATCTTAGCGAAGATTTTGTAGATGTTTGACGTAAGACTGATGGGGCGATAGTTTCCGATTTCATGTTTATCTCCCTTCTTATACAACAGGATAATGTTAGATTCTGTCCATTGCTGGGGAATTATTTCAGTGTTTATAATATTGTTAAATATATCTGTAAGTACAGGTGCTAACACTTCCTTTCCTTGTCTTAAGATTTCGTTGCTTATGCCGTCAGGACCTGGTGTTTTATCTACCTTTTGAGTATCTATGGCTTTCTCGACTTCAGCTTAAAGAATGTTAGGAATGTTTGAGGTATCCACCAAATCAATTTCGTCTTCTGTTGTGTTACTTTCGTACAGTCTCTTGTAATAAGATGTTGCTATATCCAATATTCCTGTTCTACGATGATTCCATTTTCCACTGTCATTTTTCATTTTAACAATCCAATTCTTCGAATTTCTCAACTCTCTGTATGCTTTTTTGATTCCACCCGTTTTGCTTATAAATGTTTTTATAGTTTCCATTCTGTTTAGTTTTCTGTCCTTCCTTATGCTATCTTTAATTTGTTTACTAATTTCCGTTAATTTTTTTCTTCTATCATGTGTATCTTTAGTGCTAATTAAATGGTTTCTCGCTTCTAGTAGCTTTTTGGTATTTGTTGTTAGCCATTTTTTCGGTTCAGCTTTGGTATTTGTAATTAGTTGTATTTGGGTTTTTATGGTATTTTCTATCCAGTTGTATCTTCCTCGTGTTCCAAATTCTTTTGTGTTAGATTCATAGTCTGTAAATTTGTCTATTAGAGCGATTGTTATTTGTTCTAACTGATGTTTTCCGAGCTTTGTGTTAAATAAGTCGTGTCTTGGTCTAGGTTTCTTTGGTTGATTTGATGCTAGTTCTGCTCTAATTAGTTTATGATTGGTGTTAAAGTTCAATGTCTTGATTACGGAAAAGTTAGTGAAGTAGTTGTTTCTGTTGGTCATTATGAAATCAATTTGGTTTTTTGTTTTGCCGTCTGGCGAGATCCAGGTCCACATGTTTTTCTTATTTTTCCTGAACATAGTGTTTAGAATGGTGAGGTTATTTTCTAGTGCGAAGTTTGTAATATGTTCTCCATTTCTACTTCTGGGCTTATTACTGTATGTGAAAGGTCCTAGTACTTTTTTTTCTTCCGGGCGCCTTTCCCCAATTTGACCATTACAGTCTCCCATTATTATAAGGTTTTTATGACCGTGCTCCTGGATCGCATTATTTAGATTAAGGTAGAATGTATTTATTGTATCTAGGCTTGATTGTTCAGTAGGCGAATATATTTGTACTATTGACCAAGGATCTTTATATCCAGGTAGTTTTAAATTCATTATAGCAATCCACTCCGATATACCTATAAATCCTTCCACATGTTTTGTTATATGTTTTTTAACAATAAATCCAACCCCATGGAGTCCCGGGGTCTCTCCTATATGGTAGAATGTGTAATCTGGATACGATATGATATTTTCACCCATTCTTCTCACTTCACTGAGGCCAACAATGTCCCATTTGATGTGTTTTAAAGCATACATGAGTTCCGTAAGGTTTTCTTCACTTTTCAGGGTAAGTACGTTGAGTGCTGCGATAGAGATTATGGATTTGTTAATTTTGTTGTCACTTATTGTTGGAGGGTTGTGGTCTCTTTCCCCCACGAGGACCAGTCGGCTTGGGGGAGATGCGGCGAGACTTACGCAACTTTAATACTGCTCGTATTAAAGAAGCGATCGAGCGGAACCAGGGCTCCAAAGTCTTTGCCAGATATCTGTCTGCCAGAAAGAGCCAACTGTCAAGGCTGAAGACTGAGTGTGGCAACATCGTTTCCGGGACACCTGAGATTCTGAGTGAGATTGAGAGGTTCTGTGGGCAGCTGTACACATCATCGTTGGAGCCACACGCAAGTGTGAGTAACGATCCAAGAGCAAGTCTTATCCGACACTATTCCGATGATATACCGGACGTCAGTCTGAGCGAGATTAGAATGGCTCTTCACCACCTTAAAAACGGTAAGGCCCCGGGCGAGGATGGAATTACAGCGGAGCTTCTGAAAGCGGGTGGAAAACCGGTACTTGAAGTCCTTCAGAAGCTCTTCAATTCTGTCCTCCATGGTGGCACTACTCCGGAGGCGTGGAGCAGAAGCGCGGTGGTCTTGTTCTTTAAGAAAGGCGACAAGCTCTCTTGAATAACTACAGACCGATTTCCCTTCTGAGCCGCGTCTACGTGCTGTTTTCGAGAGTCATCACGAATCGTCTCGCACGCAGACTCGACAACTTCCAGCCTCCCAAACAAGCCGGTTTCCGAAAAGGCTTCAGTACCATAGACCACATACATACCCTTCGGCAAATTGTACAGAAGTCCTAAGAGTACAATCTGCCACTTTGCCTAGCGTATGTGGACTATGAGAAAGCCTTTGATTCCGTCGAAATTTGGGCGGTGCTACAGTCTCTTCAGCGGTGCCTAGTTGACTGTCGGTATATTGAAGTGCTGAAGTGTTTGTACAGTAGGGCTACGATGGCTATCCGAGTACAGAACCAGAGTACGAAACCTATCCAACTGCAGAGAGGTGTAAGACAGGGTGATGTTATATCCTCGAAACTCTTCACCGCTGCGTTGGAAGACGTTTTCAAGCTACTGGACTGGAAAGGATAGGGTATTAACATCAATGGCGAGTACATCACTCACCTTCGGTTTGTCGACGATATAGTCCTTATGGCAGAATCGCTGGAGGACTTTAGCACTATGCTCCTCAATGGTGTAATGACCTCAATCGTGTCTCCCAACGGATAGGTCTTAAGATGAACATGGACAAAACAAAGATCATGTTTAATATCCATGTCACACCTATGCCGGTAATTGTTGGGAGCACTATGTTCGAAGTTGTTGACTAGTACGTTTACCTGGGACAAATAGTCCGACTAGGTAAGTCCAACTTCGACCGAGTGGTCAATCGACGGATTCAACTCGGCTGGGCAGCGTTCGGGAAATTACGACACATCTTCTCGTCAGGTATACCTCAATCTCTGAAAACTAAAGTGTACAACCAGTGCGTGTTGCCAGTGATGACTTACGGATCTGAGACGTGGTCCTTCACCGCTGGCCGTATGAGGACGCTCAAGGTCGCTCAGCGAGCTATGGAGAGGGCTATGCTCGGAGTTTCACTGCGTGATAGACTCAGAAATGAGGATATCCGCAGTAAAACCAGAGTGACCGACATAGCCCAACGGATTAGTAAGCTGAAGTGGCAATGGGCCGGCCATATAGCTCGAAGAACCGGAAACCGATGGGGAAGAAAGGTTCTCGAGTGGCAGCCTCGTACCGGTAGGCGTAGTGTAGGGCGACCCCCCACTAGATGGAGTGACGACCTGGTAAGACATGCAGGAAGTCGATGGATGCAGGTGGCTCAGGACCGTGCTTTGTGGCATTACTTGGGGGAGGCCTATGTTCAGCAGTGGACTTGTGAAGGGCTGTAATGATGATGATAATGAGGTAGATTTCTTGGACAAGGCGTTGGTGGTTTTTTAAACTGCGTGAGCGTATCCAAAGCGCTGCTCAAGAAATCAACAATGTCGGATATGCACAACGAATCAAATGTTCTTTTATTAGAAGATGTCGGTTATGTATCAGGTCGGGAAGTGGACATTTTGAACATCTGTTATCAAAAATAAATGAATAATAATAATACTTTTTGGTTTATTTATTTTGGTATATTTATACGTGGTAGAGCCATGCTGCAGTTATATTAGTAGTATAGTTGTAGCACGAATGGGTCGGCTCCATCGGGGAAAGACCACGCTCTCACAGAAGACCAGCGTAAAATAGTAGCGTAATGCTGCTGTGTTTCGTATGGTAAGTGTAGAGAACCGTAGACCCTTTTTACTGGAAAAGAGGGATTCCATCTTAGTCCTCACGGGTGACAACGCATCTGCATTTTGATTTGTAATCGAGGATAGATGTAGATGTCTCTGGGCCGCAGCAACCACCTACCATCACCTGATGGTAGGTGGTTGCTGCGGCCCAGAGACTGAGAGAGTCCACCTGGACTGTGTGCTCGTTTGTCACCCTGTCCTTTAAAAAAAATTATTCATAATATTATTCATCATATTTTATTTTAATTTATTTTTAGTGTTTTTAAAAATTTATTAACTTGAAAACCTGTTTTGGTGCTAGTGTTGGTTCCACTTGTCTAAATTTCGAGACAATCTCATATTTTACAATATTTTGAGATGTACTGCAAAATGAAACAAAAAAACTTTTATTGATAAATTAGGCCCTTCAGCAATAAAATAGTTTCTTGTTTTATTAAAAATTGTTTTTGTTTCATTGTTTTCAAAATTTTCATTCATTGCACTGTTTGTCAAGCCATCAAGGATGTAGTACTTTTTTTAACATCACATTATCTAAGCTTGGATGAAAAATCTTGTCGCCGTAGAAATTTGCAACTTTATTTTTTTTTCAAAATGTGTTTATCTTGTTGGGAAACCGCAAAAAACATGCAGTTCAGAAATAATGACATCAGAAATAATATTCAATAAAAAAATACGTTTCCGCTATTTTAATAGAATGTCATAAATTATACCTATTAGGGTGACAAATTTTCGATAGAGTCATGAAAATCAAAAAATCTTGAAGTTTTCAAGATTATTTGATTTTCATGATATGTAACAGTTTTATTAAAAAAATTGGCTGTTCTAGGCCACGATCTCATTTCGTTTCGTTTGGGCTACTGGACATTCTACATAAAAATATCAGGTTGTCGTACAGTGTAGTTTTAATTTATAATTACGTATTAATCGTTCCAAAAGTCAAGTTATAGTCTTTTTTAACTTGCAAACCTGTTTATCATGATAATACTTGTCACCTTCACAAAAACAGGATAACGATAAACAGAAAAACAAATGACCTTAATGACTTTAATGGATTACTTAACACGTCGCGAATCTAGAAGCTTATCTTATATTTATTTGGTGCTTATACTGCTTGTGAGGGTTTCGGGTATTTCCCAAAACCTTTGTACACGCTATTGGTGTTACACTATATTTTAGAATTATAATTTTTTCGTAAAAGTAATATGAAGACTCAATAGATTTAATAAAGCCGAAATAGATCCATAGACATCAAAATTAATTTTATATTGTTAAAATTCGTGACTTCAAAATAAATGAGGCTGTCCAGAGTGTTTACAAAGTTAACTCTAGTTTGTTGACGTTAACTAGTGCCTAAAACTAAACGGGTTTTACTAAATTTTTTTGGATTCAAAACGGTAAAAACTCCGCGTGAATAAGTTATATTACCAGTGTAATAAAATTACATAACTTCCATAAAAATGTATGGAAGTAAGATAACTAAGGATCTGCACCTATTTAACATTATTTTATGAAAGATTATATACAAATGTATAATGACTAATGATTCTTAATACATATATTACACTGTTTAGCTACAGAATGCATGATACCCAAGTTTGTGTTACTCAATCACACTTTTTTACATCCAAACCTGTTCCGGTCCCAATCCAGCTTAGATTAAGTTTATAAGAATATCTATCTTAACAAATTCAGTATTTTTATAAAATGGATTTGCGTCATGTAAATAAAAATTCCAAATCATTTTATTGAATAATACATTACTAAATTGATTAAGAATTTAAATATTTAATGTATGCAACCTAAGTTTTTAACTACAACGAAGATTAAGTTTTTATCATCTATCATAAAAGGAAGCGTTATAATTTTCAGTCCCTCCTGCTGTGATGGCTCACAACATTATTTCGATACTATATTCGAGTTTACATAAGAAACAGAAACTTAAATTTTTACTCAATATAGATTATAAATAATACTTATTTAAATTCACTTTTTTTAATTTACCACGGCTTCGGAAAAATCCTCTGTTCTGGAAAGAACCAGTAAGACACCCAACCCAAAAAATAGCCGCTTACAATCATATATGTAACAAAACCACACAAAACAAATGAAGTAAATAGCTTGGTAGTGATTACCTTTTCTAGGGGCTATTATCATCCATAAATTCCTCAACATTATAATAACCCTTGTATACACACTTAGTTTAATAAAGTTTTTGAACTTTGTGAAGGTCAAATTTTGTAGATATATTTATAAGCAGTAAGCCAGTTATGTATACTGCAAGATTTCGATCGAATTCAATAAATATTCAGTGGTATTAATATTTCGATGTATCTAGGTCTCTATTTTAAAATATTGTTTTTAGCTACCATTTTTTGTCGAATTTTCATATGGTGTAGTGTACGTGTATGCATAAAACAATTTTCATTAAATCGTAGTACCCCATACTAACTATTTAATAAAGCATATAAAAATTTAAAAAATGGTTCTTTAACAAATATTTATTACATTCAAATTAAAACAGAGTAAAATCACAGAACATATACGTGCAAGGCCTGGTCACAAGTCATTTTAGGCACTTACAACTGCAATTACCAATTATACTAGTTCCGGCGAGAACCTTGGCAGCTCGTGTGCTGTGAATTTTATTGAAAGCACTTGGCCTCGGAGTTACCACAGCTATGTGCACTTAGGAAAACATTGCACAAAACATGAATATTTTTCTACCCAGGTGTACGTCTTTGTAGGTTTTTTCTACCTATTTCTGCCGCCAAATGCATTGCGTGCACAGCTGTGTTCCGGTCTGAAGGTTATAGTGCCTTATCACTCTACAGAGATAAGATAATAATTTAACAACGCTTCTGTAACCTTCAATAGTTGAAGTTTACTGCATGCAAAAAAGGGCTACAGTAACCACTTACCTATCATCAGGTGGACTGAAAGATCGTTTGTCACTTTAATTTAATGAAAAGAAGTTCCCCCAACCGCAACCCTATCTTACCCGTGTCCAATTTATATTTGGCAAATTTTACACTTTTTAGGAATTTTAAATAACCATAAATTCAAATTTATTCAATTGCTTTAAATAAATGATCACTGACAAACATCATACAAAGTGAAAATATGCTTTATTTAAATATTAGTGCAATATTTAAGTTTTAGATGCATTAAAAACTTGCCTCGGAATAAAAAAATTGTTAATAATACTATATTTTTTCCACTTACCAGTCGGTTTTACAAGTAAACAAAGTCCATTTCCTAATAATGGAAGGGGAAATGGTCCAGCTACAGAATTTGTTTTTGCGTCCCATATCAAGTTAAACCACGATAGTAAAATTAAAAACAAAATAAGTGATACAACTAAATACAAAATCATGTTTTTATATAATTTAAAAAATAAAATTATTGTTATAAAATGTATGGAAAAATAAACATCGGTAATATTAAAACTCTGTGCAAACGTACTGTTTCGTGCCGAAACAAATCTCACACTAAGTGTGATTTCTATTTATATCCTAGTAATACAAACTAGTTCATTGATAAGTCAAAGCGAAACGTTTAATAGTGCAGTAGTGTAAACAGACGATCGAATTTAGTCTAGGCGGGACAAGGTGTTTGGAGAGGCGGATCAAATTTGCTGGCTGCAACAGGCGACAGGATCTGACAGTCGCCTTAAGTGCACAGTTATCTTCGAATGTTGATATTGATTTTTGATTTAAATTACTAATCTTCTTCGTCGGCTTATAGTATATTCTTAAGCCGGGTCCAGTTATGTATCATTTGCCCGATCCAATCGTTGTATCCCTATCACCGTATCATTCGTCGTACCGTATGAAGCTATAAACATACTTTCACACACCACACACTCACACACACGCACGCACGCACGCACGCACGCACGCACGCACGCACGCACGCATGCACGCACGCACGCACGAACGCACGCACGCACGCACGCACGCACGGACGCACGCATGCACGCACGCACGCACGCACGTACGCAAGCACGCGCGCACGTATGCACGCACGCACGCATGCACGCACGCACGCATGCACGCACGCACGCACGCACGCACTCTAGCACGCACGCACGCACGCACGCACGCACGCACGCACGCACGCACACACGCACGCACGCAGGCACCCACGCACGATGCACGCACGCACGCACTAACGCACACACACACACACACGCACTCACGCACGCACGCACGCACGCACGCACGCACGCACGCACGCACGCACGCACGCACGCACGCACGCACGCACGCACGCACATATGTTGATGTGTCTCGGGAAATGTAACTGCAGCACGAAATGCAGCAGCACGAAGACTTTACGGGGAGTGCTTTGCTACTCCACGAAATATACAATTGCCGTCGGCAATGACGTTCCAACGACTTCACATTCGTATGTACAATACTGGCAGTGTGCATGGCCGTGATCAACAACGTACAGATTCAGGAAGACCGAGGATGTACGACGACGACATCGAGGAGCACATTCTCGACATGTTTGAGGAAGATGCGACGCGGAGCACGCACTCGGTGGCACGTGAACTAGGTGTGAACCATATGCGCGTTTGGAGAGCCCTCAAAGATGATGGCCAGCACCCATATCATTATCGTCGAGTTCAATGTCTTCTTCCTAACGACTACGAGCCGAGAATGGATTACTGTAGATGGTTACTTGATAAGGTTGAAGGAGATTCTGAGTTTTTGAACCGCGTACTTTTTACGGATGAATGCTCTTTTGTAAGAACAGGTGTATTTAATGCTCATAATGAACACGTATGGTCAACGACAAATCCACATTCGTATAAACCAAGCCACTTTCAACACCGATGGAAAATCAATGTGTGGGCGGGAATTATAGGTGACAAAATTATTGGTCCGTATTTCCTAGACCACAAATGAATGAATGGACGTTTTTTGCGAGAAGAACTAAGCAATGAACTTGACGAAATAAATTTAGACCTCGTTCGTCGCATGTGGTTTCAACACGATGGTGCTCCACCGCATTTCTCCCGTTGTGTAAGAAGTTTTTTGGATACTGAGTTCGGTGAAAGATGGATTGGCCGCGGTGGACCGGTCAACTGGCCGGCACGATCACCTGATCTCACACCTTTAGATTTTTATCTCTGGGGTACGATTAAGCAGACTGTATTCCAAAAAACATGCGATACCGAGGCAGAAATGCGTATGCAGTACGCATCCTTTGAAAAAATAAAGTCCGAAATGTCTGTTGCAACGCGTGCGTTCAGACGTTACAAGCCGGTGTCACAAATGTACAGAGGTACAAGGTGGACATATTGAACAACATCTTCGTGGTCGTCAAGTAGACATAGTAATAAATTAGTGTTTGACTATAGCAGCTGTGATGTGACGAGGTCACGACGTTATGTACGTCACCGCCGGCTGCCGCCCGCCGCTGTCGATAATTCCAGGCAGAGGTAATCAATCCACATAAAATATTATTTAATTAAAATTTAATTTGATTATTTTTATGTCGAGTTTTCTGAAGTAAAGTTATTTCTATACGTTTAAATACTGATTCTGATAACGCACTTAACGGGAACCACAGGGTTTTTGTTACATATTGTATAAGCTTAAAGAATTTTTTATATACATATTATTTTCTATCGACTTCAAACAGGAGGTACTCAATTCGACTGTATGTTTTTTTTAATGTGTGTTACCTTATATAACTTCTTTCTGGGTGAACCTATTTCGATGATTCTTTTTTTTATTTGAAAGCTGGTGCTTAACATGTGGTCCCATATAAATTTGATCAAGGTCTGACCAATACTTTTTGAGTTATTCTTACTAATTTATATTGAAATTGGTTGTACAAAATTTTTAATTTTTAATTATGTATCAACAGCAATATTGTTTATCGTTACCGTTAAAGTCTTCTGCTAAACATAGGCCTCCCCCATAGATTGCCTCATAGGCATATATTTAGGGGTATGTTTGCCGTAGTTGCCAGGCTTAACAAGCGGCTTAGCAACCCTTTTTTTATTTGTACTCATTATAAGGAAGACACTGCTGCCTATCTGATTTGTTTCCCATTATAATATTGTTTATTTTTTTAACTATTTGTTCTAATATGCAATTTCTTTACCTTTAAAATGTGTAGGCATTGTTTTTAATCTTGTATATTAATAATTTTATTTGAATTTTTATTTAATATGAAATGGCTTTACTTTTTTAATGTCTATGGATATATTTTGTTTAATTCCTAATAATTTTGCGTTTATATATTATACTTATAAACACTTAACATCCCTCACTCAGAGGATGATTTTACATTGAATTTGGATTAATTTATGTTTAATTTCAGTAAGTACCAGGTGATCTCAGTTGCTATAACAGAGAAAAACATTTAAGTGGTGGCTCCTTAATATTAGCTAACAAATTGTTAATATGTAAAGAATGTAAGGATATTGTGAGCCTCTGTTGAGGGAACAGTAGAAATAGCATGTGTTGATTTTGAGCACCTCATTGTTGTTAGTATTTACAGACCCCAATATTCTTTTGAAAAAAAAAATATGGAGGAAGTTTCACTCTAGCTTAATACACAGAATAAATGTTATCATATGTGGAGACTTTAATATCAATCTCCTTGAAACTTCTTCCATAAGTATTAAGCACATTCAACCTTGTAAATTTGTTCTTAGAGCCAAAACATATGGCAAGGCCTGGTGCAACTTGTATAGGTAACATTTTTACTGATGTGCCCTTACATAAACTAATTACCAACATGTATTGCAGGGCGTATTGTAACTTGTATAAATAACATTTTTGCTGATGATGAGCCCTTACAAAATAGTCAAATTTTAAATTCTGATCATTTGAAAAAATTGTTGTAGATCAAATGTTAATTTTTTAATGTAAATAAATTGCTCCATAACATCAATTTGGTCTTACAAGGGGTCACTCGATAACTGACACTGGTGTTGAGCTAATTAAAGTAAAATATTTTTTGTACAAGGGAGAATTCAGAGGATGCTTTGGGTATATTTTGTGACCTTTCCAAGGCTTTCGAATGTGTTCACCATGAGACATCAATCAGGAAGATACATCATTATGGTGTAAAAACTTAGTGCTTAAACTCATTACATCATATGTAAATAATATGTAGAATGCAAACGGTTGTTATTAACCCGTGAGAAGTCGCGCCTAATTTTCTTACACGAGTAGGCGCGCGCGAGCAAATTGCTCAGACTATCATAAATGTTCATATTTTTAGTGTTTCTATATTTATTGGCTTATAATATATTTAAATAAATAACACAAGGTTTAGTAATAAGAAAACAAGTATTTTAATCAAAACTATTAAACATAATAGCAACTTCTAACGCAAATAACAAAACAACCTAGTATTAATTAAATTTTTTGGCACGTTTCATAAAAATCACAGTAAAAACTGTTACATAACAAAAACTAAAAAGTGTTATTCATCCATTAAATCAACACTAATGTGCCTCTCGAAACACACTGAACACATGTATTTTACATGTTCGGTGCAAAGTAATTGCTTGCACGAAGTACATGGTTTTTTTGACCTTCTATTTTTACGTCTAGGACATATTGCACAAAATCC
This sequence comes from Parnassius apollo, assembly GCA_907164705.1. Lineage (NCBI taxonomy): Eukaryota > Metazoa > Arthropoda > Insecta > Lepidoptera > Papilionidae > Parnassius > Parnassius apollo. The sequence continues at coordinate 4,337,951 of CAJQZP010001030.1, read as the reverse complement.
GCTTGGTACTGGCTCCGCAACAGGCACAGGAGCCGGCACAAATCGCTTCATTAGAAATTTGAGATCTGAGGATATGTTCTCCATGCAAGTCCGGCGTGAAATATGTGGTTTCACCAGCTCGAGAGCCACCTCTTTCAAGAATGTTCGTCTCTCAATCAGAGTGTTTGTGTTGGCTTTGTATATTATTTGGGCATTGATCCCAGTTATATTCAAAATGGAGAAGAATAAGCGCATTGGCCATCTTGATGTGATTCTGGCAACGGAATAATCCTCTTTGATCTACAACATCTACGCCTCCTTTTGTGGAATTATAAAATGTTACAATCTCAGGTTTAGCTTCACTTCCAGTTTCTTGGTCTATAGCGTCGTCATTGTGAAGTGTTGATAGCATAAGGACAATCTTCTTTGTTGTTTTATTTGGCACATATGATAAGATTATCTTATCTTCACCGAAACCAAAAATTGAACTTGGCATTGGCCTATCCTTTGTTGACAAAAAAGAAGGCGGATTTTTTTTGATTTTTTCGCAGTGTTCCCACCGCAGTTGTTCTATAGGTGTTTTTCAGTTCGTCAAACAACGGTATGGATGTAAAATAATTGTCCATAGTTAGATTTCTTCCCGTGTTCAATATGGGTTGTGCAATTCTCTTCACTACATCAGCAGCGGAGTTACTCAAACTGAATGGCCCTGCGGGTTGTTTCCCGGCGTAAATCTCCAAATTAATTGTGTAGAAGGTTTTGGAATCTACAAGTGCATAGATTTTGATGCCGTACTTCTACATATTTATTTATCTATGCCGTACTTTGCGGGTTTGTTGGATATATAAACTCTAAATTTACAGCGGCCTCTGAATGATTCCAACATTTCATCCACAGTGTAGTATTCCCCGGGTGTGTAATTTTGATTACAATGAGCAACAAAGCTTTCAAAAATTTCTCGGATTGGTGCCAGGTGGTCGGTTTCCTTTCTATTATCACGAGTATTTATGTCATCGAATCGCAAAACCCGTAACAAAAATAAAAATCTTTTTATTGACATGTTTGCTCTAAAAAAATCACATGCTGTTCCATCATCTAGCCACATTTCTTTTACATTTAAATGACAGATACTTTTTCAAGCCCGCCATGTACAAAACTCCGATCAATGCTTTTATTTCAACTGCATCTGTAAGTTTGCAATCCCGTTCACGTGAAAACTTTTCTTGTAGTTTAGTTATGTACACATTCGTGTACAGGACTATTTTGTCTATCATGGTATCATCCACAAACAATGAGAAACATTGTAAAGGTTCTTGGGCATTCTTAGCTACATTTTTTACTCCTAGCAGGTGGATAACTATGTTATAACTCCTAGTACGTACGTTACGTAAAGGCTTGTGGATAAGCCATTTTGTGGAACGATCTTTGCCAATATAGTATGGGATCCTACCTCTATGTTGTTGAGTCGCGGGAGTAGAAATATCAGCATCGTTTTCATCCGACGATTGCTCCGTATCAGTTTCGTGAGGACTACGGATGACAGAACTATCGCTTTCTATGGTGTCAACACGATATTGTTCCCCATTTTCAAGATCTGCATCCAATTCATCACCAGAAACCTCTTCCAACCACGAACGAATTGCATTCGATGGTCCATTTTGTATCTGTAGTGTAGCTAGAAGAAAAATAAAAATAATAACATTATTATTAAAGAGTTTTTACATGATAATCGACTAATATAAATCAAACAAATAATAATAATAATTTAATAATAAGAAATAATATGGCAGAAATAACAATCTAACTTTTTTAAACCACAAAAATAAATACTTACACGGATGGGCGCGTGATGAGCAAATTGCCGCACGTTGGTACACGGCCTCCACAAACGCCTTGCTGCGCGGTCGCAACGCCACTGAGCGGATCGAGAATTGCGTCAGGGGAGAGGGGGTGAATATTTAGGAAGGTATTTTTGAATTAAATTTTTGTGTGAGCAAATTGCTCATGGCGCGCCTTCTCACGGGTTAATGGGTGTTTCTCACAGCTAAATTCTTGGCCAATTCCTGTCCTTTATATTAATGAGTTAAGCCATTAATATAAACTTAATTATACATTCTAGTATTTATTATAATTAGTACTTGGTAACGAATACCCATGATATAGTTTTATTTGCTTGCTATTTGATTTTCCGACTGAAAAGACAATTATTAAAATATGACGAAGTGAATAATGCTATAATAAAAGTAGTGCACTGATTCAACGTCAATAATTTGCTTTTAAACACTAATAAAACGAAATATGTTAAATTTACAACAGGTGAATACCAATGTGCTTTCAAATGGGGATGAGCAGTCTTGTTGAATCTGCTGTTTTTCTCTGAATTAGAGTTGACGCGAAGCTTCAATGGGGCCCTCATATATCTAAACTAGCTAGCTACAAAAAGTTTGGGGGCCTTATATTTGTTGAAACAGCTAGATAAGTTTATTTTAGTTATTTCCATAGCATAATGGGTAATGCGACTGGCATTGAAATTATCTCTGTTTTGCAGAGAAAGAGAGCCATACGTGCAATTTATAACCTAATTCCGAAGGAATTCCTTAGATAATTTTTTAAAAAAATCAACATATTAACTTTAGCCTCAATATATTTACAAAAATTTTATGTATGCACACAGAAACAAGCACAAGTTACTTTTACCAGTTACTCGACTCGCAGTCAGTATTTTCTTTATGGGGCAATGTATACGGTTTCACAACATAGACTCGGATAGTATGCAGGCCTATCAAAAAAAATTATTAAGCAAAAATTGATTAGTAAGGGTTATTATACTACTAAAGAGTACATGATTGATAACAACCCCTGGGAATGAGGCTGGTGATCGCTACCACGCTATTTCTAATGTCATCATACCAATTGTAAAATAATACATTGTAAATTGATTTTATTTAGACCTCTAAATCTAAATTGATTTTATAAGACCCTCTGGGTTTCTTGTTGTTCCTTCCCAGGATAGAGGTTTTTACTGAACCAGAAGTAAAAATGACTTACAATAAGTATTCTTGTTATCTATATTGAATAAATATGATTCTCTTCTATTCTAGGGTATTCTAAATGTGTGAGCAAAATTTGTTTAATTTTATTTTGTATTTTATTCCTATTTGTATTTCATAACTTCTATTTTTGTTCTAATATTATAATACAATGTGTAAAATGAAAAACTGGCTCCTGAAAATATGTACATTTCCAGTTCAAGGGTAAAAAGCAAAATAAATAATTAGGTAAATCTTTTATTGGAAACATAATTTTTTAATGATTGTTCTTTATCACTATACAATTAATTCTAATGTTGTTTAAAGTGAAGTTTTGTGTATAATAAAACAAATGTAAGCTTAAACAATGAATTTTATTTAAAACTAAAATAAAACAATTATTCTTACAAGTACTACTATATAACATACTAATTAAAATTATCATAAAGCCCTAATCTAATTATTGTTCCTTGAAGAAAATGGGTTGCATTTCAACACTGCATGGTTAAACTATAGCTTTGAGCGAAAAAAGAACCAGGCATAGAATCACCGGTAGCTACGACCAGACTTAGACAGAATTAAAAATTAAATTATTTATCACCACAGTGGCAATAACTCTTTTACACTTTGATACTTAATATGATGTATAAATGGACTGTATGTTCATTTTTCATCTTAATTCTATTGATATGTTTTTTTAAATATATTGAAATTATTTTAAACCCTCACTGCCCAATTTTCAGACACAATAGTATGATAACAGCAATTAATTGTATGTGACAGGAACTTAGTAACAGGGTAATGGGTTAGAGTTCTGGTAGTCTCCGTGCTTCAAGCAAGGCACGTATTTCTTCGCTTTGCCTTTGCACAAGCTCTACGAGTGTGCCAGTTATGTGAGCTTGTGTGCGGGCTACTTCAGCTTGCATGAGAGATGCCTCTGCCATCACCATTGCAGCATCGGCAAGCTTTTTTTCAGCCTCAACCCTTTTCTCCTCTAGTTCCATGACCCATTCCGGATCGACTTTAGACTGATCTGAAACATAAAAGAATATAAATATTGTTTCTAAATATAAAAACTCAAGTTAACTCACGAGTAGTAGAGGATCTGCTACGTCTAAAGCGATGGGGTTCAGTAGGCCTTCGAATCACAGGACTCTCTACTCCTGCATAAAAATATTTTAATTTAAGAAAATCGCCTTGTATTTGTATTATATTGTAAATATAGGTATGATAAAATATTTATTTTTATACTATTAATACTAAACATATACCATTCATCAGCATCATCAATACAGCCCTCCGGCAAAGAATGCCACAAAGCACGGTCCTGAACCACCTACATCCATCGACTTCCTCTATATCTTACCAGGTCGTCACTCCATCTAGTGGGGGTACGCTGTACACTTCACCTACCGTTACGAGGCTGCCACTCGAGAACGTTTTTCCATTGGTTGTTGGTTCTTCGAGCTATATGGCCAGCCCATTGACACTGCAGCTTACTTATCCGTTGAGCTATGTCAGTCACTCTGGTTCTACTACATATACCATTAATACTAAACAAATATAGGTAACCAGGACTATAAGCCCTGTAATTAATAATTTAAAAAATACGTGTGGCACTCGGTGACTGCCGCGGTAAAGCTATTGCATAGCATTTTTTATCAACTTATGCAATTATAATTATTTATTTATTTTATTTATGCAGTTAAGTCTTTGATATTAAATCAAGTTACACTTTTTGAGCGTGGTGACCGATAAGAAAACAATTTTTTTTCTCTTATTGAATAAATGAGAAGTTAATATTGTTTAAAATATTTTTAATATCTTACAATACATGTAGGTTATTCAGGAATTTTTATCATTGAGTTAGCAGCTAGTGTACACGCATACGTCTAGTCGCACGCATACAAACACCGTGCCGAAGTCTGCCGAGTGCCGAAGTCTGCCGATACTGAAACGACATTAGACGATGCACGGCTTTCAACGCCACACCTCCGTGCCCGTCGGAGTGGGGAGCGTGAGGTTTTTTTTCGTTACGGAATTTCTGGATTCGGTCCCCGCGCTCAAGGCCCGCGATAGAAGTTATGCAATAGCTTAATAATTTCTTAATAAACATTGATTTTCGTTGAAATTGTTGTTTTTAATAAACACATAACATTATGTATGTACATATGTACTACAAATGCACAAACCCGCTTTTCTTCATACATTCGATCATCCGGATTTTCGATTATCCGAATCCCTAACGGCAACAATTAGTCCGGTTAATCGAGTATATATATACATATTGAGAATCTAAATTGAGAATTTAAACTATACGCGTGTGTGTGTTTGTGTGTATATAAAGAGGGATACTTTTAATATCGCTCATTTTAATATCAAAAATTTTGGGTTATCTTTATAGCAGTATTATATTTTCAATTCAAAATTAGTACTGCATTTGTGATAATAATAAAATGTAGGTATGTATATAGAGTACTCACTCATTTTCTTTCACTATTTTTTCGTGACTTTCTTCATTAAGGTGGCACAAGTCGCGGGCTCGAACTCATTGGTGAGCGCGACCAAAAATCACGTTGTCTCACCTGGCATCGTGCCCGACAGAGATAGTATCAGTGAAGAGCAGTTAGAACGCACGTCTTGTTCGTACGGCGTTCCGAACCGTTAGAACAAAAACGAAGTTACACGAACACGATGCACACATACATACCACCCTACTCTGTGCCGCTCGACGTTTGCTGAGAAATCAGCAGTACCTACCTACAAACTCGTACTAAATTATTAGGTGCTGCGTTATCGCTTTATACTTTACCTCTATAGCTCCATAGATACCTAATATAGATTGCTTATTTTATTATGTTTTGTTTTCCCCGGGTGGTCATGCAGCGATCACTCAAGAGTTCACGACGCCGAAGCATGAACTGGAACAGTCATCGCAGTTTATATCCGTACTAGCTGTTGCCAGCGGCTTCAAACGCGTGAACTCGAAAATTATCCCACAGGAACGAAATACCTGAATAAACGGTATCAAATGTGTTATTCCAGACCAGGTATAACCTATCTCTGAGCTAAATATCATCCAGATCCCTTCAGCTATGATTGAGTAACATACATCTATCCATCCAAACTTTCGCATTTATAATATTTAGATAATAATTGTAATTAGTTCTGCCTACCTATAAATTGTCTTCAAAAATACTGACCTGTCTTCTTACTTTGTTTTATATACACACAATATCACTAGATGTAAACACATGTTTTTATCAAGACAAGTGACCCGTCAAGACTGTTTCCTTAGTACCGACGTACTTAGGCAGGTAGGTAGGCAGTTTAGATTTTAGTTTCCACGACGCAGCGACAGTTTGCCAAATTTTGTTGTATAGGTTGTGGGTATCTAGGTAATAACAGTAGGTAGACTACCTATCCACCGTCCACGCCGCGCAAGTGATTCTCGTCCCACCTGTCTTGGTAACTTTTTTTACGACCGCGCGAGACTGTCGCAACAAAAACGATTACTACCGAAAAACTAAATAGGTACCTACCTAACATTCAAATAAAAATATTCTCAAAAAGCTCAACGAATTCAGAATTTAATTTTGTTAAAAGAAAATTGGCCAAATAAAAAATAAAGGATGAAAATAAAGCATATGGGAATATAAAAATAAATCGTATTTATTTGTTACTTATTTCGAGTTTTACAAGAAAAGTATAATATTTACTGGAGACAATTATTTTATTATTATAATAGTACATGATATTCCCTTTAAAATGACACCAATATGAATAATATCTTACATCTATATCTACAAATAAATAAAATTGAAGTGTCTGTTTGTAATGTTAAAATAACAGCTTTTTATTAAATGCGTATGAAAGTACTATCTTTGTCTGTCTGTCGGTCTGTCTGTCTATCTGTTTGTTCCAGCTAATCTCCGAAACAGCTGGATCTGGAGGAGGGATTTTGACGGGACTTTCACTGGCAGATAGCTGATGATATAAGGAATAACTTGAACTACTTTTGTTTTAGAAAAAGAATTAGGGTTCCGCGCAAAAAAATTAAAACCCATGAAATCCATATTCCACGCGGGCGAGATCGCGGGGAAAAACTAGTACTCAATATAGATAAATGTATACTTATTAATTATAATTTCTAGACACATCTCAACAGATATTTCGTTTATAAATTGCTATCAATATTGAAGCATTCTTTTATATTTAGCATCCATTTAACACAAAGCTGATAGGAATACTTTTTAAACAACATAATATAATCAATAAACGATAATCGCGTATAGTGAATTTCGAGATAAATTATTATATGTAAACGTTTTTGAATCGTCGTAATGAAACATATTTCCTAAAGAAAATATCTTCACAATTGATTTGATGTAAAATAACATTAGAAATAACGTATAAAAACAGAAAAATTATCAAATTTTTGATCGAGTTCCTAACCAGTACACAAACAAAAATGGCGAAATATCATTTTCAGAATTTTTTTCTATATAGTTATTTGTTACAGAGTACACAGATAAAATTCACTCTCACAGATGACAAATTGCAAACACCACAATCTCTAATTTTTTACTCTGCTATCTTCAGCGCTGTACACGAACGGAACGATGTCGTTGAGAGCCGTGGTAGCTCACATGGTTAACGCTCGTTATAGGTATCACAGTACGGGAGCAACCCGGGTTCGATCCCCACTGGCACCAATGAAATTGTTGCGTGCTGATTTAGCTATCAGTTGGAAAGTCTGTTTTTCTGGGCCGTTTTGTTTTGTTACACTGACATCTCGCAAGTCACCTAGGGACCTAGGAGGTTGTCGGTTGCTTATTTTTTATTTTTCTTTAAAATTTTCGTCGGTAAATTAACATATTTATAAAAGTAAAAAAAAGTAAAGTTACAGCCTATATACGTCCCACTGCTGGGCACAGGCCTCCTCTAATTTCTGAGAGGGTTTTAAGGCAAGGAAATGTCCGCCACGCTGCCTCAATGCGTGTCGACGAACTTCACATTTCTTCGAAATATATATTTTTTAATTTCTCAGACATGCGCTACCAGCATGCGACGACGCGGCCCGCGCCTTGCCGCCACTTGCGTTTGCCGCGCTTTGTCTCGTCACAGAGTGGCGAAATCACAGTAATATAGGTATTTTATAAACAGCACCTGTCTAATATTATGAAATATGTAGATAAAACTTAAAACTTACCTTGATAAATGTGTACCCTTTTGTTTGTAATATTTTTTTAGACCTCTCTTCAATCGTTTCTGCTTATTCCCCATGTTTTACAAACTAAACTTAAACATTAATAAAACTGTACAATTAATATAACTATAAAACACTACTATTAAACAAGAATCAGAAAAAACCTACTCCACTATTAACAAAATTAAATTTTTGCAGTAATATTTTACGATTTTATTTCGTAGTGCTGAGCTCTCGCAACGCGGCGTACGTCCACCTAGCAACACGATGCGCCCCGCACTGAATTCGTGGACGAATGCGGGGGTGATATAGACGCAGTATTTAATCGGGACGCATTTTTAATTTATTATCATAAAAATAATACATATTTCTAAAAAGTAACCAAACCAAATTATTTTATTTTGTATTGCAAAGCAGTAGATATTTTTTTATATTCCTTTGATAAACAATGAAGGAGTAAAGTGGTTTCATCTCAACGATTTGGAGGTGATTTGCGTATTTTTTTATTTATTATGTGACACCGATAGAAAAATTATGGCTAAACCAAATTACGTATCAGATCATGTAGATTACTAGCTTTTTTTTTCATATGTAATTTCTCTGTAAGTGTCGACGAAAAGTTGGTTCATCTGCACGCTTTTTTTCAAGCTTTTTGCGAGAGAGCAGCCTTAATAATAAATGCACTTTGTTCATTCATATTCAAAATTTCAAAACACTTTATACACAAACACCGTGTCGAAGACTGAGGAAAAGAAACGACGTTAGACCATCGTTAGACAATGCACGGCCTTCAAGCCACACCTCCGTGCCCGTCGGAGAGCGTGAGGTTTTTTTTCGTTACGAAATTTCTGGATTTTCCCGCACTCAAGGCCCGCGATGGAAGCTATGCAATAGCTTAAAAAAATATTTGGTAAGGCACTTGAATGGTACTGTAATTGTTTATATATATTTAAAATATTGTTTATTGTACTTTTTCCCTTGATCCTAAATAAATAAATACCAGTTTGTGGTGGTTCAGGAACATTTTGAGTCCGTGATAACTCGGCCATATGCTGTGTCTGTGTATTGGTGTTAACTGGTGTGGAATCAGACACAGCTATTTCTGAAGTGTCTGTAAATATAAAACAGCAGTTGTATTACTCAAGATTATTTATATTCCTTGTCAGAGGTTTTAAAGTAATATGAGAGGTTTCCAGACGCTCCTTAATATTATATTACGTATAATATTAATAAATATTATGTATCGTATTAATAAATATTATGTATATGTAAATATCAAGTAAATAGCTTTCTTTAAAATATAAATAATAGCATGGGAGGTTTCTTGTTTAATAAAATATTAAAAAACTTACAAATCCTACATGTTTGCCCTCTTGTTGAAGGTGACTTTACAGTATCAGGAAATTGAACTGTTTCAGTGTCAGGTTCAGTGGTCTAAAAAATAACATATCATAAAGGTTTCTTTTATTATATTTACAGGTTATAAGACATCCTATAAATTCTCACACACTCATTCATTTTACATTTTATTCAAAAAGACAACAATTTAAACACTACATTTAACTATAATTATATATTTTACAAAAAAGTTAACTAAAAACATGATTTATCTACTGAACTCAATACACAATAACTTAAAAAGATTTTGTGGCTAAATTTTCCAAGCTATTCTTTTTCTATTGTGATTGATGATCACACTTTAGTTTTTAAATAAAAAATAATCAATAAAATTATCTATGAACCACCATTTTGTGTCAATTCATTTGTACATTCTTTGTACTAAAACTAAATGGTATGTTCAAGAGTAATGGGCACCATAGTAAAATATTTATTTTAAAATAATGTGTATATGCATAATTAAATATTTAATTACTTACAAATATAGGAACTCTGTGCTCACTGTCACCAAATACAGCTTGCTTTCCGATGACGGACAATACCATAAAATGGGGATATTTGGTACATTTTTGAGATGAAAACGTTTGTTTGTTAACGTAATATAAATAATTGCGTAATATTCTAAACACTTATGGAAAAACCCCAGTCAGATAGGTCTGATAGTGGCTGTCTCAATAGTATAGGGCCGATTGTTACCGAGATATATATTTTTTAAGGTTTTGTTTCAAATATACTCCTCATGGGTTTTTTTTGGAAATGAAAATTCCGTAAGTGTTGTTACGATGTATTTTTCAAATAATACCATTTTATACGCATTGGATGATATTTGGAACCTTATTTTTTGCTAAATGATATCATCACTATAGGTATAAACTTGTTCTAATGGTCTATATAATATTTGACAACTCGAATTATCGTTATTTTTATCAAACCGAGATATTTAAGCAATGTTAATATTTTTATTACAACGCATTTAAAAGTTTACTTTTACGAAATATGGAACGAGGATTGTCAATTATTGAATAAACCAATCGCACATGTATAGTTTTCGAAAACAAAACCCAGTTAAATTAACATTGTGTGTATTTTAGGTAACAAATCCAATTATCACAATATAAACTTACAAAATTTAGCGATCGCGAAGAATGAACTCACAAATCAAATCCTGAAATCTTATACTTAAGTGTTAAAGAAAACGTCTACTATAATAAATCTCTCTAGAGTTGGGCTATTTCATAGGCACACAACTTATTTGACAAGACTAAAATTATTTATAGGATTATATCCTTCTCTTATCCATAATAAGAAAAAGAAAGATTGTTTAAAACAACTTTAGTCCTGTCAAAAAAGTTTTGTGACTGTGAATTGGTCCCAAAGTCCCAATGTCAAACTGTCATTTTAAATATTTGTGTTGAGTTAATTCTTACAATGTATGAAAACTTTAGGCTTACCAATTACTACAAGTACAAAATAATCCCGTCAGGGTAAATGTATTCTGTGAAATTAAGGTAAACAGGAGGACACAGCTAACTATTTAAAAAATATATGGAACAAATGACATAATTATGACAGCGTCAGTTAGTGAATTTTATCCATTGATTTCAATCAATGGCCTACCTACAATCCTTTAAGACTATCAGCATGCACTTACGTAAATAATTCCACATCATCGTCAGCCAAGGACAGAAAGAACTTTGAATAATTTGGGTTTTGTATCAAAATTTACTTTCTTGACAATACATATAGAGGGAGGGAACTATGTCCCTGTCAATCTTTCGTGTCAAAAGGAACCGTAACGACGGTTTTTTAGCTGTTTTATAAAATCTAATAGTATAAGGTTCTTCATTTTCCATGTTTATGTTTTCTATGATACCTATATAATATTTCCATTTCTTTTTGTTGATGTATCTTACAATTACGTGGTCATTCAATTCATATTCTTTTTCTTGTTCTGTGTTTCTACTTTCTGAATCATGGTTGTTAAAATTGGTCTTGATATCTTCTTCTGTTAGTTTTGTCTCTTGGTTCGATATAGTCTTGTCAGTGCTTTCTGTTGGTAATTTCTCTTTGGTAGTAACTTTTGCTTCTTTGTTGTCATAAAATTCACTCGTGTCTCGGTTTTCTTGAGTCTCATTGGTCGTTGTTGTCTCTTTCTCTCTGTTGTTACAATCCCTTGATTTTCTGGAATGCTGATTGAGCTTGTTTTATTTGTTGTCATGTCTGGTTCTATTATGTCAGAAGGTGTAGTTATTTTAAAGTTTTCTATATTTTCGGTTGTTCTAAACTCCTTCTTTGTAGTACCTGGTTCTATGTTGTCAGAAGTTTGGATTATTTGTTCTATAGTTTCGAGTGTGCTTAACTCCTTGTGTGTTTTTGATTCTCTGTTGTCAGAAGATTGGACTATCTCTTGATTTTCTGTCAATGTGACTGGACCCGAGGAACAACGATTCATATTTCTAAAATCCATATCTCTATCAATATCAAAGTTTTCGTCAATACAATCAGAATCTTCATATATACTTATGGTTTGTGACTCAGAAGTAGTAGAGCCTGTTGAAATTTTTCTGCAATTTATTTTTTTCTTTTTATCTTTATTATTTTGTTTCAGTGCATTATCATGGTTTTTTCTTCAAAACATCTCTTTTTCCCGTATTCTTTGCGTTTCATGTCCTTACCTTTTCTTTTCCAATTTTGCTCCTTTTTCCAATACCTTTACCTTTCTTGGTGTTCTTATGTTTATTAGATTCTTTTTCATACATTTTATTTTTCTGCGTACTTTTTGTTTGGATTATTAACTTGGACGGACCTGGCTCTAGAATATCAAATGTTGAAATATCTATTATTTCAGACGAGTCAGATGAAGAAACTTCAACTTCACTATTTACAAACTCATTATATGTCATTTTATTTGGTTTTTTAGGTTTCGTTTGCTCAATGTCTCGTGCTGTGATGCCTCGGCCTGCTGGAACATTACATCGTTTTTTACGTCTTCTGGGCTCATCTGAAATTCAAATTCAAATTCAAATTCAAATTCATTTTATTCATTTGCGATATATGGGTTACAATAGGTCTTAATAATTTAACAAAATACAGCCATATTCTACCTTTCGGTATGCAAACTACTTAAATATTAGATTTTATTTATAATTAAAATTAAATGGAAAATGCCGATAATTACATTAACATAATATAACCCTATTTGTATATTTGCGATACTAACATAATAATAATTCACAAAATAATGATAAAATACATGTAATAATTAAAATTGTAATGTCCAAGTAATAATGTCAAAACGAGTAGGTATAGATTGTCTCAAAATTAATAACATAGATAACGTTTCGTTCAATAAATTTGATAGTTAAAATTTAAAAATTGTCATATAGATAATCGTCAATATTATAATAAGTTTTTATGGTTAAAAATGTGTTTAGTTGTTTCTTAAAAATGTGAAAGCTCTTAGAATCTCTTATATATTTAGGTAAATGGTTATACAGTCGAGGACCCATACAGAATACGCTTTTTTGAAACAAAACAGTCTTACTATTGGGATGGCTCAATTTATCTTTATGACGCTGGACATTTAGTTTTTTGTAAAAACTTAAGTTTTGACGTACAAATAAGACTACCTCATATATATATAGACATGGCATTGCTAATAATTTTAAATTAATGAAGTATGGCTTACAACTCTCACTTTGGTTAATTTTACAAATGGCTCGTAAGCATCTCTTTTGAGCTTTAAATACTGTTTCTTTGTCCGTACAATTACCCCAGAACATAATACCATATCTAAGTGTAGACATAACATAAGCATGATATGATGCCATTACGGCGGATGTGTCTACAACTTTTCCAAGCATATATAACGCATACGAAAAACGATTTAATTTCATACACACACTGCTCACATGAGACTGCCAGTTCAAATTGCAATCTACATTTATACCCAAAAATTTTATATTATCTATGGTATTGATTTTTTGTCCTAGATAATTGATATTTAAATTATTTATTTTATTACGTTTTTGATAGAATGTCATAAGTTTTGTTTTTTCTAAATTTATATTAAATTATTTATGTTTAGCCAATTCATGATTTTCTCTAAAGCAAAGTGTGTGTTACTTTCTAAATCTATTTTGTTTCTGCTAGTGAAAATAACTGTGCTATCGTCAGCAAATAATACTATTTTGTGATTAATGACGTTGGGAAGGTCGTTGATATAAATAAGAAACAACAATGGTCCTAAAACACTTCCTTGCGGTACTCCAGTTTGTACGACTCTGTATTCAGAAACATAGGTTAATTTTTGTAATGTGTGTACTTTGTTTTCTGTTAACTAAATATGATGTTAGTAGATCTAGTGCATTACCTCGAATGCCGTAGGCTTCAAGCTTTTTGAGTAATATTTTATGATCAACATAATCAAATGCTTTAGTAAGATCCATGTAAAGTGTACATACAGGTATTTTATTGTTTAGGCTAGACATAACGGTATTAAAAAAATTGTATAGAGCCATATTTATAGTCTTATTTTTTCTAAATCCTATTTGTTCTTCTCTAAGAATATTGTACGTTTCAAGGTAGTTATATAAAGAGTTATAAATTATTTTCTCAAATACTTTTGAGAGCACAGGTATAAGCGCAATGGGCCTATAGTTAGACATATTCTCCCGATCATTTTTTTTGAACAGTGGTTTGACAATTGTAGACTTTAGTCTTTCAGGAAATATACCATTACAAATACATAAATTGAAAATATAACTAAGTACCGGAGCAATTGCACCGGATACGTATTTTAGAACTCTTGTACAAATTTCATCACAACCGGTACTGTTTGTGTTTTTAAGAGATTTTATAGCTTTATCTATATCAAATGATGTTGTGGGTGGTATAAAAATTGAATTGGGATTGTTAAAAGTTAACTTATATGGTTTATCACTATTTGGGCGGTCTTTATTAATTTTGTTGGTATAGAAATTATTAAATGCCCTAGCTATAACTAGAGGATCCTCAATTATATCACCATCAACAATAATTTTACTAATTGCTTCTTCATTTGTGCCATTTTTGTATTTATTTATAACTTGCCAGGTAGCTTTAGATTTATTTTGTGCTGTGTTAATATAGTAATTATTTTGGGACTTTTGGGTAAGTTTGATAATTTTGTTTAGACGTTGGGAATACTCTTTTAATATAGTTTTATTTTCTACGCTGCGTTTTTTTCTGTATTGCCATAATAACTGTCGTTTACGCTTAGTACATTTTTTTATCCCATTAGATAACCATTTTGTTTGTTTACGTGAATAGACTTTAATTTTAATGTCAGGAAAGCATAGGCGATAGAGGAGGGTAAACAAGTCATGAAATTGGTCAAAAGCAAGATTAGGATTTTTTTTCCTTATAAACCTCGTTGAAAGTGAGAGAGCTCAAGGAATTGTTAAATTTGTGAAGATTTTCTACATTGTAATCGCGTCTGCTTTTATGCCAGTAATTAAGATAGTAGCTTTGCTTGACTGGGCATATTAACAGTTGTGCCGTATGGTCTGACAAAGCTAAGTCATAAGTATTGCTCTTACACCCTTGAATATTGTGAAAAATATTGTCGATACATGTATCACTAATTAGTCGTGTAGGTACTTTTATAGCTGTTTTTAGATTGTAGCTTGTTAATAGTTGTATAAAATTTTTAGAAATTTTGGTTGCATCTATTATATTTATATTAAAATCTCCACAAATTATAATTTTATTTTTATTATTATTACAGTATTTAAGTGTAAGTTGTAAGTAATTTGAAGCCGATAGCCCCCGCATTTCTTTTAGATGTTCTATGACAACTGAAGTAGCAACTGTTTCAATTTCCTCGGGCAGTAAGTCATGACTGTGTGGCAGCTGTGACTTCGGTAGTTCCGGGTTGATTGGATAAAGCCCACATTTCTTAAAACCTGCAATGACGTTTTTCCCCCTGTGTTGTTTTCCATAAGTTTGTTCATAAGTTTGGCCAGCAGTTTCGGAAAAACATCTTTTACTAGGGTTTTATGTTTGCGTCCTTCTACTTTTTTCCACCCAGTCAATATAGTTCGCCAATAATGTTTTAAAGGTCCATACAGAGCAACGTCTAGCGGCTGCAGAAGGCGCGTTGATTTGGGGGGCAAGCACACAAATGAAATGTTTAGCTTTTCACACTTTTTTAATACGTTTTCAGAAAAGTGTGATGAGAGATTGTCAGCTATGACAATTTTACGTCCAGGCTTTTTTTAGCGTATGGAACGATCACTTTTTCAAACCAATTCTCGAAACAAACCGAGTCGAACCATCCACTTTTAAAGCGATTGTATATTGCGTCTGGAGGACCTCCTTATAACCAGGTATCCCATAGGTGTTCTGCTTTGTACACCACGTAAACCGGTAATAACTGACCTTCGGCTGTAGCAGCAAACATGAGGGAAACAGCCGTTTTCGATGTATTTGTTACCCGTTCTGGGTATTTTACACCACGTTTATAAATGTATTTTTGTTTCCTGGGTCGTCAGTTAAATTAGTCTCATCATAGTTTATGATTCGGTCAGGTGTTACACCATCGATTGTTGGTGCAAAGTACTCATAAAATGAGTCTATCGTCGATGCTGATACCTTTGCTCTATCGGTAGATATATTGGAAGCCATACGGTTCGAAAGCAAATCTTTATGACGCCTTAAAAAGTTTCGAGCCCATTCTGAATTAGGCAAATTTTCGGGTAGTCCGTATATTGTTTTTCCGAGTTTATTTAAGTACCTTTGCGCGAAAATACTAAGATCAATAAGATCGAATGGGAATCCCCATTCTGCCAAATTTACAATGTGTTTAATGAAGGCTTTCTCTTCTTCAGGTGAAAAAAGGGTACGACATCCTGCTTTTTCTTGTGAGCAATTAAGGTTTCTACATTTTCTCGATAACGTTGTTTTAGGTATTTGATATTTAGATGATGCTTCTCCTAGTCTTACTTTTTACGTCTCGAATTGCTTTCTGTAAATTTTCAGAGATGTAATTAGTGTAAGGTAGGAAGGACTTTCCATTCCTAGTATTTCTGAATTTTCTAATATATATTCGTGGCATTTTGATGCATATTCCTGCAACAAAATCAAAAAAGTCTTTAAAATTATATCCGAAATACAAAGGATTCGAACATCTTACCCTTAATAAACATCACATTATTTGTGAGTATAATTGGTATTATCGTTCCAAATAACACCAGTAATGCATACATGGGATCACATTACTTGTGGGTATATTTGGTAAAGTTGGTCCAAATAACACCATCATTTTTCGTACTACGGTACCAAATATCCTTAATTGCTGTTTCAAATATCCTCATGAGAATATTCGATCAAAATGGCGGACAGGTAACACATGCGATGTTGATTAGGAGGGTTTTGGAATGCCGAGATATCGCTCTTTTCTTTATAGAAAATAGTTTTTACTTACTATGAAATCTTCAAAGCACCGTCCGAAAGTTCAACAATGAAGTTTTTGCTGTTTTTTCACGGTTTTATTAAAATAATACTTGTAGACACAGTTTTTATGGCAGCGTGGCGTAACTTTCCAGAATAAACTTGACATGAGTTATAGTGTTGCCAGAATTGAAGATCTCTTTTCTACCATTACCATATCAAAAAATATTTGGATCGCAATCTTAAAAATAAAAAATACCAAATATACCCACGATTTCCAAATATCCCCACTTTACGGTATTTTTTGTCAGTCTCTGATAAATCATCTTGGCTACTCGGACCACCACCAGTTGCCAAAGAATCTTGCCTCCGTTTTGCAAGTCTAGACTTACTTTTGTGTTTGAGATCAGCCCAGTACTATGAATGCAAAAGTATTTACTTTAATAACACATATTATGGTATTGTAATATTGCATAATAATAAGCATAATTGTAAAATTGCATGCCATTAAGGCATGCAATTTTACAATTTATTTAAAAATCCTTTTTTATTTTATTTTATGTACACACATTAAGATACAGAAGCAGTCTTATAGTAATTACGTACAAAGGCCCTACTTATTCCAAATTAGCTGAAATAATATTGAAATATTATATAATTCTTTGGAGTGTTTCTTTTAAAAATATTAAAGCTTACCTTTTTCCACCGTTCACCGGATTTCGTTGACCCAGATCCATGAGCATTCAGCTTTGTAGCAAGATTATTCCACAGTTTATCAACTGTTTCTTTGGATCTTGCTCCAAGCCCAATTCCTTTGGCTAAAGCGGGATGTTGGCCAAGAAACTCCAATAGTTCTTCGAGCTGATCGTTCGACACTCTATTTGCCATTTTATACTAAAAAGACGATATTAATTACATTTAAATCAATATAAATGAGATGTAGCAATTTAATTACTTCATCATTGCTATAACTTACTTTTTAGGGTTCCGTAGTCAACTAGGAACCCTTATAGTTTCGCCATGTCTGTCTGTCCGTCTGCCCGTCCTCGCTTAATCTCTGTGACCGTTAGCACTAGAAAGTTGAAATTTGGTACCAATATGTGTATCAATCACGCCGACAAAGTGGTAAAATAAAAATCTGAAAAATATGTTTTATTAGGGTAGTCCCCCTATATGTAAATTGGGAAGTGATTTTTTTTTAATTTCAACCCTAACGTGTGATATATTGTTGAATAGGTATATAAAAATGAATAGGGGTTGACTAAAATCATTTTTTGATAATGTCAATAATTTCGGAAATAATAACTTTAATTTTGAACCATAAGTTTAGAAAATATGAAAAAAATCTGAAAAGTAGAACTTTATAAGGACTTTCTAGGAAAATCATTTTGAACTTGGATGGAAACAACAGTACCCACTACCGGGAGCAGTTGCAGGAGCGCGGAGCGCTGCTGGAGCGCTAACATAATGGATACCCACCCTTAAACTCATAAGTGGGAACACTTATTGTGACGGACGGGAAACTACGGAACCCTACAATGAGCGTGGCCCGACACGCTCTTGGCCGGTTTTTTATTGGTTTTAAAACACAAGATAGAACACGGAGAGAGATACTCGTACTGTTTAAAATCAAATAACAATAACCCCACTTGACACTTAAAACAAACGCCACGCTATTTTTTCCATTTTTCTTTTAACTTTTTATACATTTGGTTACCAAGACAAGTACGCGAAAATGAACTTGACAGTTTAAATAACTGTTGCTATTTTATTTTTAATAGTATTCTATTATTATTTCAATATTGTAAAGAAAGCTTGTTTTAATAAAACATATTCTTTAAAACAAAAAAATTATAGGTATTTTACTAAATACTATCTATACCTAATTAAAAAAACTTCATTTGTTTTTTTATTTTTATTTTGTACAAATTTAAAGTAGAATATTATTCTGGTACTGATTAAGTAGACTTGGTACCTAACAAGTTTTGCAACCTTGATTTTAACCAATTAGCGTGCATTTCAACCCGCCTCCCTCGTACCACTTACCTCAGACCTAGTACATAGTCAGTAATCTATGCCTCAGACTTTTGACAGACAGGTTTGGATGCAGAAGTACATACATTAAGGTACCCACTGACGATACGTCTATTTAGAAAACTTCCAAATGGATGCACTCCAAATGAAAACTTATACAGATACGGTACCATTGACGACACTTCCATTTGGACGCATAGCGTCACTTCGAACTTGGCAGTCGTACGGAATGGAAATAAATAATAATATGGATAATAATACTTTACTGGTGACTGCAGCAGCATGTATTTCATTAAAAAGACAATAAACCTAAACGGAGAAATCCATCGTAGTCTTCAATGATAAAATCTATATTTTGATTCTTGAGAATACGTCTAAATGTCTATGGGCCACCCACCACCAGGTGGACTGTGTGCTAGTTTGTCACTGCCATTCTAGATATGGTATAGATTATGGTGGAGCAATATCGTTGACTGAGGTAGAAATAACTATATGTGGTAGAGCAACATTGCATATATATATTATGGCTGTAGCACAAATGGGTCGGCTCGAACGAACAACGACCATGATTGTGGACCTTTTTAATAAAAAAGATTTCCCCGAATTAAACAAAAAAACCCTAAAGATGCTCTTATGTCACTACAAAAGAATGATGATATTATTAATATAATTTTAAATACTGTCATTAAAATATTAACTCTTAATAAACCAAATGAACAAACCACCATGTCTTCTCAGCTTGTTAAAGATGTTATCATAGATACAATGAAACCAAAATAGATATTTCATTATTTAGCATTTAATATTTTATGGATCAGTTTAACATTTTACAATGGAATGCACAGAGTTTAATTAAAAATCACTTTCAATTTATACAATTTTTATATGAGAACACTATAGATGTTGCACAATTTTAGAGTAAAAGGTTATAATATTATACAATTAGATTCAGGTAATGATCATAGTGGAGTAGCAATACTTCTACATAACAAAATTGGATTTCGTGTTATCAATACATTCTCTGATAACTAATTACAAAATATAGCTGTACAAATACAATATAATGATAAATTTTTGACTTTAGTTAGTGTTTATTGTCCCCCTAATTCACCAATTAATAATAATAAATCCAAATTAGATAATTTAATCCAAAGTTTTCCACAGCCAGTTTTTATAGCTGGATTCCAACACCCATCACACGTTATGGGGATGTACTGAATCGGATATCACGAGGTAGGGACGTTCTTGCAAGTATAGATGACAACAATCTTGTAATCTTGAATGATGGTCAGATGACTACAGTAGGATCTCACAGATGGAGGCAGAATGCATTAGACTTGACACTTGTTTCATCTTCACTGGCTCTGTCTTGTGAGTGGCAAGTATGTGATGATTCTCTGGGCAGCTATAATTTCCCTGTAAAGACAAAAATTACGGTCAATAAACAAAATTTTCAAGAAATAGCTGTATCAAAGAACATAAACTTAAAATTGGTAGATTGGTCAAAATATCCAAAACTAATAGATAATTTAATAAAAAATCATAGTTTTGATTATAGTAATCCTTTACAATGTTATACAGATTTAATAGAATTAGTTAAACACACACACACACCATCCAATCAGTCTTCTAATCGAAATGTTAACATCAACTTGCAATCTCTTAAAAGAAATAAAAAAAAATTCTCATCATCATCATCATCATTACAGCCCTTCACAAGTTCACTGCTGAACATAGGCCTCCCCCAAGTAACGCCACAAAGCACGGTCCTGAGCCACCTGCATCCATCGACTTCCTGCATGTCTTACCAGGTCGTCACTCCATTTAGTGGGGGGTCGCCCTACACTACGCCTATCGGTACGAGGCTGCCACTCGAGAACCTTTCTTCCCCATCGGTTATCGGTTCTTCGAGCTATATGGCCGGCCCATTGCCACTTCAGCTTAATAATCCGTTGGGCTATGTTGGTCACTCTGGTTTTACTGCGGATATCCTCATTTCTGAGTCTATCTCTTCATAGCTCGCTGAGCGACCTTGAGCGTCCTCATACGGCCAGCAGTGAACCACGTCTCTGATCCGTAAGTCATCACTGGCAACACGCACTGGTTGTACATTTTAGTTTTCAGAGATTGAGGTATACCTGACTCCCAGCTGAGTTGAATCCGTCGATTGACCTCTCGGTCGAAGTTGGACTTACCTAGTCGGACTATTTGTCCCAGGTAAACGTACTCGTCAACAACTTCGAGCATAGTGCTCCCAACAACTACCGGCGTAGGTAAGACATGGAAATTAAACATGATCTTTGTTTTGTACATGTTCATCTTAAGACCTATCCGTTGGGAGACACCATTGAGGTCATTGAGCAAAGTGCTAAGGTCCTCCAGCGATTCTGCCATAAGGACTATATCGTCGGCAAATCGAAGGTGAGTGATGTACTCGCCATTGATATTAATACCGTATCCTTTCCAGTCCAGTAGCTTGAAAACGTCTTCCAATGCAGCGGTGGTTCGGGTAACGTCACCCTGTCTTACACCTCTCTGCAGTTCGATAGGTTTCGAGCTCTGATTCTGTACTCGGATAGCCATCGTAGCTCTACTGTACAAACACTTCAGTACTTCGATATACCGACAGTCAACTTGGCACCGCTGAAGGGACTGTAGCACCGCCCAAATTTCGACGGAATCAAAGGCTTTCTCATAGTCCACATACGCCAGGCAAAGTGGCAGATTGTACTCTTCGGTCTTCTGTATAATCTGCCGCAGGGTATGTATGTGGTCTACGGTAATGAAGCCTTTTCGGAAACCGGCTTGTTCGGGAGGCTGGAAGTCGTCGAGTCTGCGTGCGAGGCGATTCGTAATGACTCTCGAAAACAGCACGTAGACGCGGCTCAGAAGGGAACTCGGTCTGTAGTTCTTCAAAAGAGCGTTGTCGCCTTTCTTAAAGAACAAGACCACCGCACTTCTGCTCCACGCCTCCGGAGTAGTGCCACCATGGAGGACGGAATTGAAGAGCTCCTGAAGGACTTCAAGTACCGGTGTTCCACCCGCTTTCAGAAGCTCCGCTGTAATTCCATCCTCGCCTGGGGCCCTGCCGATTTTAAGGTGCTGGAGAGCCATTCTAATCTCGCTCAGACTGACGTCCGGGATATCATCGGAATAGTGTCGGGTAAGACTTGCTCTTGGATCGTTACTCACACGCTTCTTTAATATGAGCAGTATTAAAGTTGCGTAAGTCTCGCCGCATGCATTTGGAGATCTGTCTGTTCAGTTGCCTGTATGCTGTCAAATCTGTTGACGATTGCAGCCTCATCTCCCGTCTAACAGCCATGAGATTAAGAGTGTGATCGGAGAGTTTTTGTGTTCTTCTGCGGCGGGTCTTGCAGAACTTAGCTCCGACCGCATGGACAGTTTCCACGAGCTTGTCATTCATATCGTCCACTGCATTGCAATCTTCTAGGCACTGAAAGCCGTTACGTAACTCGAGCTGAATAGTCTCGGGATTCTGGATTAGAGCACGAGGGGGACGGAGCGTTGACTTCATTAGACGAGACCTCTCCAACTTAACGTTTAGGTTCAGTGTGCCTCTAACCATTCGGTGATCGCTGCCGGTTTTCACCCTTGCGATCACTGAGACATCACTGAACAGTTGGCGTCTGGTCGTCATAATGAAGTCAATCTCATTTTTTGTCGAACCGTCGGGGCTCGAGCAGGTCCACTTCCTGTGGGGCCGCTTCTGAAAGAAAGAGTTCATCATAAAGAGTCCCTCTTTCTCCATAAAGTCAGCCAACTGCTGGCCCCTACGGTTCCGTTGCCCTACTCCAAATTTCCCTACAGCTCACCGCCTTCTCTTGTGCCTAGTTTTGCGTTGAAGTCTCCCATCAACACCGTGTAGTGGGTTTTGGAGGAATGCATGGCTCTAGAAATATCCTCATACATTTCCTCCATCTCCTCATCGGGATGTGCCGCGGTTGGTGCGTAGACCTGTATGACCTTCAGCGAATACCGTTTGGTGATTCTAAGTATCAGGTACGCGACCCTCGTCGACACACTCCCAATCTTTACAACGTTGTTGACGAGAGACTTGTGGACGATAAATCCGACACCTCCTTGGGACAGATGGTCGCCCTCCCGGTGATAGAACAAGTTGCCGGACTCTAGGATTACCGTGTCCTCCCCCTCTCTTCGGACCTCAGATAATCCAATAATATGCCAGCGCAACTTGTCTACCTCTTCTTCCAGCTCCAGTATCTTCTCGTCAGTCCTCAGGGTGCGTGCGTTATACGTTGCCAGGTCGAGTCGTCGTAGGTGGCAACCGAACCTCCACCGGAGATTCTTAGCACCCCCTGCCCCGCCGTTACCATGGTCGCCACCGTAGCCAGGAATAGCGGGGCCGCCGGAGACTGGGGGCCGTTATTTGCGTCGTTGCTCATGGGGGGATATTTGCCATAGTTGCCACGCATAGCGAGCGGGTTGGCAACCGCAGTTTTTTTATTATGTTATTGTTGTTATTAGGAAGATGCTGCTGCCCATCTCCTTTCTGTGTCCCTCTGTCGCCTCTTACGACACCCACGGGAAGATATGGGGTAGTGGATATTCTGAACCGCCACTACACAGCAATTCACAAAAAAAAATTCTCTACCTTGGTGGAATTTAAAATGCAAAGAGGCAGTATTAAATTGTAAAAATGCATATTTAGTATTTAAGAATGATCCCACAGAACGAAATTATATTAATTTTAAAAGATTACAAGCTGATAAACAAATTACTTTAAAGACTGAAAGACAGCTCAGCTGGAAAACACTATGTGAAACTTTTAATAGATCTACTCCATTGACTAGAGTATGGAATTACATAAAAAAGTTTAACAAAACTTTTGTTCATAATAACACATCAGTCATAGATTCTAATTGGGCTAATGAATTTTTGAAAAAATATACTCCAGAAACAGATGAATCACCTCTAACTCCTCACTCCTCAAATGATAATCATTGTGATTATCTTACAGAAACAGAAACTTTTTTAATGCAATGTAGATTATAAACAATACTTATTGAAAGTCAATTTTTTCATTTACCACTGGTTCGCAATAAAAACCTCTGTCCTGGGAAGAACCAGGAAGAAACCCAGCGGGACTATTTTTTTTTTCAAATAATAGCTTACAATCACGTTTACAATTAACAACACAAGACAAATTAGAAATAGCTTGGTAGCAATCTCCCTTCCCAGGGGTTATTATCATCCATAAATTCCTTAATATTATAATAACCCTTTTTATACAAACTTAGTTTAATAAAATTTTTGAACTATGCGTATGACAAATTTTGTATATTTTCTGGGATATTGTTGTAAAAGCGTATACATCGCCCCAAAAATGAATTACTGACTCGGTAGAGTCGAGTTACCAAACCTTTTACCTTGACCGAATTCAATTCAACTGTTAACTCTCGAAAGGACACTACTTGTGGTTTAGATTTTGTCAAATATAAAGCTTTAAAAAATATGAATACTACATGTAGAGAACTAGTTTTGAAAATATATAATATGTTATGGTTGAATACACTTATTCCTAATGATTGGAAAGAAGATTGTTTGATACCCATTTTAAAGCCTGGAACAAATTTCACATTGCAGAATCTTACAGACCTATAGCACTTACATCTTGTGTGGGAAAAATATTTGAGCAACTTATAAAATCCAGATTAGAATTTTATCTAGAAAAAAATTGTCTTTTACCATCAAATCAGTTTGGATTCAGACTCTACGAGTCATCTAAAGAAAGTATTGCATTTCTTCATTTAGACATGTTTAAAGCTATGGAAAATAATGAAGTATTAATTAGTATATTCCTTGACATTGTTGGTGCATTTAATAATGTTAATCTTCAGGTACTCGTCACAAAGTTGAGGTCTTGGGCATTCCTGAAAAAATTGTAAAATGGATATTTAACTTTTTACATGAAAGAAGAGTTTTTGCTAAAGTTAATAATAATACAATTATTGGTCCCAGGTTCAGTTACAAAGGTGTCAAGGAGGAATATTAAGTCCTCTTGTCTTTATTTTATACATATTTGAATTAAACAATATTTTAGGATCAAATAATACTAATCTCTATGCACATTCTCGCGCGAGCGCACTCAGCGTGAGGACGTGTGTTAATTGTACCTACCTATAATACGACTTTTGTAAAACAAAATGGCGCAATGTAAAAAGTGTAAATTGTTTCTTTCACTGACAAAAGATGAAGTCATTAAGTGTTTGGGGAGTTGCGATAGTGTTTATCACAAGAAGTGTGCGTCAAAACAACTGCTTAAAAAAAAGCGGCCAAGAGCGTGTCGGGCCACGCTCAGTGTAGGGTTCCGTAGTTTCCCGTCCGTCACAGTAAGTGTTCCCACTTATGAGTTTGTACAAAAACTGTTCTTTCCATCCAAGTTCAAAATAATTTTCCTAGAAAGTCCTTATAAAGTTCTACTTTCCAGATTTTTTTCATATTTTCTAAACTTATGGTTCAAAAGTTAGAGGGGGGGGGGACACATTGTTTTTTACTTTTGGAGCGATTATTTCCGAAATTATTGACATTATCAAAAAATGATTTTAGTAAACCCCTATTCATTTTTAAATACCTTTCCAACAATATATCACACGTTAGGGTTGAAATTAAAAAAAAAATCACTTCCCACTTTACATATAGGGGGGCTACCCTAATAAAACATTTTTTTCCAATTTTTATTTTAGCACTTTGTCGGCGTGATTGATACACATATTGGTACCAAATTTCAGCTTTCTAGTGCTAACGGTCACAGAGATTAAGCGAGGACGGACAGACGGACAGACAGACATGGCGAAACTATAAGGGTTCCTAGTTGACTACGGAACCCTAAAAAAGAGAGGTGTGAAATATGTTCTAAGAAAAATGAAGACATTCCACCTTTGCAAACATTAAATTTGGATCTTAAACAGGTATCTATAGAATCCATTTTAGAAGAAGTTAATAAAAAGTTGCAAGTCATTTATAAAATAGAAGCCAAGTTGGACAATGCTTTGGAACTCATTGATTTTTATTCTGAAAAATATCAAGAAATGGTGGAGTTCAAAGAGACAGCGGAGAAGAAGATGAAAGCGCTTGAACAAAAAAATGTTTATTTTGAAAAATACAATAAGGCTTTGGAAGAAAGGCTACAAAATCTAGAATTAAAAGAAAAAGAGAAAAAGATTGAGATAATAGGAATAGAGAAAAAGGAGAATGAAAATACTTTAGAAATAGTAAAAAAAGTGTCTCAAATATTAAAATTATGCCAGGAGGATATAGAAGATGCGAGGAGGGTAGGTAGAGAAAAACCGAACCAGAAGAAGGCACAGCCGATTATTGTTACTTTACGCACAAAGAATGCTCGTGAGCAATGGATTTCGGCTCGAAAAGTGCCTATTTCAAATGCGCAAATTCTAGGAAATAATAGCGACCAGTTAATATATATAAATGAAGATTTACCAAGGTATAAGCGTCAGCTTTTTTGGGAAGTAAAAAATCAACTAAAATCTTATTTCAAATATATTTGGATTCAGAATTCGAACATACTCGTTAAAAGAAACGACAATGAGAAAATATTCAAAATAAGTTCTGAAAGTGATATTAACAAAATGCTAACGAGCAATAAATAAAGTTTCTAAGGCCTGTGCTAAGGCCGCGCGTACACACCGCGTTCGTTCGATACTTAAAATTCTCACCTATACAACAATTACCTACCGAAATCGATTTTGTAAGGTATAAGGACCTGGTACAGTGGGATGAATCTCAACGTGCAAATGGAATACATATATTGCATCTAAATATACGCTCTTTAAGAACACATTTTAATGAATTGCTAGTCTTGTTAGAGCATATCAAATATAAAATACATATGATAGTACTAAGTGAGATAAATATAAAGAGAGAAGAACTAGGTCTTTATAATATAAATGGATATATACCCCATGCTAATACGAGAGAAACTTCAAGAGGAGGAGGGTTACTTATTTATATAAAGGAACAACTAAACTTCTCTTCACAAATAATCAACACCCATGTAGCAGAAATAATTCATGGAAATTTAACTATCGAAAAAAGGAGTTTTCATATTCTTTGCATCTATAGACCACCTGCTAAAAATAAATATGGTTTTATTGAGTGCCTAAATACAATAATAAAGGAAAGAATATCGCCTCAAGATGATATTATTGTCATAGGAGACATAAATATTGATATTTATAATAACAAGTGTAATCAAATTATTTCAGATTAGTGATAAATTGTGTAGGGTAAAGTTGGACGATTATGATTGGTCCCAGCTTTTAAATTTATCTTGTCCAATGTTATTGTATGATAAGTTACGTTTAGTGTTTGAAAATATTTATAATGAAAGTAAGGTTTATATTGTAGAAAGCAGTAAACGACTAAAGCAAGCATGGGTAGATGGTAAGTTGATTAATTTAATATTAAAAAGGGATTCTTTATTTAGAGCGTGGAAATCATCTCCAAAAAATATGAGTAAGCGTTTAGAATATTCGAGATTTAGAAATAGAGTAAATAAAATTATACATGATGCCAAAAACAAGTACAGGCAAAAACAAATAAAAGATTGAAATGGTGATAGCAGAAAAATATGGTCAAATATTAGTACTTGGTTAGGAAAAACTAAGGCAGATTTGGATTTAGTAATTAAGAGGTACTTGGGTAGATATGATACCTTGCATAACATTTGCACAAAATTTTCTAACACATTCACCAAAGAAATATTAGACATCAAGCATAATTGTAATTTAAATTTTTTAGATAGAAATATGTATGTTAAAGGGAGCGAGGTGTCTTTTAGGTATAAGAGAGTGAAATCATGTAATATAGAAAAAATAATTGATAAAATGCACCATAAAAAAGCGCCTGGATTGGACGGAATTAGACTGAAAGATTTAAAGTTAGTAAAGAAAAAAATAAGTCCAATACTGGCCCATTTTGTTAATATGTGCCTGTCGAAAGGTGTTTATCCTGATTTATTAAAGAAATCAATCATTCGCCCCATATTTAAACATGGTAGTCATTTAGATTACAGTAATTATAGGCCAATTGCCATTTTATCATCGGTCAATAAGATTGTTGAAAAGGTGGTTGTAGGACAAATAACTGACTTTTTGGAACAGCATAATATATTATCAGAGGCACAACATGGATTTAGAAAAAATCGCAGTACAGCCTCCGCACTTGCACTATTTTCGGATACAGTTAATGAATGCTTAAATGAAGGAAAGCAGGTTATGGTTTTGTTTATTGATTATAAAAAAGCCTTTGATACTTTGGACCATAATATGTTATTGCCAGCGATGGAGGAGTGTGGAATCAGGGGTCCTACAAATAACTTTTTCCGTAGCTATCTATCTAATAGAACGCTTCGCACTGTAGTGGATGGCGTTGTGGGAGAGGAGGCCAATATTAACTTGGGTGTACCGACCGGTTCTGTTTACAGTCCTGTGGGTTATATTATGCATGTAAACAGTGTATCCAATGTAATAAAAAACTGTCAAGTGTATATGTATGCGGATGACATGTGCTTGCTATTTGCCTCTAAAGAAACAAAAGAATTGCAAAATAATATACAAATTGATTTTGAGAATATAACAAAATGGGCTCATGATAATGGTATAATTTTAAATTTTAATAAAACAAAATGCATGCATATACACTCTCCATATAATGCTGCAGCAAAAAAGACCAAATTAAATGAGATAGCTATTATAGGCCACGGTTTTGAGTGCTTGCATAATAATAAAATTAATTGTAAATGTAAAGAAATTGAATTTGTTGAGAGGTTTAAATATTTAGGCTTGATTATTGATAAAAACTTTAATTGGAAACCTCAAATATCTGATGTATGTGCAAGGTTGTCGGCTGTATTATGTAAATTTTATTATTTAAAATATATCTTGAACAAAAAAACTATGTATCTTCTATATTATGCTTTGGTGGATTGCCTCATAACCTATGGACTTGGTGTGTATGGTCGTACTTTTTCTTCCTATTTAAAGGACATTAAAAATCTACAGACAAGATTTCTAAAACATCTTGTAAATGAAAAAGTTAAAGAAAATTGTAAGAAAGATTATGTTAAGTTATTCTCTATTTGTAAAATTTTACCGGTAGAACACAAAGTTAACATGCTATTACTTCTGGAAAACATTAATAAAAATAATCATAGTGAAAAATTGGATAATAAATATAGAACCAGAAAAGTTAGAGAAGGGAAATTATTTCAGCCTAGTGTTAAAAACTACTATGGTAAAAGATGTACAAAATATTTAATACCAAAGCTTCTTAATGAAATAGATTGGCTAAGGCAAGATAGACCTAATTGCAAATTAAAAATTAAAAAGAAACTTAGGAAATACTTTTTGGATAAAATGTTAGATGTATGACCATTTAGAAAAATATTATTTGTTTGTAATATTTGAAAAAAAAATATATCCGGGTTATATTTACAATTTTTATTTTGTTGCAATGTTATGTGGGTGGGGTGTTGTATTTGTATTTGATACTATAGATATTGGAATTTATTGTGTTCATCTTTTAAAATTTTTTTTAGTTGTTTGTAATATTACGTGGGTTGGGTACTTATTTAATTTAATTTCGTAATAGAATATAAGAGTGCATTTATTCGCCAACAAACTGTCTTTACAGTTTGGCGAAGATATGAACTGTTCTGTAATGTTTTTTTTTCTGTAAAGGTCATTAAATAAAAAAAAAAAGATGATTTGGTCATATATACGTCAGGAACAAATGTCAAAAACTTGTTAACCATTTTAAATGAGGCTTTATAGAAATTGCACATTTACTTTTCACATTAAATTTAGATATTAGGGTTGGCATTTCCAATATGTACCATCGATTTAAATGCCCATATTTTTTTTGTAGATAGTACTCACTAAAAGAAAGCGTTTTGCAAAGTTTTAGGTTGCGGAAACTTACGGTTCATGAGATATATTTTTTTTTACTTTTCATACAAATTGGCAAATAGCACGCAATTACAATAAATAAATTTGACAAATGATTGATGTCAAACGTCAATTAGTGTAGGGTTCCGAATATTTTGAAAGTATCGATACCTACTCGATACCAAGTATCGTATCAAAAGTATCACGCTTTCTTTTAGTGGGTACTATCTACAAAAAAAATATGGGCCTTGAAATCGATGGTCCATATAAATATTAGCCGTGTTCTATCCATTCCTGCATTGTTCCATGTTGACATCTCTGATAGCATGAGTGTCTTGAAGGCATTGAAGGCAAGAACTTTAGATGCTAAGACGTCTTTAATCATATATGAAATCATAAGTTTGTGGTGGAAATTGAAAGAAAATAAGTTGGAAGTAAAATTTTTACGGACTCCGTCACATATTGGTGTCATAGAGTAGACTGAGTAGAGTAATATATTGATTGGTGTACAAGGAAATGAAAGCGCAGACCATTTAGCTAAAAGCAGGGTTGCCAATGGCCATTTCGAAATTTCAAGTTGCCGTGTTTCAGGATCCGGATTGCCGTGTTTTGGAATAAAAACTACAAAATTGCCGTGTACATTTCTATTTTAAATTAACACGTAAGATTAAACATTACATAAAAACATTACTCTTCACAGTCATCATACAAATTTTTTATCGTATCCAAAA
The DNA here is from genome assembly GCA_907164705.1 of Parnassius apollo. NCBI lineage: Eukaryota > Metazoa > Arthropoda > Insecta > Lepidoptera > Papilionidae > Parnassius > Parnassius apollo. Next base: position 4,307,191 of record CAJQZP010001030.1, on the reverse strand, counting down.
CTTCTTCTTCGTCTTTGTTCAATTTATATTTATTATTTTCCTCCATATTATATATCATTTGTTTTGTTGGTTTGAAATTTACCCAATTTCCTTGGGATCAGATAAAGTGATTATCTAGTGAAGTTAAATAAAGTAAATAAACAGCATTATAGCTTTTTAATGTACTTTTCAAAAAACGAAAGAATGAAATGAATACCTACCATGAACAACGAAGTGAGCGCGAATATACATATGTTGAATTCGCGTCAGGATTTCTCCGCTCATAGAGTCATGACTAAGTATAGTGTAATCAATTCTATCGACTACCGATAAAATTTTCGGAAAAAATTAGTAATCATTGGATTGCCGTGTTTTAGAACACGGCAACTAATATGCTGCCGTGTACCGTGTTTTATTGCTGAATAGACGCAAATTGCCGTGTACATGGCAACGCTGGCTAAAAGCCTAAAAGTATAGGCACAGCTGATATTGACATGATAACCGGTGTGGCAATACCACATACATATTTATATTCAATTTTAAAGCAACAGATAAAAGAAGAATGGAAAATGCAATGGAATGCTGTTTTAGAGGCAGGAAAAGGTCGTTGGTATGCATCAATTAATTCAGAGCTATAGTTCGGCCTAGGAGTGGTCGTTACAAAACGTAACTAGTTACTGAAACTATCTATTCACACAATAGCGGGTAGCGGGTTATTGCAGTGCAACGAAACTATCTATTACAGTAGACGTTTTACTCAGTAACACGTTTCACGAACCACGAACGAGCGATCAGTAACAAAACGTTTATTCGGCTATTTTCGCGACGCATCGGCGACGGCTTCGGCTGTTGAAGTAGAAGCACATGAGTAAAGAAACCGACTCTTTACGCTGTGGTAGAAGTACCACCGGTCGTCGAATGTCGAGTGAGCGCGGGTGCTTTTGCATTTGACCTATGACTCTATTCCCTTCGTATAGATGCGATATTAGAAATGAGAAAGTAAGTGTGCATGTTTTTAACAAAAAATAGTTTAAATTCCATTTATTTAAGTGAACTTGGCCCGGTTTAAATTAGTCTTGTGTTTAAGTTTAATGATACGGTTCGTTTTTACTTTTTAGGCGCGTTTGTTAATATTTTTGTTTTCTTTTTGTGCAATAATAATAATATTTTTAGTAAAATAAGAACTAAATACAATAAGTGTAAGTAACTAAGTGTAAAAATAATACTAAAACTTTATGTGATAGTTATCAAAAATATCTCGAAGTAATGCCAGTGTACTTTGGGACTTTTTTACAAAAGATACTACAACTATGAAGGCCAATATTCTATAAAAAACATCAATACATGTATTCATTTGATTTATTACATAAAAATGTAGGCTTGAGATGTCTAAATTGTAATAATTATTTGCTGTAAAATCAAACTTATATTCAATATTTTATGTTGAACCTGTGGGTGAATTTATCATAATCATAATTATTAAATAAATCGTTTGCCGTTAAATCTTTTCAAGTGATATTTTTATCAAACCTTGCGAAATGATTAAACAAATAAATAAATTTAACCATTAACACCATGTCTAATTCTATACGAAACGGTAACAAACAAGTTTTCTCGTGAAACGGACATCGTTTCATTCGAAACGTTTTTCAATTGAATACGTCGTGAAACACTATTGAAGCCGCTATTAAAATAGAGTGTTTCAAAACCCTCTATTAAAATAGAGTGTTTCAAAAGCCGCTATTGATATTCGATAGATAGTTTCGTTTTGTTTCTCAAAAAAGCCGCTACTACCCACCGCTAGTTCGGCCGTTCAGAGAATTCGTTCCTGACACCTATCAGTTAGTCACGACTAGTGATGGGCAAACATAACACTGAGTTCGTTACCATTCCTCCAAAATGAACCGCCGCGTTATTTTTAAGATTATTTTCGTTTTAAATTGGCGGAATCATTTAAAATTTATATTTTAGAAATTTAAGTGGAAACCAAAAATAGGTAATATTAATATAATAAAATTGTTTTATTTATTCTTTGTTACAAAGTTACAATCTGTATTTCTATGCAATAAAGTACATTGAATTGAATGTGCGTACAGAATATTAATCAGACTCCGATTCGCTTGAGGAGGTGGTGTCTTCATCATCATCTTCGCCTACATGTATAATTATATTATTATCAATAACAGAATCAATCCTGATATCTCGGTCAAAATGTTCCACAATCAGGTTTTTAGTCTTCTCAACAACCTTTGCCCAGTCATCTCTTGTCTCCCCGCTGTTCTAGTAGTATTGTGTGTTACTAATCTTTTTCGTAGAAGTATTGTGGCGGGCGGCGTAACCTTTTATTTGAGCCCAGATTAGCTCAATCGCGTTATATTGGCAATGATACGGTGGAATTCTTAGAACGCGATGACTGTACTCCAGATCCAGTTCATCGATTTCGTATCGCACATTTGCCGCTATATTTTCTTTAACTAATTTAATTAGCTAATTTAATTAGGAGTGCTACCGAGCCTGGGCTGACGCATCAGCGTCCAGGGATGTAAACACCAGCGCTCTAAAAAGAAGTATAATTCCGCCTCTAGGTCCTTCAAAAGAGTCATTGCCAAGGCAAAGTCAGAGCACATAGGCAGAATTGGCGAGAGACTAGTTCGTCTTCCTTCTGGAACCCGTGCATTCTGGTCTCTCGCCAAGGCTGTCCAGGGGAATTTCTGTCAGCCATCTCTTCCATCTCTGCACAGGGAGGACGACTCACTGGCCCACACCGCAAAGGAGAAAGCCGATCTTCTAGGCTCTTTCTTTGCATCTAACTCGACTCTCGATGACGGGGGGAGTACGCCGCCGACCATCCCGCGGTGTGAGTGCTCCATGCCGAAAGTGCAGTTCACTCAGCGCTCGGTTCGCAAAGCACTCCTCTCCCTGGACATCCATAAGTCGAGTGGGCCTGATGGAATCCCCCCAATTGTGCTGAGGACGTGTGCTCCAGAGTTGGCACCGGTTTTAACGCGTCTTTTCCGGTACTCCTACTCCCTAGGCGTAGTCCCAAAATCATGGAAGACGGCTTTCGTCCACCCGATCCCTAAAAAAAGGCGACCGCTCAGACCCGTCCAACTACCGGCCTATCGCCATCACCTCCTTGTTCTCCAAAACAATGGAGTCCATTGTAAACTGCCAGCTCATGAGGTACCTTGAGGATCACCAGCTGATTAGTGACCGCCAATACGGTTTTCGCCGTGGTAGGTCAGCTGGTGATCTTCTGGTCTACCTAACTCACAGATGGGCGGAGGCAGTAGAGTCCAAGGGGGAGGCATTGGCCGTTAGTTTGGACATTGCGAAGGCCTTCGATCGGGTTTGGCACAAAGCGCTTCTTTCGAAGCTCCCTTCCTATGGGCTTCCCGAGAAATTGTGCGATTGGATCACCAGTTTTCTTGCAGATCGGAGCATCAAGGTCGTTGTAGACGGTGCAAGCTCCGATTGCAAGCTTATTAATGCTGGTGTTCCACAGGGCTGCGTGCTATCGCCAACGCTGTTTCTTCTGCATATCAATGATATGTTGCAAACCCGTAGCATTCATTGCTATGCAGATGACAGCACTGGTGATGCTCTTTACACCGGCCGAGCCAATATTTCTCGGGAAAACGTCTCTGAGTGCCGGGACAAACTTGTGTCTGAAGTCGAGTCTCTGCTGGACAGAGTCTCGGATTGGGGGCGACTAAATCTAGTCCAGTTTAACCCCCGGAAGACACAAGTTTGCGCGTTAACCGCTAACAAGAACCCCTTTGTCGTATCCCCTCAGTTTCAAGGCACTCCCCTTGTTGCCTCAGCCAGTATCGGAATCCTCGGCGTCGACATATCGAGTGACGTGCAGTTTCGTGGTCACTTGGAAGGAAAGGCCAAATTGGCCTCTAAAAAAGCTTGGCGTGCTCAGCAGAGCGGGACAGGGACAAGGCGCAGGTTCGGCCGCTCATGGAATACTGTTCCCATCTCTGGGCTGGGGCTCCCCAGTACCAGGTCCTTCCACTTGACCGCATCCAGCGCAGAGCGGCTCGAATCGTCGACGACCGAGTGCTTTCCGATCGGCTGGATTCACTGGCGCTGCGAAGAGATGTTACATCTCTTTGCGTATTTTATCGCATCTATCACGGGGAGTGCTCTGAGGAATTGTTCGGATTAATCCCAGCCGCCAAATTTCGTGAACGCACTACGCGGCAAACGTCCCGATACCATCCACACCATCTGGATGCTTGGCGGTCCACCACTGTACGTTTCAAAAGGAGTTTTCTTCCGCGTACAACCTCTCTGTGGAATAATTTACCACCGGTGATTTTTCCGGACCGATACGACCTGGGGACCTTCAAGAAAAGAGCTTACTCCTTTCTAAAGGGCCGGCAACGCACCTGCAATTCCCCTGGTGTTGCGGTTGATCATGGGCGGCGGTAGTCACTTAACATCAGGTGAGCCACATGCTCGTTTGCCCCCTCTTCTATAAAAAAAAATAGCTCTGGTTTTAGCATCTGCATATTTGCGTCAATACCTTTTGCTTGTAATCAAGCCACCATTTCTTCTTTTTTATTAGCTTGGGTAGGTGGTTTCTGTATTTGAACCGAGTGATAGGAGGCATTATCCATGAATATTACAGAAGGCTCTGGTAGACTGGGCAAAAGCACGTTCTGGAACCACTCTTTAACTGTAGTGTCATTCATTTCCTGGTGGTAGTCATTTGTGGTTTTTGATTGAAATACCAGCAACGCGTTCTCCACAAAGCCGTATTTTGCAGAACCTGCGTGGCATATTATCAGACGGGCCCCCTTACCCATTGATACTTTCGACGCCGACGCTTGTGTATCATCCGTCCAAGAATGGAAAACCGTGTGATTGGCGTTTAGCCATGTCTTGTCAATGAACACGACATTATCCCAGTTATCAATATTTTTTGATTCTCTAAAAAAACTTATCCGTTTTAAAATTATGTCGTGATCGTTCTAATAAAATTTTTCTTTTGTCTGTTTTTTTATACGAAAAACCAATATCTTTTAAGATTTTAGTTAAAGCAGTTTTACCCCCGCTAAACAGTCCAGCTTCTCTTAACGATACCAAAAGCTTCTTCCTGTTGAGATATTCATTTCTGGAATAGTAACCATATATATGATTTCTGATGGCATCGGCGTCAAAAGTGTCAATATCTGTCACGGGTTTAGTTCTACGTTTCTTCTTCGGAGTACGTAAAATATTATCTTCCGTGCCAGTAGAGCCGAACTTTTCTTTATTAATATTTGTTATCGTTCGTTGTTTCGTTCCTGCTAACTTCAAGCGCTTGAGAGACGCGTTCTTGTACTTGTTCGACAGGTAACAGGGGTCCGCCATTTTGCCGCTCCCGGTCAAAGTAATCTTGCAGCTTGATGATTAACTCACGGGCTCCACTTTTCAATGTTTGTCCACGTTTAGGCATTATTATGCACCAAAAGTAAAAAGAACGCAATACAAAACACAATCGAAGTCCGATTTAGCGCCGATGTCAGTTTGAAAAGCAGAAACAGTCCATTAAACTAAAGCCGGGTAATCAAATAAAAACAGATCGAAAACACTTGAAGAACGTGGTCTATGCGCACGAAACGATCACAGACGACTGTTTTAGCGTCACAAAGTGTCGGCCAATAACGCCATTTGGGGTTACCATTTTCAACCTAAATATAAAAATGCTACTTTCTATCGCGCGTTCGGTTTGGTCGTAGTTTTATTTTTATATTTAATGAAAGTTATCTTATAGTCCATTATTTTCAAATTCTTAAAAAAGAAAAACAAAACGTATTATTTTATAAAGTATAACTGTTTAAGAACAGATTACGATACTGTTATTGCCTGTTATTGTTAGCACAGCACTACAAATATAAAGCGCTGACATAACCTTGTAATAGCGCAGTATAGATTTAAAAAATATTGTTTACCAAGTTATTTTACACTCAGTTTGGCACAAAATTATAACATTCATTGATTATTGATATAATAATGTTATTTTAATGCTCATCAATTGTTAAAACGGTAAACAACCAGCAAAAATATTTTTATCGTAACTGCAACGCCATTACAAAATTACGTCGTCAGTTCAATCGCGACGTGTCAGGAACGCATTCTCTGAACGGCCGAACTATAAGTATTCCTTGGTTTTCTCGCAACGAGAGATATCATAGCAGAAAATTTTATACAATAATGTGCAGACTTAGATTTGGCCGCTATCGACTGAACGCTCATCTTTCCAGTGTGAGAATAGTAGCATCTGTAACATGCAACTTCTGTGATGCAGAAGCAGATCAGACTGCAGAACATATAATATTTAATTGCCCAGCGTACGCCATTGAAAGATTGCCACTCATTGAAAAATAGATGTTCTTAGGAATACTAAGACATATTTAGCACTTTGCAATTTTATTCATTATACTGTTAAAGAAATATTATGAAATATGTTATTCCTGTTTTTGTAAATATTCGACTGATAAATCTATATGGATTGAAACTTATAAAGATCATAATATAAAGAAGACTTAGCTTAAGCCTTTATGATTTTTGAAAATATGAATAATTAAAGAAAATAAGACTTGGCTTGGGCCCTTATGGATTTTGAAGAGATAGAAAGAAGAGAAATAAGACTTGGTTCCGGCCTTTACACTTCAAAATTCTATATATTCATATTAAAAAAGACAAGGCTGTATGGCTTAGTACCTTTGCCTGCTCTCTCGAGCGAATAATAAAAACATCAACAATTATTGTTTTACTTTTATAAAATTTTCTATCGTTCGTTTTACTACATAGATTACTATTTTACTGCCTATTTACTGTAAAAAATAGGTTACCTACTCTGTCTACGGTGAAAAAGTTCCATATTGATTGAAAATAGTATTAAGATGTCCACAAATTTCTTAATTCCAAAAAAGCCAGTCTCTGTACTTGTGGGTTGGTACTTGTTGACTTAATTAAATTAGGTTATAATTTTTGTCTTCAATAATGTTAATTTTTTTTTAGATATTGTTCGTCATGCCAGCAAAAAGACTGGTGGTAGTACGAAAAATACAAATTGCAAAGTAAAGCCTAAGCACAGAGGATGGAAAGTGCAAGATGGACATTTTGTACAAGCTGGTCATATTGTTGCAACCCAAAGGACTACTAGATTCCATCCCGGTTTAAACGTAAGTGTAAAACTTGTATGATTTAATTACATAAATTAATTATATCATGTTTTTAATTATATGGTAACAAAATCACGATGCCAACTGAATAAATACAAATTGATAAGTAGAGTATGATGTGGTGCATAAAAACGCAAAAGGCGCACATATTTTTATGTAATTGACATCACGCTTACAGTTAATTAAATTATAACCGTATAAACTTTTGTAGATACATATTATGCTTACTTCAATAAGAATTAGCAATAGACAGTGATATGAGTAAAAGTTACTTCAAGTGTTGAATCAATAATATTTTTATACCATGTGAGTGACAAATGAGCACAAAGTCCACCTGATGGAAAGTTAATGCTGTGGCCCAAAACTATATCTACATTTAATTTTGATTAACCCCTGATGTACTGTTTGTACCGTTTTGTGACCGTTGAGTACCGCGGACATGAATTCATGTCCACATTACGTGCTGCTATTTTCGTCATTAATTGATATAAAAATACAGTATATTTTCAATTGAACACTATTTCATTCGATTCTTAATGAACTAAAGAGTATTCTGAAGAATTATATTCACTTGGTTACATAGACACAATCAAATATGACAGCCATTCGCTTTTGCGCTGTTTGCGTTGTTTGGTTGTTGTTTGCGCAGTTAGTTGCGTAATCGTTGAAGTTTTGTGATTGTGATTTTAGTTGGATTTTCTTTAAAAAAAACTGTAAGTAATGTTATTTATCTTTACTACGTAATGTTTTTGAATGATCTAAGTTACAACAACAGTAACTTTTTATGTTTCAATTGATAAAAAAGTAGAAACAAAAAAACCTCTACGCGAACAATTCATAACGGTCAAGATTTCTAATAAGATATTTAAGGTCAAGATTCTAATAAGATACTAATAGTATATTTCTTATTGGAATACCATAGTAAATACTTTTACTAGTAAAAGATACACGCCAGATCAAGTTGCCAAACTCATTTAATCAAATCTACCTTCCGTATATATAACAATTTTACTCTTAACATTATCAATACATCACATAATACCTTTCTATCCCAATAACATGGTTACAATCATAGTTAAGGACTTAAGTTGAAATAAACCATTTTAATTATTGTCTTTCATTATTTGTTTCTAATCACCAATGACCAACAGCTTTTTTTTTTTGCCAAACTTTAATTACAATATTAATCATTACTTGGTATGCCCATAATTTCTGGCCACATTTCTGGTTTTGGTATTTGTTTTGGTGGGTCAAACCCAGAAGACGAATTTGATCTTCTACGTGATTGAGGTATTGGCAGGTCATCGGCGGTCTGGTTCTCGATTACGGCAGTAGATCGCGCCAGTATTTGGTCAACATGTCGACGGATTAACAGTCCATCTTCCATTCTCACCTTATAACAACTAGGGCCCTCGATATACTCAATGGTTGCGCGTCGCCACTTCTCTCCTGGCCCATAGGCACGCACGTCGCACGCGGCACGCTGGTCGAGCGCGAAGGCTCGGGTGGGCGCACGCTGTGCTGCCTCCTCCAGCTGTCGCTCAGAGTGCTCTGGCCCGCTATCGGGATGAAGGGCCGACACCGCAGTTTTATATTTACGTCCATTTAACATCTCTGCAGGAGTTTTACCGAGGTGATTCGGCACCGTTCTGAGGGAGTATAACACCCTAGGTAGTTTCTCAGTCCATGATACACCTGCATCAGACATTTTCTTGAGCTTGTTCTTGAAGGTCTGTATCGCCCGTTCGATTTGTCCGTTTGTTGCCGGGTGATATGGGGGTGAGTACAAGTGCTCGATGCCATTGTTCTGCAGGAATTTATTAAATTCTCTTGAGCTAAAAACTGTACCGTTGTCCGAAATTAATTTTTCTGGGGGGGTTTTTGCAATCCCTGCGAAGCAAACATCCTGCAACAACTTGCTATTAGAGCTCCACTACTCATATTAGATAAAATAGCCTCAAACCATTTCTATAGCTGTCAATCATAACAAAAAATGTCTTCCCTTGAAACGGTCCTGCAAAATCAACATGGACACGACTCCATGGCTTGTCAGGTAAAATCCATGTATGCGGATCTCTTGGTGGATTGTTTCTCACGGCCTGACACAGCTCACAGCCAGTCACTGTGGCCTCTATCTGAGCGTCCATACCGACCCACCATACGTATCCTCTAGCATAGGCTTTCGTTTGGACGATTCCAGCATGCGGTGCATGCAATACCTTTAATACCTGCTTTTGTAAAGAAGCGGGTATAATGACTCTGTTACACCACAATAAACACTCTTTATTATGTGAAAGAGCCTCTCTTCGCGTCCAATACGGCTGGAGTATGGGATCAGTATTTTTGCAAGTCCATCCATGTAGCACATGAAATAAAACCTTTTGTAGTACTGGGTCTTTTTTAGTCTCAGAAGCGATTTTAGCTGCATCCTAGTTGAATCCAGAGTGAGGTTCCTCCAAAAGTAGCACATCGGCTAACGAATCCATCCCTCGCACTTCAGCTGCATTAATAGAATTTCAACGGCTGAGAGCATCTGCATTACCAATGCATTTTCCGGGTCTGTATTTTATGTCATATTCATAACACACCGACTTCAGAGACCATCGCAACATTCTAGGTGAAATCTGATCCGGAATAGGTTTATTCGGGTTAAATAATCCAATTAATGGTTTATGATCTGTAATAATACAAAACTTCCTTCCTAGTAAAAATTCATGAAATTTTGTAATCCCGAAAATTATGGCTAAAGCTTCTTTATCAATTTGTCCATAACGTCGCTCGTGGGGTTGTAACATTCTGGATGCCATCATCACAGGTCATTCTGACCCATTCTCCATTACATGGGCAATTATTGCACCTATACCATATTCCGATGCATCACAGATTAACAATAACTCTCTTTTTAAGTCATATCCAACTAAGGTTAAATCTGATGACAACAAATCCTTTAGCTTTATCAAATGCAATCTGCTCCAGCAAACCCCATACCCAAGGTTTCTTTGCTTCCAGCAATCGATGCAATGGCTCCAGTCTTTGTCTATAATGAATTTTTCATAAAAATTGTATAACCCTAAAAATGCCCGTAGCTCTTCTTTGTTCATCGGTGCTGGTTTCTCCTTTATATCTTTCACTTTAGTAGGTGATGGGTGCAATCCCTCTGCATCAATCATATGTCCTAAAAAACTTATCTGATTTGACGCAAACACACATTTGTTCAGGTTTAACCGAAATCCCATTGCATTTAGTTTGGTCATGACCACCCTTAGTCTTTGATCATGCTCCTCCTTATTCTTTCCACTAACAGCGACATCATCCAATAGACATGCTACTCCTTCAATACCTGCGAGTGTAGTCGACATCACACGCTGGAAGATTCCAGGAGCTGCATTTACTCCAAATGCTAGCCGGTTCATCCTCATTAACCCTAACGGAGTATTCAGTGTTAACAACATAGTTGTGTCCTCAATTATTTGCATGTAAGCTGTTTTAAGTCAATCTTACTAAAATTTACCTTAATTTCACAAAGACATTAGAGTGGTATGTATCTAATGGTGAATATAGTGAATATGCATTTGAGTATTTTAACTTAATTGTTCATCAACTTGTTTTATCAGAGGAAATGGTACTGGTCGTGCCTTCAAAAACCGTGGCACGGCATCAGCTCGCACATTTAATGATACTTGAGGACCCTTATACTCTCCAAGTCCTTCTTTGAATAACTCCGGAAAAGATTTTAATAATTCATCAACCTTATCATCTGTCCAGCATATACCAGCTATTTCTAAGCCCAAAATTTTAAACCAGTTTCTTCCTAAAAGGCTAGGCCCACGACCAGAAACAACCAGTAGCTCACATTGTGCTTCTTTGTTTCCTAATGACACTCGAACATGAGCTCGACCTAACACCTTCAATTCATCACAGGTCCACGTAACCAACTTCACGCCTGTCGCCTGTAAGGGTGGGGAAACAGACCACAGCTTATAGTATGTATCTTCAGCCATGATTGTCCTTGAAGCACCTGAGTCCACTTCCATGCTAACCTTTACCCCATCAATCATAACATCTGCTTTGAATGGTGGTCGAATATTATCTGAGCAAACAAAGACACCCATCATCTGTTCAGATCTTTCATTTTCTCTATTTGAAGTTGATCTTTCCTCCACCTGGTGCAACTTGCCAGATTTCTTCATACAGGCCGGCGCAATATGTCCAAACTTCTTACAATAAAAACATTTTGCTTTTATAAAAGGACACCTTTCGCCGTCGCTGTGTGACCTTGCACAATGACGACATGTAATCGCTTTAATTTTACCAATATCCATAGGAACTGTGGATGTGGACGGAGTTTGCTTCATCACACTTGTTTCCAGGTACAAATCTGAGAATGTGCCTTGATAGTTAAGGCTCAACTGCACTGCTAACTCATAAGTAAGATTTTTCGTCTTTAACAACTCGCGACGGAGACGCTCTTCACACATACTTAACACTAATCGGTCCCGTAGTTGTCTTTTTAAGTCCATAAAATTACACCTGGAAGCCAGAGAGCCAATGGCCGCAATAAAGTCCTGAATACTTTCATTAGGACTTTGTTGACGTTTATGAAATTTATCAGTTTGTAAAATTTCATTCAGTTGAGGTTCATAGAATTGGTCAAGAACTGCCAAAATGTCTTTAAATGTCACAGAAGTCGGCCTTCTAGGCACCAATAATGAAATAATTAATGAATATGTTTCCTTTCCGCATTGTGATAGGAAAATGGCGCGGGCTTTGTCTACATTATCACCAATTACATCCGCGGCTTCCAGAGCACACAATAAACGTTCTTTATATTCACTCCAATTGTCAGTCCTGGGATCAAATTTTCCGGGAAACACTACATTTGTCAAATTACACGCCATATTACTACTTAAACTAATTAATTTTCCTCCTCGCCATTAAAAGATACACGCCAGATCAAGTTGCAAAACATACTCATTTAATCAAATCTACCTTCCATATATATAACAATTTTACCCTTAACATTATCAATACATAACAACTAGGAATTGCTAAATGTTATATCTATATGATTGTATAAGAAAAATGAAGGAAGACGCTATAAAATATATACACAAAAAGGTTTTGAAAATGAGTTTACAAAGCGCGTGCAAACTTTCTATTGTCGAATTTTTAGCAAATGTTTGGAAGTGAAAAAGTAGAATTATTATAATTATTACATGCATAATTTTGGTTCATTTAGGAAGAATATGTTGTATTGATTGTAAGGACATAAAAATAAAATAAAAACTTATGATATTTCATTCATAAAACAAAATTTATTGTCAGTAAGTACACTTTATCAAGATCCGTTAGAAACAAAGAGCTGCACAAAAAAAATAAACATTTAAATGTTATGGTTATTGTTTCTACTTATCGAAAATCTTATGGGCTTTAAATAATTGTAACTAAAACCACTTTAAACATAAAGGGAAAGGTCGTGAGAAACATAAATGTTTATAACAAGTGCTGCCAGCTGAGGTGACGACAGAGGCCCCTGTACAAGGCTGTTTTTTGTTACGGCGGGCGCGGTAGGGAAAAGGTTAAGAATCAATATGCAGATGCACTGTCACCCCTGAGGATTATGATGGAATGCCTCGTTTCCAGTAAAAAGGGTCTCTGGTTCTCTATACTCACCATACAAACCACAGCAGCATTAGGCTGCTATTTTACACTGGTATTCTGTGAGAGTGTGGTCCTTCCTCAGCCTAGCTGACCCATTTGTGCTACGATCATAATATAGCTGCAGCGGAGAAATAAATCTTAAACTTATTGACATTTATCAATTAACTGATTAACTTATTATTGTTTTAAATCAGGCTGGTGGTTCTCATTTGTTATTATTGGTTTTGTAGTTTTTAGTTTGAGAATTACTTATTGATTACGTCCTAGCCCCATTAGCAAATTTTGTTCCCATCATAATTAAATTCACTTTTTAGTACATTGCATTATAATAATATATTTTATCAGCAGTAGTAGCTCTCATTTAAATTTATGTGGTAGAATTCACACTGCAGCTATATTATGTTTTAGTGTTGTATGTACAGTGCAGTAAAACAAAATTAATGGTGATTACTAAATCAAAAATCCCATGATGTTTCAAGAATGTTAAATGACTCTAAAAGGAAGGAAAGTTTTATTCCTTGTAAACTGCCCTGCTCATCCTGCTATCTCTAATTTTCAAAACATTGAGTTTTTTCCTCACGAATACTACAAATGTTTTGCAACTAATGGACCAAAGCATAATAAAAAGCTTTAAAAGCCAGTACAAAAAAATATTGATGGAAATGATTGAATTGGATTTTAAGATTCCATCAATATGCTAAATGCATTGAACATTCTGAGCAGAGCCTGGGATAAGGTTATCACCTCCAGCGGCATCCATACAGAATCCATACGTCATTATTTTCGCCATGCTGGTCTTTATACTTATTTTGTAAGCATCGATGCAGGTCAGGAATCCGAATCAGGAGAAGATGATCTGCGCTACTAAGAGAGTGGATTAAACAATTTAAGATGACAGTCACTTTCACTAACAAGGAGATGCAGAACTTTGGTACCATGTATGAGGAACTGGCCACAACCTTGGAGCTGACAAATGAAAAAATACTTAGAGCTGCCATGAAAGATGCGAAGGGTCAAATGATCGACATTCATGAGGAGAAATCTGATAAGCTGAACTACCCGGTATCAAATAAAATCAGAATGAAGCCAAACTGCTGGAATAATATAGAAATTTTGCTGTAAAGATGTTTCATGAAAGCAATTCTAGAACTTTTGAATGAATGTAAAAATATGTAGCACATTGCATTTTATTATTGGCATAGCAAAAAAGTGCACAAAAATATAACAGTGGGGTTTGGATTTAGAAATGTTTGGCAGGAATTTGGGGGAGTAAGGTGTTTTATTTGGTAGAGGTTTGGTCACCGATTATAGCAATACCACTCGCATTAAATAGTAATGCACCATTTTCGAGAAAATAAGAAAAAACTATTATAACCTAAAACATAGAAAACATATGCAATATTACTGTGAAAGCTAGATTAGCATACAGAATTTTGTGTAAGTGCGATAAGGACGTAAGACCATGTCAAAGACTAGTGTCACATTATTATACCACCCAGAAATACTTGAGCACCCAGAAATACTTTCAGTTGTAATATGTTAGAAGGTTTTGTGGTTATTTTTTTTACCACCAAGAAATAGAGATTGAGAGATTGGTGCAATAAAGAATAAAATAATAATAATAATAGTGATACTGGCGTAGGGAATTGACGACCCCATCGCCCGCTGACGTAACAGTTAAGTGACGAAACTGCTACGTCAACGCAGTCAGTCAGCGCCTTGCGAGAGGTGTGAGCGCCGTGTCTCGGCAGAATTAAGGGTGCAAAGGCCCGTTTGTGCTTATGGCCACACACACGATACGGTGCCGGGCCTGGGCGTCTCCCGTTAATGGACGCTCAAATCATGGATGATGGATAAAAAGATAGTGCGCAAAGGGCCGCTGCCTGGAGGCCGCCAGGGCGCGTCTGGAGCTGGCGCTGGACGTGACAGCATGCGGGCCGCCAGCCGAGCGCGGGGTGTTGCAAGACCACCTAGCAGCCCTCCGCATCCATCATCCCCACCAGAAGGCTTAGTGTCGGCTGGGTCTTCTCGGACTCAGCAATCGGCACCCGCCGCTGGTGGAGCACGTCGCAAGCGTTGGTCACAAATAATGAACGCAAACGCACTGCGGGCGTACTTTAGGGCAAAAGGGGAAGAAACTGGATGTTTGGCGTATCGGCCTCGGATGCATCGCTTCTTTGGAGAGCTGGAGCCATCTCTATCCGTCACTGAGCAAAACCTGGCAGACCGAGTTCGGTATATCCTGCGCTCCAACATATTTGGTGACGCCGAACGCCGAACTCGAACGACTACGACGTGAGGCTGTTCCCTCATCGAATAGAAACGCTACGGCTGGGAATGCGGCGCCACTAGTTGCGCAGCAAACTGCATATGTGGATGCTGCCGTCAATATTCCATTTGTGGTTGATTCAGACGGATGATGGAATAGTCTCCCACGAACTAGAGAGAATGAGGAGCATATTGGAATAGTCGATGCTGGAAAAGTGCGGCATGCCCCTCGAAAATCGACCGTGACTGCCCCGCATACCCCTTAGCAAGCGAAATCGGGCTGTCGTGCGGGCTCTTAACTCAATGCTGATGACCTATTTGGAAGCCAGCCGGGACTTTTGCGAGACGGATTCAATTCTTTTTGGCGCCGCACTGGCAGTATGCCGTATTATTGGCGCCAAACTTCCCATGGCTGGACGTGCTACTCGACAAAGTAGCGCCATCCCAGCCTGGAGAAGAAGAATCGAGGAACGTATTGCAAAGGCAAGGGCCCTTATCGGCAGACTGACAAGCTTCAGGTCGGGTAATAATAGACCGAGAGTTGTGCGCACCGTTAGAATGGCGTTTTCTGGGACAAATATTAATTTGTCCTAGCCGGAAGAGGAAGCGGATTCGACGATTTAGCGAGAGGTCAAGGCGGTTCAACCAGAATCGTCTCTTTCAGAGTGATCAGAAGAGGCTCTATAAATCATTGGGGCGACCAGAGGTATGTGGAGCGGGCTCAGAACCGGATCAGGCCGGCACTGTCGTATTTTGGCGTGGCCTGTGGTCAGAGCCCGTAAACCACAGCGAGGGCCCTTGGATGGAAGTTGTGACGAGCCAGAGTGCGAGTGTTACGCCTATGGACTCCGTCACCATAACGCAGGAAGACGTGGCTGAGGCGGTCCGTAGAGCTCCGCACTGGAAAAGTCCGGGGCTCGACGGGCTGCATCATTACTGGCTGAAGGGGTTCGTAGTGTGTCACGCTGTGCTCGCCCGACAGTTTCAAGAGGCTCTCGATCAGAAGTCGCTCCCGAGTCTCTTCACTACTGGGATCACTCACTTGGTTCCCAAAGATCAGGATACCACAGATCCGAGCAAATAACGCCCCATCACGTGTCTACCCACCATATATAAGACACTGACATCCATTTTGAGAGCGAGAATCACTCGTCACCTGGAGCTAAATCAGGTGATGTCATGCGCTCAAAATGGATGTACGGGCGGTGGTCGTGGAACCAAGGAACCACTCCTCATTGACGCGGTCATTGGAAAAGTGGTGAAACGCAACCTTCAGAACTTCTCCGCCGCCCGGATAGATTACAGAAAGGCATTCGACTCGGTGCCCCATACATGGCTAAAGAGGGTCCTCGAGCTGTACAAGATTGACTGTACAGTAAGGGACTTCCTCGGGCTGTGTATGGGGCAGTGGAGTACGATCCTTTGTTATCTGGGTGAGCGCATGATGGCTGCGGAGAACCACATAAGGATAAGAAGGGGTATCTTCCAGGGAGATTGTCTGAGTCCAATCTGGTTTTGCCTCTCTCCGAACCCTCTCAGTACCTTACTGGAGGGCTCCGGGAGGGGATTTCAGCTACGGTAGGGAGGGACAAAAGTGACCCACCTTTTCTGTATGGATGACCTCAAGTTATTCGCCTCCAGTCGCTCCCATCTTATGGAATTGCTAAACATCACTTGTGAATTTAGCAATTCTATTGGAATAGAGCTGCGGACGGATAAGTGTGCGGTCCTCCATGTTGAAAGGGGAAGGGTTGCTAACTCTGAGGGTGTAGACTTATCTATGCCCGTCAACTTTAGGACCCTTTCCGAGGCTGAAACATACCGATACATGGGTATGTCACAGAACATCGGTATCGACAAGGCTGGTATGAAACAGTCAGTTTGCGACGTGTTTTTTTATACACGCTTGACCAAAGTGCTTAACAGCCTTTTGTACGGTGTGAATAAGATACACGCATATAACGGTTGGGTCATGCCTGTCCTCGTGTATACCTTTGGCATACTCAGGCGGACTCAGACCGAACTTAACGCCCTGGATAGAAAAGTCCGCACTACCATGACGTCCCATAGGATGCATCATCCGAGATCGTTGGTAATGAGGCTGTACTTGCGAAAGCATGGTGGGTGTGGCTTCTTGAGCGCGTTCACGCTTCATAATCGCGAAGTGTGCAGCCTCCGTAATTCCTTCCTGGCGAGATCGGATGATCCATTCTATAAGGACGTTATTTCTTGTGATAAAGGACTTACCCCTCTATCCTTAGCCAACGAGCAATGGCAAGACCCGGCAGTGCAGAGCATTTCCGACCGGGAGACCGTATGGAAGGAGAAGGAGCTCCACGGGAGGTTCTACAAGGCTCTACATGAGCCTTTCGTAGACACAGTAGCCTCCCTCTATTGGATACGCTTTGGTGATCTCTTCGGGTAAACCGAGGGTTTTGTCTGTGCAATACAGGTTCAGGTTATTAAGACCAACAACTATCGGAGATACATCCTAAAGGATGGCACCGTCGACATCTGTCGAGCTTGTCGCCATTCCGGTGAGTCACTTAGGCATGTCATCTCCGGTTGTTCGGCGCTTTCTAACTCTGAGTACTTGGCAGGCACAACCTAGTTGCCAGAATTCTTCACCAGGAGCTCGCTCTGAAATACGGTCTCGTGGATCGGAAATTGCCGTATTACAAGTACTTGCCGGAAGCCGTGCTCGAAAATAATCGCGCCAGGCTCTATTGGGACCGGGCCATCGTCACAGACAGGACTATTCTTGCGAATAAGCCTGATATTGTACTGATGGACCGGGCACAGTCAAGGATATTTTTGGTCGACATTACCATTCCGTATAACGAGAATAGCAAACAAAATGTCTGAACCTGGCTCGTGAGCCTCACCTCGTGAGGTGACCGACATGTCACCATGGGGTGGTCTGCCGTTCGAAATTATTCCTGTAGTCGTCTCTGCAAACGGGCTAATATCCCAGTCAGCCTCTCGGGTCATCTGAGGCGGCTGGGACTACGTGGCGGACCGCTCCAGGCTCAAATGCAGATGGCGGTGCTCCTCGATACCGCCCGCATCGTCCGCCGGTTTCTTTCCCTTTCCCCCTAACCCTCGGCCGTTTGGTCTCCCCTGCCGAAGGCCTCCATCTGGTTGGGATTTTATTTATTTATGTATTTTTATATTTATTTTATGTTACTGATATTTATGTATATTTATCTTTTCATTTCCATTTATAATTATATATTTATAGAACCCAACCAGATGAGAAAACTATATTGATACCCCCTATAATAGTGATACAACATACAACCCTGCTTCCCTCCTCCCCCCTCTCCCCTGCCGGATATGATAAATGTTATCATTTTTAGGTTAAGTCTATGGGATTATCTTTTCGATTTTACTCAAGAAAGGTGTATTACCTTCGATAGGAGTGGTGTCAGGGGTTAAGGGACACCCCCCCTCCCACATCCCCTGCCCCCACCCCTGCCAAACGATTCTAAATTTTAAAAAGGTTGTAATAGATTTTTTTTTCTGGAAAATGGTGCATCACCGTTTAATGCAAGTGGTATTGTTATAATCAGGGGCCTCTACGAAATAAAACGCCTTACTTCCCCAAATTCCTGCCAGAGGATTCTAAATTTTAACCCTGATGCGCTTGAAGTTTCTTTCAAGACCTGGTTATGTGACAAATCAAATAACATTATGGTCTTGTATTGTACGAGAGGAACAGAACCATGATCGGCGCCATTCTGCACTCTGCTCAAGTTAAGTACATACATACGCTGAATCTTAGGTCTCTTCGAAACAACACATTTATGCACCTATCGTTTTACTTTAGATACTATATTTTTTGGTCTTTTGTTGTAAGTTAATACTTGGTTTTAAAGTCCCTCCAAATTAGGTAAGTATTGAAACTTATTATTGTTTTACTAAATTATGTAGTCTAGTTTGTAAAATGAATTTTGCTCGCTTTGATTTTTGCTTTTGTTCTTATTATCATCTCTCATTACATATACCCATTTTTAATATTTAATAAATAATAACACATTAAATTGTAAATTTATTACATGTATAATCAAATAATTAAATAAGCTTTTCTCTTTTTCTTTGCATGGGTAATTTAATATTTTTTTATTTTGTAAATGAAAATAAAATGTTTGTGTTAATTATTGTGACTCGAGCTGAATGTCTTTAACGGCTATCTCACTTTACATTTCGGTATTTCAATTCCACTTTGCTTGAGGTGGTAACATTCAGTAGGTAACAAAAACAGAATTAAATATCTGGAACATACATGCCAGGGTTCGAGGTTCATCCTATGAGCTCCAGAAAGATTTGTGACCAGCAGCGAGACTCACTATATCTGCAACCCCTCATCTGGCTGATGTACTTGGGCACGTAGAGCATCAGGGGGAGCACCGGACTTCGTCGGTGAAAATTAGGCGGGCTATACACCCACAACCATATTTTTCAAATAAAATTTTATTTTCTTGTGATGATGAAGGGTTGTTTATTTTATTTTAAACAACCACCATCACAATATAATCTAAAATATTAATATCAAGCCTTCATCATCATCATCATTCCAGCCCTTCACAAGTTCACTGCTGAATATAGGCCTCCCAGACAAAGCACGGTGCTGAGCCACCTGCATCCGGCTATCATCCTCCATCCATCATCGACTTCCTGCATGTCTTACCAGGTCGTCACTCCACCTAGTGGGGGGTCGGCCTACACTTCGCCTACAGTTACGAGGCTGCCACTCGAGAACCTTTTTTGCCCATCGGTTGTCGGCTCTTCGAGCTATATGGCCGGCCCATTGCCACTTCAGCCCACTAATCCGTTGGGCTATGTTGGTCACTCCAGTTCTAATGCGGATATCTTCATTTCTAAGTTTATCACGCAGAGAAACTCCGAAAATAGCCCTTTCCATAGCTCGCTGAACGACCTAGAGCGTCCTCATACGGCCAGCAGTGAAGGACCACGTCTCAGATTCGTAAAACATCACCGGCAACACACACTGGGTGTACAGTTTCGTTTTCAGGTTTTGTAGTATAGCTGACGAGAAGATATGTCGTAATTTCCGAACGCTGCCCAGCCGAGTTGAATCTGTCGATTGACCTCTCGGCCGAAGTTGGACTTATCTGTCGGACTATTTGTACCAGCTAAACATATTCGTCAACAACTTCGAGCTTAGTGCTCCCAACAACTACCGGCATAGGTGTGACATGTATTCTTGTAATATGTATTACTTATTGTACTTTAAGAATGAAAAGTTTGCAATAAACATATTTTGTTCATATTTGGTTGTTATTTTCTACTCATTCCTTTAAATGAACTTTTTATAATAACATAAATTTTCCACTCCCTTGATTTTTGACATAGAGAGTTTTCAGTGTATTTTGATTTTAGAAATTACTAGCAGTGATTTCATTACAGTTATTGAAAAGTAGGAGTTATTCCGCTTATCCACCTTTAAAAAATCCACCCTAGGGTTCCGTTTCCGAGTATACCCCCACTCAGAAACGTGTGTTCGGATTTCACTGATTGGAATTCACTTTTATATATTTTTCCGACATTTTACCCCGAGTACAGTTCAACTATGAATATGCTCGTACAATTTAATTATTACTAAACAACTTGGAGTTTTCAACCAACTGGAGAGGCAATGCGCGTTAATACCTAAACAAAAAGTCTGTCACTTTTAGGGGGAGGCGAGAAAAACACCACTGTATACTTCACTACAAATGCAAAATTTAATCGCATATACACGCACACTACAGCATTTGTGTTTGTGTTCATGACATTTACCCATACAATCAAATTGTACACGTGTCGATACACTGGTGCCGCTGTCTACATGCGTAAGCAACGTAGGGCGAAGACTATATCGATATTTTTATCGATACACAAATTATAGTCCGCATAAGTTCTGCGTTGGTAAAAGTGATTTTTAGTATTTTTTCATTCTTCCGCTTAATTAAAATAATATAAAATGATGTGTCTTACCTAGATTAAAGAGTACCTCTCGCCCTCCCTCAATTGCGTGCACTAATCCCGTCACCACTAATGCCAGTACCACTACTCCGTAATCTGTAATCCTGGGGCACTACTTTTATTTCAGCTTTGACCTTTCAAACAAGAAGTATGTATATATTTTTATAGGTATGGTATATATATATATATATATATATATATATATATATATATGTATATATATATATATATATATAAGAATTATTGTTGTTTGAACATAGCATATACGCAAACACAAAAGGCCTATGTTAAATGACAACTGGCACTGCCTGCCTAGGAGTAATAGTAATCTGAGATTACTTATAATCTTCGATGAATTAGAGATGATGAATTAGAGATCAGAGAATCAGAATCATCATTTATAAGTAGTATAATTTGAGAGCAGGCAGCACAGAACACTATTACTCCTAGGCAGGCAGTGCCAGTTGACACTTAACAAAGGCCTTTTGTGTTTGGGCATACGCCATGTTCAAACAACAATAATTCTTAAAGTAATAAACATACAGCTGTAAACTTTATGTTGCATTGTAGCTTAACTCAAAATTGTCGATCTAGTATAAAAATAAGAAGGGTAAACGGGGTTGTTTTTGCAGTAATTTACAATAATTTGCCGATTAGCATATTTTTTTGATATTTATTTGAAGTAAATTTTTTTTTATTCAAAGTTACAAGTATGTCAACAAAAATTTTGATAATGTAAACGATAAACAATATTATTGGCCTCCGTATGAGTTAATTTTTATCTCAGTAACACTAAAACTTTCAGAGATATGACTTTTTTCGTAAACGCGTAGAGAATATCTCAAGAGAAAAACAAAATGGCTGCCAAATAGAGGGGGAGGGAATTAGACCTCAGTGTGTAGTGTATTTTTATATTAAAATAGCTGTATTATAAAGTTAATAAAATATCGCTAGTCCGTGACCGGACACACTGTATATAGTCCGCATAAGTTCTGCGTTGGTAAAAGTGATTTTTAGTATTTTTTCATTCTTCCGCTTAATAAAATAATATAAAATGATGTGTCTTACCTAGATTGAAGAGTACCTCTCGCCCTCCCTCAATTGCGTGCACTAATCCCGTCACCACTAATGCCAGTACCACTACTCCGTAATCTGTAATCCTGGGGCACTACTTTTTTTTTTTTTTTTTTTATATATATATTTTTTTTTTTTTTTTGTTACCTTTGGCCAGTTTTTATCACGTTTTTATAAATTACTGTACACGGCGGAGGGAGATAATCGAAAGAAAAAATAATATATAAATTCTGATTATGCACTCCGTTTGAGGTGGATACATGAACACGCGTTTCCGAGTATCCACCCTAGGGTGGATTTTTTAGGTTGATAAACAGAATAACTCAAGAATAGTAAGCAAGCTTTGTCTTAAAAAAATCTGGTGTCTACAAAAATGAAAGTATGTGTTTAGCTGATGATTTGTAAATAAAACAGTATATTAATTCCTCTATATTTGTATTTTCAGGTGGGGTTTGGCCGTAATGGCACATTATTTGCTATGGAAGCTGGTAAAGTGGTTGTTACCTGTGAAAAGTTTGATCCAAACTGGGAACACACATGGGTACAGAGATTGTATGCGGGTCGAGAAAATCAAAATATATTTAAGAAGTATTTTAATGTAATACCCGAACCTCAGCACAACAGATTTAAATTGATTGATGAAGTATAATTTATATTGTAGTTGTTGTATAATTAGTCTAGCCATATTTTATTAAAAATTAATAATTTATATTTATACGAGATTATTTAAGACGAAGTATGTTTTGCTTTAGTAGTGACAAAAGCAAAAAATATCCCTTTCAGACCCAAAAATTTTATTAATATTATTATTTTTCGTGGGGATGTGTTGGGGGGGGGGGGGCGGATTAAAAGGCTGATTTAAAAATTAATTAAAAAATCCAAAACACCTCCAAATTCCGTAACTACGATCGTGACGTCTGGGCTGAATCTTTAATAGTGCACGTTCGTGATGTTATCCGGTTTTTTACTTTTAGCGCGCTTATTGCTATGTTAAAAGGCAATAATTTAGGTATAAAATGTCTTTAATTAAAATATATAATGACAACGTAATTGAGATCAAAACTAAATCAGTCGTCTTTACTGTTGCTTTATCAGACTTAAAACTAGGATTATTGGCTATTATTTTTTATGGTACACAAGTACACGTCACTTTTGTCGTATCTAAGCTTTGATTGGCTCCTACATCCATTCGGCATGCGCGGGGATTGTCGATAGCTTGAAAGCTTGTGGAGGTGATCATAACCATCATCATACGTTTTAGCTTGAGATGGTTGACTTGATCTCCTAATCTTTGGCGTGTTCGGCTCTAAATTTTCGGCTTGATCAGCATCATCACTTGGAGTAGTTCTTTTTATTTATTTATTTATTCATAAAATTTGCATTGTATTTGAAATGACACACAACAAATTTACATAGAAATATTGAATACGTAAGTTACAAATTGCGTTAAAACCGAACTAAATTCATAAAATATATCATTTCAAATTTTTTATTATAACACAACTCATTATTAGTAATTGTCGAAGTACAATAATATATGTAAGTATAAGTAAATAATTATAAAACCATTAATAAAAATAAAATTCAGTTCAATGTGTCAATAAAAGTAATTAATATTATGAAGGTCATAACAGCAATTTTTAGGGATATAAAGTCAGAGCGCCATATTATATCTGAAATAATTGACATTATTTATTCATTCTATCACCAACTCGGACACCGAATATAAACATTTTTCTAACAAGAAAGCTTTGAGTTTGGCTTTAAATAAATATGTGTTGTAAATTAATTCCTTTAAATCGGCGGGTAACTTATTAAATAACTCAACTGCTTGATAATTTGTATATATTTGTTTTTCTAACTTTTTTGTATATAGGAACAACTTTAGCCAGTTTAAGTTGATCAGATTGCCCTTAAATGTATCGAAGAGTCGATTTTCATTGACTCTTCGATACATTTAATTCATGAACTTAGAAAGAGGGCAAGCAAATTCCATTCCATGTTCTCCTTAAGAGGTTAGAGTAAGTCAGCTCAAATTCTAATTTCGCCCCCACTTCCCCGCGCGTCGTATGCTATGTACCGAAATATTTGTAATCACTAATACTGTAAGTAGAAAGGTCGTTAGACACTTATTTCATTAGGTTTATCATATTTATGCCTGTTTCTTAAAGCCAAGCCAGCCGCTTCTTATTTTTATCACGGTTATTTCCCATTTTAATTTTACGTCGTACTGTTGCGTAATGTATATTCTGATCGTAAGCGACACAACTTCACCCTTCAAAAGCCTAAGCGATACTAACGGAACGACGGGAATCAAGCTCAAGACGCCGATATTTTAGGTAATTTCTTTTTACAGTGAAAATAATGGTATTTAAAAAAAAGTAAATAACATAAGCACTGCTTTATAGTTAGTTCAGTTAGTATGCAAAGTTTCATGATCTTATTTAAAGTATTTTATGAATAACAGCGGTTTATTGTTTATTTTGGAGGTAACTTTGGATTTTTTTTCTATCGTGAAAATTTTACGAAATCGTGTTTTCGTCTAACATAATCACTAACATTAATCCTCAACTTTACCATATATTTATTTCAAAATTAATGCTGCAATATTTTCGGCATAACGAAGGATCTTGCTAAGCCATTTGACATTATATTTCCCCTTAATTACTGATACTGGCATGTCGTCAAATCCAGAAGAGTTTTTGTTCGTCATCTTACATACTTTTTTTTTATCCGGTGTGGTCCTATTAGAAGTTATGTCATTTTCTACTCTAGCCGTTGTTTCTTTTAAAAAATTCATTGTTCTCTCTTCATCTTTCTCTAAAATGACCACTTGTAGACAAAGATTACAGCAAAATTGTTTACTATTTCCTGTGGATCAACACTAACTTTTTCGTTTATGTTTAGAATTATGTGCTGTGCTATGGATAATCTTTTAGCATGTCTAAGAACCCTTCTATAGATTCGAATATAATTCATTTTATAATTTGCGATGCTAGAATTTTTTGGAATGTTTGAGCACAATAATCTTTTCATTTTACTTGAAACTTTGATTCCTTTAATGACCCATTTTATAATTTTATTTTTCATGGGCTGTATTTTAATATTTATCTTTCAAACATTCTTTAAACATTTTATTAAAACTGTTTAAAAATTATTAATACCCACATTACATAAGCTTTTATCTACGATGCTTCTGTTAAACCTAGCCTTATTTTTTCTATTCATCAATCTTTTTTGTATTATTATTGTATATTCTGGGTTTTTAGTGTTGACATTGATTTTATCAAGAATGGTATCGCAAAACAGGCCTCCGTGACCATCTGCTAGACCATTGTGATCCACCAAGCACTTTTCTATATTATCTTCAGAAAAATTTGTGATAATGTTATCTATTCAGGAATTCGAGTTTTTTCGAATAAATGTAGGAGGATATATAAGGCACCTGAAATTATAACAAGTCAAAATACTAAGGAATTGGGAAGCTTTTTTACTTGATAGAATCAGGTGTTACTTTGCGGAAATCCATTATAATAAAAAATAAAAGTATAAATTTCTTCGCAACCTTCCGCCAAACAAATACAATTATGTGTCTTACCTGGATTGAAGAGCACCTCCCGCCCTCCCTCAATTGCATGCACTAACTCCGTCACCACTAATCCCAGCACCACTACTCCCAACACCACTATTCCAGGCAAGACACACCATCGACGATAATACGACACGTGTTTCGCCTCTACACGAGGCATCTTCAGGTAATGTAGACTATACGGCGGCTGACAGCGGTCACGGTTGTTTGGCGGAAGGTTGCGAAGAAATTTATACTTTTATTTTTTAGCTTTTTTACTCTCAACAAGAACGCCAATATTAAAATCACCACATATAATGCACTTTTTGTTAAAAAAATGTTCTAACAATTTTTCTAAACATTCCCAAAAATTTTTCAAAATATTTGTCAACTGAGCTTCTATAGCAACAACATAAATTTAACCGTGTTTCAATATCCTTTACACCACATATTTCAAAAACATTTGATCTATATAATTTTTTAACTGCGTCAATGTTTTCACATTCCTTGTTTTTGTGTGCTAGAATAAGACTACCTCCTCTTTTTTCATCGTTCTTATGTTGTATAAAGCTAGATTTTTTTTGTTTTTCTGTTTGAGTACATGCATTTTTCAATTCCAAAGTTATCGATTTATCCTTGGGTTTCAGGTCATTGTTCACATATTGTAAGTAGTTAATTTTATATTTTATATGTAATATTTCTCTATAAATTAATCTGCAAGCAATTAGATTGTTAAAACTACCAACGTCGTCGTAATAGTCATCTAATGAAATAAAATTGGAATTTTCACAATTATTACAAACTAATTTTAAAGTGTAATTTAGTTGTGATACATTTAAGTAGTTATTGTAATAGATCTTACCGACCAGAATGTTTGTATTTGACATATTTTGCACAGTATGATGAAGAGAACTTAATACTTTCAAACACTGACCTCTATATATACAAGTACGCTGGACTGGCTATACATCGTGACATGATAAGGCAATTTGATTTGCGCCATTTTGGCGCTGACAGCAGAAGTGCACGTCCACGGAACTAATAATATCGATAAGACAGTGTGACAAAATATATCGATAAAAATTCTATACCCTACCTATACCTAAATAAATAGAATGGACTCTATGGATAGATGGACTCTACCCGTAACGTCCATTCTACTTATGTATCATATTAATGTAATGTCATCATTCATCACCATTAAAGTCCTTCATAAGTCCACTGCTGAACATAGGCCTCCCCCAAGAAATGCCATAAAGCACGGTCCTGAGCCACCTGCATCCATCAACTTCCTGTATGTCTTACCAGGTTTTCACTCCATCTAGTGGGGGAACTTCCGGCACTTCACCTGCCGGTACGAGGCTGCTACTCGAGAATCTTTTTTCCCCATCGGTTATCGGTTCTTCGAGCTATATGGCCGGTCAATTGCCACTTCAGCTTACTAATCCTTTGGGCGATGTCGGTCAGTCTGGTTCTACTGCCGATATCCTCACTCCTAAGTTTATTCTCCTAAACTTTCCAGCTTCGGCAGTGCCACACATTCTAGGGGGCTTGACATATCGCAATCGCAAATTGACAGGGCCATGGCAACGTTTTCATGCACATCCGCGGCCCCTCCGATGCCAGCCGCCCAATTGCAGCCCCACCTTAGTTGCTGACTTCTCCCCCCCCGTTTTTCTTCTCAGATAAGGCGCACCAGAAACACAAGGCACACTGCCCTTCGCAGCCTATGACTCCACCTGCACTACGGACTCCCCGAGCCCGATATGTGAATGGAGTCAGGAAAAAACGAGCACTTGGAAGCATCAAGTGGTGCAACTGACCAAAGTCGCGAAGGATAGTCGAGTGGCACCGCATCGTCAATCACCATACAAACACTCCTCTTCCCTGACAACTCCACCTCGACTACAGCGGTACAAGGAGAGGAATCTCCTCTAGCCGCAACCCACTAACACACATCCAAAGTGTTCTCTGCTCGACATCATCAGGCGACCTTTCGACACTTGGCTGTGGCCCTTGAGTTTGGGGGAAAATGAGGAAAGAAGAAATAAAAAAAAACATTAGGAATAATAATCTAATACTTTTATACTTACTACTAAGTCCTGGTACTACCAGAAAATATTGTCGAAATACTGCACTTTTTCAAAGTGATGCAGTTCTCATGTCTAATAAACAGTCGTCTGTGAAATGTACAGAACAAATATGATCATTTTGTTACAGACGCCAATTCACAATATTGATGCTTTTAAGCCATAATTTTAGTCTAGGTTCGTTTGTTTGGTTTGTTGTAGGTTTGTTTGTTAACAGATATGGGTAGGAAAGAACACCGATAAGTATTAATGAAAAGGAACTCGACAACCCTATTGAATTTTATTGTTTGTCAAAACTCAGTAATATACAGCCATATATATATTGGTATATATGATATTAAGATTAGTAACAAATTTTTAAGTACTTATATTATGCAATAGTTTTAATTTATTTAATATTAGCTGCAAATTCACTTACTTGTGAAATGTTATACCTACCACTTCGCTTTTGGTAACGAGTTTTACAGATTACGCACTCTCATTGTTATTAAAAATAATTCTTATGTTACTAATATTATACACAATCAAACAACATAAAATACTTTCGTTTTTTAGTTTAAAAGTTTAAAATACAGATTTTTTAAATATGACAATTTTAATGAGACAACAGACTTTGGCATATTATGTCAATTATAGTTTCCAAGACGACCATTAGGGGTGCTTCAAATTGGCACAGACATTTTGTATGGTATAGCCAGTCCAGCGTACTTGTATATATAGAGGTCAGTTTTCAAAGGATTACTGTCATAAGAGCCTGCCATTATTAAAATAAAGTCGGAATTTGTAAAATCCTTACACATAGACAAACATGTTCTTAATATTTCACTAAAGGGCGCATTCGATTTTTTTTATAGAATAAACGAGCATGCGGCTCACTTGATGTTAAGTGACTACCGCCGCCCATGATCAACCGCAACACCAGGGGAATTGCAGGTGCGTTGCCGGCCCTTTAGAAAGGAGTAAGCTATTTTCTTGAAAGTCCCCAGGTCGTATTGGTCCGGAAAAATCTCCGGTGGTAAACTATTCCACAGAGGTCGTACGCGGAAGAAAACTCCTTGTGAAACGTACAGTGGTGGACCGCCAAGCATCCAGATGGTGTGGATGGTATCGGGACGTTAGTCGCGTAGTGCGTTCACGAAATTTGGCGGCTTTGGAATTAATCCGAACAATTGTTCGGATTAATTCCAGGATTTTTTTAAGGAATTCCTTAGAGCAGTCCCCATGGTATATGCGAAAGAAAATGCAGAGATGCAACATCTCTTCGCAGCGCCAGTGAATCGAGCCGATTGGAAAGCACTCGGTCGTCGACGATTCGAGCCGCTCCGCGCTGGATGCGGTCAAGTAGAAGGAGCTGGTACTGGGGAGCTCCAGCCCAGAGATGGGAACGGTATTCCATGTGCGGCCGAACCTGCGCCTTGTAAAGTTGCAAGCGGTGTGCCGGCATGAAGTACTGTCCCGCTCTGCTGAGCACGCCAAGCTTTTTAGAGGCCAATTTGGCCTTCTCTTCCAAGTGACCACGAAACTGCACGTCACTCGATATGTCGACGCCGAGGACTCCGATACTGGCTGAGGTAACAAGGGGAGTGCTTTGAAACTGAGGAGATACGACAAAGGGGTTCTTTTTAGTGGTTAACGCGCAAACTTGTGTCTTCTGAGGGTTAAACTGGACTAGATTTAGTCGCCCCCAATCCGAGACTCTATTCAGCAAAGACTCGACTTCAGACACAAGTTTGTCCCGGCACTCGGAGACGGTTTCCCGAGAAATATTGGCACGGCCGATGTACAGAGCATCACCAGTGCTGTCATCTGCATAGTAATGAATGTTACGGGTTTGCAACATATTGTAACGAGCTTGAGGTTCGTGACAATAAAAATTGCCGATAAAATTACCTAAATTAACACTTTAATTTTCTTTACACAAATTAAAACTTAAAACACTAATAATTAATCACACTAATTCACTTTATTTCGCTCCGAAGCTTCGCTTGTCTCGCCGAATTTAATACTTCCCCGATCGCATATTGCAGCGCCTATAAATATAAATTAACACCGAAATATCCAGAATATTCAAGTAAACACGCGCAATGTACCGAGAGTTCGAGTTTCAACTTCCAAGAAATTTAGTTCTTCGGTTCGAGACTAGATGGCGCTAGTGCTGTCGACTTAGGCGCGTAACACTGCCCCCTCTTAAGACATGATCGTCCCGAGCATTATCGCCCCCATAATAACGCGCCAGGCGATCCACATGGACGATCTTAGGAGTCCCTCTTGCGCCTTTCTGTATCCGGTAGGTTACGTCGTTGATCCTGGTGACAATCCGGTACGGACCGTCCCATTTAGCTTGAAGCTTAGGAGATTTCCCTTTGCTGCGGACTGGATTGTGCAACCACACTAGTGAACCTTCGTCGAACCCTTTGTTGTTCATTTTGCGGTCGTACCGGGTTTTCATCTTTTCAGACATTTGCTGGCCCAATTGTCTGACGTGCTCATAAACGTCATTCATTTTGTTCCGCAAGTCATTTGCATAATCGGTTATACTGCGTGGAGCATCAGGTGGTATCCCGGTAATCAGGTCCGCAGGCAGCCGTAATTCTCTCCCAAAGTTTGCGAAAGCTAGTGTCACTGATGTACTTTCGTGAACAGCGCTTAGATATGACAACAAAAACGGTTGTATGTGCTTGTCCCAATGTCGTTGCCGATTGTCTACAACTTTTGCTAGGTAGCTCTCCAGTGTCTGATTAAATCGTTCTACCATTCCATCAGATTGCGGGTGATAAGAAGTCGTTCTTGTTTTATGAGTACCCATAACTCTGCAAGTTTCCTGGAATATTTGAGGCTCAAAATTCCTTCCTTGATTGCTGTGAATCTCTAAAGGTACTCCAAAACTACAGAAGACTTCATGAACTAGTTTATCTGCAGCTGTTGAAGCTTCTTGATTTGGAATGGCGAAGGCTTCTGGCCACTTAGTGAATCCATCACAATCATCCATCACAACCATGAAATACTTGTTACCGCTTTCACTCTCCGGAAACGGCCCCGCCACGTCAATGGCTATTCTCTCCCATGGTGCACCAACATTGTACAACTTCAATGCACCTCTACTACGAGTCTGAGGTCCCTTTACAGCCGCACAACTTGTACATTTGCGACACCAGTCCTCGATATCGTTTCGACAGTGGACCCAGTAAAACCGTTCTCGGATCTTCAGTAGAGTACGTTTAACTCCCAGATGGCCTCCTGAATAATCATTATGGTACAGCTGTAGAACATCCGGTACTTTAGCTTTAGGGACAACCATTTGCAAATGACAGCTGTCTCCCCGAACACTTTCCCATTTACGGCAGAGAACTCCATCCTGAAGCAACAAGCTGTCCCATTGGGCCCAATAGCTTTTAGTGGTCGAACTCATCGCTGAGACGTCGCTCCACTTGGGCTTGGGAGCACTGGCCTTCATCCAATCCAGAATCGGCTTGATGTCCGGATCTTCCTGCTGTGCACGTTGTAAGCTGTCCTTCCACTCGTTGCTGAGGTAGTCTGCCCTGAGCATCCTCACGGATACCACTTCCTTACTCTCTTGCCTAGTACAATGTTTGCAATCTTCAGGACAAGGTCTTCTTGACAATGCATCTGCGTTGCCATGAGATTTCCCGCTGCGATGTTCGATCTCAAATTCATATTCCTGCAGTAGTTCAATCCACCTCGCAACTTGTCCTTCTGGATTTTTAAACTGCAATAGCCATTTTAGTGCAGCATGGTCAGTTCGTAAGTGAAATTTCCGCCCCAGGAGATATTTGCTAAAATGCTGCAACGACTTTACCACAGCTAGCAATTCGCGTCTTGTGACACAATAGTTCCTTTCCGGTTTTGACAATGACTTGCTGAAGTACGCTATCACGACCTCTTGGTCACCATTCTGTTGAGACAACACACCGCCAAGTCCTATATCACTTGCGTCTGTGTCAACTATAAATTCTTTGCTTGCATCAGGGTATCCCAAAATAGGTGTTTTGCACAGACGGTCCTTGAGCTCCTGGAATGCGATATTGCAACTTTCATCCCAGCAGAAATGTCGCTTCTCCTCGGTTAGCTTGTGCAGAGCTTTGGCTATATCTGCAAAGTTCTTCACAAATCGCCGATAATAGGAACACAAACCCAAAAATGCTCTAACCTGCGTCTTGTCTTTTGGAACTGGCCAATCTTTGACAGCGGCGATTTTCTCCGGATCCGTACGGATACCTTCTTCCGACACTACATACCCCAAAGAGTTGGCTTGCCGTTTGAATAGTGAACATTTCTTCGGACTCAACTTGAGGTTGGCACTCTGAATCTTCATGAGCACGCGTTCCAGGTTCTGAAGGTGTTCCTCAAACGTACGGCCCACGATGATGTTATCCAAGTAGACCAGACAGGCATCGCCAATTAGCCCAGTAAGTACAAGCTCCATCAGCCTTTCAAACGTTGCTGGAGCATTGCACAACCCAAACGGCATTACTTTGAATTGCCACAGACCCTTTCCCGTCGAGAACGCAGTTTTCTCCTTGTCCTTAGGGTCAATTTCAACTTGCCAGTAGCCACTTTTTAGATCCAGCGTGCTAAACCATTTTAATCCTGTAAGCATGTCCAGCGTGTTATCAATTCTTGGCAAGGGATAGCTGTCCTTCTTTGTAACGTCGTTCAAACGGCGGTAATCAACACAGAACCGCATGCTGCCATCCTTCTTCTTCACCAGCACCACGGGTGAGCACCATGGACTAGATGAAGGTTCAATAACACCATCCTTCACCATTCTCTCAATCATGGTTTCCACTTCCTTTTCACGTGCTACCGGCAATCTTCTTGGCCGCTGACGGATAGGCAATTCCTCTCCTGTGTTTATTTTGTGTTGAACTAAGCCAGTCTTTCCTATGTCAGCATCGTTTGATGAGAATACATCGGCGTACTTGAGTAACAACTTCTTCGCCTTGACCAATTCGTTCGGGGAGAGAACACTGCGACAGTCTTCCAAAAGTGTGGTCACTCACGTTTCTGAATCCTTGCTGGGGGTCCCACTCGATATATATTGGCACCGACGTAACCAATCCACTTCCTCACAAGTACCAACCAGTGTGCCTTTTTCTATAATCTGTTCCCGGTCACAAAGGTTCAGCACACGTACTCTTGAGATGTCAGTGGTTCTGACCAAAGTTCGAGCTACTTTCCATGGAAGGTCATTGTTTACCCTTTCCACAAGTACACAACGGTGAGCTTGCCCAGCGTTTCGAGGAAGACTAACCGGAACAATCGTTTCCGATCTCGGCGGAAGAACAATCTTCTTAATGCTGTACACGTTCCCTGGTAACGCACCTTCCACAAAAAGTTCCTCCTGTCCACATTTCAAAACACCTTGCTTAACGTCGATCTCACAACAATTATTCCACATAAAGTCTAGGCCTAGGATGCAGTCGTCCATTATATCAGCCACGATGACGTTATGCAGGTAGATCACGTTGCCTAGCTTCAACTCCATCTCCTTCTCTCCAAGGACGGTGAAGAAAAAGAAGAATTAATGCGTTCTCGGTTGTATGCGGAGTCTCCAAGGAACTGTCTTATAAGTTGGGAACTAACAACCGTGCGAGAGGCTCCAGTGTCTATGGTCAGTTTACACGGCATTCCGTTGATCTCGCCTTTGATGATTAGGCTGTTCCCATAATGGGTTTGTGAGATCGAGATCCTTGGGGCTCTTTTAACATCAGCCAGCACCCGCCCCGCAGTTCTGGCTTTTACTCGTTTCCCTGCTGCTGCTGGGCGGGGCTGGTAGCCGCACCACCTTCCTGATATCGTTCACCTTCCCTTTCTACGGTTCGCTTAGGGCAGCTGGATCGAAGATGGCCCCTTTCCCCACAGCCATAGCACCTTGGGCTGTATCCTTTATTGCGGTCGCGTACTGTAGCTGCTGCAATCTCACTGATGCGATGGGAGCGAAGATCCTGCCGCACGGCTTCCACCTCCAGTGCATGGGCCAAGGCGTCCTTAAGCGTCTCGTGGTGCCCCAGCCTCACAGCAGCTCTGACTTCAAGGTCGCGGATGCCGTCGATGAATGTCTGCACCAGGTTTCCTTCAATGAGCGCAGGTACAGACTGGTATGCTTTTCGAACCATCTTCTCCACCTCAAGGGCCCACAGCTGCAGGTTTTCGTTGCTGCGTTGCACGCGATCTTTAAGCTGCGCGCGAAAGACGTGTTCCAGGTGAGCGTCGCCATATCTCGCCTCCAACGCCTCAAGGAGCTGCTCGTAGGTCACTTTCTTACCGAGAGCTTTCCAACACAGTTAAGGCTTGGTCGCGCAGGCCTAGGGTGAGTGCAGTCATGGCTTGGCTTTTATTCCAGCCGTTCGCCTCCATGACGGCCTCGAACTGGATTTTGTAGGCCGACCAGGAAGAAGTCCCGTCGAACGGCGGCACTTTGAATCCACGTAGCGAAGGTGTTGTAGCTACTACGGGAGCTGTTGTTCCATCCCCTAGTTTGAGGTCGTCCAACATTTTCTTCACGTCAGCCATTACGTTGTCAACCCGATTGTTTACTTGGTCGATTCGGGTTTCAGCTTCCGACAGGCGGTTGTCATGTTGAGCAACCTTATCCTTCACCTCCCGTATCTCTTTTCGGAAGGTAGCGTGAAGGTCCTTCATAAGGAGCATCTGCTCTTCCTTATCGCGTTGGAGTTGCTCTTCTAAACGACGGGCCTGTTCCTCCTGTCCGCCCCGCAGCTGCTCTTCCAATCGGCGGGCCTGTTTCTCATGTCCGCGCTGCAGCTGCTGCAGCATCACCATCAGAGCACCTAAGTCAGGTGCCACAGACGTAGGAGCTGCTGACGGCCCGGCTTCCGTGGCCGGCGGCTGGCCCTCAGACATCTGCGGCGTTGCACCACCAAATCTCCTCTGGTCCGTCTCCTGCTGGCGTTGACTTCGGGTACGGACACCCGCCATCTCCTCCTTAGGTAAAATCGGCATGATTTGATCCCACTTCTGACACCAATTGTTACGAGCTTGAGGTTCGTGACAATAAAAATTGCCGATAAAATTATCTAAATTGACACTTTAATTTTCTTTACACAAATTAAAACTTAAAACACTAATAATTAATCACACTAATTCACTTTATTTCGCTCCGAAGCTTCGCTTGTCTCGCCGAATTTAATACTTCCCCGATCGCATCTTGCAGCGCCTATAAATATAAATTAGCACCGAAATATCCAGAATATTCAAGTAAACACGCGCAATGTACCGAGAGTTCGAGTTTCAACTTCAAGAAGTTTATTCTTCGGTTCGAGACTAGATGGCGCTAGTGCTTAGGCGCGTAACAATATCATTGATATGCAGAAGAAACAGCGTTCGCGATAGCACGCAGCCTTGTGGAACACCAGAATTAATAGGCTTGTAATCGGAGCTTGCACCGTCTACAACGACCTTGATGCTTCGATCTGCAAGAAAGCTGGTGATCCAATCGCACAATTTCCCGGGAAGCCCATAGGAAGACAGCTTCGAAAGGAGCGCTTTGTGCCAAACCCGATTGAAGGCCTTCGCAATGTCCAAACTAACGGCCAATGCCTCCCCCTTGGACCCTACTGCCTCCGCCCATCTATGAGTTAGGTAGACCAGAAGATCACCAGTTAATCGACCCAGACGAAAACCGTATTGGTGATCACTAATCAGCTGGTGATCCTCAAGGTACCTCATGAGCTGGCAGTTGACAATGGAGACTCCGTTGTTTTGGAGAACAAGGAGGTGATGGCGATAGGTCGGTAGTTGGACGGGTGATCCCTCCCCGCATGATCGGTTAAACGTGAACCAAGCCATTCGGCGTGATGGGATCTGCTGTAGCAACGCATTTGTAGCTATTTGGACGTGGTCGAAGAGTCGGTTTTTTCGGTATTACCGCTATGGGACCTATAGAGGCACCCGTAGACCCGCGGATGGTCGTCGCTGTCTACGCGTAACCAAAGGATGGACAGGTCCGAACCTTCAAGACTGCCGAGGCGTCGAGAACAGATGTCCTCTCTGACGTAAACGCAAAATCCAGCCCGAGGCACAAAGGAGTGATCCAGTTTGTACCCCGGGTAGGAGAGATACGAGACATTAGCCGAAGAGGACACCTGCGTCTCGGTCAGAAACTGCAGAGCCGGTCTCGCCGTCTCGAGATGGTAGTGGACGACGTTTAGGTTAGAGTGAAGTCCCCTGATATTGTAGAAATTCACGGATAGTTTGGTTTTGTTGCTCCGTTTGCCCCAAGCAGTTGTAGTCTTATACGCTTGGCAGCCTGATCATCCACGCTCAGGAGTGGAGTAGCTTGTGGAAGCTCAGCGAGGGATTCTCCGGGGGTTCCGGTACCTTCCTGGGGTAGTCTTATCATTTAATTCCGCTACCATGTTGATGCGGAGGGGGGGATTTGGGCCTCCGGCCACCTGTACTCACCAGACGAAACGCGGAAGCAGAGCTTCCACTTCACGCCGGTATTCTATGAGGTCGTGGTAATACCCCGGTTTGAGCCGGCCCATATGTGCAACAGCAAAGCTGCCGCGTGGCTCTACCACTGTTAAAATAGATTTTACGTATTACTGACGTTACATTGAACGAATCTCTAACTAGAACTTGCAGTTTTTCCCGTATACCGTATCTAGCCTGATCGGACAATATTGCAATTTTGTGTTAGAACTGCCTTTTTTCGGAGCTCGCAGAATTTCTGCTCTATGAGGTTTCCTGTGCTTTCTTTAGCACTTGAATTCTGTACTGTTGTTAAAACATTATTGCTGCTTATCTTTTGTGCCGGCCCTTCTGTTTTCTGTGTCTAAGTTGTAGGTAAGATCGATATTTCTTCAATTGAACTGCTCTGCGGATATGTGCTGGTTCCGGTCAGTGATGATGACAAAATTCTTCCCTACGTCCGATGATTTATTCAATAATTTGTTTAAATCAGTGTTCTGTAGGGAAACACCTATCGAGTTATTTGTATTGTTTGTTTTGCGGCTATTGTACATATCGACTTCCCTCTGAAAAACTGTCATAAGACGCTGAAAGCTAGTTTTGAGAAAAAAACGATTTAAATTATTTTTCGATAAATTAATGCTATTGTGACTTTTAGGTTACAAATATTTACCTGTCTACTGTTTTAACTAACAAAGAATTTATCAAGCTATTTGCAAAATATAAGAGTATATTAAAAATTAAATGAAATTTGTTTAAAAAGTAAATAAATTAAAAATTACCTAACTTATGACACTTTTTTACATTATTATGGTAGCAAAATAAAAAAATATCGTAACACAAAAAATATTTTTATTTATGGTTCTTCTTAATATTAAATCTAATCTTTGGAGCAACTTTAGGAACTTTCACAATTACCATAATCAGTCTAAAGGCAAAGTTAAAAAACACACTAAAAATTGTTAATACTTAAAACTTAAAGATTACAAATTTGTGTAAAATTCGCTGTAGAAATTAGGTATGTGATTACTCTGTACCAGACTTAAGAGGTCTCTCTTTTTATTTTCTATAATTTTCGGTTTCGTCCTATAAGCTTTTTTTTAGTGATATTATTTGAACGGGCAATTGCTTTTTTTGTGATTTCTGCTTCTTTAAAATCAATTTCTTTAAAATAATATTTATAGTACACTTTCTTAAATTCGCCCTCAATCACTTTTAAAACCTTTATTTCAGAGGTTTTAAAATTTTTAGAATTGAAACCAATGGTTTCCGATAGGCTTTTCATAGAATAAAATTCTCTGAAAATCATCTCGTTTACTCTATACGGGTTGCCCTTCTTTTTGGCGTTCCTTATAATTTGAGCATATTGGCTCGGAATATAGATGGGGCCGGAGCGGAGGTTCTTTTTGATAGCTTTTTCTGTCACAGAATGTACGCTATCTCCTTCATTTTGTGTATGGCCAGTAATAAGGTATTTATGTGTTATAGATTTAATTTTAGAATGTTTCATCAACGCGTATATATACATGGAAAAAAGAAATTTGTTTTTCTGCTGGCCGCAGCAATTGTCGGAGTAAAATACAAATTCAATACCTGAACCAGCATAATTTTCCATTACTTTGTCAATAAAGTTCAGGACACAAGACCCAATCTCATCTGCCCCTCGATTGGACTCCCCTTCGTGCCAGAGGTAGCATTCGGTGTGATCAGGGGAACCAATTTCACTTATAGTGAAATTGAAGTTATTTAATTTCGATTTATAATAGAATACTGATACATCTCCTCCTGGAGTTTGAAGAACAGACTGAAGGTCATAGACAGCTACGATGTAATCATTGCACGGTTTATTTTTATCACTCTCTTTTTCTATTCTAGATAAATCCTTTTCTTCCTGATGTAACATGTACTTTTCCTGTAGTTCCTCTTTTGCAGATCCAGTTGCATTTTCGTAGCTTACACACAACTCACAACGGTCCTTTTTAGGAGTAAAAAAAACTTATATTAAACTCATAATTAAAATTTTTTGCATACATTTCGTAGTGTGCTGCACTAACTCCTTGCTCCAAACATTGTGCTTTATAGTCTGCATGTAAGTCTGCTAAACATTTACCACCGTCGATATATTCTCGGCTAGAATCTTTCCTGATATAATGGCTTTCAATCCGTGGAATCGAATTTATGTGATCTCTGACTGCTTGCTTAATCGATTCATCGACTTTTTTATGATTGCCATGTTTACCTCTCTTTTCTATGTCAATAAAACCTAGATCTCTTTTCTGAAAAACTGTTCTTATAACGCGATCATTTACATCTAATGTATTCATAAAAACTTCTTACAAACCCGTATCTTTTCATTGTCAAATTCAAAATAATAAGCATTATTATAACCTCGAGGTTTTTCTTTTCCCGAAAAACGGAATGCGGGCACTACAGCTTTGATAGAGATGTTAATAAAGTTTCTTTGAAGGGTAATATCTCCTAATCCCCAATATTTAGCAAAAATCATCTTCCTGCAGTCCTCGTCAATTTTAGTAGAACATTCCATTTTGCATTTATCGCCACAAGGTGGTTTCAAAGAACGTGCAGGTATAATTTTCTTGGTTTTAGATCTGGAAATGTAACATTTGCCAGTATTTCGTAATTTTTTCGCTTTATTACTTAGCCACTCTTCAACTCTTGCAACGCTCTTTCTACTTTTCTTAACATTACTATTTTCTTCTATTTCGTTCATGGAAATATTGTGTTCGACTATTTCTTGGTTTATTGATTCATTCTCATTTTGTACTGCTTCTTGTATTTCTTCGTTATTTGTTTCAGCAGAAGTCTGGATCGAAACTGGTTCCACTTGACCGTTAGTTAGTAATACTTGTACATTATTCGTTATCGCAGTTGACGTAGAAGTGCTCGAAGAACTGCTAGAAGAACTAGATGACCTACTGGAGGAACTAGACTTGTAGTGAGGATCTTTTACTGAATCATCGTCATCTTCCGAATACGATTCATAAGCAGCGGGTGGTGGCTCGGTATATGAAGATTTATTTTCAGGCGGATTGTAACTGCAATGGGCAATAGGCTCAGCTTCTTTCCAAGCTTCAAAAGTTGTAACATTATCTGAATTTTCTGAAATAAAACAAATTCATAAACTAAGCAATAATAATAACTTTCAAATTAAAGTTAACATTAAAAGTTTATATAAATAACTTACTGAAAGATTCTTTGGTATTATCATCCTTATGTTAGGTTAATAATTGCTATTGTTAGATTAATAACCACTATATTATTGTTTATAACGGAATTACTCGATAAGTGATTTGACTTTATATTATAATAATTATTAGTTACTTACATTAATGATTGCGGATAATGGATAGAGTAATATAATGTAACCGGAAGGATAATGTTTTGATTGCTGTAAAAGAGTGGGGCGGAAATGACGCCGCCCCACCTTGCTAACAAGTGCTAAAGGTTGATTAGTAAAATGGAGAGTGGCATTAGCTCAACGGGAATCGTCGCAGTAAGACGTGAAGTGAAGTTGAATTTTGTATAAGTTTAAATTGTAAAGTGAACCAAAGTGTAATAGTTTGAATCTACCGTTTGTTTCCTACCTGGACTCGAGATAGTATTGTAGAAAGTGAAATAAAGTATAATAGTTGGAATCAACCCTTATATTTTCTACCTGATCTTGAAATGGTACAACAGTTCAGAAGTGGGATAAACAAGATACATATCTAATTATCTTGCCACGTGCACCGATCGAATAATGTAAGTATTTTTCGTGTATATAAATTGATATTTCGCATATTTTCCTACTAAGTATAACTGTAATTGTTGATTTTAAAGTTTGAGGAATAATGAAATAGATCATTTATACGATTATTTTTTTTTTTAATATTCTACCGTCTTTTTCGTATAAGTCGTGAAAAAAAAAAAAACGTAATACTGATAATGCAACTCTGTTTCTTTTGATAATACACGACATTATGAAAACGAAATAAATTTGTTAATGTTATAACTATTGCAGTATGATGAATCTGTACCAATAATAAATATAATGATAAAAAAATAACCTACACAGCTTAACTATTTACGGTGCAACTTTTACAATGAAGGTCAGGT
The DNA here is from genome assembly GCA_907164705.1 of Parnassius apollo. NCBI lineage: Eukaryota > Metazoa > Arthropoda > Insecta > Lepidoptera > Papilionidae > Parnassius > Parnassius apollo. The sequence goes on along the minus strand of CAJQZP010001030.1, from coordinate 4,266,812 downwards.
TCTAATTATAGAAATAATTTGCTATGTACTTTAAAAGAAAATCTCTGGACAAGTTCTAAGCTTATACCTGTAAGTTTCAGATAATCGGAGCTATTATGGATGATGAATTTGCTCAAGGACAAGAGCAAGGACGGATGACCCGAGGTAAGGGTTGAATGAGATTAGTGATGATGCGATCAGTCGAGGGGAAGGACTGGCGCATCTATCTAATCAAGGAGCACCCAGGATAGTTTGGTCAAGGACAAGACCAAGGACGGATGACCCGAGGTAAGGGTTGAATGAGATTAGTGATGATGCGATCAGTCGAGGGGGAAGGACTGGCGCATCTATCTAATCAAGGAGCACCCAGGATAGTTTGGTCAAGGACAAGACCAAGGACGGATGACCCGAGGTAAGGGTTGAATGAGATTAGTGATGATGCGACCAGTCGAGGGGAAGGACTGGCGCATCTATTTAATCAAGGAGCACCCAGGATAGTTTGCTCAAGAACAAGAGCAAGGACGAATGACACGAGGAAAAGGGTTGAATGAGATTAGTGATGATGCGACCAGTCGAGGGGAAGGACTGACGCATCTATCTAATCAAGGGGTTGATGATGCGACCAGTCGAGGTGAAGGACTGGCGCATCTATCTAATCAAGGAGTTGATGATGTGACCAGTCGAGGTGAAGGACTGGCGCATCTATCTAATCAAGGACTTGATGATGCGACCAGTCAAGGAGAAGGACTGGCGCATCTTTCTAATCAAGGAGCGCCCAGGATAGAGGTGCAAGGACGGAATTTCAGCCCGGTATTGATACAGAAAACTCCCTGCTCGAGGATAGAGCAGGAATTTTCCAAGGATGAGGAAGGACGACCAAGGAAGGGAGTCCAAACATGGTATCAGACTAATGAGTCTGGTAGTGAGGATGGAAATGATGGAAGAGAGAAAAGGGGTAAACGGTCAACTCACCATAGATTGGAATCGAAGAGTAAGAGGAAGCGCGATCATTTGACATCTTCGGAGGATGGCGCCTCACAGCATACTAGGTGTCAGCGGCAAAGGAGTATAAGTAAGGAACCAGGTACTAATATTATCGGATAGGCCTTAACTTGTTTTCAACACTAACGTCATACCGGAATTTGACCCTTTGTCGAAAGAGCAAACTATTTTAACTTGGATAAACAAAGTAGAAGGGTGCGCGGAAATTTATAACTGGGATGAAAAAGAAATTATTCATTATTCATTACCTAAGCTTAGTGGTATTGCCAAGACCTAGTTTCATGGTTTGCCTCCACTATTGTATACATGACCCGAGTGGAAAAAGAACTTGATAGAATCATTGCCCTGTCGCGAAGACTATGCCGAGCTTCTGACTGAAATATTATCTAAATAAGTAAAATACGGCAAGTCATTGGAGCACTACTACTATGCAAAGATCTATTTATTAAATCGCTATAAAATTTTCGGTAGACAAGCTGTGGACTGCCTTCTTTACGGTGTTGAGAATTGTGCTACAAAAGTCGGGGCTCAGGCCGCCCATTTCTCGGAGCTTGAGCAGGTTCTTAAATATTTTAAGACTGTCAAAACAAGCCAAACGCGAACAAGCTTCGACGCACCAATACAAAATCATAGTGATCGTAAGGTTACGCTAGCGTCAAACAGACCCGGGTCGTCTAAATCTGACTCATTCAATAATAATATTAGGTGTTTTAACTGTAGCGATATAGAGCATCCTAGCTTTAGGCGCGATACGCCTCTTACAAAATGCACAGTTTGTGAAAGATTAGGTCATAAATCTAACGATTGTTTTAGAAAGAAATTAGCATCTGAGCCGGGATATAACAGGAATAGTCAAACTTCTAGTAATTCTAAATGTGAGAAACACGTATCGAAAGTAACTTTAGGTGTTTGCCCCTGTGATAAATATATAATCAACATAAAAGTTAACGGATTTTCTACAACCTGTTACGTTGACTTGGGGAGGCAATGTTCTTTAGTTAGGTTAAGTGATGCAGAAACTATGGGACTCGACATTAATTCCCAAACTAAGTTGCCTGTACTAAAAGGGATAGGGTCTAACTTAGTAAGACCATTAGGCGTAGCGCTAGCCTCCGTAACAGTGCAAGGCTTAACGGAGGATATAGAGCTTTACATAGTTGACGATTACGTTCTTAATCACCCAGTTTTGTTGAGGCACTCATTTACAGAAAAATCTGATATTTTGATTATCAAAACTCCTAGTAAATTGATCTTCCAAAGGATAACTCGTAACAAAATTCGTTTATTAACTGAAAACATCGCCAATATTCCTAGTAATGCATTGCAAACGGTGGAAGTATGTGCCAATACGGACATTGATTGTAACATTTGCGTTATCGGATCGCTACGTGGTTCAGCTGGAAAAGTTTTATATTCTACCTGGAGAATACGAAATCAAGAATGGTCGAGGTGTTCTCTTAATATGTAATATATCAACAAATGATATATGCATAGGAAAGAATTCACTTTTAACACGTGCCCTACAGAAACATTTAATGCCTACGGGTTCTACAACTCACGTATTGGATTCGTATAAAGTCACCCTTGATTCAACTGGAATAGATGAAACAATTAACTGTAGTTCTCAACTTACTAATGAACAAACACTTGAGTTACAGAGATTACTTTCGAAATACAAAGAATGTTTCTCAAATGGACTTTATGATCTCGGGTTTACAAATGCTACAGAAATGGTAATTGAGTTGGAAAACTCTGAACCAGTCGTTTACCGTCCCTACCGCATGTTTTATACTGAGCGACAACTAGTAAGGGACATGATAAAAGAGATGGCCGACAGTGGAATCATAAGAGAGTCTTCATCGCCCTATGCCAGCCCAATTGTATTGGTACAAAAGAAGACTGGTGAGAAACGGCTATGTGTCGACTACAGGGCTCTTAACAGAAAGATGAAGGAAACTCATTATCCATTACCTCGAATCGAAGATCAATTAGATTTACTAGCAGGTAATACTTTATTTACATCATTGGATTTGGCTTCTGGCTATTACCAGATACCAATTTCTGAAGAATCTCGAAGCAAGACTGCTTTTGTAACGCCCGATGGGCAGTATGAATTTAATCGTATGCCGTTTGGGTTGGTAAATGCACCATCTGTGTTTCAACGCACCATCAACAATACTTATGGAGGCTAAAAAAAAGGAAAACAAATGCACACGAGCGTCAACTTCACTCATTCGAACTCGAAACTTTAGCAGTGGTTGCGTCATTGAATCGCTTTAGAGTCTATATAGGCCATTGTAACTGATTGTAACGCCTTAGACCACTCTGACTAAACGAGATTTAGTAGCTCGTATTGCGCACTGGTGGATCCAGCTACAAGAATACGACTGCACGATTGAATATCGACCAGGCGCCCGAATGTCTCATGCAGATGCGCTTAGTAGAAACCCGGTGGACTGTTCGTCTGAAGGTATTGCAGATGACCGGCTAATATGGGATGTGTTGGCGATACAGCAAAGTCATTCGGACTGGATAGTTACCGTGCAATCTGCTGATGACGAAATAAAGAAAATAAAGCACATATTAACGGACTCCAAGGCAGACCAATATGTAGACATAATTAAAAACTACAAACTTAAAAATGAGCGCGTCTATCGAATTGTTGGCGATTCACTAAGATGGGTAGTACCTAAGGGAGTACGTTGGCAAATACTCAAAATGAACCACGACGACATCAGGCATTGTGGTTTTGAAAAAAACATTGAAACGAATCCAAGAACATTATTGGTTCGCTAAAATGCGCCGCTTTGTAAAAAAATATGTGACGTCTTGTTTCGAGTGCGCACATCACAAAGCGCCGGGAGGAAAACGTGAAGGAGAGTTACATACAATAAATAAGGTCAGTATTCCCTTCCACACAGTCCACGCAGATCACTTAGGACCCTTTGTGAAAAGTAAGAAAGGGAATAGCTATTTGTTAGTTTTGATTGATGGCTTTACAAAATATATTAACATTACTCCTGTTAAGAATACAAAGTCCGTGACAAGCATACAAGTTATTAAAAACCACATAAGTTACTTCGGCGTACCCACGAGACTGATCACCGATAAGGGAACTAGCTTCACGAGTAAAATTTTTCAGGATTTTATTATGTCTTATGGTATCAAACACATCACAAATGCCGTTGCTACTCCAAGAGCTAACGGTCAAGTAGAACGTTTTAATAGGACCATTTTAGATGCTTTATCGGCATCTGGACATGGTAAAGACGATAAATCTTGGGACAATTATGTACAGGATATTCAAGTCGGTATAAATACAACTAAGCATAAAACTACACAAAGGTCCCCATCTGAGTTACTTTTTGGATTTAATATAACCGGTAAATCAGAAGGCATCCTAAGCTCTGTTATCAATGACACATTAAATGGAACTCCATTAGAAAAGTTAGACGAACTTAGGCAAGATGCTAGTACAAAAATTAAAGCACAACAAATTGAAGATGCAAAAAGATTTAATGAACGTAGAAAGCCCGCAACTAAATACAATGAAGGTGACTTAATACGTTTAGAAAAGCAAGTCCCACACGACGGAAAATCACAAAAACTTGTAATTAAATTTCAAGACCCGTATCGCATAGTAAAAGTGCTACCAAATGACAGATTTCTAGTTGAAGATACGCCGCTTACCCGTAAAAACAGTAGAAAATATGAAGCTATAGTGTCAATTGACAAAATTCATCCGTGGATGAATTTCAATAGAGATTTTGAGTCTGATTCAACTGATAATAATACAGTTGACACTGAATAGTTAAAATTAGATATTCATTGGTTATATTATACAAACATAAAAAAAGATAACTGTGCATTTAATACCAATTATAGATTTTATGACGGAAGGTCAATTTTAAATTTTCATTTTATTATTTTGATTAATATTGTATTTATATCTATCATGCTTAGTCTAGTTTAGGATATGTTAAATGGAATAAAAAAAAAAAAAAATGTAATTTCGTTACTTTCTTTTATACTTGCGGGGTTTTTTTTTTTTTAAGTGTAGAAGCGATGGGACTCGCTTTGAGTAGGATGGCCGAGCTGTTAGGTTAATAATTGCTATTGTTAGATTAATAACCACTATATTATTGTTTATAACGGAATTACTCGATAAGTGATTTGACTTTATATTATAATAATTATTAGTTACTTACATTAATGATTGCGGATAATGGATAGAGTAATATAATGTAACCGGAAGGATAATGTTTTGATTGCTGTAAAAGAGTGGGGCGGAAATGACGCCGCCCCACCTTGCTAACAAGTGCTAAAGGTTGATTAGTAAAATGGAGAGTGGCATTAGCTCAACGGGAATCGTCGCAGTAAGACGTGAAGTGAAGTTGAATTTTGTATAAGTTTAAATTGTAAAGTGAACCAAAGTGTAATAGTTTGAATCTACCGTTTGTTTCCTACCTGGACTCGAGATAGTATTGTAGAAAGTGAAATAAAGTATAATAGTTGGAATCAACCCTTATATTTTCTACCTGATCTTGAAATGGTACAACACTTAGGAATATTATTTTGTACTATCTCCTCGGAATCTTCTGTAAAAAAATAAACTCACCATAAACATACTTATTAGAACAATTGTTACCACTTACATAACATATTAATTATTAATTAAGTCGTGCAGCTAGTTAAATTTACCTTTGTTCAGATTGCGGTCACAATTTTTTTTATTTTCATCACTTTCAGAATTTAAAAGTTATAGTAACTTTTTGCCCCTGCTATCCTTAAATCTGTCACACATTTTTATTCTGAAATAAATAAATGCAAGTTTAATATGAACAGAACATCAACATTTCCGTAAGTTACAATCAAATTACGATTGAAAAAAAACAGTACTATATTGTGATACTGCTTTTTTACCCAGTTAAAACGTAAAAATATAATACAATGTTGAGTGAAATAGTATCATAACCTATGTTATGACACTTTTTTAGAGTGAAAAATGACATGTTTTCAAATTACGATCGAAAAAAAACAGTACTATATTGTGATACTGCAGTTTTCACTCTTAAATTTACAAGTATTGTGAAAAAACTTACCCAAAATATGGTCACAAGATGCTTATTACGATTTTCAAGAGCACTGACACACGTTCACACGACACAAGCTCCGATACGTCACACGTCACTATTGTTGAGGCGGGAGCGCGCAATATCGCTCCGTAAAAAACCGTCACTTACGCCACCTAGTTAGTTTTTTTTGTACTACAATAGTGGCGGTTTCATTGATCGATAGAGAATGAAAAACTTAATAAAACTGTATTTAAATCTGTGTTTCTACTTTTTCTTATGTTACGACAGTTTTTTAGAGGAAAGTCGATATATGAATTTTGATCCAATGTTGATGGCGATAAACCTCGCATTGCTTTATTTGTATACCCATGGAGGCTATAAGTCCTTCGGTGTTGTGGTGTTAACAATTGTTTACTGTTAATATCAGTGATAGTCAATTTCTTGTAAATATTTATTATTTCGTAGCACTTTTTTTAGTTGTGTATTTTCATGAAGCATATTATCAATTTCGTTGTTTGCGGATAATCATTTAGAATTAAGTTCGCATATTTTGTCTAGAAGTTCTTCACAACAACTATTTACGCCATCTATTGATGCATTGGGTAAGCTCAAGGCCGTTGTATCAAATATCGAAGAAAATTAGTAATGTGACATGAAATAGACTTCTTTTTTGTACGTAGTGTGATATTTTCAAACTCCATAATTTTTAATTTATACCTAAAGGAGACAATCAATTTTTCTATGGAGAATGGGCCCACTACAAATTTTAAAGATTATCAATGAAATGAATGTCGATTTATTCCTTATAATCCATAGATTACAATAAAATTATTAGTTTTACTGTATCTAAACGGAGTCCTGAGAAATTAACAAATAAAATGTGAATCTAACAATAACCTAAAAACAAACTGAAAGCGATTTTCTAGTAGTATTCATCGGTATTATAAGTTAAAATAGTGCACACTTGAATAATAGTACATATAAAACCAAGCTGTAGGTATATTCAGCATTTATAAATATTTTAAAATCGATGTAAAACGTTTCACTAGTTCCGGCAAAACATAGTCTGCTTGTCTATGCACAAAAATGGATTCTATTTTTGACATGTATTGATTGATTGTGAGTGTAATTCTAAATACCAAGATGGCTAAGGGATAACGTCTATTTATATTTATGATATTACCAACATACATTAAGAAATGTTTTAAACTGGTTGTATTACAAAAAACAAAATATAATGTCGGTAACTCTATTTATTATTGTAAATCATAATTTATTTAAGTATTCTATTAACAGTAGTAGGTACAGAAACAGAAACCTTTTATTCAATTTAGATTATAAATAACACTTTTATACAAAGTCCTTTAATTTAATAAATTTTTTTGAACTTTGATGATTGACTGACATATACAATATGTAATGTAATTAACGCACACCCTCAGACACCCCAATTAGTATATTATGTTATAATCATAATACATACACTGAATTTTTAGTTAAACATTTTTATGCGCTGATTATTTATCAAATTAGTTATACTAATTCCGGAAAATGTTGTGGTCACAGTACAAATCCACAAACGCAAAGACTTTAACGTGCTTGAAATAAAGTTCATTTTTCTTTATTTTTATTGAATGACAGAATTAGTAATAATACAAATAAAACTGCACTCTTAAAAGTCTTATTGCCTTAAGTTACAGTCCATTTCAGTTTGTTTGGACTGTGCAGTTTTAGTGTGACTGTAATTTACGTAGTTTCAATTATTTTTTAGGATAAAAAATTACCTATATTAAAAATGATAGGAATCGATTCAGTAAACGATTCTGAACAAACTACTTTCTCAAAGTGCGTTAATTATGTTACGTGTTGTATAGACAGGAGCGGTGTCAAGACATTGTTTTAATATGTTTTGGTTGATTAGTAAGTAGTATACATCATAATAAAATAACTATTAACATGCCTTATCTATGTTATTACACAATGATAAATAGTGAGAAAGTAAGATGTTTTAAACCGTTTGTGTAAGGATTACAAAAACACAGGCTTAATTTAAATGTATTTATTACTCGCGATGCGCCTCAGCTGTGCACTGGTGACTTATGGATCTCGACAACAGTGCCATCTACCGGGTCCAAATGTAAATATAAACCATCTAGGGATCCATCCAAACACACACAAACATTTTTATTGAAATTGGTTAGATGGTTTCTTATGTTTTGTCTATAAAGGACATAGGTAGAAACATTTCAGTGTTAAATATATTTCTCAAGGTTTTTTGAAATTAACTTGATGGTAACATGTACATTTATGATATTGTAAGCAATCAGAAGGCATTTTCAATTATAAGAGATATGATATAAGACTGTTGTCTTCAATATCCATACACTTTTTGTCTCTGCAAGCTTTCAGCCTGCAAGGCATACAGATTTGTTCTAAGCGATCCACCTGAAAAGAAGTTAATGACAATTGTAAAGGTGTCTTAACTATATAATAATTCTTATCAATATATTATTTTTTTCTTTATTATATAGGAATTAAAAGGACATTTTTAATAATAAGAGATATGAGATAAGACTGTGCCTTCAATGTCAATAAACTGTATGAGCATTTTCTTATATCTGCCTTTTCATATGTTAAATAATAAAGAAATTATTATAAATTATACAGCATTAATCAGCTCCAGCTGATCAAATACAGAAGCAGTGATTATTGATTAACATCAATGATATTCAACCATGTAAAAGTTGTCTCACATTCTTTTTACCGGTTTCATGTACATGGGAGACAAAGATATTATTGTTATATTAAGTATATCTGATTCTAGATGACAAAATAATATTCTTTTCTGCACAGTGAACAACACTTCTGTCTAAGCATAATAGATATGATACAACCATTACACTTTTTTATGCAAACTATTATTATTAAACTTTATATTTGCTTCTAGTACAAATAATTACTACATTTTTTACACATAAATATATGTAACATTTATATTGCCTATCTACTATGGCTGGTATAAATCCAGGATCCGTGTCTGGCTTAACAAAAAAGCCATTTAGTATTAAGCAACTTGCTGAATACATAAGGTACCTATTTGTACACAAATGGAGTTATATGAATTGCTCTTCAAAACCCTCTTTAAGTCCCTCGACCCAAAGATTCTAATTTTCTTTTAACATTATAATAACTTCTTTTGTGCATTTATTCTATTTATTATTTAATTTAGATTTTACTAATAAAATAAACTTAATACTTTGTCACTTTTAACAAACTAATAAGGTTCTAAGACCCGTTTGTTGTTTGTATTTGTTTTAGGTAAAACAAATACAGTTTCACAACCTAGGATAGGTGTAAATTAATAAACTCTTATATTCTATTTGCGAATTTTACCACAAAAAATAAAAAGAGAAAAACATACGTATTTGGCTAACCTTCCTGATAATTGATAATATCCATATTTTCTTTAACATTAGTCTAATAATGCTTGTAAATAAAAACTTCATTTTGTTTTTTGTTCTTACCAGCTTACCATAATGATGCGACTCCAACTATGTTTTATTTCACTCGAGTGAATCGAGTGAATTTGTCCAACTCGATAATCGATAGAAAATAAATTTTACCGAGTTAACTCGGCGCATCGTATAGATTCAGAGGGTGCTATATAGATATTACTTTACTAATTTATTTGTATATATAATAAGTCGCTGCGGGTGACATCACAAGTTGCATCCAAATTCAAACTTGCATCTGGCATGTTGTAAACAAACCTGAACTTAGTTTGATTTATGATATCGATTTATAGTTTTAATTTCATGTTGCCACATATACTTATTTATAAAGGTACATATTTAAAATGGTTTAACTAAAGTAATCGCTACTCTCAACTCTATAGTCATAGTCATAGTCATTTATTCCATAGAACAATATTACATTGTATTGGAAAATTAATTACACAAAATCAAAAATTACGTTTACATGCAATTGACATAAATAAAACAAAAATCGAATAAAATTTAAATATCATTTGACAATCATTCTATATACTTATATACATTTAATATTTTTCATGTCATAATATAGATTAAAATATAGTACATGAACAAAAAAGAAAATTAACATTCATTAAGTTTATTTTTGTCATTTAGGTATTCGTCAACTGAGTAGTAGCTTTTCTTAATTAATAATGATTTGAGTTTATTTTGGAATTTTCGGTGGCAATAAATAACTTTAAATGAGATAGGTAAAGAATTCTAGTTCTAGTGATAAACTTTTCTGTAAATAGTTGATTTACTCAAAAACTAGTGTACAACTAGAATGACATACATACATACTCGTAAATTAACCCGAGTGGCTCGAGTCACAGAACTCTACTCGAATCGCATCTTTATCTTACGGCAAATGCAGCGTTTGTCTACAATTTAGTGATGAAATCGACTTACTAATTCGAGTAATTGCAATGCAATGTTTATAATGTTGTATCAATTTATGTTATATATAATATAAATTGATTATATATACTTTGGATAGTCAAATTATTAATAACATTAAGACTTACGTCATGACGTTAGAGTGATATTATTTTGTGAAGATTGTCGATACGCGTACCAAAAATAATATATTAAGTGTAGTAATAATAATATTAATCTATTAAGTGTAGTAATAATAATTGTGTTGTATGGAAGAACAATTATAAAAATAATTTGTGACAAATTGACACAGCTTCGTTCATCTAATTTGAATTGCGTAACTCGAGCTCAAAATCGAGTTACCTGAATTTCAACTCGAGTCGATTTTTTCCGAGTTATCACGGCACATCTCTAAGACAATAATTTTTTAAATATTACATTACCTTAGCCAATGATCAGAACACGAATGTCAAAACGAACTAATTTTTTTTTCATGTTTCTTGTTTCCGTTTACATTTTAGAAAAAACCTATAGGCCATTTACTATTATAATTTGGTGTCTTTTTTTTGGTGTAAATACCATTAAACGACGTTAATATTTCTAGTGGGCCCAAAAATGATTGTCTCCTTTGAAATCACAAAAATTTTTGCCAAGTTCCCGGGCACGAATTCGCGACCTCTAATCCTTGAGAAAGTTATATGTGCCTCACGACCAAATAGACCTGTTTTAACTTTGTTCAAATTATACACTACTTTGTTTATCTACTAGATTTGAATTTAAAATCAGTCGTTAACAATGAGTCATGCGAAAAATATGTTTGCACTTTATTTTTTATAAGTATTTATATCAACAAATCTTATAAGTACAACACTAGTACACTATTCACTTCAAGTTGTAGTCATTTTCATCCGTAAAAACTTCACTTAACGACTACTTTTTAAACTTTATTCACTGTTTATGTTATTGTTTTGTTTTCCCACAAAAATGTTTTTATTTTTTAAATAACTTTCACATATCGTAATTAAACTAAACTGTTAAAATTTACTATTTAAAATATTAAATTATTACAGAGCGGCCTAACTTAAGCTGCTCGCGACGACAGCGACGCGATATAAAACTTTCTACGAATAGGTGAGCTGGTAAGTCCATCGGCTACTTGTGCATTCTAAAATCTAGTAAGTCCATGGTTTTATTGCTTGGGATCTCAGCTGCTGCGCATTTCAATTTGTAAAGGCATCATGCAGTACAAAGAAAACAGCCAGATCAAGGAAATAAAGTATTACTTCAGTGAGTGTCTATTTTTGTGTCTTCTTAAACGTGCGGTAATATTCCATTGATTGGTCGAGAATGTCTACACTGCCCATGTGCCTGTTGTGGTTCGCGATGGTTTTGGTGCGGAGACGTCATGAATCTTGACGTATTTTTATCCCAGCGATTCAAAAAAGTTTTTTCGTCTGCAGACGTGCAACCTGATGCGACTAACACGGCCTTGTTGCTCATGCATTTAATTACGACGACATCGTCATAGACGAACATTGTGATTCACCGCGCTGCATTTGACGGTCAGGTTTGAAATCAATGTTCTTGTGTTTGGTATTCGGTTCAGCATTAGCGTCCCTGTGCCGTGCAGTCCAATGGTTTTCAACCACTGACCTCTATATATACAAGTACGCTGGACTGGCACAGTGACATGATGAAGCGATTTGATTTCCGCTATTTTGGCGCTGACAGCAGAAGTGCACGTCCACGGAACTAATAATAGGGATGAGATAGTGTACCAAATTATATCGATAAAAATTCTACACCCTACCTGTACCTAAATAAATAGAATGGATGCTATGGACAGATGGACTCTACCCGTAACGTTTATTCTATTTATGTATCATATTAATATAATGCCGTTATCATTCATCATCATTAAAACCCTTCACAAGTCCACTGCTGAACATAGGCCTTCCCCAAAGAATGCCACAAAACACGGTCCTAAGCTACCTGCATCCATCAACTTCCTGCATGACTTACCAGGTTTTGACTCCATCTAGTGGGAAAACATCCTACACTTCACCTGCCGGTACGAGGCTGCCACTCGAGAACCTTTTTTCTCCATCGGTATTCGGTTCTTCGAGCTATGGCCGGTCGATTGCCATTTCAGCTTACTCATCCATTGGTCGATCTCGGTAACTCTGGTTCTGTTGCAGATATCCCGATTCCTAAGTTTGAACCCCTTAGCCCTCTTCATAGCTCGCTGAGCGACTTCGAGCTTCCTCATACGGCCAGCAGTGAAAGACCTCGTCCCAGATCCATAGGTTATCACTGGCAGCACGCACTGATTGTACAACTAGTTTTGAGGTATTCCTGACGAGAAGATGTGTTGTAATCTGCCGAACGCTAAACGAACCAGCCGAGTTGAGGCCGTCGATTGACCTATATTTGTCCCAAGTAAAAATACTCGTCAACAACTTCAGCTAAGTGCTCTCAAAAACCACCGGCATAGGTGTGACATGGACATTACATATGACTTTTGTTTTGTCCATGTTCATCTTAAGACCTATGCGCTGGGAGACACTATTGAGGTCATCGAACATAGTGCGTAGGTCCTCCAGAGATTCTGCCATAAAGACTATATTGTCGGCAAATCGAAGGCGAGTGATGTACACGCCATTGACGTTAATACCGTATCCTTTCCAGTCCAGTAGCTTGAAAACGTCTTCCAATGCAGCGGTAAAGTATTTCGGGGATATAACGTCACCCTGTCTTACACATCTCTACAGTTGGATTAGTTTTGTACTCTGGTTCTGTACTCGGATAGCCATCTTAGCCCTTAGACCATTCAACTAAAAAATTATTAAGATTAAACTAACTACACAAAATAAAAATAAAAACATAATTTCTAAAATAATTTATTGTCAACCGTCCATTTACTTCTAGTATTATAAAAAACAAATCAGCTGCTATAATAACGCCTATTCTAATCAACTGCAGGTCTGTCTATAGACAGTAAAATATCTTCTACTATATAAAAATTTATGTTTGTTCGTACTTTCTACGACCATGACCATACCGTTCATCAGATTGCGGTAAAACTTAGTCAACTTATTGGTTGCACTTGTGCGAAGGTTATACTCATGGTACAATTAACTGATAGTAGGTGGCGTGTTACTATACTGACTATTTATTTGAAGTTATAGAAAGTTATATAGCATTCTATTTCAATTATTGTGTTATCATTTTTAATTATACAATATAACTGTTACACATTTTTAACGATATTTACACAATTATTTCTTCTGCGGCAGCAATGCGCCGGGTACGAGCTAGCAAGATAATACAAAAAAATGTAAACTTTGAATTACATAGTTATCAGATATTTACAACGTGATTTTCTAAATTAAAAAATAATAAAAAATAACTGAAATTATCATACAGTCCTACTTTCCATAGTATCGTCCCAAGAATGCTGGAAATATGAAAATGTGCCAAGAAAGAAGGAAACATAGCCTAAAAATACAAGAAATTATAAACGCACAACTGTAAAATATACTACTTTTTCAATAGAGCATTCAAAAACAACGGTTAAAATGTAGCGTTCACCATAAAAATAATCTGAGGTAACTACATAATTGAAAATAAAATAAATAAAACTCGATAAAACCCGTAAAAGTGGTTTTAATCAATCTGAAGTAAGATTTTCTAAATTAAAATTACAATATTAAAAAATAACTGAAATTATCATATAGTCCTACTTTCCATGTATCATCCCAAGAATGCTGGAAATATGAAAATGTGCCAAGAAAGAAGGAAACATAGCCTAAAAATACAAGAAATTAACGATCAACAAACAGTACGATCTTGCGCCGTCTTCAAATTCCAGGAAGTTGGAGATGCTGGATTGGTTGAAAGAAAATGGTATTTATAATAATAATAATATAATCTTTATTGGGCACAGAATAATATTGCTGAGTAAAAAAATGGCGGTTTGTACAATTGGCAGCTTTATCGCACTATAACATCCTCTTACAGGTATACAGCATGAGGAAACAATGCTTAAGCCTGAACTGTACAATCTAATTAAAATCAATAAAGAAAAATATAAAAAAAATCATTATAGACAAAATTATGGCTGAACACGGTCACGAGGTCTTAAGATTACCTATATACCATCCAGATCTCAATCCAATTGAGATGGCTTGGGCTGCAATAAAAGGTTACGTTAACAGAAAAAATGTGAATGTTAGCTGCATAACAATCCTTATTAAGGAAAAAGTTAATTTAATGGGTGCTAGCGAATGGGCAAAATTATGCGACAAAGTGAAAGATATAGAGAAGGAGTACATGAAAAACGACCACATCATTGACCAAATAACGGAAGAGTTTATCATTCAAGTGGGCAATGATGACTCTGAGTCAAGTTCGGAGGATGACGATGATGAGGATGACGACGAAGATTACGGTGACGATAGTCATGATGATGAACTGGCAGATGAAGGGGTTTCTACAAGGGGTTCGGAAGACCGGACGCCGCTAAAAATCGCAAATAAAAGTGATAGGTAAAGACCGGACGGACGAAAAAAATACAAAAATTACCTTGTTTTATAAAATACTGCGCAGCACACGCCCTACTTTTCGGAGCGACTGGCTGAAACTTGGGGTCGGGGCAGAATAAAATGGAGTCTTGTACCATATTGCTAGCCTTCAAAAATAAAACATAATTCACCGAAAATTTGAATTTTACGGTCTTACGGTCGGTTTACGGTCTTACCCATAGAGAATATAACCACTAGAGAGCGTATAGGCAGATTTCTTCTAAGCATACGACTCACTACTGCGGGCCGGGGGACGAGGAAGAACGCGTGGCTGCAAATGGTCAAGTTGCGTTGTTATGGCTATCTTTAGGGTTGCTCTTCTTAATAAGGGAAAATATTCGTTATCGATAAAATGGATTTTATCATTAGGAAAAATACTCAAAATCATATAAATAATATTTAATCAAAATAAATCAGTTACAACGAAAACATGTATTTATTATATTACTATTGATTTTTAAAATGAATAATTTTTTATATTTATTTCGAATTAAATTTTAAGGGTCCTGATTGTTCTTTGTTAAAAAATATAAACAAGCGTCTACAAATTTGTAAATTATGCATCTTGCTAATTCAATTAAATGATTTGTTGATTCTATTTCATATTGATGAAAATGAATATCCGGGAATCAATAATACCTAATCAGAGATTTTAAAACCGTTCTCATAAAATAATTGGTATTATATTTCGAAGACAGCACTTTTGAACCACTCTCATTGATCGCCCTCTTATTAAAATTTTTACAACGACGACAAGTACCTAGTACTGTAGTGGATCCGTACAATAACTTGTCTTTAGTGTCCTTTTGAAATTGTAAGCCGTTCTGATTTGGTACACCAATCTAACTAATTTAACTAGGTAACTATAAACTTTAACTAAGAAAAAAATACCGACAATCTGAGAACCTCCTCTTTTTTCTGAAGACGGTTAAAAGTAGATAAGTATTTTTTCACAGTGTGTGAATTGAATAATCTTTTTATTAATTTAATTTTATTATTTTCGATATCGACTTTCAGCTATTAAAGGTAACAGTAAGTACTAATGTTTACGATAAACATACAAAGGGAAAGAAAGGGATAGAAGCATTAGAATTGTCTAATAATAGAACGAGACTTTTCCAAAAGACATCAACGCGCGACTCAACCATGTCGTTATTTACTGCCGACCGTTTTAGATAGACCCCTGCCCACCGCAGGGGTCTATCTAAAACGGTAATCTATCTATCTCATAATCTGAATTAATCAACAATAATTTTCGTATTTTTTACTTAGCAATGGAAAAGTTACTCCATTATTTTTGGACATCTGTCCTGGAATGTTTCCCCCACCTCTTCACCGCGCATTTTGATGCCTTATAATTGCATAAAAGTTATAAAAATTTGCATTAATTTAGCGTGCACACAGGTCTAACACTTGGACAATACTAAAATGGTTAATAGTACCATAGCCGATGCATAGGCGACAAAATACTAATAGTTTTCGAGCGTCGGGGCACTGTATGCGCAGTCAAGTGGTTATATAGTCTTTACGGTCTTACCCCACCACCGATCTTACCCCAATGCACTATATTTTTGTTATACCTATTCTTATCATTAGCAAATGAAACCCAGAAGTTTTAAAGTAATAATGGGTATAACTAGGTTATAAAAATATTATCTTATTCTTATGCGTATTTCAGCCGCGAAAAAATCTTTGTTTCTTAGAAAATATTCCGCCACCATCATGTCACGGACTATTGGAAGGTTGTCAGATTGACCCTTTTGAAACCCTTCTTCCATCATTAAATACTTAAAAATACCAGAGCGCACGACGTCAAACAACTCACCCGCAAAATATTTCTACAAACGTATGATCGGCGCGCTGGAACGGTATGGCGGCGCGGCCGCATGGAATCGATGACGTCACTCGCTACTCGCGGGCACGGGCGAGATTTTAAAAATGTACGTAAACTTTCCACGCTTATAACTTCGGTAATAGTGCACCGATCGATGTGAAAAAAAAAATTAGGTTATGTGTTTGGTCTAGACTTTTTACCTACGTACTTAAAAGTCTGATATTGTAACCTTGTTATCTTCTCCATTGGTGTTAGGATACCCCAATAGATGGCGATAGTAGTACTGATTTAGGTAGTGTATTATGTGGGCAAATGAATACAACCGTTTTCACTCGCAAATATCATGACTCATTTTAAATTTAAATCTTATGTCTACAAATGTTGGCTCCAGGTCTGAAAGGGTTAAATAGATTTACCAAAGTGTCCAATAAATACCTTATCTGTCTTTTGTCTTTATGAAAATTCTGGCCTGCCGTGGCCCGACTTACATCATCCCTTTCGAAAAATTCTTTAAGTTGATTTAATAGAGCATAATTATTTTTCTTCACGTGTATGTATAGTATTTTGCCTTTCAATCCTAAATAACTTGATATTTTAGCCATCGTTTTGTACTTTTCAACGATATAACCGTTAACTACTACATTCTTAATAACGCGTTTAGAATAATTATTTCGTGTTTTGTAACACTGTTTTAAAGAATCTACTAAAACATTATGCTCCAGAAGTTGTGTGTTTTTCATTATGTATGTTTGGTAAGTTTTGGTTAATGAAACTGTCCGCTTTTTTACAAGGAGTGATTTCGACATTTTATTGAGAAACTATAATCTATTATGCTCTCTCCATTTCTTTGCGCATTTATTTTTTTTGCGCAGATTAACAATCACTGATCCTTTTTCTATGTATGTTTGTCTTTTCTGCATTTTTCTTTTTAATCACTTCATATTTTTCAGGGTTGTTTCGTTTCAAACATTTTCTATATTTTTTTGCCTTTCAGTTTGAATAGGCATCTCCAATAAATAAAAATAATAAAACACGTAGTTACTTACCTAAATAACTACACACTATCTTAAAAAATACGTATATGTATTCTAGTTGCATATATCATTTGTAATAAAAATATATAGTAATAATATAAAGAGAAAATGACATTATAATCTTTCACTTTGTTTAATTGATTAAGTGTTTAATGTATTATTACGTGTAGCAAAAATATTCAACCCTTTTAAGGAGTAATGCGCGCACGGAGGAGTGTGAGATTTTGTACAGTTGACGTTTATATGAAGAAGTGCAAAAAAGCAAAAAACAAAAACGGACCTAATTCGACTACTGAGGGCTCAATAGTAATAATAAAGTAGAAGAGTATAACACTCCAATCTTATCTAGTATGTCAGAATGACATTACTCTTTTCTTTATTTCGTCGGAGTCGGTTAAGTTATGTTAACAGTCTCTTTTATAACATTCTAGTGGGTGACATAACAAACACATAACGAACTGGAACGGACACACGAATTTTAACCTCAACAGTGAATACCGGTCACAAATCATGCGCATATTCTTTAATAAAACTTGATGTAGGTACTCTGGTTATTTACTACAAATTTGGAATCAGGAACCTAGTATACGATATCTTTGTACTTACCACGTGGAACTCACAGATACACTGTCCGAAGTTTGCACAAAATTATGGAATTTACAATTGTTTACGGTCGCGACCACAAATGAAAAAAATATGTCAAAACCACAAACTAACTAGATACACGCAACAGACGGACATCTATGGTACATTTAGTTTGGACCGTATACTCTGACCTCTATATATACAAGTAAGCTGGACTACCCATATCGTACAAAATAAAATGTCTGTGCCAATTTGAAGCATAACTATTGGTCGTCTTGAGAACTAAAATTGATATAATATGCCAGTCTGTTGTCTTATTTAAAGAATCTGTATTTTGAATAATGAGAATGTTTGTAATCTGTAAAACTCGTTACCAAAGGGAAAGTGGTATAAAATTCCACAAGTAAGTGAATTTGCAGCAATATTAAACAAATTAAATATGAAAAAAATGAAGAAAGAATAGCTTTCCGCCCCACGGTGTTACGTAACCAATTTTCAAGTAACAAAATTCGTTTAATAATTTTTCACCATACATATACTCGTACATATAAGCCATGGTAGCCTAGATGGTTAGCGCTTGCTATGAATTTTACAGTACGCGTTCAACCCGTCTTTGATCCCCGCCAGCAGCAATGAAATTGTCAGTTGCAATTTAAAGTGCTGATTTACTACATACTCGGCCGTGAAGGAAAATATCGTGAGGAAACCGGCATGTCTAAGAAATAGGAAAAATTTATTTCGAAGACATTTTTATTTTTTATAGGATAGGGTGACAAACGAGCACAGTCCACCTGATGGTAGGTGGTTGCTGCGGCCCAGAGACATCTACATCTATCCTCGATTACAAATCAAAATGCAGATGCGTTG
Organism: Parnassius apollo; assembly: GCA_907164705.1. NCBI lineage: Eukaryota > Metazoa > Arthropoda > Insecta > Lepidoptera > Papilionidae > Parnassius > Parnassius apollo. The sequence continues at coordinate 4,247,444 of CAJQZP010001030.1, read as the reverse complement.
TCACTCGTGAGGACTAAGATGGAATGCCTCTTTTCCAGTAAAAAGGGTCTACGGTTCTCTACACTCACGATACGGAACACAGCAGCATTACGCTACTATTTTACGCTGGTATTCAGTGAGAGCGTGGTCTTACCCTGGTCGAGCCGACCTATTCTTGCTACACCTATACTACTAATATCACTGCAACATGGCTCTACCACGTATAACACACATATGAAGTTCGCCAACACACATTCGGGCAGAGCGGGGACACCTCCTAGCCCCAAAACCCTATCAGAAATGAGGGGAGGCCTGTGCCCAGCAGTAAGCTTAACCTGTACATATACATATAAAATGGCTCCATAAAGTGAAAAGTGTGTATAAACTGTACACCCTATTTCACACTAAGGGCTTGAAATTGCACCATTTATCAAAGTTTAACCTTTTGAGCGCCACGTCAAAAACGCATTACCGTGTCCTGTACGCCAAAGCGAAAAGTAAACAAAAATACCTACGAAAAAATAGTGTTGCCAAGAGTTGATATATTGATAACACAAAATAACTTGATTTTGTTGGTTTTTTATGCAATAAATGACTCTTTACAATCTGGTATGTTAATCTTGTACTGTCTTCCACTCTTTTTATATATGTACTTTGTAGATAAATAAAATAAACAATAACAATAAAATAGTAGTAAACCACAGCACTACTCTTCATCGTGATGACGTCACTGTCACGACTGGACGACAACGGCGTAGCTGATCCTTTTTGAAACTTTTTTTAGAGATGTAGCTCGCACGTTGTGTATCGATTTCGGAATCGATCTAACCAAAATATACAGAGATTGACTCAAAATATTTTATGTGTCGGGGGAGGCGTAGGCCAAGCGAAGCACAGAAGAAGTCTTACGCTCTTATGACAACGGGGGTTTGATATGATGCTGATGCTACTGCATGATTTTGAGATAATCATAATCTTTATTACAATCAAATGGTAACAATAGAATTTGGAATTTTTTAAAAAAATAGTCCGCATTTGTGAACCCAGTTTGGGCGTAGCAATTATAAAAATATTAAATATTATTTTAAAACTACAAGATTTCATAAATAAATTACATTATTAGATTATATTATTTCAAAATCTTGTAAATTTAATTAAATTAATAATCACAATGTCAAGTAAAAATAATAATTATTATTATAAATAAAAATAAGTAAAAAATAATAATTGAATAAACAAATTAAATCAAATTAGATAGGCACAGGCCGAAGTTGTCCACACAAATTAAATAAAATTTGTACCAAAATATTCATTTAAATTATAGAAACATTTTTCAATGAAATATAACTTTAATTTGGATAAAAATAATTTTTTTAAATTTATTTTGACAACAAACAGTCTTATACAAAGGAAATAAAATACAAAAAACTTAGAAAAATTAAATACAATTTAAAAGAAAGTTACATGGTGACACTACATAGTGACTATTAATATAAAAAAAAAAAAAACTAAGTACATAAAAATAATTAAAAATAGAATATCAATTAAAAAAAAAAAATGCAACTCACTAGCAAATCTTACTTAAATTATTTTTTATTTTCTGTTTTAAGGTATTGAGAGATGAATTAAAAAGGTCGATATTAGTAAATTGCTTATTATATATGTCAGTGGAATGGTATAAGAATGAATTACGAGTATATCTTTTATGTAACCGCGGAGGAACAAAAAGTGGTGTTTTACGTGAGGATCGCACCGCACCGGAAGATGAACACGAGCAATAAATGATACCTTTGACAGAAGTACAGAGGAGTCAATTAAATTATTCAAAATTTTATACATATAAAAAGATTATATCAAACAATTTGCGTCTATCGCAAAGGGATAATAACTTATACCTACGCAAAGATTCATCATACGATTCGTTAGTAATATTATTACGATAGTAAGTACCTAAGGAATGTCTTTTGTTCTCTTTCAATTCTATTCTTATGTATATAAAAACAGGGACTCCATACAGTACTACAAAAATCTAAGATTGACCGAACAAAGGAAAAGTATAGAGTTTTTGGCGTTATGGTTTTGTTAAAGGGTTTGCTAATCCTATTATGTAGTAATCTATAATGTAGTACTCGTTATATCATTTGGAAGGTTATTAAAAATTCTTACCGCCATACAGTAGGGACTAGAGCTATGATGCAAAGCAAGAGTAGATTTCGGCAATAGTAGCCTATTTTTATTTGGTCTAATTGAGTATTTGTAATTTGTTTCACTTAATTTGGTAAATAGTTCTGGGTGGTTTTTTACAAATTTGCATGTTTCCCAAATATAAATAGACGTCAAAGTCAAAATTTTAAACTTTTTAAAGTGGCGCTTACAACTTTCTGGAATTTTTATGTTTGCCAAGATTCTTATAATTTTTTTTGCATTATAAATAATTGCTGTGCATCTTTACTATTTCCCCACAACATTGCACCGTATGACAGCTATGAAGATGTGTATGCGTACTGGCAGAGCGCTGGGGACATTTGTTTGGTTTTATTAAAATTAATCTCTAGGTTGTGATGTGTCAGCCAATTTGTAACCTGGTTCAATACATGATACAATTTATTATTTAAACTCTAGTCTTTTGCTTATGCGGAATAATAACGGAAATGTCATCAGCAAATATTTCAATCAATCAATCAAAGAGGTTTCAATCAATACCCTATATTGAGAAAGAAAATCGCACAACAAAAAATGTAAAATTGCTCGTCATATCTTAAGAAAAAAATAAACGTTTATTATTTGTAATTTTATATTAAAATAAAAAAATAGATCATCATCGACACTTTCCAAAATGCGAATGAGTTCTGAGGAATCGTTCATGTTGCACTGCACTACTTTTTCCGCTATTCGTTTATGACGTCATCAGGGTGTCGTCTATCCTTGACCACGGCACCCAATGAGCTGATAATCGATGACGCGCTAAGGATGCGTCAGAGTTGAGATATTAGATTTATTATGCGAAGTTGATTTGATGAAATTTTCTTTTGTTAGTGTAGCTGATGATAGTTTTATGTATCTTACCTTTTGTTTTATTCAAATATCAATAATAATTTAAAAATAACACGTTTGCGTTTAGTTTTGAATAGTTTTCAATAAATCTATGCCTAACGCATTACAACACTGTGACGGTTGATGTTTAAAATAAGGCAACAACCAGTCATAAAAAAAAATTATATATTGGTAAAAGAAAAGGTCGTGGGCGTGGTTCCGATAATTTAAAAAAAATGCCCGTCTGGCTTCACTGGCAGGGTCAGGTACTCCCCTATGTGGCCGCGAGGTGGTCGAGCAGGGCCGGGGGGTTGGACTGTTCACGGGGAGCGCCGTGGGCAGCTGGCTGTGGCGGTGGCGGCGTCGAGGGGAGGCCTAGACCCTCTTAAGAAGGACGACCGCCACGGTTGTAGTCGTAAAATTGCACCCTGGAAACAACGTCGTCCACATTTAGGTCCAGGTAATAAAATGCCGCCGATTATGAACGCCCGGTATATCGCAGGCTAGCAGTAGATGGGAGCACAGCGAGTAGCTGGCGGGTGTTCATAATCAGAACGAAGTTACAAGGCGGAATGGAAGGCAAGCGTCATAGCGGCGAGGCGCAAATTAAAATACACAAGAATTAAAATTACGGCAAGTGTAAAATACTGTTTAAATGTACCAGGATAACTAATTTAGGCTGTACATTGGTTGAAACATGATGGTGACTTGCGATATTTGATCGCGGTGCAAAATGTATGAGACGCCATTTTGTAACGGTACTTTTGCCAACGCACACAGCGGCTACATACATTACTTACATGCAAATAACACTAATAACGTGGCAATTAAATAGCTAAAAGCAAACAGCCTGGCATGATCAAATTACACTACCTATAAAACACTTTCACTACTTAAAACTAGGTAACGTTTCAACACTTACCCTTACGGGGTGCAAGACGATACGGAGGTCTCGGTGACGAGAATTAACGAAAAAAACTATACGGCCACAGTGCCGGAATTATTATATTATTTTAAACTTTTTCCAAAATGGGATTAAAATTTGCAAGCGCGTACGAGGACACAAAGCAGAGCTTGTGAACGCGGCTGCAGTGGTAGTGTGCGCCTCCCAGGGCGCTCGGGCGGAGAATGACCGGGAGCGCGACGCCGTGGAATGATACCGGCCGGGTAAAACTCTGACGCGAGAGTTGCAAAGCGCATAGAGTAACGAAGCGTCAGAGTGTTTGTTCGAAATACAATATTTTAATATTTGATTTATTATTTAATTCGTTCTTTTAGTTTACTGATTTGTTTTATTAATAGGATACCTAAGTTAATTATAGAATTATTTTTGTTAATAACTTTTATTTTATTTTTATTTAGTTTATTAAATGTTTATTTAATTTTAATAAACCGTTTAATTATAATTATGCATACATGTACGTGCAACGTTACAGTACCCGCGCGCTACATAAGGATTTTATTATTCTTAATTAATAAAATCCGCTCTAAATTGTTATGTATTCGCATTATCCTTTTATACAACATCTCTCATACTTCACGCGATTATGTCAGCGTCAACGAACATCAATAGGGTAGTTGACGCATCCTGTCATTTGGCAAGGTGTTCCAGCATCGGTTAGACTGGAAGACCCATACGAATACTTAGAGCTAAAGATGTAAAAGTGTGACCAGGGTAAAACGAGCACCATGTATATATATATATACAGGGTGGCCCAAAAGTCGTGGATCAAACGCAACTAGGGGTTAGATGGGGTCATCAGCTGCAAAAAGTTGTTCTACGGGAGGTCCTTAAAGTCAACCCCTGCAGAGTTATAATTTATTTTGTGTTTTTATGAGAAAATTGACTTTTTTTTAACTAATTCTTATTAAAATGCCAAAAAATAAACATCCTCTATCTTTTTTATAATTTTCACTAGATTGGTACTGATGAGTCCTTGCGTTAGACATGCTATTTATGGTTGTTTATTGGGTGTGTTGAAGATAATATTAAGTTTTACGATTTTTTTTTCTCAAATCATAACTTTTTATTTACTTCGGACCCCACTGTGAAAAAAAAATACTCTACCGAAAAGTGACCATGTATTACAAGTTTTGGCGCATTTAATAGGGATTCTGAAATGGTATTACACATGGCCATGAGTGGCTCTAATATCTTTCTAGGACGAAAAAACAAAGCAACGATTGTGAAATAATTGTTTTATTAAGCAAAACATTTTACAATAAATGCTCAAAATTCCTGCCTCTGACCATAATACATAATCTGCACCGTCTAATAAAATTCCTACGTAACCTACGGAATGCACTTCTGTTGTTAGTTACTTGTACTCTAGCAAACTCGAGCTTTTGTCGTAGTTCTTGTTCGCTATTGTTCTCTCCTTGGTAAACTATTTCTTTAAAATAGCCCCAAAGAAAAAAATCTAATGGATTTAAATCGGGCGACCGGGGTGGCCACGCAACATGTCCGCCTCGACCAATCCACCGGTTGGGGAAGCGCTCGTTCAAATGATCTCTGACTGCTCGAGCGTAGTGAGGCGGGGCGCCATCATGTTGCAGCCACATTTCTGCTATTCTTTCTTCTGGAACTTCAGCTTCGTTAAGAATATGGTTTAAATTATTTTGCAAAAAATTTAAATACTGAGCACCATTCAGCCTTGCTGGCATTTCATGCAGCACCAACTGCTGGCCAATTATACCAGCCCACATGTTAATACCAAACAGATTCTGGAATCGATCATTTCTTATGATATGGGGGTTTACTCTGGAGTAAAAATGTAGATTGTGGATATTGAATACTCCCATTCTTCTAAAAGTTGACTCATCCGTCCATAAAACCTTGTTAAAGAACTGCGGATCTTCTCTGTGATATCTTAGCATCTCTCTACAAAACCGCACTCTAGGTTCATAGTCACCGGGCAGCAAAGCTTGCACCCTTTGCACGTGGTAGGCGTGATATTTTTTTCTGTTAATGACACGTTGCACCGTCGATCTTGGAATCCCGATATTACTGGATATTTGGCGTTGACTTATACTAGGATCCAATCTTAATTCTCTCAGCACTTCATCTTCATTTTCAAATTGCATCACTGGTCTGCCTGCTCTCATAGCATGCTGACCGGGTAAGACTCCCTCCATGTACGAATTATGTACGCGCATAAAGACCCTGTAATCCGGAAAACGATCACGGTTAGGGTAGCGTTGACGATATTCCCTGGCAGCAGCCCGGGCATTACCGTCGCAAAAGCCATACAGGTAATGCATTTCTGCATACTCCCGTTGGGTGTATTCTCTCCTCGCAGCAGCCATCTGTCCACTTTTGTAGCCAATCCGTCCGATTCACACAGCACTGGTCACAGGTAGGCAATCTATCACAAGTCCGAAAAACAAAGCGTAGGTCAAAGGAAAGAAACTGGTCACAAGTCGTCGTAAAACCGAGAAAAAGAACACGTGCGTACCCACAGGCAGGAAGCGAGTTACTAAAGAACACTAAACATTCTAAAGAAACATGCTCACGCGCATCCCCCAGCCCCCGCCCCTGCCGGCCCAGCCTTTTGTTTCCTAGAAAAGATATCGCTACCTGAACTGACGGGCCAACCGGCCTTTTACTGACAAAGGATTAAATAGTTAGTGTAAAAGAGAGGCAGAGAGTCTTTGTCATTAATTGTATTAATTCTAGTTTATTTTTAAATAAGCCTAACCGAGTTTTATGGTTGGGTTAACTTTGGCCTTGCCATGAATAATCGTCCTAAAAAGATATCAAAGCCACGCATAACCATGTGTAATACCTTTTCAGAATCCCTATTAAATGCGCCAAAACTTGTAATACAGGGTCACTTTTCGGTAGAGTATTTTTTTTCACAGTGGGGTCCGAAGTAAATAAAAAGTTATGATTTGAGAAAAATAATAATCGTAAAACTTAACATTATCTTCAACACACCCAATAAACAACCATAAATAGCATGTCTAACGCAAGGACTCATCAGTACCAATCTAGTGAAAATTATAAAAAAGATAGAGGATGTTTATTTTTTGGCATTCTAATAAGAATTAGTTAAAAAAAGTCAATTTTCTCATAAAAACACAAAATAAATTATAACTCTGCAGGGGTTGACTTTAAGGACCTCCCGTAGAACAACTTTTTGCAGCTGATGACCCCATCTAACCCCTAGTTGCGTTTGATCCACGACTTTTGGGCCACCCTGTATAACGCTAGTGTATTCCTAAGTAACAAGCAGAACACATGCAACTTAATTAAGTGTACTTGTAGGTGTAACATGGAGATCTTGTGATATTGCAGTGATGGTTGCTAGCCCATCTCCCACAACACACTACTACCCTATCCCTTAGTCGACTTTTACGACACCCACAGGAAGAAATGGGGTGGTGCTGTTCTAACCCGACACCACACGGGGAAGTACCACTTTAAAAAAAAGTGTATACATATATGACTAAGTATTGTGTCCTGTTAATTTCAAATCCTTGATGTGCCAGGTGCCAATATCTTTCCCAGACATGTCAGCCAGGATGTAAACTAGGGGTGACTTTTTACCGATGACGCGACATTTAATAAATTTTGGCGCAAGTTTTTTACTAAAGAACTTATCCTTATCACTTAAAACATATGCGCGTTTCATTACAGTGTCACCAATGTTAAATTCCATAGGCTTGCGCCGAAGGTTATAGTGGGTTGAGTTTTTAGCATGAGCATGCCACAATTTGGCCTTTACAGTATCGAAAACTTCCTTAAGACAACCCAAATCCTCCGCGTAGATGTCACGGGGAAGGAATAAAACCTCATCGCCTAAATCGTTATCTAAATAATGCGAGCCGCATGTAACGAGCTCCCTGCCGAACACCAGGAAGGATGGAGTGAAACCAGTCGCCTCACTCACCGAATTGTTGAGGGCGAACTGAACCTTCGGAATATATGTATCCCAACTGCGATGATCGTTGTCCACGAAAGTTGAGATACACGTGATAATTGAACGATTATGTCGTTCTACCAAATTAATTTGAGGGGTGTACTTTGGCGTGAAGAACACGTTAGGGACCTTATAACGATGGAAAAGTGACTCAGTGACCTTCGAAATAAACTGGCCGCCATTGTCCAAAAATATGGTCTGAGGGACACCATGGACGAGGAAAACAGACTCTTCCAGTAACTTCGTGACTGTAGTGGCAGTAGCACTTCTTAATGGGAAAAATAGGCAATAATTCGAGAAGCAGCATGTGACTACGAAGATATAAGTGTTCTGCTTCCTAGTGACAGGCAAGGGGCCCATCAAATCAATTGAAATCATTTGAAATGGCCTAGAACACTGCTTCGGGCGGCCCATTGCTCCCAAGGTTTGGTGATTTTGAGCCTTGTAAGACAAGCACTTCTCGCAGGAGGCAACGAACTTCACCACGTCCTGGTGCATACCAGGCCAAAAAGTAGCGCAAGGCAATACGATGGTATGTTTTAAAAACGCCGAGATGTCCAGCCGTGGGTTCCGCATGATTCTCGTTGATCACCTGCTCGCGTAGCTCAAAAGGTACAACCTCCTTCCATAAGAACTCGGATGAAAGTGAGTGATTATTCTTGGCACGCCTGAATAACTTGCCATCCTTGATAATGAAATTCGGGAAAGTTTGCGGCTTAGAAAGGCAAGAATTATAAATATTTTTGTACCAAGAATCCGATGTCACCATGTTCGAACCGGAAGTACTAATCGCCGAGACGGGAAGAGCTCTAGAGAGGGCATCGGGGATCACATTGTCCACACCCTTACGATGCTTGAATTCTAAATGAAATGAGGACAATCTTACACCCCAGCGAGCTAATCTACCGGTAGGGTTCCTGAGAGACAGAAACCATTTTAACGCACTGTGATCAGTATAGACAGTGAATGGCCTACCGTTCTCCAAGTAACACCTCCAGTGCTCCAGGGCGATGACGACAGCTAATGTCTCACGCTCCGTTATACTGTAGTTCCTCTCTGCTGCTGACAACGACTTGCTCATATAAGCAACGGGGTGCTCCTTACCATCTATAGTCTGCGTCAGCATCGCACCCACGCCGTTATTGCTGGCATCGGTGTGTACTTCGAATGGCTTATCGTAGTCAGGGCAGGAAAGAACAGGAGCGGAAACTAAACACTCCTTAAGTTTCTTGAAGGCAGCATCAGCTTCGGCAGACCAGGCAAAAGGTGGTCCACCCTTCTTACTCGAAGTTAACTTGTTTAAGGGGCCTGCAATGGTACTAAAATTGGGGACGAAACGACGATACCAAGTAGCAGTCCCGAGGAAGCGCTTAACGTCCTTACGACATGTAGGTGTCGGGTAATTGAGGATTGCTTCCACCTTCTCAGGATCGGTACGTAAACCACTACTATCAACGACGTAACCCAGGTATTTGAGCTGACTGCGGAAGAATTGACATTTCTCTAGGTTTACAGTGAGGTTGGCCTGTTTCAGCTTATTAAGAACCCGAAGTAACAGGGAAACATGGGAATTGAAGTCGTTTGAGACGATAACAATGTCGTCTAGGTATGCAAAGACTTTGAGGTCAAATTCCCTAAATAACAGATCAACCAACCTTTGCTGTGTAGCCGGGGCGTTAGTTAAACCAAAAGCAGTGCGCTTAAAACGATAGGTACCGCGATTAGGCACATAAAAAGCAGTCTTGTCCCGGTCCTCCTGTGCTATAGGTATCTGCCAAAAGGCTTTGGATAAATCGATACTAGATAAGTAGCGAGCATCGCGAAGATTATCCAAGATCTCGGAAATGTAGGGTAGACTATAGGCGTCGCGCTTCGTGATGGAATTGAGCTTGCGGCTGTCGAGGCAAAACCGAGACTGACCGTTTTTCTTCGTAACAATGAGAACTGGTGATGACCAAGCACTTTCGCACTGCTCAATTACGTCCAGAGCCAGCATCTCGTCGACCTGCTCGGCAAGGATCCGCTGCTTCTCTGGAGACAACCTATAGTACCTTTGACGAACTGGCTCAGCATCTCCCGTATCAATACGGTGAGTGACCAAACTCGTCTCGCCCAAACCCCGACGTTCGGCGGAAATGTCGCTAAATTGAGAAATGATGTCATCCGCCACTGATCTCTCCGAAACAGTTAAGTGGTCATACGCTTGTATGAAAGTGGTAGAATCGGTACTAAGGCTAGCATTCAATACTGCGGCATTAGAAAATGTAATGCTTGAGAAATGTCTAGGAAAAATGTTAAACTCGCGCCAAAAATCGATCCCCAACACGAGATCAATATTGATGTCTGGCACAACAAATGACTTAATTATATGGTACTCATTCTCAAAGTTTATAGGGAGAAACATATAGCCAATGCTGGTCATAGATTGACCCCCCAGCAGCCGTGACTGTAATTAAGTTGTCCCTATGCAGCTGTAAACCCCGTTCCTCTAGCTTCCTATAAGCTTTATCACCTAAAATGGACACAGCTGAGCCTGAATCTAAGAGGCCAAATAGCTTAAAATCATTGATTTGTACACAAGCGTAAGGTCTAGGATCATGCAATGGTTTGTCCAGCAGAATTGTATCAACTTTATAAGAATTGAAGAAAACATTAACAGTGTTAAGCCAGCTCTGCCAATCCTCTTGGTCAAACTTGGGTGGCAGGACTTCAGTACAATTCTGCTGGTCTATCAGTTTTTTGAAGTGCTCGGTTTATCCTTGCCACACTTCGGACAGTCTGGTGACTTGACGCCTTCCTGGCCACAAACAAAACAAAATATTCTATCCCTATTTGCTTTGCATTGACGAAGGTTGTGGGTGTTATTACGACACCTAGGACAATAAGGAGACTTTTGGTACTGCTGTTGCACCGCATGCACATAATTATTATTTTTAGTATAAGTTTTATTACCTGTATTGTAATTATTGTTGCTTCTATTGTAAAAGTTATTGTAAGGTCTTTTATTGAAACTTTGGCCGCTGCCTTGATTAAACCTACTTGCAGACTGACCAGCGTAAGCAAACTCTGGCGCCAGTGTTCCTGGAGAGACCTTCGGAGGTTCGTGGAATCCCACTAGGCGAGCCTGAATGTTCTCGTAATTACGACAGAGCGAACGCAAGGTGTCGAGGTCTGAGATCTTCGGGACAGAAGCTAAGGTGCTGGCGTAGCATGGGCGGATGTTATGTAAAATGATCTCAAGTTTGTCTTCGTTAGACAGGCTCTTGGACAAACGTGAGAATAGCCCAGTCATAATAGAAATGGAAATAGTTATATTTTCAGTCTCGCCCTGAGTTCTGGCCCGAATCTCCGACAAGAGTCTGTAATCATAATCGGCCTGGTCGAAATCTTCTCTAAGAAGGGAAACTAACTCGTCCCAATTAGATACCTGGTCCCGAATGGCACGATACCAATGCAAGGCATCGCCGGTAAAAATCTCAGCGCAGTAAGACAGCAGTTTTTCCCCCGGTATATTCCTCGACTGGCTGTATTCATTGATGCGCTGGATAAATGCACGAACGCAAGATTTGCCGTCGAACTTAAACTTAGTGAACTCACTAGCCACGCCGCGCTCACAAGTTACGTTAACGTTGAGAGGTAAAGCAGCAGTAAACTGAGGGTCTCTAGATGCCAGAGAAGGGGTGGAATCAGTAGCAGTAATAGCATTATAGCGTTCCAAAAGTTGCCTGTATTCCGAAACACACGTATCCACCACCCCTTGCTGGGTCGTGCTATCACAAACTATACGGTTGAGTCGATGATGGAGGTGGTTAATGAGGTTGCGAGCACGAAGCAACGCATTCCCATCGCTAGGCGCCTCGATATATGTTCTTAGCTTAATTAAAGCATCGCTGACTCCCTTTAAATCATCGCCGACAGACAAAACGTTTACGTGGTAGAGCCATGCTGCAGTTATATTAGTAGTATAGTTGTAGCACGAATGGGTCGGCTCGACCGGGGAAGGACCACGCTCTCACAGAATACCAGCGTGAAATAGTAGCTTAATACTGCTGTATTTCGTATGGTGAGTGTAGAGAACCGGAGACCCTTTTTACTGGAAACGAGGCATTCCATCTCAGTCCTCACGGGTGACAACGCATCTGCATTTTGATTTTTAATGGAGGATAGATGTAGATGTCTATGGGCCGCAGCAACCACTTACCATCAGGTGGACTGTGTGCTCGTTTGTCACCCTATTCTATTAAAAAAAAAAAAAAAAAAAAAAAAAAAAAAGCTCTCGAGAATGTCCTCCGAAGGAAAGAGTGGACCTAATTTAGCAATCTGCTCGCGTAACTCTCTGACTGTGTCAGCCGGGGTGGCACCTCTAATGGCAACTTCGTATTCTAACTCCGACTTTTGCAACGATAGGAATTTAACCGAGTGCGCCATTATAACACGCGTATAACCGCAAAGAGGTAAGTGTTGAGTCGTTACTGACTTAATCTACTCCGTTCCGTTACAATTATAATATCAGGTACTAAGAACGTTCTGGTTGACTAAAACGATTGGCGTATAAAAGAAGCAGTAAAAAGAATAAAGCAACTGCCACCAAAATAAAAGAAGCAGCGCAACAAAAAATTAAAATACGCAACTAATGTGTACTCGAACAATTAAATAAAACAACAACAAGATAATAATAATATGCCTAAGAATTAAAATAAAAAACAATTGATTGAATAATTTAAAATACTACCAACGCATGCGTGACTCAACTGAACTAGAGTTCTGCAGCAACAATAGGGAATAGTTACAATTCATAAAATTTCAATAATAATAATATCACAGAAAAAAAAACCACGAGAAAAAAAAACCTACTGCAGAATAGAATAGTAATACCTCGGAACAATATTAAATTTACCCTATCACAGATTACACAGTGACCACTCTGCACGCTAACTACTCTGTACAATGATAGAACGTAAACAACATAGGGTAGTGCACGGCATAGAGTGATTACGAAAAGTTATTCGAAACTAAACAAATTCTTAGTTAGGGATTAAAGTTTATGATCTCTCAAATAATACAAGTAAATAAATAAATCAATTGAAATTCAATAAAATTCCTAAAACAAACACAATAATGAAATTCGTACACATTAGTTGCTGCAACCAAAAAACAAAAAAACAAAAACGTTTCACAAACACAAAACGACACAAACACCAACTACTCCTACGCAGTGAAACCAGACCTTTTTTTACCACGTTTATGGGCGCCAGTGAGACGGTTGATGTTTAAAATAAGGCAACAACTAGTCATAAAAAAAAATTATATATTGGTAAAAGAAAAGGTCGTGGGCGTGGTTCCGATAATTTAAAAAAAATGCCCGTCTGGCTTCACTGGCAGGGTCAGGTACTCCCCTATGTGGCCGCGAGGTGGTCGAGCAGGGCCGGGGGGTTGGACTGTTCACGGGGAGCGCCGTGGGCAGCTGGCTGTGGCGGTGGCGGCGTCGAGGGGAGGCCTAGACCCTCTTAAGAAGGACGACCGCCACGGTTGTAGTCGTAAAATTGCACCCTGGAAACAACGTCGTCCACATTTAGGTCCAGGTAATAAAATGCCGCCGATTATGAACCCCCGGTATATCGCAGGCTAGCAGTAGATGGGAGCACAGAGAGTAGCTGGCGGGTGTTCATAATCAGAACGGAGTTACAAGGCGGAATGGAAGGCAAGCGTCATAGCGGTGAGGCGCAAATTAAAATACACAAGAATTAAAATTACGGCAAGTGTAAAATACTGTTTAAATGTACCAGGATAACTAATTTAGGCTGTGCATTGGTTGAAACATGATGGTGACTTGCGATATTTGATCGCGGTGCGAAATGTATGAGACGCCATTTTGTAACGGTACTTTTGCCAACGCACACAGCGGCTACATACATTACTTACATGCAAATAACACTAATAACGTGGCAATTAAATAGCTAAAAGCAAACAGCCTGGCATGATCAAATTACACTACCTATAAAACACTTTCACTACTTAAAACTAGGTAACGTTTCAACACTTACCCTTACGGGGTGCAAGACGATACGGAGGTCTCGGTGACGAGAATTAACGAAAAAAACTATACGGCCACAGTGCCGGAATTATTATATTATTTTAAACTTTTTCCAAAATGGGATTAAAATTTGCAAGCGCGTACGAGGACACAAAGCAGAGCTTGTGAACGCGGCTGCAGTGGTAGTGTGCGCCTCCCAGGGCGCTCGGGCGGAGAATGACCGGGAGCGCGACGCCGTGGAATGATACCGGCCGGGTAAAACTCTGACGCGAGAGTTGCAAAGCGCATAGAGTAACGAAGCGTCAGAGTGTTTGTTCGAAATACAATATTTTAATATTTGATTTATTATTTAATTCGTTCTTTTAGTTTACTGATTTGTTTTATTAATAGGATACCTAAGTTAATTATAGAATTATTTTTGTTAATAACTTTTATTTTATTTTTATTTAGTTTATTAAATGTTTATTTAATTTTAATAAACCGTTTAATTATAATTATGCATACATGTACGTGCAACGTTACAACACTAGCGGTCAAACATAGACGACTTTGGCATGCTGGACATGGTATTTGTTTAGATAAAAATCCATTTTTTTATTTCAATGTTTCTTAGTACTCGTGGCTCTAGGAGACTTGTATTTTATACTCACATATTGCTGGGTTATTCTTCTTTGAGGAGTGTAGAATTAAAATACCAGTAATTACATTCCAATATCTATATTTCATATTTTTGTGGGCCGGGTTTTTTTGGCAACTATAGAAGTCGTTGGCGCTCAGAGCTCGCAGGTGCTTGTCAAGTATAGGCGACTTTGGCGCTCAAAAGGTTAAAAAAACATTCATAACTTTTTCTTCATACAACTGAATACCCTCCGCCCTCCCTGTGAGGGTTTGTTTCGAGCCAATCGCCCTACAAAATAAAAAGTTTCATAGAAACTGTGCCACCCTTTTTCACCCTCTTAGGGTTTTAATTTTCTAAAATATTTTCTTTTTGGATGCCTACGTAATATAAAGAACTATTGTCCTAATTTCACGCTTCTTTGTCGAGTAATATGCATTGTACGTCTTAATATAATATTTTTCATACAAACTGCATTTTCGTCTTACCTTGTGGATACAGTTTTTAAACATAAAAAATGGATATCTTATTATTTTAATTCAAGAGTATTTGCAACAGGTCTCAAATAAATAACAACTATTAATTAAATCAGATAACATTTGATATTTATAATATTCTAATGTTATATTTTATGTTATTTTGTATATTTTATGTTCGTGGCGCAGTGGCTTAGCAATTAGTGGCTGCGCTGGGAGCCGCGGGTTCGAATCCCGCACGGAACAATCCTACGGTCTACAAATAATTGTTCCGGGTCTGGATGACTTGAGCTGCATACTTCACCTTCATTTTAGGCAATTTATCTTGTTGCACATGATGAATTGTTAATTTGTTTAACATTCTTAAATCGTCTTCTTTAACATCAACCTCTAAAAGCATTTTTAAATGTTCCCATTTTGCCATCATGACTTCCCCATTGAAAATGAATCTTATATTTTTACTAATCCAATTATTTCTTAGTCCCTTTAATAAATGAGGAGAATCATAAATATGGAATATTATCAATTTCTATTATACTGCTTTTGTGGACCTTATTATGCTTTAAATATTTTTCTTTTGTATCTTTTAAAATAGAATTAATTGCAGATATATTAGATGTGCCTTGGTCACAAATTGTAGCGACAATAATTAAGCCACATTCTCTTAATCTTCTAATTATATTTATGCGCGCCTAAGTTGACGTCAGGTACCCGGCACTAGCGCCATCTAGTGTCGGGGACCAGAGGGCTTCCTAGAAAATGTCAATCTTGACTTTCGACCAAAGCGCCATCTAGTGTCGGGGCACCCGGCACTAGCGCCATCTAGTGTCGGGGACCAGAGGGCTTCCTAGAAAATGTCAATCTTGACTTTCGACCAAAGCGCCATCTAGTATCGAACAGAAGAATTAAGCTTTCTAGAAGCCCAAACTCGAACTTTCGGCGCCTGGTCGGTTGGCGCGCGTATTTACTTGAATATTCTGGATGTTTCGGTGAAAAAGATATATTTAAAGGCTCTGCAATACGCGATCGGGGCAGTATTGAATTTGGCGAGACAAGCGAAGCTTCGGAGCGAAATAAAGTGAATCAGTGTGGTTAATTATTTAGTGCTTTTTAAATTTCATTGGTGTTCGGTAATAAAAGTGTAAATTTTGGTAGTCACGAACCTCAAGCTCGTAACAATATCAATAATTAATGCTTTCAATATATGGCTTTTAGTTGCACTTTGGCAAAACTGGTAACAAAATGGCTGTTTGTTATCATAAAAACAAGACAATGGTCTGCAATTTTCTCACTATCTTTTTCAAAACCAATTATCTGATCAATACTCCTATTATAATATAAACCGGGAGTTAACGCAATCTCATCAAACATTAAGTTGCATAGCCTTTGTTTAGGTGTCATTTTATACATTTTTTCTTTAAATTATTTAGAATATTTTCATTCAATCCTGGTCAATCACTATATTTTTAAGGATTTTCTGTAGAGTATGTTTGGATGGTAGTAGCAAAATTTTGGTTAAAAAGTTATAAGCCCTAGAACTTTGTTTTAATATTGATAATGTAAAAATTTTCTCTTTTAGAGTAAACTTTCTACCTTTTGGTTTCTGTAGAGATTTCAATTGAAGTTTCATAAAAGTCGATATTGTTTTTTGGCAGCTTATCAATTATGTTTAATAAGCTTTCATTTCTGCTTACAATCTCTGCTACACGGTAGGACTTTTTAACATCTTTGCACTTATTTTGTAATTTTAACAGCCTCGTTTTTAATTGTTGGTAAGTCTTAAAATTTTTAATCTTCTTTATGTAAAAGACTTTCTTCTTACTTCCAAAAACTGTCAGTCATTCAATTGCCTTTTATAAGATATACTAACTAATGCCTGTGGCTTAGCTCAGACAGTAGTAGGCTTTTTATAGAAAAAAGGTGGTAAACAAGCACACAGTCCACCTAATGGGAAGAAGATACTGTGGTACATAAACATCTAAATTTATCTGCAATTTAGAATCAAAATACAGATGCGTTGTCACCCCTGAGGACTAAGATGAAATGCCTTGTTTACAGTGAAAAAGAGTCTCCAGTTCTCAGTCACTATACAAAACGCAGCAGCATAAAGCTGATATTTCACGCTATTATTGTAAGAGCGTGGTCATACACTGGTTGAGCTGACAACTTCGTGCTACAACCATTAATATAGCTGCAGCGTGAATACCATGTTCAGTATTTCTGAACAAAAGCTTCATCAAATCAAACTACATTTCTTGCTTTAAAAAATGATGAGACTCTCAGGCACAGTCATACTCCCTATTCCATTCAAAAATTATTCCTAGTGAGAGTTTATGCTAAAAAGATTATTTGCAGCTTTTACTATGCAAATTCCATGTTTCTCACTTCAACAGTTAATTCAATTTCACTTTATTTATACATAAGGATGGGATAATAGTATTGTTTAACCTATTGGAATGCGATAGATTTTTTATATTCCCATTAAAAATGGCAGACTGTAAAAATGTAATTCAAACATGGTTACAAAATTTGTCATATGATGATACGGAAAAGTCGCTGATATTTTTAAGTTAATTAATGATGATATATTTTACCGAAATAACAATAAGAAACGGAAATATTTGTTAATGTTTCTATTAGCACATACACTTCAGATACAGGTTTATTCTAGTTCAGGTAGCTGTTATAATAGACTATTTTAAATTAGAACATTATTTTAAATAATTGTACAGTTTATTGAAATAAAAATTATTAAATTAAATTTAAGCATTGACCTATTCCTAAATGAATAGAACAAAATTCACGAAAAAGGTGTCCCAGTTAACCGATATTAAGCGTAGGCACACATATAGAAATATAAAAAACTAACATCCTAGTTCAAACCATATTGTCGTTATAAAAGTACTCAATTTTACTTGTGACAATTTATTAGCCTATTGATTTTGACTGGGCAGTGGCACTTTTTTGCGTGGGCAGGAATAATGTGCTTATTCGAGCCATGATATTTCCTCGAAGAAGTTCAACAGTTGCCTAGATCACTCCCCGAAGTTGCTTGCAACCTTTGATGTTGCAAGCAACTTCGGGGAGCGATCTAGGCGTGCCGAGATGTTTAGCTCTGTATGAAGCAACTTCCACTATCACCAACACCTAAATAAATGTTTGTTAAAAGAGTCATGTCCTGTGATAGCACTTGTTACTATCCTGATCTGTAGCTTGTTCAGTCTCATTAGAACCTTGGTTAGACGACTGTTTGTTTTAGGAAGGGCGTCCCTAGCTTGTCTACAGTCTACTAATTTTTTCCAAAGCTGAGCGTGTAAATTATTGAAGTATCTACGTACCAGTACGACTACGAATGTAGCCAAAAGGGATTGGTATGATAGGTTCCGGCCCCATAGTTGCCAGAGCCGATCCCCTTCTGGCCTGTTCATCTGCTGCATCGTTGACTCTAGATCCACTGTGTCCCTTGATCCATTGCAGAGTCACATTGTTGTGCTTACATACCTCATTCAATCGTTGATGGCACCCATATGTCAGTCCGCCATACTGTCGGTCAGTATTCTGATGGAGAAGTCTTTCAGCTTCCTAGCATCTATTGCTACGGCCGCTTGGATGATACTCATGCATTCAGCCTGTAAGACTGTGTTATGGGTACCAACCATCATACCGGAGACTCCGATACGAGTAATAGTGTTCTGTGGAAGAAAGCCAGAAAAAATTCAAAACTTTTCTACCGGCCTGCAATCTCAAAAGTTGCCATAACCATTAAAAAATCACTACCAAAAAGGCTTAAATAACATTTGAAGAGAAGTAGTTTTTTAGTTTATTATATTTTTATTTATAGTTTTATTATAAAGTTTGCAATAATTGAAAACCAAAATGAAACACAATTAATATAATTCCTCCAATTCTACCACGTTCTTTATATAGCCACCCAACCCTTTTAACACCGCCATCTATTAGAATTTTGTATAAAACGTTTACTTAAGTTGCATGACGGCGTCTAAAGATGGCGATCAGACGTCTCACAAAATTTCAGTGTTATAAAATATAGGTTTGTATGAAGTTTCAAAAGGAGGCTGGGTGCACCGTCCGCTTTGTGCTGTAGCTCGACCCGAAATGCTGACGCATGACTTTGAGCCCCTTCCGCCTCTTGTTGATTTTTTATTACTAGACTTATGCATTGCAAACCATGTTTATATTCTCTCAGCCGTCTATATCCCACCTAATCAAAATTTTGATACATATAATAGTTTTTTTTAAATTTATTACAAAACCAGTCATCTGAATCGACTGCAAGTTTTATTATAATTGGTGATTTTAATCTGCCGAATCTTGGCTGGAATAATACCGGCCAGGCCCTTGTACCTATTATAGATTCGAGCTTGAATCCCTCATGCTGGTGCCTAATTAGTTTTAGTACCTGGTTGACCGAACTTTGCTCGGTATTTTTCGCTCGGTTTTTTTTAATTTGTGTGTTTTGGAAATTATATTTAGATACAAATTACATACTGATGAAATACGAATAATATTTTTTGATCTTAGCGACATGTTAGAAAAAACTGAACTGATTATTTGAATAAAAAATCATGAGTGCTATTATGTCTAGGATATGATGACGGCCCCAACCATTACATCAGATTTGATAGACCACAAATCCTCGCGAAAGAACACCGATTCCTACCAAGGATGATACGTGAGGCTATTGAAATTAAAAAACATCCTAATTTCAATAGAGAAGGAGGCTGGGTACTACCACCTGCTTGGGATCCTATAATCAATAAAATTAAAACTAAACCCAAGCATACCACTGCAAGACCTCAAGACATAGTCAGTTCATTTTGCATAGATCGGACCATAAACAATAATTAAAAAAGCTGAAGGTACTCCGGGTTTAACAATGACATCGGGACGTCAGTCATCTCAGTCCCCCGTGACCATGGGTGCTGGAAAGCGTCCGAAACGTCGGGAATTAAAAATAAAAAGTAAAAATAAACGCGATAAAATCCGTAAAAGTAGTTTTAATCATGTGCAATGTTCGCGTAAATATAAGAAATCATTATGAGTGCTATTAGTTTAATTTAAATTTTCGTGTTTTTAAAAAAATACTAAAAAAAGGGCTCGAAATGATAGATTTTCTCAAAAAAAGAAAGGAACTTGAAAAAAAAATTAAAAAAACACATACCGGTCGGTCGGTATGGACTCGAACTAGGGTATTACGATTTTTACCACTTAAGCTATTTATAATCGTTAATAAACTGTCAAAATTTACCTTCTTATTCTAACGATATTGTAGTAGTTTTTCATTGCCTAAAAACACGGACAAAAAAGACATTTTCTAAAAATAAATCCTAGCTAGATCGATTTATTGCCCCCGAAACTGCCTGCACACAAAATTTTATGAAAATCGTTGAAGCCGTTTCCGAGATTCCGATTATATATATATATATATATATATATATATATATATATATATATATATATATATATATATATATATATATATATACAAGAATTGCTTGTTTAAAGGTATAGGGTATCACTAATCATCAGATGAACTATATTCTTAATAAAAATAACATAATCCTAGACTTACCTATAACAAATACAACCAAGTGCAGCTTATCATCAGTGACGTCACCGTTGGTAAATCCCGATGCTCTTCATTCTCCTTTTGAAGTTTTCATTACTTTATCAGAATCACAAAAATACCTAGAACGTAATAGAACATTTCGACAATGCTATAGATTGGCTAACTATGATAAAATAAAAGATAAAATTATAAACATTGATTGGGGAAATCTTTTTTTGCTTTTATGAGACAATTCACAAAATTATTAAAAAAACATGTGCCAATCAAAGAAGTCAAACCTAATCGTTCCCTTGCTGGTTTACGCCGGAATTAATTCAGATATACAATAAGGAAACCGGGTTTGGATAAAAATAAAAAAATATCGAAGTGAATCGAATTACAGTATTTTTCCATATACAGGAATAAATTCAAAAAAATTTCAGAGCGTTGCTATAATAACTATATTAGTAAAGTAGAGAGTAGTATTAGGGATAACAGTAAATTTTTTGGATTTATTTGAAAAATCATAAAAAGATTTCTGATATACCGAATACAGTAAATTTTAAAGAGGCTACAGGTCCTAACGAAGTTTGCTCAATTTTCTCTAGCTTTTTTCATTCGGTTTTTAAGCCAACTATGGTCTCATGATGACTTTGATATTCAAGATATCATTGTTGACGATACTAAAACACCTGATATCCTTATAAACGATATAAAACCCACAAAACTTGAAGTCACTAACTAGTTAAGGATGTTAGATGTAATAAAGGGGGCCGGGGTGAACAATGTCCATGCTCTGTTTCTAAAAGCAACTGCTGAGGTTATTGATGAACTGGTATGCCTCTTGTATAATAAATGTTTGCAATGTGGAATTTTTCCCAAAGTCTGGAAAACTGCCAGAATTGTGCCCGTACACAAAGGAGGGTTTAAGAAAGACCCATCTCCATACTACCTATGTAAGCGAAGATTTTTGAACGATTAGTTCATAACGCCATTTATCCGCTTTTACGTAACGTTATATTGCCACAGCAGCACGGCTTTGTTAAGGCCATACCCCTTAGCGAACGACCTTGAGCGTTCGGTCCGCCGACTCTCGCTACAATATATCGCGTAAGAAATCTGCAAGACGCCACCTACTGGTACGAACGTAGTATTATTTTTTCAATGTCAATGAACTATTTTATGGAAATAGACACGGCATACAATGATAAATGTATTTTAATTTTCTTTATTCGGTATATTAGTTGCATTATATTAGAATTATGTATTCTCATATATTATCTAATTAATAAAAATGACTATTTTGATTATTTTTAACTATATACTATACTGCTAATATTGAAATAGCTTTTTATAGTGTAAATTATAATATTTGTCGAAATGTTATATATGGATTCGAACTTTACATGCTAATGGTGCTTCATTTTTGTTATTTTCATTTACTTGCATATTGAAAATATACTTGAATAGTAGGTATTATTATTTTATTTAGCTACTGAATTTTAGAATATGTTTTACCTTGAGGTCAAATATAATTTTGAGGGAGCAATAGTTATTACTAATATTTTATCTGCTATTCCCTATTTAGGAACAATATTAGTAATTTGAGTTTGAGGGTGATTTACTGTTTATATGTATATTACTTATGCTACATTTATTATTTTTATATTTACCTACTGGGTAGCTAATTATTAAAATAATAAATGTAGCATTAGTAACTAAATAGATATTTTTTACCCAATTACAATAACTAATGAGGTATTGTGATTATTTGTGATTAGTAATACTGGGTGGGTGTTAATAAATAGAACAAAATAAAATATAAAGTCAATTTTATTATTTATATATATATATATATATATACCCGGATGACCGATCTTTGCTCGGTTTTTTTTTAAATTAAATTTAGATACAAATTACATCATACATACATATCATACAATATTTTTTGATCTTATTGACATAATAGAAAAAACTGAACTGGTTATTTGAATAAAATTTTAATTTGATATTCAAATTAATCACCCATACAATCGATGCATCTTTGCCAGCACAGTGGTAGTTTATTGATGCCGTTCTTGAAGAAATCCACTGGACGGGTAAAGAACGGAAGTCTGTTGGCGTAAGGTCTAGTCAGTACAGCCAATGTCAGAGAGCTTCCTACCCCAGCTCTTGTAACTTGGATAAGGATCTCCTAGGTGTGCGTTGTTTGTAGTTAGCAGTGGCTGCATACAACCGCCAGTACGACATACTCCGCCGATCGTTGAGTCCCGTGATTCCGTGAGGCGTCGAGGTCACCGGCCCCTAGGCAGATTCTTGGCACTTTAAGACTTCCGTGTCTATTGTGCCTAGTTGCGTTTTAAAGTGCCACCACCGCACTTCCCCAACCCTTTTGTTGCAAAAGGGGTAGGCAGTGCCCAAAAGTGATTACGCCAACATTTTTAATCATCCTTACCATCCGCGTCGCGCATTGCTGCCGATCGGCTCGTAATAGATAGGGCTGTAATTAGATTACTGACTCACATTAGGTAGGTTCACACCATCATGTTAGATAAGGACAAGGGGGAGCCCCCACCTAAATCTAGAAAACCACCGGACCGTCCTGGCGTTTTGGAAAGACCGTTTGCGTACCGGGATATATTCCACCCGGAACGGACTCGAGTAGTGTCCTACTCGCAGATCCCAACCCGAAAGCCTTCATCACCAGGCAAGGAGCCCGCACCGAGGACCGCGCTCTCGCCCATCGTACCTGAAGGTACGACGGCGTGAACTGTTCCCCCCAGCAACAGCGGGCCAAGAAGACGCTGAGAAGGCACACTCCACCCGAGACAGCAGCATCCCATCAGGAGAAGAGGCAATGCATTGGTTCCTCCCACTCCTCGGATTACTCGACATCCGAGGAAGAATATGAACACCAGCAACCGGAAAACCCATCCGAAGATCACCACCCAAATCGCCATCGCCGATGAAACCAACCCCTCCCAGATCACCGGATCAGCATACCAGCATGGATGCTGTTGATCTGGAGCAGGGAGGGGAAGGGTCATACGGGTGGAGTGCAACCACATACGCGACCCTAGGACCAAGTACATCTGCCGGACATTGACCATCCGCGCCAACAACCAACCCGTCGGCCAACCAAGGCCTTCGATATGTTACGCCCAACTGGTAGCTGCCCCAGCAGTACCAAGGACAAGGACAGCTGAGGCACCTAAACCGCCGAAAGAAACATCGAAGATATACCCGCCCATAGTGGCTGAGTGCTTACCGGACTGTACGAAACACTTCGAGGTGCTCAACAGAAAGTTGGGCCACCCACCGAATGCTCGTCCGTTCGGGAAGGGGGTCAGATTTACCCCCCAGAGTCCGGAAGAATTCCGGACGGTATAAAAGTACCTAATAGAGATGACCGATAAAGTACCAGCCATGTCCTGGTACTGTTATACTCCCGAAGAGGACAAGCCCACAAAAGTGGGCATACGGGGACTACCAGTGGGCACGGATCCATCCGCGATAGAGATGGCTATCAGGGCAAAGGGGTTCCCAATCAAGTACGTGAAAGGAATCCCCCACCCCCCCGTAGAGGCAGACCTGGGTGCCTCTACTTCGCGCTGTTGGACCACCTGAGCCTGGAGCGCCTTAATGAGCTATACCAGATCGACGAACTCTTATTCATGAGGGGAGTCGTCATAGAGGCCTGGCAAGGAAGAGCGGGTCCTTCACAATGGCACCGCTACCAGGCCTTTGGACACACATCCACGAACTGCTTCAGGCCAGTGAAGTGTGTTCGCTGTGCCGGAGACCATATCGCTAGTAACTGCCCAAGGGGTAGAGATGAAGAACCGCGATGCGCAAATTACGCCAGAAATCATACCGCCAACTATCGCCGCTGCCCAGTCCTGAGAAGGATTGCAAGGAAGCAGGGGATTGCTCTACCGAGACTACTCCCAGAAGAGCTCAGAAGAGTCCCCCAGAGTCGTTCCAGGGCCGTGGTCCAGGAAGACGGGTGGACTACAATTAGAGGAAAGGGAAGGCAACCCGCCCCCCCCCTCCACCCGTCTCGGTACCCATAGAAACGGTGGTGCCGATTACCATTACATCCAAGGAAACCACCGGGGTGACACTTCAGCCCCCTGCTAACGACGCAATAGAGCGCCAAACCTCGCAGATGAGTAAGCGGGGGAGGAAGAAGAAGGAGAAGGTGCAGCCCCCCTCCTCAGGCAGCAACCTCTACCCCAACCCCAACGGTAACGATAGCCCAGGCGCAACCAAAGAAATGAAAACCAGAATCGGTAGAGTGCCAGAAAGGGCTCTATCGGAAAATAGAGCCCGCTCTACATATAGAGCGCGCTCTACCCATACACAAAGAGCAGTTGAACAACACCCGAGACCAGTGCCAACGCCTTCACAGGCTCCGAGAACACCATCAGCCGGCTTCGAGACTGCCGACGCCATCCAGTGCTTGGTTGGCATAGCAATCAAAGTCGGCAGTCAGGTCCTGGCAGACATCAGAGCCTGGACAGATCCCATTACAGCGGTGATGAAGGCGCTGGCAAACCTCCTGGCTCGGCGCTACGGAGGAGTCTAACCTGCGCCTCCTCTACTGGAACCCGGGTGGAATCCAGCAGAAGCTACATGAACTCCGCACTGTCGCCCAACAACAAGACATACAGGTCATCTTGCTGGGAGAGACGAAACTAAACCCGAGTACGCACATAAAGCTGCCCAACTACCATCTTTACAGGAGGGACGAGGTCACTTCTCAAGGGGCCGCCTACAGAGGGACGGCGATTCTAGTGAGAAGGGACATCGTCCATCAAGAACTCGAACTACCGGAGTACCAAACGATGCGATGCGATGCGCTCTATCGGTATAAAATGGAGGCGGCGGGCGAGGAACTTAGGATCTACGCAGCATACCGCCCACCAGGGACTCCATTTTGCTCCTCAGACCCCGGGGGTCTTTTATAGGAATCCCTCCTGCAGGAGAGACCTCCAGCACACCATCCCTTAAACACAGCGGACGACGTATAGGCCGCTGCTACCAACATGACAAAGGCGATTCAGGCGGAGAGGCCCTCCACGCTGCCTCTACGATCGTCCCGATGTCAACAAGGGAGAGACGATCTGCCGATACAGATAAGCGTGCAGATCAGGAGGAAAAGGGCGTTGAGGAGGCTCTGGGCGCGTACTCGCTGCCCGAGAATCGAGAAGCAATTGAACACCTTGTCGGAGGAACTGTCGGTTGCAGTCCAGGCACACTGAGGAGATGCCTGGGAGCGACGCATATGGAAGGCGGAAGAGCATGATGCGTCGCTCTACAAACCGACAGTTAACTAAAGCCAAACCTCCCGTTTGCCCGCTGACCAACAACGCGGGCGAACGTTGTTACGATGCCAAGGGTAGAGCGGATATCCTAGGAGAGCACTTCGAGGAGCAATTTATGCCGAACCCAGCAAGGGCAGAGTTCATGGAGCTTCATGCCCGAAAGGAGAGTCGCGTACAGGAGTTCCTGTCGTCGTCCGCGCCGCCTCTTGCAGGAGAGTGGTTCATCTCCCCCGCTGAACTGCGGAGGACAGTATAGAGTCCTAGTAGAGCTTGGTCGACTCTACAATGGCATATTGCGGACATCCCACTTCCCGGAGGACTGGAAGAAAGGCAAAGTCATCGTCTTGCCGAAACCCGGGAAGGACACGCGTAGAGCTGCCAGCTACAGGCCGATCACGCTGCTACCGCACATAGCTAAACTGCTAGAAAGATTGTTGCTAAGACGCCTCCGTCCGTGCATCCAACTTCGGGCGGAGCAGCACGGATTCAGGAGGGATCACTCAACAGCAACACAGCTGACTAGAGTGCTGCACCTGCTTGCGGCCGAGTACAACTGTGGCCGCACTACGTTGGGCGTCTTTCTCGATATCGAGAAGGCGTTCGACAGGGTGTGGCATTCTGGATTACTTTAGAATTGGAAGAACAGACCAGTGTCCCTCCTGCTATGTTGCGGCTAGTGGCGTCTTTCCTGGCAGACAGGAAGTTCTACGTCTGCGTAGAGGACGCCGTGTCCGCAACCAGAACCATCAGAGCCGGCGTTCCTCAGGGCAGCTGTTTGTCTCCAGTCCTGTACGCGGCTTATACCAATGATATCCCAACCCTGGCAGGAAGGCTGCAAGCGTGGGAGGATGACGTGGAATTGGCGTTATACGCGGACGATAGCGCTTATTTCACCTCGTCCAGAAGACCATATTGCCACTGCCAGGATGCAACGTCTGCTGGACCTGCTGCCACCATGGCTAGATGAGTGGAGGATGGTCGTCAACGTTGGTAAGATGACCGCTCTGCTCACCCGCCGCCTCAGGAACCTACCACCTCTGTTAACCCTCAATGGCCAGAAGATCGCGTACGAGAAGGCCGTGACCTATCTTGGGTGCTGGATCGACCGGACGCTGCGTATGACTGCGCACGTCGACTTCGTCGTCCGCAGAGCGCGATGTGCGCGGGCGATGCTCCGTCCGGTCCTGGCATCCAAGTTACCACTTAAAACCAAAGTGAAGATTTACAAGATGTACATCAGACCCATCATCACGTACGCTGCTCCGGCCTGGCACGCGCTTCTGAGCGAGTCTCTGAGGCGGCGACTGCAGGCCCAGCAAAATTTGACGTTAAGAACCATTGTCGTTGCGGGTCGCTACGTCCGGAATGACGTCATAGCGGCCAACCTGAAGATAGAAACCATCCAGGAGTTTGTGGCCCGGTTGGCGCGCGGACTGTTCGACCGTGCAGACAACGGGCCACACATACATCTTAACCTTTGGCCTTGCTACGAACCTCTCTATATTGATGAGGGGAACCAAAATTTACCGATTACGGACGAAATCCGATTTTGACACCTACAACGCCTAAATAAGGCTCCCAGGACCGGTCCATAGTAGTGGACCACGAGGACAATCCGGGTAATGGGGGCATACCCCGAGAGCCCGAGACCTGCAGGACCCCACAGTCCATGCGGAAGACATCAGCGTTGTAACTTGGAGACCGTCTGTTATGCGGTATGAGGTCATACGGGGACGAGCGATTGACCGGAGCTGGTTGGAGACGTGCAAGCTTCTCCATCACTGTGTGCAGTTCTTCACAGTTGACAGTCCTACAGTCAATAGTATATTATATATATATATATATATATATATATATATATATATATATATAATATATGAAAAAATGGGAGTTTTCTCCGAAGTTGTGCTTCGGTGAAGCTGCAACCTAATGGACCATGATTTGATATTTTTATGAAAAGAAGTGGCTGACGTCAATTATTATTCTTCTTATTATTTTTTTTGGCGCTACTGGCCTTTTTCAACATCACAAGATATTTGTAACAGCAAAAAAGAAAACTACGTATAAGTAAGTAAATCAGTAATATAGTGTTATGTATGATTCAGACTAAATAAAGGTTCCTAAAAATAGACGTAGATAAAGAAATTGCATAAAAAATTACGCAAATAAAAATGCAATAAACTTGTTAATTTTATAGGTAGTAACATATTAAAATAATAAGTTCTAACTACGTTCAAACTTGCGCATATAAAACCGCGGAATTTCACTAGTTTTATTATCAAAATAATAATTACAACACAACCCTACCTTAAGTTTGCCTTGATTTTACCAACTCAATCTCGTTTTAGAAGATCAAAACATAGAGGAAAAGATAGGAGAGATTTTTATTTAATATGGTTCATCAAATCCGTAAAAATAGTTTAAAATACTCACACAATAAAATTTTGAAGTGCAGGTAAAATATCTGCGACCAACATTTGCACAATTTTGACGTTCACAGATGTTTCACAACTTTTTGCCAGAACCATACACAAACCATAAACAAAATAAAGTCTCTAGCTCGTCAGAGGAGAGGAGCCGTGGTAGCTCAGATGGTGAGCGCTCGCTGAAATTTTCACAGTGCGCGAGCAAACCGGGTTCGATCCCCGCCGGCACCAATGAAATTGTAATTTTAAGTGTTAATTTACCACGTGCTCAGTGGTGAAGGAAAACATTGTGAGGAAGCCTGCATGTCTGAGAAATAAGAAAAAAAAATATTTCGAAGACATGCGAAGTTCGCCAACACGCATCCGATTCTACCTTTCAGAAATGAGCGGAGGCCTGTGCCCAGGAGTAGGACGTATATAGGCTATAACTTTAACTTTAACTCTAGCTCGAATAGCCTACTAATGAAATTCAAATGATCGGTTTAGGCAAAGTAAGGCTAGGTAAGTCAAATTAGGGCATTTTACAGTACTTACTTAGATATCTTTTACCTAATCACAAGCAAAAGTGTGTACCTAATCACAATACCTACTAAAGTATTTTGATTAGGTAAGTACACATTTGTGCACCATAATACCTACAAACCAAAAAATTAAATAAACAAAACTTTACATCTTCAACCATTTCAGTTGAACCAAGACAGGTATACTGTAATTATATGGTTTCTTGACTCAAGTCGTTTACTGCCGTATCGTCATTGTTCGTATTTAGCCTGCAATAAAGAATAAATTATATTATATATTGCATGAGAACAAAACGGAATTACTTGTAATAAATCATTTAGGTAGATATTTTAGCTATATATTTCAAAAGTTTCATATTATTTATAATATGGTAACCACAAAAAATATCACATCAAATTTCATAAATTCTGGTTATAATTTCATAACTCTATGGACTCAAAAGTGCGCCCGACTTACCCATTATCATTTTCAATTATTGGTAAACTTGAATAATTATTTTTGTCGTCAAATTCGCATTGAGGTATTTTTCTTCTCCTCCTAAAATAAAAATAAACTATGTAATAACACGTAGGAATTTAACGGAATAAAAGTAAGTGAACTTTGCATAATACATCAAATTACTTACAGAATTTCATTCATATTTAGAGCATTTTGACGTCGTTGACGTTTATTCTTCTTGAATTTAGGCATTTGCAATAATCAATCCACAAAATTATATTTTCATGATCGTAGCGTTTTTTTGTAAGTAGTAAAAAACACGTAAGCGCATCGGTTGGTTATTTGGTTATTGCACGAATACGGAACGTCGACGATGACGACGAGCGATACAGCTACCTCGTACGAACGCATACAACGTAATGCCGCCCGCACTCTGCGCACGCCCCTTTATCATAGAATTCACACAATATTTGGAATCATTTCAATTAAAAAAGAAAAACGAACTTAAAAAATTAAATAAAACGTGGAGAATATAGATTTTTAAATTATCTATCCATTAGTGTAATCCTCAAATGATTAGAGCGTTGCGTTTAGCAACAGATGCATGTAATCAAGAATTTTAGTCATTTTTTAGAAGTTGATATTAAATGTATTTATAGCACATAAAAACAAATTAGAACGTGGAATGTGATGAGAAGATATCGAACATTAATAATGTGCTTTTAGATGTAGTTTATTTTTCATAACTAATGAGATAATAGAGTCTGAAAGTGTCTGTCAGGGATATACCTTAAGAATTGATCCACTGTGACTAATCTAATTATTTACTCGACCTTCCTATTTGAAGCTCTCGATGCACGTAAGCAAGTTGACTGTGTCCACACAGATTTTCGCAAGGCATTTGACCGGGTGGACCACAAGATGCTACTAGAAAAAATTGCCTATAGTGGAATAAGAGGTAATCTACGGCGGTGGTTTAAGTATATAACATCGTATTGTAACAAAAATAAGTTAGAACTTAGTCTTAACAAATGTCAATCTATAACTTTTACAAAAAAGAAAAAAACCAGCTCTTGAATTTATCATTTATGTGGTTCCCCTCTATCTCAAAAAATAGCAATCAGAGATCTTGGCGTAACTTTAGACACTAATCTACATCTAGGTATACATATTGAAAAATTATTAACAAAGCTTATAAGATGTATGGTTTTGTCATCCGATCTAGTAATATGTTTAAAAATCCCTTGACTTACTTACATCTTTATAAATCCCTAATAATATGTCATTAAGAGTATGCAGTGACTATTTGGAATCCTCTATATATGATTAGAATTGTGCAGAAGAAATTTCTTAGATGTATCCATTATAAATATGCCAGAAAACAAAACGTACGAGTACAATGAACTGATGGCAAAATATAATCTTACCAGTCTTAAATCAAGGCGTACAATTCTCGAGGCAATGTTGTTTTTTATAATCTGCGTCACAATAGATACGACTGTATGGATATAACAGAGAATATAAATTATAGGGTACCTACCAGAGCACATCAGCGCGTGGCCCATTCTCATAAACTTTTTTCTATCAATTTATGCCGAACTAAAGCGGGACAAAGGTCCTCTTTATTACGTATGATACACTCGTACAATGAGCATTTTAATGATATCGATATTAATGCCATTGGACGAGGTAATTTAGGAAATTGTCACTGAAAAATTTAAACAAGTACTCATTGAGTAGATAACGGAATATATGACGGAATAATATATGAATAGATGAGCAGTGGTGTCATATAACTATATGTCCCTACAATGTTTGTTAGTTGATACTGTGTTTAGACTTTACTTCTAGATTAAGAATAACAAGATGTTGTCAATGTTAAGTTATACTCTGTAACAAGCTTTATCTATCATTGAAAAAATAGTGTAGTAATTACATTAGATAAGTTGATAATTGTGAACTTGTTTGTGGTCTGAAGTTTAATAAATAAAATTAAAAAAAGCATAATTTAGTAAACTTGCCATTTAATTACTAATTTTTTATTATTATTTTATTATGAAGAAGGAGAATTACATACATAAACACTCACGCCTGTCACTCAGAGGGGTAGGCAGAGACTACATACTTCCATTTGGCACGATCCTGACACACCTCTCTCGCCTCCTTCACATCCATACACCTACGCATGCATGCTCGTCGGTTAAGGGTACTCCTAATTTGGCCCGTTTTCAATAAATCGCCAATTTGGTCGATAAATTTTCGCCTAGGACGTCCCTTTCCGACTCTGCCATTCACTTCTGCAACATAAATTTTCTATATATTGTATATTTGGGTTGCGTATTTAGCAGGGATGGGAGATATGATAAGGATATAGAACGACGAGTGAACGCAGGAAACAGAGTAAATGGAGCCCTGCACTTTATTGTGAAGAGTCAAAATGTGTCGAAAAAGGCACGTATGGCAATTCACAATGCTATGTTGGTCCCTACTTTAACGTATGGTAGTGAAAGTTGGGTGTGGCAGAAGAAGCACGAGAGTAGAATAAATGCAGTAGAAATGCGGTCGTTAAGGAGTATGTTAGGGCTGAATCTGAATGACAGGGTGAAAAATTGTGTGATAAGAGAAGAGTGTGGTTTGCAAGATGATGTTGTGACCAGGATTAAGAAAGGAATGCTTCGGTGGTTTGGTCATGTGGAAAGAATGGATGAGGAAAGAGTGACAAAGGAGAATTAGTAGAAATAAAATGCAGTGTATATTATTTATAATATGATTTATTATTTAACTTTTTTTCCGTACTTGTCAACGCTTTTTTTTGCATTGGTGGCAATGTACGCTTTTCAATTCTAATTTTTTTAAATTTATTTATCAAAAGTATTCTTACATATTTGCTTGATTTGTACTATTAAACCAATAATAGTTGTATTGGTATTAAACAAATAATGGTTGTGCTCACATTCGCAACTAACGCACTGCTTTACATAAATATTTAATTAATTTGTTAAAAGTAAAAAAAAAAATGTATATACAAATAAATATACTTTCTTTATTGTGTAAGTGGTAAACACCCATTTGCAATTCCCACGAGGGACAGTTCGACGAACCGGTTCTATTAGGCAACGCAAACTAAACTTTACTTTACTTAACTATATACAGCCTGTTTCACTATTATACAAACTAAATTATGACTATGATTCTGATTGATTTTATAAGACGAAGTTCTTTATATTATCGTAATAATATTTTTTGAGTTTTTGTTTATAGTTTTTTGTGTTTAAGTCTTTTTGAATGTTTTGCGGGATGTTGTTTATAAGAGTTGGGATTAAAAATTCAATTGTTCGCCTACTAATTTGAGATCCTAGGCACAATCAATTTTTGTTTGGTAATACTTCTTGTAATTACTTTATGGGATACGAGCACTTGGATGCTTTTTCAATTAATAGGGTCATGTGAAGTTTCATTCAGCGGTTCCAAGTTGACTGTCGGTATATCGAAGTGCTGAAGTATTTTTACAGAAGGGCTACGATGGCTATTCGAGTACAGAACCAGAGTACGAAGCCTATCCAACTGCAGAGAGGTGTAAGACAGGGTGACGTTATTTCCCGAACCTTTTTACCGCTGCATTGGAAGACGTTTTCAAGCTACTGGACTGGAAAGGATACGGTATTAACATCAATGACGAGTACATCACTCACCTTAGATTTGCCGACAATATAGTCCTTATGGCAGAATCGCTGGAGGACTTAAGCACTATGCTCAATGACCTCAATAGTGCCTCCCAACGGATAGGTCTTAAGATGAACATGGACAAAACAAAGATCATGTTTAATGTCCATGTCACACCTATGCCGGTAGTTGTTGGGAGCACTATGCTCGAAGTTGTTGACGAGTACGTTTACCTGCGACAAATAGTCCGACTAGGTAAGTCCAACATCGACCGAGAGATCAATCGACGGATTCAACTCGGCTGGGCAGCGTTCGGGAAATTACGACGCATCTTCTCGTCAGCTATATCTCAAAACCTGAAAACTAAGTTGTACAACCAGTGCGTGTTGCCAGTAATGACCTACGGAACCGAGACGTGGTCCTTTACTGCTGGCCGTATGAGTCAAAGTCGCTCA
The DNA here is from genome assembly GCA_907164705.1 of Parnassius apollo. NCBI lineage: Eukaryota > Metazoa > Arthropoda > Insecta > Lepidoptera > Papilionidae > Parnassius > Parnassius apollo. Next base: position 4,213,984 of record CAJQZP010001030.1, on the reverse strand, counting down.
GCGAGCTATGGAGAGGGCTATGCTCGGAGTTTCTCTGCGTGATAAACTCAGAAATGAGAATATCCGCAGTACAACCAGAGTAACTGACATAGCCCAACGGATAAGTAATCTGAAGTGGCAATGGGCTGGCCATATAGCTCGAGGAACCGATAACCGATGGGGAAAAAAGGTTCTCGAGTGGCAGCCTCGCACCGGTAGGTGTAGTGTAGGGCGACCCCCCACTACATCGAGTGATGACCTGGTAAGACCTGACAAGAAGTCGATGGATGCGGGTGGTTCAGGACCGTGCTTTGTGGCATTACGTGGGGGAGGCCTATTTTCAGCAGTGGACTTGTGGAAGGCTGTAATGATAATGGTGATGATTGTGATAAAACCTGCAGATACTTAAAACAATCCTAGGTACTCAAGGGTCCTAGTTTAGGCTATCTAGCCTATCAAATTATTATTGCACGAATAGATAGAACAGAATGGACGCCAGGTGCTAATATCATGAAAGTGTAACAAAAAAATCGCGGATGGCGAGAGGAGATTGGCGACTTTCCGGCTTTGAAATGACGTCCGGTCGGACCGGATGTTGACCGTGCGACAAGCACTGGACTGCACTAGATAGAGCTTATCGTCGTTACTGTAAAATTTCAGATTTAGGTTAAAGTGTTTTAAATTTTTCAGAAGTTTTAGTATGACAAAAATAAAGTACATACATTACACTACTGGGAAACTCTTTTTCTGAGAAGGTTTTTAGAGCTGGTAAGAGAGAGTGTTTCCCTATTAAGTTCCGGCGGCTTTTGCATATCTTCGATATATTTTTAAATTTTCGGACATGTAGATGCTTGTTTTCTTTCGCCTATCGAATACGTACGTGAGGAAAAGTTTTTGCGAAATGAAAACACGAGAGCCTACACATTTAGTTCCGTGGGTCCATTGTTAGGTTACTATTGCAAATGTTATTAATAAAGATCACTCTGCGTACGAATTATAGTTTTAACCTTTTATGCTTACGTTTTTTAAAAGTAAGGATGATAAACTTACAGAGTACATTTGATGGTAAGTATATGTCATTTAATTGAGAAGTTTGAAATAAAAGTTTATCAGTTTCTATATAGAGTATTACATTAGTACACAAAGCAATGTAATAAAGACATTAATATTTAATTCGCAACCATCCGCTCAATTAAATACAAACCACTACTCCCAACACCACTACTCCCGGCACCACTACTCCCAACACCACTATTCCAGGAAAGACACACCATCGACGATAATACGACACGTGTTTCGCCTCTACACGAGACATGTGTGGTGTTGGGAGTAGTGGTGTTGGGAGTAGTGGTGCTGGGACTAGTGGTGACGCGATTAGTGCACGCAATTGAGGGAGGGCGGGATGTGCTCTTCAATTCAGGTCAGACGCATCATTGTATTTAATTGAGCGGATGGTTGCGAATTAAATATTAATATCTTTATTATAATGAATTTCCGCAAAGTAACGCCTGATTCTATCAATTATCAAAGCAATGTATCAATGGTTTGCTCTTCATTATTTTACATATTTTTATTTCATTTTTTTTAATTTTCCTTTTTATGAATATCTGTTTTTTTAGGTTTATTTATTTTTTTATCTATTTAATATAAAATAATAGGTCTGCAGTACCGGCCATTTCAAATCAGATATAATTTTTGTTTGGCTAAGAATTCTGATTTCAATTTTATTTTGTTTTAAAACATGGAATTTTTTAAAGTATTATTTATTTATTTTTAATTTATTTAATTTAATTGTTTTTTTTTAATTATTGAAAAAAATAAAATAAAAAATTGATTCTGTTTGACAATCGAGAGCGCTCAGAAAGTTGGTTGGACCCCGGTTCAGCACTTAAACAATGCCCTAAACAAAATCTAACCCCTACAAAAATGATGTCACTGTTAAGTGGTCTAGCCTATGTGATTCATCACAGTTTTTTACTAAACGAGATGAGCATTTGTGCAGATGTGTACGGTAAAGAACAAAACACTATGATGGAGAAGCTCGCACATCTCCAACCAGCTTTGGTCAATCGCTCATCCCCGCTGCTCCTGTACGACAACGCGCCACCTCATACTGCACAACAGACGGTCTCCAAATTACAATAGTAGTGGTCGAAAGCTCTCCCTTATCCGTAGTTAAAACCTAATACATTTTTACAACAAATATAATTACTCTAAAAGCTTTTGAAACATTATACATGAGTTGTAATCACTTTTATTAACAATCAAAATGCATACAATCAAAAATCGTCAATCAAAAAAATCTGTTATTTTAGTTTGTCCTTTGGAAATATCAGCTGTTATGGACACCACACACATGGTCAGTTAAAGTCATCAGTTGAACTGATATATCAGTTTGAACGGATTTAGGCCAAAGAAATTTCCACACACACGGTCAGTTCAACTGATCATTCCAACTGATCAGTTCAAACTAGGACTGGATATTTTTTAAATATCGTATTTTTGATATATCGATAATTATAAATATATCAAGTGAGAGTTTTATTTATCGTAAGTTAATATACAGTAAGTCAATATCGGAGTTTTATACATCGAAAAAATATCGATATATCGACTTTATTTAAAAAATTTCATTTCATTCAAAAATTCAAAAGTCATTTACTTTAGTTCATTTATTTTATTTATTAAGAAAATTAAATGTCAAATATATGGAAATGGTCTATTATAGTTCCTATTAATTGTTGTTTAACTTAAATAAGGCGATTATGTGTACCAATATTTCAGTAAGAGTTTTCAAAAATACTCGTTATTTTATGTGTTCAGCTGTTTAATATCTTTAGGAGCACAGGTGCTATAGAGATAGCACCTGTGCTCCTAAAGGTGATATAGCTGTAGAAATCAAATCTTTAACAGCTATTTCTGATAGAACGGGAGTAAACTGTCTACACAGCCGTCAGTCGATGACGACAGTAACTCAAGTTCATAAGACGCCTAACTGATCAAAATAAATTGAGGTTTATATTAAATTTAAGCTCTTGTTTCGTCGTTTCCTCTATTAGTTCACACGCGCAGACACTTTATACAAAAAATCGCATCACTTTTACACATATCAAAATCCACTTCAAACCAATTATTTAAACGATAAAACAGAGGAAAAAATCCGTCGACGGTCAAGTTTCCGCCAAAACACACAGTTAGTAAAGTAGTTATAAGTTTCGTAGAATATAGTAATTTAATACCACATAGATATGCTGTACAAAATTACATTTCTTTTTAAAATAATAAATAAATAAACTGGGGAAAAATTAAAAGCATAAAATAAAGTACAGTAGATTGCGTAGTAGTAGATTAAGGGGATATAGTAACTCAGCTCAAATTCTAATTTCGCCCTCACTTCCCCGCGCGTCGTATGCTATGTACCGACGTGTTTGTAATCACTAATACTGTAAGTAGATAGATACTTCTTTCATTAGGTTTATCATATTTATGCCTGTTTCTTTACGCCAACCCAGTCGCTTCCTATTTTTATTACGGTTATTACCCATTTTAATTTTACGTCGTCCTTTTGTGTAATGTATATTCTAATCGTAAATGACATAACTTCCCCCTTCAAAGGCCGAAGCGAAACTGACCGGACGGCAGGAAACAAGCTTCAAGATGCCGATAGTTTAGGTAATTTCTTTTTACAGTGAAAATATTAATGGTAATTAAAAAAAATAAAAAACGTAAGACCTGCTTTATAGTTAGTTCAGTTAGTATGCAAAGTTTCATGATCTAATTTAAAGTATTTTATGAATAGCAGTGGTTTATGGTTCAGTTTGGAGGTAACTTTGGATTTTTTTTTCTATCGAGAAAATTTTACGGAATCGTGTTTTCATCTAACATATCGTAGTATTTAATTCCTCAACTTTACCATATATTTATTTCAAAATTAATGCTGCAATATTTTCGGCATAACGGAGGATCTTGCTAAGCCATTTGAGGTAGTATTTTTAAAATTTCCCCATAAATGATTTACGAGAAAAAATAAAAATATAAACTTTTATCGAAAAAAATATTGACCGTCGATATTCATATATCAATGCTTAGCTCAACGCGCGACCATCGTATGGCTGCGTCATCGAGCGAACGCGCTAATGCTGCTGCTTCACTAACGGGAAACGTCAATGCCCATAAACACAGCAATTATTGCTTTAAACTTAACACGATAAAGCTTCTATCAATGTATATTATTGATCGAAGCGATAAAGTGAGTGGCTACACTTGATCGCTTAACGTCATTAAATTTCAATGCCATTGAACGGTGTTAAATTTGGCGTTAATGTTCCTTGAAGACTTTTTATATTTGTTAAAAATGGTTATATAAAAACCCATTAGGCTTTCCTTCGTCTTTCTAATTCTTCGATAGTTGTTTTAAAAGATAATAATTGGATAATTCGTGGCAAAGCATCATTTTGCGATGTACGATTCTTAAAACTTTTGAGTCTCGGATCCTACAAACATGGCGCTGATTGCAGAATCAAGAAACGTGATACACTGGCGCTTAGAGTGTTAAAAATCGCGGAAACTGTCACACCACAAATATGAACGATACAGATGGTCACAGTTCAAGTGATCATTCCAACTGATCAGTTAAAACTAGGACGATACTGAAATAATCGAATTTTCGATATTTCGATAAATAAACTTATATATAAAACTCCGATATTGATATATTTACACATAATTATCGATATATCGAAAGTCCGAAAATTTAAAAAAATATCAACAGTCCTAATTTGAACTGATCAGTTGAACCGACCGTGTGTGGATTATTGTATTGAAGTGAAAACTTCTTTAGCATCGTTGTGATTTGAAAGTCTATTAAACGAAAAAGGGTAAAAAGACAGACACATAAATTCATAAGATTTAACGTGAGAGAATGAGATAGGAAGCATTATAGCTCAATGCTATTGAGAAAAAAGTCAAAAAAAACAAGGTACGAAGGTGTCGTGTTTCTATGGAATAAACATGCAGTGAAGAACGGCTAAAACTCAACTTCGTAATAGGTAAAGTTGATATAAATATTTTTGTAATTATTATTGTGTACTATATAAGGTATATTGAAAAGAGTACAAACATTAGAAGGGAAATTAATCTCCTCGTCGTAAAAATTTGTGGCTGTCCCGTATTTTTAAAAGTACATTAACAATGTCGAAGACTTCTTTAGATATTTTAAACATGGTCGGATTAAAATATGTCGTTTAATTAAAATAAGTAATAAAATAAATGAGTCCAAGTAATACTAATTTTAATTAAAAAAAAACCATCAAAACCGGTAGTAGGTAGTTTCGTGCGTTTCCCATCTGTATGGTTCACTTTTTATAATCTACGATTTTCATATAGAAATAGAGGCATAAAGTAAAAAATTAACAAATACAATTAACCATATTGGAAAAAGAAACTTTCATTAAAAATTCATGATTTTATAAATTCAGGCCATCTAGCGTCTATTTTACGTACCACCTTGGGTGTCAATCAGTTGTTCGATAAAGTGACTACCTATAGAATGAAGTACGTGGCCCTATTATAATTTAACTCGAATGAAATATAATATCTATGTGTCTAATATATATATATATATATATATATATATATATATATATATATATATATATATATGTATATATATGTATATATATATATATATATATATATATATATATATATATATATAGGATTGTTACATTTATTTACTATAAAATTAAATTTTCCTATATTTTATGCCGAGCTTGTGGTTAAATTTGTAATATTAAATAAATCATTTGAAAATAAACATGTAGTTTTTAATGTATTAAGATGCTTGGTTATATATACATTCTAAGATTAAGACGACATTGAGACTGTGATAATATTATTTAATCCACTCGACAGGGTAAAAAATAACTTTTAACAAAAAGTAAAAAAAGTAAAAACTGACTTCAAAGAACTAAAAAGAATAAAATGATACCGCATTCTGAAGTCGGGGCTTTAATTCTTCTAATTATGTCTTAAGCAACGAATTCAGATTGTGTAATTATTTTGTTCTTTTAAATTCTTTTAAGTTGGCAATTAGTTTTATAAAAAATGTTTAGTTTTGTAAACTAATCTTTTATTAAACCTAACCAGTCAATAGTATTCACTCTTCATTACTTATTTTTTGTTTCTCATGTTTCATTACAATTAACCCGCGTATCTTTCGCCTTGTTGTTTACGGAAACAACGTCTTTCTTTAATCCGGTCATTAGAATGTGTCGAAATTTTGATGAGCTGAGACATCGTAACGCTGATCTGGACATTTTTAATTCTAACATTTCACAATTTAGAAGATCTGTAAATTGCTATTTTAAATATGTAAATTTCACGGATATCATTAAATAATTTTTTTTAACTATCACTCTTACTATGTATTATTATAAAAAATAAAAATATAATTTTCTTTACAACCTTCCGCTAAATAAATACAATGAAGAAAATTTGCAAAGAAATTTAAATTTTTATTTTTTATTATAACGGATTTCCGCAAAGTAACGCCTGATTCAATCAATTATGTATTATTAGTTTTTTTTCTTTAATATTTGTTGTCATATTTTGTTTTGCTGTGCATGCACACTTTATTGGATTATAGACTAGTTATAACATTTTTGTTTTTGTAAATGTGTTATGTATTGTCTTCAATCTGTTTGCGTGCCTTATTAATAAAATAAATAAAAATAAAAATTACTTTCCTGTACATATACCAACGAAGAAGCAAAATGCTTGGCTAATTACTCCGAATACATTCGGTTTATGTCATAATAACATTTTTTTATATATTAATCTTTACGAAAAACTTAAATTTACTTGCGAAGTTTTTCAGTTTTCAATTTTATAACGTATTTTGAAATAAAGTCGTCGATTTAAACATGACGACTTTTTGATCCTATTATGGAGAGTACGTTTGGCTACCGCTACATTATTCAAGATAGGGATTGACACAGGGGTGTTTGAAGGTTTGCTGCATGCGAAGGAAAGTAACGATGTGACGGAAAATAAAATTGAAGTTCTTTGTTGCGTGTCTTGTTTTTTGAAGTAAACATTATGTATTTTAGGGGTAATTAAACCTTTATTTATGTTTTTTATAATTTTCTTTCTTAGCCATTCCGCTACTGGTCATGGGCATTCATGTAGCAGGATTTGTTATCAACCAAGTCTGAGTATTTTACCATAAAGTACAAATACTCGTACAATACTAGATAGATTCATTCATTTTACCGCCTTTAAACACTAGTAGCCAATACCCAATACAAATAAGTAATATAGTTCATAGGTAATAATTCTAAGTTGTTATTTACCTTTTTTATAATTTTTTTAAACATTACTCATTTAAACATTACAACTTTATTTGCATAACAATTGCAATATTAAAAAATAATACTACGAAATTTTAAAACCGAGGGACTTTAGACGAGGAGCTCTTCGGATAACATCTTTCGGAAAATCGTGACGGGAGAACCTGCCAACCTTTTACATAAAATTTCATGAAAATTAAATTCGACACGAACACCAATGATTACCCCTGTCGTATTGCTACTCGTATTACTATGTGCAAAGTTTTCTTATTTTGTGACTGTATTCAAAATTTCATGCCATAAGTCACTATTCTGAGCCTAGCCGATGCGTAACCTATACCCTTATACTCTGTGTTCACTGATTATTTTCATTGACTAGTAATATCCCTAAAATTACTGTAATAGGTGTCTCAAAAGTAGGTTACAATCAAAATATGTTTAATGTTCATGACATATTTCCTACAACAAATAATTATATATTTTTAATGTATATATGTAGGTATTTTCAACCGATTTAAAAAAGAGGTTTTCAATTCGAATGTTTTTTTTACGTATTACCTCATAACTTTTTTCTGGGTGTACCGATTTTGATGATTTTTTTATTTGAAAGCTGGTATTTCTAATATAGTCCCATATAAATTTGATCAAGATCTGAAGTAGTTTTTGAGTTATACTTAATAATGCGTATTTAATTGATTTCGACTACATTGATGATGACTCATTTTATTTAAATTGAAGTCGGTTGCACAAATTTTTTAATATTACCACTTGTATTATAAGGGAGGAGACGTTATATTTTGTAATAAAAATAAGAATGATTATCGAGCATACAGTCCACCTGGTAGTAAGTATATGCTGTGGTTCATAGAAATCAACATCTATACTCAATTAATAATCAAAATGTAGATGCCTTGTCCCCTTGAGGATTAAGATGGAATGTGTGGTTACCAGTAAAAAGGATCTCCGGTTCTCTACACTCACAATACGAAACACAGCATTATTCTGCTATTTACATGCTAGTACTCGTATTTTGTGGGAAAGTCCTTTCCCAGTCGAGCAGACCTATTAGTCTACACGTATACACGTATACTATATATAGCCCTACACGTACCTACCCGGATGCTCTGACCCATTCGTGCTGCAGCCATAGTATTGCTGTAGCTTGGCATTTTTTCAAGGAATATAAAAATAGGGTAAAAATTAGGTACATCATCGCTTCACATAAGGCACATTTACAATTCGACATCCGATGGAGGAAAAAGTTTCTCGGGTGTCAGACTCGTACCGGTAGACAAATAGAAGGGCGATCCGTCACTAGATGGAGTGACGACCTGGTAAGCCATGCTGAAAGTCGAAGGTAGCTCTGCCTTGTGCTTTGTAGCGTACCGTGGGGAAAGCCTATGTTCATTCAGCAGTGGACTTGTGAAGGGTTGTGATGATTATGATGATGATTAAGGAACATTCTTGAAATAAAGAATATTAAGTAGGAAATTAAATCATTCATCATCATTGGGTTGGATTTACAATCGTTTGGCAGGAATTTAGGGGAATAAGGTGTTGTATTTGGTAAAGGGAGAGGTGTGGTCGCCGATTATAACAATATCACTGGCAAAATGGGTAATACTGGCATATAAATGGGTAATACATGGAAAAATGAATGCAATATTACTGTGAAAGCTGGAGAGGATACTTAATTTTATGTAAGTGCGTACAATTATACTTCTATGGTATTTATATTTTCTGTGGTCTATACTCTCGTAATAAATTATGTTTACAAACAATAAAGACATTATTTTTATATACTTTAAACCCAGGAATCCTTTCAGTTGAGTTAGTTTAGAAGGCTGCGGCGTGAGCGAAGCGCAACGCGGCTCCTTGTGTTTTTAGTTAGTAATTATTTCTTTTTTTACCGCCCTGAAATATGAGCACCCAGAAATGCTTACAGTTGTTATAGGGTACACCCTCGCTTCCCCTCCTGCCGGAGAGACAAAAATGTTATAATTTTGAGTTTAGATACTACATGCTAATACAAATGGTTGCAAGCGCATTGAGAGTATGCGCCACAAAGCTATGCGCAGCATACGAAATCAGACATATACAGTGGCCTTGTATATGTTACCAATCAATAATCTAGGTATTCTTAGTCTAGGATAGACGTTGTATCTCCACTATTTGCCGGAGGCCACAAGGGTAGAAGTCACAGGATGAGAGGCCGAATCTTACGGTACCCAGGGGACAAGATGCGGTGGGGGATTCTCTAACGTCGCCAAAATACGTTCAATTTGACACTAGAAGGTACAAACATTGATTAAAATTTATCATAAAATTAACGATCATGAGTACGTAAAAGGATGGGTACTGAGAATGAGTTTTCACTGAACAAATTCTATAACATTTTTAACTTTCCGTTTAAAACTTAACAGACAGCCTGCAAAGTCCCATTGATGGACGCAGGCCTCAGGTTGATAGAGGTTTTGGAACACAGTACTTTCCTTCGCGACGATCCAATGCGGGTCGGCGGACTTATTCTCAAATTTTTTAATACGATGTTTTCTTGCAGTGCTGATAATGGTGTCAATTTATATTCTAAAATTTCATTAGTCATTTTTTTCATTTCATTTTATTAGCTCTCAAAAAAGTAGTGCAGGCGGGATTACACTTAAAAATTAGCCTTTGCCCTAGTCCTTATTTCATTTGCTTTTTAGTTTTACTTCAATAAACTTAACTTCTTACTTTCTATTCAGCGATGAAAATATATACGTCGTATTAACGCTTGGTCGTTTCTCACTCGAAGTAGGTACCCTTCGCTGCAAGTCGAAGGGTGTTCGAGATTTTCTACTTGTAATTTTTCTCAGCCATATTGCAGTGCTGCTCGTTGCGCCCAATAACGCGCTCAACACCCGCTGTTGGATATAACTCGAGGGCTAAATGAAACTTTTTGCTGCAAAACATAACTTGTCACGTGCGAATGGTGATTATGAATTGGCTTCTACCGTGCAAAGTTACTGTTATATATACAGAGTAGTTTGATAAATGTGATTAGTTTTTAAGAGTAATATCTCAATTGTTTTATGTATTTTTTCGAAATGTTATATACATTACGAAATAATTATCATCTAACTTTACGAAAAAAATAAAATAAAAATCGAACCTTATGTTAGCGAAGTGTTTTGTAGATTAACAGTACCTAACTCTAAGTTTGATATCTTCGGCCCTCTACACTCACGATATGAAACACAGCAGCATTAAGCTGCTATTTTACGTTGGTATTCTGTGAGAGCGTGGTCCTCCCCGGTCGAGCCGATCTATTCGTGCTAAAATTATAATATAGCTGCAGCGTGGCGCTACCACGTAAAAACCACGTAAAGTGATTTATTTTACATCTGCATGTACAACATCAACTCCTCCACGTATTTGTTTCTCAAGCTCAATGGAAGGAAACATCTGAAAATTATAATTCGATTTCCGCCACTGCACTTAAACCAAGAAAAAGAAAATGTAGTAACAGCAAAAAAAATTAAAGGCTCCTAGCTAAAAACCTTTTTTAAATAAAAAAGTTTCTTTACAGTGATTTTTTTGTAGATCTTAAGAACCACACTAATCTTGAACTAGCACAACTTTGTCCAAATCTTGGTAAAATATTCTTAGCCCTTAGCCTGAATGCAAGCCAACTATTGCAACCAGCTGATATCACTGGATTTCGGCCCATCAAAGCTGTGTGACCTAAAGCTGTTCGAATAGCGGACAAATAATTTGACAAAATCGTTACTAAAACAGATAACCTGTATGAACAATTGCGTGTTGCCCAACAATTTTACCGAATTTAAATAAATCCACGTTATGAAATGGTTTTGAGACATGTGGGTTGTGCCCATTTAGTCCAGACAAAGTGAATGACACATAGTTTCTGGTGCACTTGAAACCACAGCAAGAGATTTTGGATTATCACCGTTCTGTGCATATGAATTACCAAATATTTTAAGAATAACGAATAATAAGACTGAAACGCCTGTATCAAATTCGCGTTGTGGTTTTTCACTTAGTTATAATTCATCAGTACCAGAACTTATACAAACTGCAGAGAATAATGTTGGCTATCAGAAATAAAACTAACCATTATGTTTTTCATAAAATTGGCAACAACTTTACATTTTGTTGGAGGTGAATGTATTTTTTTTTGTATTTTTTTAAACGTTACCTACGCACTAGGATTTTCTTCTGTACCGTGAGGGTAGTTTACAAACACAAATTTCACAAGGACAAACATCCAGACCCGGAACAATTACTTGTAGGCCATACAAATACTTGTTCCGTGCGGGATTCGAAACCGCAGCACCCAGCACAGCCACTCATTGCTAAGCCACTGCGCCACGGACCTGTCAATGGGTCAATGCTGTCAATGGGAATGGGTGATTCAAAATTACAAAACCTTTTAGAGAAAGCCCTAAAATATATATACAGTTTTTGTCAATGCTAAATACCCATCAAAAAGCAAAATGCGGGTTAACAACAGCTATTTAATGCGAACAACTAAAGATTGGAAAGCTGCTGAGCTAGAAAAAAAAATTGACAAAAATGGATAAAGCAGAATTGAATCGCTCAGCCAAATATAGAAACAAATTATTAACAAACAAGGCGAACAAAACTAAACTCTGCCATTACATACATCAAATGTTTTAGTTAAATCAGTTGAAACCTCAAATTGAGAAAAAGTTTAGTTAGCTTTAACTACTTCAGAATTACCGAGCAGAAAAATTTTAAGTGGCTTTAGTTAACCATCCAACTACGCAATAGGACGAACGGGGACTGCAGCCTTTATCTACAAAATATTCCGAGAGTAGAAAGATTTTATTAAAACCCAAGAATTTATAGAGAAAATAGATTAAGAAAAACCAAAATAAAATCTATGTACACAAAATATCGAGAAGACACGAATGGTTTTACTGAAAAGACATCAAAAAATGTATCAGAAGAAAGAAAAAAAAATACAATAAACCAACGAACCACTTTTAGATGAAAATCTAAGAAAAATAGTTGAAGATTTGTTAAAAATAAGTATATTAAAGTTCGAAGTTGTTGACGAGCATGTTTACCTGGGGCAAGTAGTCCAAATTGGTAAGTCCAACTTCGACTGAGAGGTCAATCGACAGATTCAACTCGGCTGGGAAGCGTTCTGGAGATTGCAACATATCTTCTCGTCAAGCATACCTCAAAATCTCAAAACTAGATTGTACAACCAGTGCGTGTTGCCACTGATGACCTATGGACCTGAGACGTGGTCCTTCACTGCCGGCCGTATGAGGAAGTTCAAAGTCTCTCAGCGAGCTATGGAGAGGGCTATGCTCGGAGTGTCTCTGCGTGATAAACTTAGGAATGAGGATATCTGCAGTAAAACCAGAGTAACCGACATAGTCCCAACGGATTCGTAAGCTGAATGGCAATGGGACGACGACATAGCTCGAAGAATCGATAAACGTTGGGTAAAAAAGGTTCTCGAGTGACAGCCTCGTACCGGCAGGTGAAATGTAAAGCGTCCCCCAACTAGATGGAGTGACGACCTAGTAAGACATGCAGGAAGTCAATGGATGCAGGTGGCTTAGAACCGTGCTTTGTGGCATTTCTTGGGGGAGCCCTATGTTCAGCAATGGACTTGTGAAGGGCTGTAATGATGATATTGATAATGAAGTCTAATAACAATAGGATGGAATTTAGAAAGATCTGTATAACTTTTTACAACTTCCAATAGTGTCAATGATTATACTTAATTTATAATGCCATTCACTATGATTAGGTGACACTAATAGTAATAATCCTTTGAAAAATTTTAATTAGATTTTTTAAATAATTAAACGTTCGTTTTAATATATAATAAGTCCTTTTATTTAAGGCTCTGTAAACGAAACTCCAACAAAACAATCAAAAATGTTACAAATTTTGTTTGTTTACGAGTATTACTCACTTTTAAGATACCCATCCCTATTTTCTAGATGTTAGCGCTGTTAGTCCATGCGACTCTCACAGCTTTATCTGACTCAGAACTAAGATATCCATTACACACTTTATGTCAATTACTATAACCGCCACGCTAGAAAAGCAAATCGGCATTGTTACTTTCACGCAAAACTATTCAGACGTTGATTACCTCCATCGTACTGGCTTCCATAAAATATTGGAAATTTTTATCATAGAGCAGGCGTATGGAGCCGTGGTAGCTCAGATGTTTAGCGCTCGCTAGCTTTAGCCCGCCGGCACCAATGAAATTGTTGATTGCAATTTTAAATGCTGATTTACCACGTGCTCGGTGGTGAAGCAAAACATCGTGATTAAGCCTGCATGTCTGAGAAATAAGAAAAAATATTTCGGAGACATGTGAAGTTCGCCAACACGCATTTGCGCAGCGCGGCGTATACTTCCTTGCCCTAAAACCCTCTCAGTAATGAGAGGAGGCCTGTGCTCAGTAATGGGGAGTATATAGGCTGTAACTTTTCACTCACTCATTCTTCACTCACAGAGAATATAATCTCTACGTTTTTATTGTCATCGATTTTATTACGGAATATTTGATATTAAAAAAAATTACCCCACACTATGTAAGCTCGTTCTATGTCTCGTGTAGGCGTTTTACATTATATAAATTGTACGTAGACAAATATACGTAATAGATCTATTTACACATGTTAAATACTTAGTAGTTATAAATTAATCAAAAGTTGTTACAGCCTATATACGTCCCACTCCAGGGCACAGGTCTCCGCTCATTTCTGAGAGTGTTATAGGGCAAGGAATTGTCCGCCGCGCTGGGGCAGCGTAAAAATAAATACGTGTTGGCGAACTTCACATGTCTTCGAAATATTTTTTTCTTTTTTACTTTATTTTTCAGTCATGCAGTCTTCACGATGTTTAAATTACTTAGTTTCTGCATTATTATTGCTTAAAAATGTTTGTCTGTACTACTACTTCTAGGCGACAGTTTTTACTGATAACAAGTCCTGTTACGCCTGAAGTTTGCTGGTTAGTCATTTATGAATGCTGTATAACGAACGGCAAACAATTTAATCAAATAAAGACTTTATGCAGATAGTAATAACGCACGTTTACTAGTAGTTCTAATTATGATTCACTATGTACGGAGAGCTGGGAATGCTTCTGTAATGAAAGCTTCTAACACGACGACGCATTGTCAGCACTTGAGTGATGCGATGTCGCATTTTTTGTAAGCGCGACATTGTCTTTATGTCGACCTACAAACGCAGCAAACTGGAAACTGCATCACTGTCGTGAACAATGTAGGGAGCACTCTGTTAATTGTGAACAAGATAGGAAAAAAAATGTTGCTTAAAACTAAACGAGAGCATAATAATAATAATAATTTAATTAACACAGAGTTAATTTACAAAGCATTGATACCCTAACTCCTAAACTAGGTTAACTTGTATGTTAGGAGGCAGTTTCCCTCCCATTAAATTACCTTATTTTCCGTGTAAAGAAAAAGAAAAAACGTAGTGTAGCGTAGCGTACGTGCGTGCGTGCGTGCGTGGCCGCGAGTTTACGCGCATTTGTGTGTATGTGTCTTCTGTATGTGTGTGTGTGTATGTGTCTTTGTGTGTCTGCACTTGTGTGTGCGCGCGTGGGTGTTAGCATGTGCACAAGAATAGGTACTGCGATTGAAACGCATCCTATGACTTACTTCTACTCTAAAGTAATCTATAAATTAATTAATCTCATCGAATAAGGTATATTTTAAAGTTCTTTTACGGTGTACCGCCGAGTGGTCCATGCCGTTCAATAGGTGACCTCTCTAAAGGGGAACCAACCATGAAAGTACTACAAATTCACATGGAATTCTGTTTGCAATAATTAAACTTTAACACACAAAGAGTTTTATTGATGCTTTAACACAAATGAAAGTAAGGTAGGTGATTGTTTAATTTACCTGAACGTAATGTACCTAATAATGATTAGTGATTAAAAATAAAAACTGTTTCATATTAACGAATAAAAGTAGTAAATATAAATAGAAGTTTTAAATTTATACAAGGATACGATATAGCTGTAACAAATCACAAAGAATATTTTCGTACCGTACCAGATGAAAATGAGAAAGCTACGACGAAGGATTTATGCACACATACAAATTACGTTGGTACGGAGTGGATAAGGACGTGTCGTTTATCTGAAACGCAAACGTAACCCCTAAAAACTCCATCGCCCCTTTTAATCCACCTGAACATGTTTTACGATCGTCTACTTTTACGCATAAAAAGTTTTGACACCCAACCTGCTGCACCAATAAACATCAGCCCCATAACGACTACGCCACTTTGCTCGTTTTATGGATATACTTATTGTTTTAATATACAACGGCGTTCGCTTTAAAAAATATTTTTAAGTATAAACATTTGTTGCTGAAAAGATTTGAACATAAAAAATACAATTTCTGTATATTACATTTAGCCCTCTAATTATGATAGATTTCTAGTTGTTTCGGTCAAAAACAGATCCTTTAATTAAATATTTTAGAACTTATAAATTTATTTTTAAACATTTTAAAATCTATAACCAACACTTTACAATGCTACGTTCTGTCGTCAGATGGATTTTAAAACTAATTTTTTTTGGATCTTCTACGCAGCTCGACACTGAGAGACGATCTGAATCAAACACAAAATCTCCGTTAGATCTGGATTATTATATAATAAACCTCCGGTATTCTTGCTCTGCTCCCGATTCTGTAAAAATTGAGCACGCAATGTTTGGATTTTTATTTTCTTCAATAATTGACAGAGCTTTTTTTATTGAAGGGGGCATTCTCACCTGCGCGCGGTACTATAAAGCTTTACTATAAGGAATGTCTGATTGTCCTACCCCTTATAAGTACATAGAAACACAAGTAGGACTCTTGGACAAATTTAGAGCAACGCAAGAAAAAAAAAGGTTTAATTTCTCCTGCTGTAATTATCGTACATACTGACCACTAACATAAGTAAGAGCTATTTAAAAAAAAGTTTTGGAATGTAATTTTTTTCAAATTTTATTTCTTTTTATATAATTATTACGTTCTTTATTACTGCGGCAATTTATGCCAACCTTGACTACCTTGTTTATCGTGTTAAGGTTGATCAATAAGTTGTTGGAAATGCAATGAAACTCTCAAAGAAATATAAAATTTGTAGCTTTTTTTTAAAGAAGAAATCCTGCCCTCTCTAAATTGAGAGATCTTAAGAACGCTTTACAGGAAGAATTGAAGCAATCTCTCTAGATTTCATTGACAACTTGATAAGAAGTATACCAAGGAGACTGTAAGCAGTTTGAAGAGCTCGAGGGGACAACATTAAATGCTGATTTCTGCTCATTTATTTAAAAAAAAACTACAAAAGTTTTTTGTCTATAATTGTTTTTTAATTTGTAAAATTTTTGTCATTTGATAATTTATTATTTTGACGTTGCAATTTTAAATGAATGAACAATAAGAAAAATCCAAATTAATAAACAGTTAAGAATCCATGATACCACAAAATTACCAGAAATATGCATGATATTTTGTTTTATACACTTTTTTTCGTTCTTGTAAATTTGTCCGTAAGTATATGAAAAAAAGTTGTAAAGTAATTGATTTTGCCATGTCTAGGGATGGATGTGGAGCTACGCTGCAGTTGAATTATGGCTGCGTTTTAAATGGATCAGTCCGATCAGAGAAGACCACGCTTTCACAGAATACCAGCGTAATACTGGTAATAAGGCATTTCATCTTAGTCCTTAGGGATGACATGAATCTGCATTTTGTTTTTAATCGATAATAGATGTAGGTTTTGTATTTGTTCACTTGTTTATCATTCTTACTTCTGTAAATGTAAATATGTAATTAGCAAAAAGGCACCAATATGTATTGTCACCGAAAACTGGCATCGCAATAAGTACACGCGACTTACAACGCTCCCGTCCTTCTGACGGTAGAGTTTTTTATCGTTGAGCCGAGATAAATGTCCGGTTAACGGGGGTCCAACGTTGATTTATACGGGACGTCCGTCAGGGCAACGAATTACGAAGGCTACGATGTAAATCACCTGACGTCCGGGCTAAATCGATACCGAGCTAATAGGTTTTTCATAAAAACATGAAAAATCCAATGTTTGGTAGGGTCAATCTAATCAATGTTTGAAGAATGTTTGTGTAAGCGAACGGAAATTAAAATTAGGTATATTTGGGTGTTTGTATTACGCTCATATTTATATAACACTTTACTCTAATCAACGGAGAATTTGGATTTTCTTCATATTTAATATTTAATCTGAGATATTTTAAATGATACCACAAAGATATTAAAGACGTTAGTTGGTACTCGTAGTGTGATATGTAGAGTAGCGCACACTGGTTCAAAAAGTACCGTCGTATGTACAAAAAATATTCAACCTCATTTTTTTCCATTTTTTGTTCCATTAGATACTGATCATATTGTACGTCCGTGACAAAATTCACGTTGACATGGGGTGACATGGTACATGGCAAAAGGTAGTTATTTAAAGTACATTTATTGTGAGTTTGATAAATTACAGATATACAATTTCAGTTACAATTCTGATACAAGTTAAAACCCAGACTGTGTAAAAAGTTTAGTAAAAAGTAAATATTTATATACTCTATGTCACATCTACAATTAAGGCGAATCTAATGATCCCCATAGGCTAAAATGTATCAAGCCATTTAGGCCACAGAGTGCTAAATAAAAAGACATGCTTACCTATATGCGCTCGAATAACATTACTTACCCTCCTTCTAACGCAGTCAGGTAATAACTTTAGCAATAAAATGTAATAGGTATTCATCATATTGTAAAATCAATCGAGGTTTATCATAACTTTGTTGTCTATCATGACTAAGGGTAAGTCCACACGGCGCGTTGACGTAGCACTATCACTACGTCGTTTAACATATTATACTAATAACCGTAGCGTACAGTGTACATGGTGAGCAGCGTTGACGCAACGCGCACACGACTGACCGAAAGCCCCCGAGACGCAGGGGAAGGGGTGTACGGCTTTCTACGCCGGAGCGGCAGCGCTCAGATGTTTGTGCGTTGATAACACACATGCTAATTTCGTTTTTTCTTTAAGTTTAATTTGCAGAGTAAAATCAGTACCATTAAAGAAATTTATATGGATTACTTGTGATGACGCAGCGCCAGTGTGGTTGACAATTAGGCAAAATATTGCGTCGTCGCAACGCAACACAACGCGCCGTGTGGACTTACTCTAAGGTCACAACAAAAGTCGTAATCAATCGTGAAGTGAATATTTTCTCGCATTAATATTTTCAGGTGCTGTACCACAAATGACTATTTTTTGTTCTTTGGATGGATTCTTACTATTTTTCCAATGACATCACCACCATCATCATCATCATCATGATTATATCTTATAAAAATTGCACTATTAAATATAGTTTGAATAGCTAAAATGGCCATGGGTCGACTATATAGCTCTAAGAACCGACAACTGATGGGGAAGAATGGTTTTCGAGTGGCCGGTAAGCGAAGTAGATACCGTCAGCTTAACCGAGAAGAAAGTCGATAATCATACCATCTCAAGGCGCCGAAGTTGAAGTAGCTATAGTATGTGTTAACTTACTATAACTTATGGGCGTGGCACCTGTTATTTTTATCAAAATCCCAAGTTATTTAAAAAATCAATATATATATATATATATATATATAAAATAAACACTCACACCTGTCACCCAGAGGGGTAGGCAGAGACTACAGACTTCCATTTGGCACGATTCTGATACACCCCTCTCTTGCCTCCTTCACATCCATACACCTACGCATACATGCTCGTCGGTTAAGGGTACTCCTAATTTGGCCCGTTTTCAATAAATCGCCAATTTGGTCGATAAATTTTCGCCTAGGACGTCCCTTTCCGACTCTGCCATTCACTACTGCACCATAAATTTTCTTTGTCACTCTTTCCTCATTCATTCTTTCCACATGACCAAACCACCGAAGCATTCTTTTCTTAATCCTGGTCACCACATCATCTTGCAAACCACTCTCTTCTCTTATTACACAATTTCTTACCCTGTCATTCAGATTTAGCCCTAACATACTCCTTAACGACCGCATTTCTACTGCGTTTATTCTACTCTCGTGCTTCTTCTGCCACACCCTACTTTCACTACCATACGTTAAAGTAGGGACCAACACAGCATTGTGAATTGCCATACGTTCCTTTTTCGACACATTTTGACTCTTCACAATAGTATGCAAGGCCCCATTTACTCTATTTCCCGCATTCACTCGTCGTTCTATATCCTTATCATATCTCCCATCCCTGCAAAATACGCAGCCCAAATATACAAACTCATCTACTTGCTCGATCAACTCCCCTTCTATTCTTATTTCACAAATCGTTTTACTTTCTTCTCTTTCAAAAACCATAACCTTCGTCTTACTTGCGTTCACTTTCATACCCCTTTCTTTTAATGATCCGTTCATTAATGTAACCATCATTTGCAACTCGGCCGCCGACGACGCAAGAATAACTTGATCATCGGCGTACAAAAGGCATTTGACGGTTAACTCACCCATTCTTAATTCGCATTCTTCAACTTTCAAATTTTGCAAACAACTGTCCATAAATAGGTTGAATAGCCACGGGGAAGCCACACAGCCCTGTCTGACACCTTTATGGATGTCAAACCAGCCCGAGTAGACCCCGTTGATCCTAACACAAGCACTAGAGTCCCTATAAAGAGACTCCAATGCCTGTATCAAGCCAGCGCTCAACCCAAATGAGTTCAGTGTTTGCCATAGCAAATCCCACATTAAAATCAACCCATAAGAATATTTAAAAAGAGTCTTACTTCTTTACTATTGGAGAGGTGCTCAATGCAGAACTCAATATCGGAGTTTTAAAATGATACCCATACTTAAATAAAGTTAAGTTAATAAAATGTTGGTATTATGCTATTTGTTTAATAATCCAGTACTTTTAATTATGGTAATGTAATAGCTATTCATACTCATAATTATCATATTAAATATATTTGTAATTAATTACTAGTGTTGTTAAGAAATAAATTTTAATTTAATATTTGCATGCCAAAATGGTAGAATGTACGGATATTTTAGGTACTCTGTAAACATCTTATTTTAAATACCTACATTCAAGACAAATATTATTATTCTGTTATTATATTGTTATTATTTTTATTCATTCATTACTAAATATCGAAATATACTCGTAGCGATAAAGAACTTTATTTTTGAGATACCTCAGAATTTTATGTCGGATTCTCTCAAATGTAAAAAAGGTCCAGAAATTTGATTAATTTACGATTAAATGATAAAATACGAAATTATGATAAATCGAATGATATTTCAAAGTCGAGGTTGATTTAAGTAATATAAAAAGATTGCGACATCGAGTATAATATTCATGGAAAAGCATAATTTAATTCCCCGAGACAGCCAAGCCGCGCCTGGGGCTCGCTGGAGATTAGACTCTTGTCTCGAAAGGTATGTAATGAAGGGAATACTTAAATAATAATATAGAACTGGACACTTTCATAGGATATTTTTATTGGTATTTGTGGCTTTATATGATTAAATTTCATTAAAAAATAGGATAATTTAACACCTTATTCTCCACATGTCGACCTCTTCTTTACAAAATACCGAATCCAAATTCCACATACTGGTGGAGGAAGCAGCATTAGCAGTGTGAAATTATTCATTATTATCTCGTTAACTCGCTTGTGCAGCGTCGTGGATATAGACAAATCCTTCAGGTCACGTTATCCACGGGGCGCGAATCAGCCAAGCTTTGTACACCGATTGACTGCTGCCAATATCCTTTGGTCTATTACTGCCATCAATCAGTAGTGCAACTATTGCGGTATTTCTGTAAGGGTTCGAGAGCTGAGGGGAGGGGGGGCTATGGGACATTTATTTTAAATCCTAAGTGAAGACAACCTATCATTTGGGAGTTTGTATTTACTTGTGAACTGCGGTAGCTTTATTTGAGTTCCTAAAATGATTATAAGCTGTAGTAGGTTCATGATGTATCGATTAATTCAAAGGAAATGATAAAAAACTAATAGTGATATCTCGAGTTATGTTATTTTAATTTATCTTTGTTACCTCACGGCTTTGTTAAACTTTGTAACCATTCATCATTTCATCATTACAGCCCTTCACAAGTCCACTGCTGAACATAGGCCTCCCCCAAGTATCATGGAGGGATATTTGCCATAGTTGCCACGCTTGGCGAGCGGGTTGGCAACCGCAGTTTTTTATTGTCATAGTTGTTATTAGGAAGATGCTGCTGCCCATCTCCTGTCTGTCTCCCTCTGTCGCCTCTTACGACACCCACGGGAAGATATGGGTTAGTGGATATTCTCAACCGCCACTACACGGCACTTTGTAAGTTACTTGCTAATAAAATTGGCAGATTTACAAGACGTCACAAGGAAATTAACACAATCGCGGCGACTTAGAAAAGGGTCAAGTTTACGAGTAACATGACGTTTTCAGGTTAAATCAATTACAGTATCTTTTAGTTGTCCCTTATAATTTGAAAATTTAATCTTCGTCAAACGACAATCTTAAATTTTAATCTTTCATTAACAAAAGTTCATCTCAATTATAACAAAATTTTATTTCATTTATTATTTCTGAAAATAATTTCTCTTTAGCATAATTAAATTAGGTATGCAACTTAAAATAAAAGAAGCAAAAGGTGTGAATTTATTGTCTGTTAAAGTCGGGTGTTGAAGACATTTTAATGAATATTTTATGTAAATAATGAAAAATGTAATATTGCTATTCCGTGCAATTGTTGCAGTTTTAAAAATATTTCGTAGTCTTATATATAAAAATTAATTGCTGTGCGTTAGTGTCGCAAAAACTCGAAAATGGCACGACCGATTTTGATGAATTTTTTGTGTGTATTTGAGTGAGTCCCTGGATAGTTTAAAAACTCAATTGGACCCGGTAGGTTGCGCTGTTGTTGACATCCAGAAATTACCCGTACGAAGCCGGGGTGGATAGCTAGTTTAAAATATAATTATTACGGAGGTAATGTAATTGATTCTTGGAGTCAGACCAGCGACGGGTTATATCGTCGGGCAAAGGTGCAAGACGTCTGGTACTTCGATTGTCTGATCCACCTGCTAAGTTTGACAAATCCTCTGTGCAGCGAGAAAGGCACATGTTAAGCTGTGGATTTTTACGGGCCCTTAAAGATTTAATTAATTAGACTGTAAAATAACATTATCATTATCAATATCGTCATTAGGTAGAAATCTGCTGCTGGACATAATCAATAAAATTAGCGAGAAACTTTCTGTAACCGGGTGACAAAGTATCTGAATTTTGATTCTTAATCGTGGATAAATGAAAGTGTCTGTGAGCTACAGTATTCACTTAACATCAGGTGTATTGTGTACTCGCTTGTTTCCATTGCAACTGATTTCGACGATGCTATTTTTACTGGTTGGTATATTAGCAATGCGATGGAAGGTTGCGGGAGGCTCAGTTTCATTATAAACAGAGTGAGGACCTCCTTACTGATAGTGACCATCTAGAGGCTTAGTTTCGTATAAGTCTGCCATGGTTATAACGTTTACCTAAAAGGGGAATTATCCAAGTAAAAATAAAAAGATTTAAAAAAATTTTAAAAGAAACAAAAGTGATAGAGGCCTGATTGTAATCAATTAATAAATTTTGTAACACATATTATTGTCAAAAACTATTTTTGTAATAATTAAAATACTTAAAAATGTTAATATATCTAACATTTTTAAAATGCTTTGTCCATAATCTTAAATAGTAATTTAATGTTTTTTCATTCATATGTGGACTATACAAAACAGGTAATAAAAGTACGTAATAAAAGTCGCCTTAGATAATTTGTTGATTACGATACATATGTCAGAATGTACCCTATGTATATCTTTATCATTACTACCGAAACCAACTATGTAATATAAAGTCGTTTTCCGTTAGTTCATTTAACAAAGAATAATCATAGTTTGTAATATTTCTTCACTTGTAGCTCCAGGCATAATACAACAACAGATTTTATAGGTGTCATTCCAATTTCCACATTTTGACATTGTTAGAGCTGAAGACAATCCACGTAGTTGGACATCACCAAGAATGAAAATGCAATTCTTTTTGCGATTTAAATTGTCGACTTCTTGTTTTTTTGGTGTTGCACCTTTTTGTGTGGTCCCAGCAGTGACGCAGGTATTAACGTGCTGCCATCTAGTTGTTTCATAGGGAAACTACTCGGTGCAAGACCGATGTGAGGAGGATTTTGGTTTTCTGATTCCTTTAGTTTATATTAAAGTCTATTTTCTTTACTTTCTTCTTTTTTTTTCGTGGACTTACTTGAACTTGATGGGGTAGATTTATATTTAGTATATGCGTGTGTGTGCGCGTGTGTGTGTGTGTGTGTGTGTGTGTGTGTGTGCGTGTGTGTGTGTGTGTGTGTGTGTGTGTGTGTGTGTGTGTGTGTGTGTGTGTGTGTGTTTGTGTGTATGTGTGTATGTGTGTGCGAGTGTGTGTGTGTGTGAGTGTGTGTGTGTGTTCAGAGTTATAGACTTAATCCATTATCATTATTGTACATTATAGGTATAGGTAAGTGAAGATATAAATTAAAATCTTTACGCAACGGTTGTTTTTTTTTTTCAAATTTTTAATCAAAAAAATTCTAAATGTTACTTTTTCTGTTAAGGTTACTATTTGATTAGCATTTTAGCCAAACGAGCTTCTTGAGTAAATACTAACGAGCTTCTTGAGTAATACTCAAGAAGCTCGTTTGGCTAAAATGCTAATCAAAATATTTAGTAACACTTAACAGAAAAAATAACATTTAGAATTTCTTTGATTAAAAATTTGAAAAAAAAAAACA
This sequence comes from Parnassius apollo, assembly GCA_907164705.1. Lineage (NCBI taxonomy): Eukaryota > Metazoa > Arthropoda > Insecta > Lepidoptera > Papilionidae > Parnassius > Parnassius apollo. Next base: position 4,189,743 of record CAJQZP010001030.1, on the reverse strand, counting down.
ACCGTTGCGTAAAGATTTTAATTTAAATCTTCACTTACCTATACCTATAATGTACAATAATGATAATGGATTAAGTCTACAACTCTGATCTTAAAATTAAGTAAATAATTAAGATTTTCTAATGAGACAAAGCAACTCATAACATTAGAAATTGCTCTCTGTAACTTGTATGTCTTATTTAATTAATAGAATAGAATAGGATGTCTGTTCGGGTGAAATTCAGTACCCGAATTTAAACTAGAAACTTGAAAGTTTCAAACAAAGCTCAGTGTCGGTTGACAATTTAAGAATATGAAAAAAAAAACGTTTTAAAAACGTGGTATAATAAATTTTTTAGACATAACACTACATACGAAGAAGACAAATATGTTTTTACTATTGTCACAGAATAAATAATAGAACTACGTACAGAAGTTTCACTCTTTTAATGTTGACTGCTTGCCGACATTTAATAGCCTACATAATTATTATTAATTAGATAAATAGCGCTCGCAAGCTAAATAAAACTTTATCGAGAGCGCGAGAGTGTCCTTATTACTTTGCACATTTTCCTCTTCCTACGTTACGGTGGACTTTCCGTTGTTTTGGAGGGATGTCAATAAAGAGTAACAAAATACATTGCGAAATATTAATTAGGTTACTTAGGTGAAATACCTATTCTGACTATGATCGCCAGACCATATTTTCGCACCTACGTGAGTTCTGCAATGCCTAACACATGCAACTTGCAAGGCCATTCGTCGGGAATCGCGACGCTAGGCTCGGAAGGAAAAGGTAGATAGTGTAAACAACAAATAAACTTGAAATATGATTCCTAACAGAAATGTAATCGTATTCTACTTAGTTAAAAATTTTGTTGGTAAACAAAGTTTTGATTTTAGTGTTTTGTGTTATTTTAGCTTAAAATATTTAAGCTAAAATAACAGCTTAAAATGTTTTCATACAAAAGGCAAGTATATGTACGTAAGTAGATACTTGCATAGTGAAGTAAATTTCTACTAAATTTTGTAATGAAGTTCGTAGATATTAAATAAATTATTACTTAATTATTTTTTTGCTATAAGTACCTATCTAACAATAAACATTAAATAAATTCACATTTCATAACTTCCTACTAAAATCCTTCGGTAATAAAGAATTATATATCTGAAATATTTTGTTGGTCATTTAGCGTCTATCCACGCAACAATTATAGTAGGAACGACGTTTTTCCATATTAAAATTTATTAAATAATGGGTAATATACATAATATACAGTTCTTAAATTACATTAAAACTATTCAACTATTTTATCCTATAATTGAATATACTAAACACTAAACAAAAACTATTTCAACAATATTTACAAAAGGTTATATACGTAAACAGCGTTAAAAAACTTTAGCATTCAATCGCCTCCAACGCGCTAGCCTTGACTGCGTTATTTCGCCCGGGCGCGTCGTGATTTTAGGTAATTATTTCACGTAGGTAGCAAGAGTGATAGAGGCCTGATATTGTTAAGACTATGAGATTTTTTCCTTTTTTTTTTCAGATGATTCTTACAACATTTACATGAAAGAGTTAAGTGTGATAAATTCTTTAATGATAATACAATTTTGTGAATATATTTTATTTTATTTTTGGAGATTAGTATTTTATTACTAGGAAAACCCGTATTAAATTGACCAATACAATTGTTTTTTCCAGTAAGACATCAATTTTCGATACAATGTTTCTAATTGTAGATTGAATATTGTCACTCATCCCGTAGAAATAAATCAGATTTGACTGACATAGGTAACAATTGAATTTCCCGAGGAATAAATAAGATTTCGACGTAATCCAGACATGCCCTGTCGTTGATCAATTGAACGACGCCAGCTATTTGCGAGATGAGATTATATGATTTATTGCCGACAATTTTCTTAACATATATTCCTTATTTTTATATTTTTATGATATTATTTTGTTTTAAAAATGAAAATGTGCCAAGTTGTAAAGAAGAATATGTCAACTTGTTTACACGTGATAATCTTGCTGCAGCTATATTAGTTATAAATAGGTCGGCTAGATCCGGAAATAAAAAAAAAAACTGAATACCTGCGTTAAATAGCAGCTTAATCATGGTGTGTTTCGCATGATTATTGGGAAGAAAAGGTGACCCTTTTTACTGAAAACGAGGCATTCCATCTTAGTCCTCGGGGGTAACAACGAATCTACATGTTGATTTATAATCAAGGATAAATGTAGGTGTTTATGGTCCACAGCTTCCACTTACTATACATCATATTTATTCTCGATTAAGAATCAAAACGCAGGTGCGCCGTCACCCCTGAGGACTAAGATGGAATGCCTTCTTTTCAGTAAAAAACGTCTCCTGTTCTCTACACTTACCATATGAAACACAACAGGTTTAAGCTGCTGTTTTACGCAGGTGTTCCGTGAGAGCGTGGTCCTACCCCGGTTGAGCCGATCCATTCGTGCAACAACTAATATTGCTGCAGCGTAGCTCCACCACGTAAAAAAAATTAAGTAAGTACAAACATTCGTGCGAATACAGTATCTATGTCTTTCTCTCTTCTTGTTAGCAATGACTGATAATATTATATTAAAAATTGGAAATCGAGAACAGTTTAGAAGCATAATATCATCATCATTTTATAGTTGCGATAACGTTAAGGTGTTCTTATTTGTTATGTCAAAACTTTAATTACTTTTTTTCATAATTAATAGTTACAATTTCCAATATATAAAAGTAAATCAATAAAGTAATATATAAAAGTAATCCAATGTATAAAAGTTCCAACCGAAAAGTAATTATTTTATGACCGTATTATATTAATTGTTTTAAGTTTTATTGTACTAGAAATACAACACCTATTCATTTGTTTGTGGCCTATATTATGTTTACGTAATAATCATTGAATACTATAATACTGTGTATTATAGTATTCTATGGTCCTAACAACTCCCGAAGGAAGACAATATGAAGCAGAGTTCGAGATGGGTGAAATTTTTTGAAAATAATCTATGCGTTTTCTTTATTAAACGATTTTTAATTAAATTTGGCAATAAAACAAAGCAAAAAAAAAATTCGTAATAAATGTCAATATTTCCTTGTTCCAGTAAAAGCGAACTCAATAACGAGTTTTGTATTCGACCCAAAAACATAAAATCTGAAAAGGAAAGTCTCTAAAGTCCACTCATTGCTTAACCGAACGATTTTCTGATAGCCTATATTTATGGGAATGAGAGGCAAAATAAATATTTTTAAATTTGGAACAATATGGTGGACAGAGGGTTGCTATAAATCTAAAAATGTTCGTAATCCGCGAACCACGTTTGTAATATTTTATGTAGGGTTACCAGTGTAGTTTTAGGGTTGGAATTTATTTGACAATATATAAAGATATTGATTAAAACTACTTTTACGAATTTTATCGCGTTTTATTTATTTTATTTTTAATACCCGACGTTTCGGGTGCTTTCCAGCACCCATGGTCGCGCATTTAACGCGTTAAAAACCTTACGCAACAGACCAGAGCTTACGATTCTCCGCGCAGATAAAGGAAATGCTACGGTTGTAATGGATACGTCGGATTACAATTTTAAAATACAACAACTTTTGTCGGATGAAAGTACATACCGTAAGGTCAAAACAGAACCCTACAACTAATACACTTAAAACCACTAGTGATCTAATTAAGAAATACTCCGAGAAATTGAATCTAGACGTCAATTCGATGATACCTTCGTGTGCAAAACCTCCCAAGTTGTATGGGTTACCAAAAATACACAAACCTAACGCTCCATTACGTCCAATAGTGAGTCAAATCGATTCGCCAACTTACAGATTGGCTCAAAACTTAGCCAAAATATTATCACCACTCAGAGGACACACAAGAGCATATACTAAGGATTCATACCATTTTGTCAGTGAGATAAGGGTCAGTTTTGATGCTCAGTCTCTATTTACATGCCTACCTGTTGAAGATTGCATCTCAATTATAACTAGGAAACTAGATGAAAATAACATGGCACCGGAATATGCAGTACTACTAAGACATTGCCTTACATCTGGCTATCTATTGTGGAAGGAAGAGTTTTACAAGCAAGTAGATGGTGTTGCGATGGGCTCACCTGTATCACCCATTGCCGCCGATATATTCATGAAAGACTTTGAGGAGAAAGCCCTCCTTACTGCACCTGTCACTTCAAGGTTCTGCAAGCGGTACGTAGACGATACTTTCACAATTTTACCATCAGAAAAAGTAACTGCATTTTTAGAACATCTTAATTCCATAAACTCTAAAATTCAATTTACTATGGAGTTAGAGGCAAATAATTCCTTAGTTTTCCTAGATGTGTTAGTCATCCGAAATTCTAACAACACCATAGGTCATACTGTGTATAGAAAAAAGACCCATACAAACCGATACTTAAATGGTGAATCTCACCATCATCGTTCACAGTTAGCTACCGTGGGCAAATCTTTGTTACAGAGAGCACGAGGGATCTGTGACAACAAACACCTGGCCGCCGAGCTTCAGCACGTCAAGTAGGTTCTGCACGACAACAAGCTTCGGGTCCCGCGCCTCCGTCACAGTGACCGAGTGAAGCCAGCCACAGTCGAGCGTGTGCTTGCAGTACTACCATATGTCAGAGGTGTCACAGACAAGATTGGCTACATCTTGAAGCGAGCTTCTATTAGAACATTCTACAAGCCGCCGAAGAAGATTAGTCAGTTCTTACCATCCGTCAAGTGTCATATTCCTCTACAAGATGCAGGAATGTACAAGCTTGATTGTGATTGTGGTCTCTCATATATAGGGCAAACAAAGAGATCAATTAGAACCCGCATAAAAGAACACATAACTGACGTGAAGCATCAACGTTCCGGGAAGTCTGCAGTTTGCGATCATATCCTAGATGGCCCCAACCATTACATCAGATTTGATAGACCACAAATACTCGCGAAAGAACATCGATTCCTACCAAGGATGATACGTGAGGCTATTGAAATTAAAAAAAAACATCCTAATTTCAATAGAGAAGGAGGCTGGGTACTACCACCTGCTTGGGATCCTATAATTAATTTAAAATTGAAACTAAACCCAAGCATACCACTGCAAGACTTCAAAACACAGTTAGTTCATTCTGCGTAGATCGGATCAAAGGCAATAATTAAAAAGCTGAAGGTACTCCGGGTTAACTTTGACATCGGGACGTCAGTCACCTCAGTCCCCCGTGACTGGAAAGCACCCGAAATGTCGGGTATTAAAAATAAAATAAATAAAACGCGATAAAATCCGTAAAAGTAGTTTTAATCAATGTATAGTGTTCGCGTAAATATAAGAAATTATAATATATAAATAGATCCTCTTTCGTACTTTTTTACGTAATGATTTTAATATTTTTGGAATCATCATCATCATCATCATCACAGCCCTTCACAAGTCCACTGCTGAACATAGGCCTCCCCCAAGTAATGCCACAAAGCACGGTCCTGAGCCACCTGCATCCATCGACTTCCTGCATATCTTACCAGGTCGTCACTCCATCTAGTGGGGGGTCGCCCTACACTACGCCTACCGGTACGAGGCTGCCACTCGAGAACCTTTCTTCCCCATCGGTTATCGGTTCTTCGAGCTATATGGCCGGCCCATTGCCACTTCAGCTTACTAATCCGTTGGGCTATGTCGGTCAATCTGGTTTTACTGCGGATATCCTCATTTCTGAGTCTATCACGCAGAGAAACTCCGAGCATAGCCCTCTCCATAGCTCGCTGAGCGACCTTGAGCGTCCTCATACGGCCAGCAGTGAAGGACCACGTCTCTGATCCGTAAGTCATCACTGGCAACACGCACTGGTTGTACACTTTAGTTTTCAGAGATTGAGGTATTTTTGGAATAACATAATGTTTTTAATAGGGCTCCTATAGAGCCTATATAGACATAACAAGTACGACACTGTTTGAATTGATACCACACATTTATTCACTTCTGCTGCTTAAAAGTGCTAGAAGTGCTTGATGATCTGTTCTATTTCAAATAGTATATTATCGGAAATGGTAAAAAAAAACTTTTAGTATTTATTTATATAGGCTACGCTATAGGGGCGGACCACGAGCTCAGCACAAGCTGAGCCGCTCTACTCGCAGCTCTCTAGAGAGTACTATATTCCTTGACTCGCAGTGTTAACTGTGGACGTACAACGAATCTACCACAATCACTCTCCTCGAACGTAATTTTCCGCAGTGTGCTCGCGTATCATGGCGGATATGGACGTCTTGGGATATACGAGACCATGCTTCAATCTTCTTATTTTTTTATAGTAATCTTTATATTTTGGGTCCCATATCCCCTCGGCTGTCCAAACGCCATATTCTGGCGTCTCAAATAATATGCGCATCTGTCAAACGCCATAATATGATGTCGAGTGATAGCAAACTATCTGTAACATTTATATGATATATATAACATACATATATATATATATTTTTTTTTTTTTAACATATATATATATATATATATATATAATATATATATCTGCATGATTGATTTTGTCTAAATTTGATTTAATAATGTGTTCTTTTGTGATCCTCCTTATTTTTTTGTCCCAATGTCGAGTAGAGCTAAGTGAGGCCTTACTCGACCTTGTCGTAAATAAAAAATTATGAAATTTTTTAATTGTTTTTTTTTTTATAATTAAATATGCTTTGGACGCACAAAACAAATAGTACTTGGAATAAAGGCTTTAATGTATAATTATTACACCTTTGCAGAAAATTGGGGAAAAAACACTTTTCTTACTTTCATTTTCAAATTAGTATTACTTTCGAAGTAAACCTGTATTCAAGTTATACATATGTATTTATTATACCTTTTATACAAAATGACTATTTTGTCTAAATTTGATTTAATAATGTGTTTTTTTTGTGAACCTCCTTATTTTTTGTCCCAATGTCGAGTAGCGCTAAGGGAGACCTTACTCGACCTTGTCGTAAATAAAAAAATTATGAATTTTTTTTATTGTTTTTTTATAATTAAATATGCTTTGGACTTACAAGTAAAACAAATAGTACTTGGAATAAAGGCTTTAATTTATAATTATTACACCTTTGCAGAAAATTGGGGAAATACACTTTTCTTACTTTCATTTTCAAATTAGTATCACTTTCGAAGTAAACCTGTATTCAAGTTATACATATGATTTTAATATACCTTTTATACAAAATGTCTTGGAAATATTCATTTTAATGAACAGCAGGAAGTAGTCTGAAAGTACTTCGGGAAGTGCTCAACAGATTCAACAAAACTCAACAGATTGGCCAAAATGACCCCGACATACGAGTGGTTATAGTTGGAATATTTTGATATAATTCAATTAATAGCAAACAATCATCTTATGACCACGTGTTCATGATGCTCGAGCGAAGCATCTGTCACTCAACAGTCAACACGTCAACGAGCGCACTGCGAGAGCGATGCAAATTCCATTGAGTTCGTCAAAAAACCGACGATAGGCGAAGTACAGTCGAGCACGAACAAACGCTCGAAGCGCGCTCGTTTGAGGCTTGTAAGTCGGTCCACAATACACGAATTTGTGCTGGGCTCATGCTCCACTCGTGCTCTGCTTGTCTAGCGTTAGCTTGATAGCCCTATTGCAGTGAAAACCTTATGGAGTTCACTGCAATAGGGCTATCGAGTTACTGCAGGCTAGTTTGCCACAACATTGTTATAAAACATTTATGAAAATAAGACTTTAAAGGTGAAGTGGGCGCCAAAAGCAGATTTTTCGCGCTTTATATGGACTGTTTGGTCGGCCCTCGTGCTATTTAATCGCACAATATTTATTTGATATTTCTTTGGAACTGCTTTTTCACTTAGTGGACGTACCTAAAATTGTAGATTTTGAGGAAACTGCGATCTTTTTCTATCGAACCAAAATGTGTTTTAGCCACCATAATTCACAAAGAAAAATCTTTAACTTTCGTAAAAAAATGTGAATTCGTAGTTTTTAATGACAAAAATTGCACTTTTAAAGCGTTTCATTCATTCATTACAACCTTTCAAAGGATCATTCAAAGGTCGATTGTCTTATAAACGGATTTTTTACCTTGACTTTCGTTACCTTGATGAGCTTGGCAACCGTAGCTTTTTTGTTATTTTAAGTTGTCATCAGGAATACGTTGTTGCCCAGCTTCTGTCTAGTTATCCTCTGTCGCCACTACCCCCACGGGATGAAATAGTTAGTGGTTACCCTTAAATCCGCCATTACGCACGCTAGTGTATAATAATAATAATTTTCCATACCAATCGGTTTTCTATTGTTCATAGCTGCATTTTGTGCTTGCGGTTAGTAAATAGTATTGTAGTAATGAGCCGTCCGAGTGGACTTCCCGTATAATGGTAACAGTGCAAACGCATTAGTGCATCATTAAGCCAAACGGTGGGAAACAATCAAAAGCACGAGTAATATCGTGGAATTGGTCGATTACATTCCAACTCAATTATGAAGTTACGTAGAAGGCATGAAAAGAATTAAACATGAATAGTCTCCTTTATATTAATAATGTTTTTCTACTTACAAGGCCCAAATTTTTCAAGCAATTCTTTTATTTGACTTTGACTTCATCAACGGTAAGAAAAGGGATGATGGAATCCCTTACGCCGCCCCTGCTATTTGTTGAAACAATGTGTCCATAGACTTAGTTTCTATAATAAATTAATAAAGTTACAACAAACCAATAAATATAATCTCTTTTAAACTGGTGAACACCGAATCTGTTGCTTATTTATGTTGTACAAAATATTTGAGGACATAAGGCTCCATTAAAATGGAGCTGTCAAAATATACAAAATTTGAACTGTACAAAGTTTAAAAACTTGGTTATTATAATATTAAGGAATTTATGGTTGATAATTACCGCTGGGAAGGGTGATCGCTACCAAGCTATTTCTTATTTTTTATGTGTTGTTAATTGTAACATACATGATTGTAAGATAATTTTTTTAAAAGTCTCGCTGTGTTTCCTGCTGGTTCTTCGACGCTCCGGGAAGTCCGCAGTCTGCGAACATGTTCAAGATTGTCCCCACCATTACATTAGATTTGATTAACCACAAATCCTCGCAAAAGAACACCGATTCCTACCAAGGATGATTCGCGAGGCTATTGAAATTACAAAACGTCCAAATTTTAATAGAGAAGATGGATGGGTGCTGCCATCTGCTTGGGATCCTATAATTAACAAAATTAAACCCAAACCCAAGCATACCACTGCAAGACTTCATGATACTACAAGCTCGTTTTGCGTAAATCGGACCAAAAATTAATATTCAAAAACTGAAGGTAGCCGGACTAACTATGACATTGGGAAGTCAACCATCTCAGTCCCCCCTTCCAGGCATATATAATTTATTCTGTGGTCCCCCCGTGACCATGGGTGCTGTAAAGCATCCGAAACGTTGGGATAGTAAAAATATATTGAAGTTGTAATTAAACACGATAAAATCCGTAAATAATAGTTTTATTCAATACCTAGTAATAATGTACATACTTGTGAAAACTTTGAAAACAATATATGTAACGGTTTTGTATGTTTATTGTTTTCTCAGTCAAAATGAATCAAAACTCAAAAAGTGAAGTAAAGTTATAATAAGAAGAAAAAGTTAAAGGGAAGTTGCATTATATAATATACCTTAAGTGAATTTAAAATATTATAAAAAATAAAAACTTCAAAATAAAACTAAATTTACGGATTTTATCGCGTTTATTTCACTACTTTTACTTATTTTTAATTCCCGACGTTTCGGGTGCTTTACAGCAACCATGGTCACGGGGGGGGGACTGAGATGTTTGACGTCCCAATGTCATAGTTAGTCCGGCTACCTTCAGTTTTTGAATATTAATTTTTGGTCCGATTTACGCAAAACGAGCTTATAGTATCATGAAGTCTTGCAGTGGTATGCTTAGGTTTGGGTTTAATTTTGTTAATTATAGGATCCCAAGCAGGTGGCAGCACCCATCCATCTTCTCTATTGAAATTTGGATGTTTTTTAATTTCAATAGCCTCGCGTATCATCCTTGGTAGGAATCGGTGTTCTTTTGCGAGAATTTGTGGTTTATCAAAACGAATGTAATGGTGGGGACGATCTTGAACATGATCGCAGACTGCAGACTTCCCGGAGCGTCGGTGCTTCACGTCAGCTATATGTTCTTTCACGCGGGTTTTTATGGATCTTTTTGTTTGACCTATGTAAGAGAGACCACATTCACAATTTAACTTGTACACTCCAGCATCTTGTAGAGGGATATTACACTTGACGGATGGTAAAAATTACATAGTATATAATTACATAGTATATAAAAGAATAATGAGCGGATTTAAATATAAAATTCAGGATAATTATAACTTATATATGTTTCTACAAAAAATTGTGCACAATATTATATTCGTACTATACTTAAGTACCCACAGAAATGTTGCATCTGAACAAATTAAATTCATAATCTATATGACTACATAATTAATACATCATGACACGAGATGGCGTCTTAGGAACAAAAGTACACCTTTAGGTCACTCCGTCAAGCCCGGAGGTAAGGACTCATCATACCTAACAAAAGGAGCCCGAACTCAGCACACCTAGTAGTACTCGGCGACCAGTTCCAATAGCGATTACCAAAGTATACCTTCAAGTCACTCCGTCAAGTCCGGAAACTATTATAATAATTCTTTTTCTCTTATTTTAGCTATTTTGCCGACTAAACTTGGTTTTTTTAGAATTTGTGAGTTGGCGTTTTAAATGTATATGTATGTAAATAGTTGACTAATTACCTGCTCATATCACAAAACTGAATTTAAAAAAAAAATTGATAATTAAAATGTAGTGTGATGTCCAGACCTCGTAAACAGTTTTGATATTAGTGAGTAGGTACTCAAAATATTATTACTATAATACCTAGTAGTGTTGCGTACAGGACACCTCACGGAAAAGTGTTTGTTTGCAGGTGAATTGTCTGCTTGCTTTGAGCATACTGTGTTCACGCTGCGCTTTCCGACTGCCGGTTGCGCTCCGCCCACTGCGGGACGCGCGGGTGAAAAACGAATTTGAAATCGTGCTAAGACCTCGTCTTAAGTATCTTATTAATTGATAAAAAGTTATTCCTTAGTATTTGCTAACATTACTTGAATTATTTGTGCTAATATCTAAAAACACACCAAGGCATATTATAACGAGATTTTTTTTCAATCAAAGCAATATTGGTCCGTCTGTGTCACGTTAACAAGTTAAAAAAGTTTGACAAATGTGTGCCTTTGGACTCAATGATTGCCAGCGGGAAGAACGCGTCGACGTGTGCCTTGCACTGTTCACCAGACAAACATATAAAAGAATTTTGAAACGCATTGTTACCTATGATGAAAAATCGATTCTATTTGACTATCGCAAGCGCTTACTAAGCGTTGTTTGAATCCTGGTTAAGCACCTAAACAATGCCCCAAACGAAAACTTACCCCAAGAAAAGTGATGGTCACTGTTTGATGATCTAGTGCTGGTGTGACTCATTACAGATTTTTACCAAACGGGATGAGCATTACTGCAAATGTGCAGTGTGAAGAACTAAATACAGTGACGGAGAAGCTCGCACGTCTCCAACCAGCCAGCTTTAGTCGATCGCTCGACCTGCTGCTCCTCTGCACGACAACGCGCAACCTCATACTACACAACAGGCTGTCTCCAAGTCACAAGAGCTTTTTCTTGAATTTTAATAACTTTTTGATGGGAAAATATTCAATACTTGAGAAATAGCACAAAATATCGCGATAGGCGATGGTGAAATTGTGCGACTGGACTTAGTAAGAACAATTCCTCAGAGCACTCCCCGTGGTAGGTGCGAAAAAATACTCAAAGACATGCAACATCTCTTCGCAGTGCCAGTGAGTCAAGCCGATTGGAAAGAGCTCGGTCGCCGACGATTCGAGCTGCTCTGAGCTGGATGCAATCAAATGGAAGGAGCTGGCACTGGGGAGCTCCCGCCCAGATATGGGAGCAGTATTCCATGTGCGGTCGACCCTACGCCTTGTAAAGTTGCAGGCGATGAGCCGGCATGGAATACTGTCCCGCTCTGCTGAGCATGCCAAGCTTTTTAGAGGCCAATTTGACCTTCTCTTCCAAGTGACCACGAAACAGCACGTCACTCGATATGTAGCGGTAGACGCGCAAACTTGTGTCTTCTGGGGATTAAACTGGACTAGATTTAGTCGCCCCCACTCTGAGACTTTGTATACCAAAGTCTCGACCTCAGACAAAAATTTGTCCCGGTACTTGGCGACGTTTTCCCGAGAAATATTGGCACGGCCGGTGTATAAAGCGTCACCAGTGCTGTCGACTGCATAGCAATGAATGTTACCGGCTTGCAACATGTCACTAATATGCAGAAGAAACAGCGTTGGTGATAGTACGCAGCCTTGTGGAACACCAGCGATAATGAGCTTGTAATCGGAGCATGCACCGTCTACCGACCTTGATGCTCCGATCTACTAAAATTTATTACTAATTTGTTAATAAAATAAGCATTTTGACAATATTATAATATAACGAGTTAACAAACTCTACCTTTACTTCAGAGTATTAAAAAAAGGCAACAAGCGAATTGAACCTCTACAATTTAGAGGGTTAGGGGAAGTCGAGATATTGAGTCAATTACCTATCGATTGGCTGGGCGCTAATTTGAGTCTGAAATCAAAGGAATGGGATATCGAAAGGTTTCAATGGAGCTATTATTTTTCTATAATAGACTACGAAATCACTAAGAACTATTGCGCACGTGTTTGACCTACAAATATGATTCAAAAGATATTCTAAATTAGATTAGATTGAGTAAAAAAGTTAAGAATTTGTAGACAACAGAGCACAAGAGCTTTTTCTTGAATTTGGATAACTATTTGGTGGGAAAATATTCAATAACTGAGAGGTAGCACAAAATACCTTTGAATAATTTGTTGCCTCCGTCTAGTTGATTTCTTCGAGAAGGGCATCAATAAACTGCCACTGCGTTGGCAAAGATGTGTCGATAGACGGTAACTTATTTCATAAAAATACGGCAAGTTCATAAGTAAAGACCTAATATATGACTATCATATATTAGGTCTATCGTATGTAAAAATGACCTATGTAAAATTCAAAAATGTCAAACTTCTTCCAAATATTATTTTCTAACTAACATTTTACTATCAATAAACTATATCTTGAGTAAAATATAAATAAGAATAGATAGATATATAGTCCGTCCTAGTTATATCACTTCTCCCTTATATGAAACTGTTACTTTATATTATATCAATTTTTAATTGTAATTCTATTCATTAGATAACTTTTATTGTTTTTTTATTATCAGTTATTTGCTCATAGTACTTCTTTGATATTTGTATTTAATTGAATCGAATAGACACAGTTACTGTACCAAATACGAAAGTACCATTATTAGCGCAAGTTTCAACTAAATTACAAAATCCGATCAAAACTCCAAACTGCGATGGTGCGACATCGTCTCGGGACGATTTTTAATTTTCCGCCAGCCCTTAGATTTATATGTTTTCAGTTCGCCCGTCAATTTTCACGATTTTTCATTTTAACGCTATGTTGGCCTACAAAAGGCGGTCGTTTCAATTTTCATTTTGCTCTTTTATGGTGATTACTTCATGAGTGATTTTTTAACCATTGTGGACGCGGTGTTTTCATTTCTGATGTTGAGTTACCATGGTCAAGGTAATTAATTAACTGTGGGTTCCTACTCCGATGAATCAACATTGAAGCCATAGTTTGAATGTTTGGCTTTTTGCTTTATGATAAAAGAAATTTAAACTTTAGTGTTTAAAAATCGATTTATATACTGGGTGGCTTTTTTAAACCGTAAGGATAAAATAAAGTGAACGAAGAATAAGCCTATATTTTTAAATATAGCCTATATCTTTCAATTTTAATTTAAAGTAAACTTTATGAAAAATAAAGTTAACGGCGATTAATAATAAAGAAGTCGCGTGCACCTAAACTTATTCACGGCAACACATTGATCCGGTAGCTATGTAAAAGTTTACTTCACATATTTTTATCAAAGGTTATTAATAAATTCAATATGCCAAAGGTTCAATATACACCCTATTTTAAAGTATTTTTAACTTGCAATGTTTTTATAATTTTTGAAATCTTAAAACTGAATATTAAAGCACTTATCCTCAACCGCTTGAGCTGATTTTTTTCCCTCACGTTTAAAAAGCCATCCGGTATAAAATCAATATAACTTTTTCGAAATTATACAGGATCAATGTCTTTGAGTTTCTTACTGGCTCTTCTCTGAAAATGCCATTTATCCATGCGGTGATAGATTTGACAATTACGAGGCCAATCCATCATCAAATAAAATGTATCGATCGAGTAAGTAACAACCGGACTGAATATAAAAGTGAAACAATTGATTCGATTTTATTCACACAACTATAGTTTTTAATTTGTTTAAGTTGTATTTTATCCTATAAATAAATTATATACCTGAACATTGAGAAATTGAATATAAAAAACATACAATATCATTATTATCTTATTTTCAATTTTAGGTTCTAAACTATTTAGCTCATTTGTTATGACTATTGAATTAAGTGATAAATATAAATTCAATAATTTTTAACATTTGTTTAAAATAAATTATTGTTTTCGTAACATAGTACGATTGTTTCAGTATCTCCTCCATCGAATTCAAGCCTACCTCATATCTTATCGTATACGCTGTAAACGGTAATTAAGGTTTTCCTAGCGAGAAGACTACATTTAAATTGTAATATTTATCATCATTATTACCAATACTAAAGTCGTCCGTGAGCTGTTGTTCGACCTATAAAGTCTTAACTTTTCTACTTAATCTAATCCAATTTAGAATATCTTTTGAATCATATTTGTAGGTCAAACACGTGCGCAAATTTTCTTAGTGTTCATAGTCTATTATGGAAAAATAATAGCTCCATTGAAACCTTTCGATATCCCATTCCTTTGATTTCAGACTCAGATTAGCGCCCAGCCAATCGATTGTATAGGTAATTGACTCAATATCTCGACTTCCTCTAACTCTCTAAATTGTAGAGGTTCGATTCGCTTGTTGCCTTTTTTCATACTCTGAAGTAAACGTAGAGTTTGCAAACTTGTTGTATTATAATATTGTCAAACTGCTTTTTTATCAACAAATTAGTAATAATTTTGAGTAGATCGGAGCACCAAGGTTGTAGTAAATGGTACGTGCTCCGATTACAAGCCCATGAACGCTGGTGTTCCACAAGACTGCGTGCTATCACCAACGCTGTTTCTTCAGCATATCAATGACATGTTCCTAGCGGGTAACTTTCATTGATATGCAGACGACAGTACTGGTGATGTTTTATACACCGGCCGTGCCAATATTTCTCGGGGAAACCGAGACGGGGGGCGACCGAGCTCTTTCCAATCGGCTTGACTGACTGGCACTGCGAAAAGATGTTGCATCTTTTTGCGTATTTTATCGCATCTACCACGGGGAGTGCTCTGAGGAATTGTTCGGACTAATTCCAGCCGCAAAATTTCACCATCGCACACTGTGACAAAACTCGCGATACCATCCATACCATCTGGATGACTGGCGGTCCACCACCATGCGATTTAAAAGATGTTTTCTTCCAGCCACAATTTCCTTGAGGAATCGACTACCACCAGAGATTTTTCCTGACCGATACGACTTAGGGACCTTCAAGAAAAGAGCCTACTCATTTTTAAAAGACCGGCAATGCATCTGCAATTCCCCTGATGTTGAAGAGAGGTGAGCCGTATGCTCGTTTGCCCCTCTCCTATAAAAAAATGTCAAAGTAATTAAAAAATGGTCGTGGTCTGAAAAAGTACTTTTAAGGTTCCTAAGAATATATGAGGAAGCTGGTAAATTGCAAACATAAAGTTTCTAATCGACGGTTCCCTAGCTTTCGAGATACAGGCCATTAGATTTTGTAATGGGGGAATGTTCAAAATTTATTTTATCATTTCTTGGCACGTGATGTCTTTGTTTAAGTCGACGCGGTTGAGTGAACGAAAGCAGACGTTTCGTTAACGATGGTTATAACTTACAGGTTCGCAGGCGTCAGGCGTTAATCACAGGTGAAATACGTCTTAAGGTATACTCAACCTAAATAGTAATAAAAATATAACACAAAATGTAATTTAGTTCTTCTTTGAACATTTTATTCTATCTTTTATATATTTAGATTTCCTTCGGGCATAATTTCTTAGTTTGTGAACCGATTGTAATGATTATTTTTAAACTAAATGGGCTATAATTCAACGGTTGTTACATATAAATTTGGAGAAAAAATTCCAGGCCTAAAAGTGAAAAATGTAATTTTAATGTAACAATTTATACGATATTCTTGCATTTTTCTTTGCCTTTAAATTGTGATATTCCTTAGCGCAAACAAAATGTTAAAATGATTGAAGTTTGAATAGAATGTAAAAAGTGACTTCAGAAACAAAAATTAAAATTGTTTCCACATGATACGTTCTGAAGTCGAGTCTTCAGGCTGTAACGGTAACGGTAAGAAAATAATATGTTGATTAAAATAATTTTGGCGGGAAGTCGCGTGTAAATTGTTATGTCACAAATTCACTCTTACCGCAAAATTGTACTGCTCGTCTCGCAAATGATTTTGGTAGGGAAACACCTCATTTGAGCACTTGAATGTGTTGATATACATAATTTTTACAATAAAGGAGAAGAAGATAGGAAAAAAGTTTTAATGTGGCCGTGTTTCTCTATAATGAAGGTAGACCCTCAACTATAATCACCGAGGAAAATGTTGCTACTGTCAGGAGACTAATTAAAGAAAAACGGCGCATGACTTATGAGGAGATTCAAGGACATTTGATTATTAGTAAGAGCAAAATTCAGAAAAATATTCATTAATATTTCAAGGTGAGAAAAATTGCCGCTGGATTCCTCATGAACTTAATTTAAACAAAAAAAAACTAAAATTAAAATTAGTTTCAAACAGCCCTCACGTTATGTCAATAAAGATTTATAACCATTTACCGAATTCCATAAAAATCCTGGAAAATCCTGTGCAATTTAACAAACAATTAAAAATATTTCTTATTAATAAATGTTACTATAATTTAAATGAATTTTTTGACGATAAATAACGATAAAGTAAGAATACTTAGACTATACATTGTGTTTCAAATTAAATTAATTTATATAAAATAATATTGAATGTTGATGATATGATAATTGTAATTTATGTTTAAATATTAGATAATATGAAAATAGTTAGCCCTCTAGTGTTGCTATGCCCTTGCGGGGCGTCACATGTATACCTATCAAAATTATACCATCTTAAATTTGTAATGTGACATGCAATAAACAATTTGAATTTGAATTTGAACTCATTCCAGAACAAAATCGAGGCGGTATAAAAAAATGTTGTACTATGTTGTTAGATCCGGAAAGAAAGCAACTGTATTTTTTATGGATGTTCGATGGCGACACCAAAACGACTGAATTCAGGAAGGCAAGAAACGTGGGCAAACACAGAATTGCCTTTTTATATTTCCAGACGGGTCCTGTCTCCACGATCTCCCCTGTTGAGCAAGAGACAGTTAATGCTAAGTGGAAAGAGTTAGGGAAAACCACTAACAAGACAAAATCATCTTTGGTTTCTGAAAACGTTGAGCTCGTGAACCTCGTACAATGCGATTCCTTTATTTTTCCATAAACCAAAGATTTGATAAGAGATTTGACATTTTATTAATATTCTTTTTAGCTTTCAAGTCAAATATATTACATTTTATTTTAAGTTATTTATTTATAATATAATTATATCAATGTTAATAATTTTCCCGATACCCACTTGCAATCAACAAACCAAATAAGAAAAAAAGTCTATTAATAGTATTTCACAGCAGTATTCGAATGGCGGATTCGGATCGGACCTGCGAGTTTTGAGTTCGTGGTTCCCACCCCTAATCAATAGGCTACGTACACGTATGTTGTATCGTATCTTGTACATTGTACACTTGAATATCCGTATCGGTAAAGCTGTCTTATGTAGCTTCATGTTACTATAATAATTACAGTATTTATTAGATAATTACAGGACAGAGATTTTCCTAGCCTGCGCCAGCTGCATTAATTGCGTGATTTTTTATAATGTTCTGCTACGTGTGATGATGGATTTGTACTAAAATATATATTATGTAAGAGATTTGGGTTTTTAAACTAGGTAGCGATAGCTATCGGAGATTACGATAAAATCCTTAGTATTTTTTCGAGGCACTCTGATAATGTATATTCTGCTATTCGTACTGCTTTTACTTTTCTTACCTTTGTGTATCGATTTCATGCTACTATAAATTTCAAATATTCCTGTCTACGTGGCGAGACGATCTCTCATTCGCACCATTGTTATTTATTCGTCTCTCCCAGCAGGAGGCGAGCTGCATACGAGTGCGATGCAAGCATTAGAGCGCCGAATCACCGTGAAACCGCAATGGAATGTATGTTCCATAATTCAAACGTATAGAAAGATGTTTCAGTAGACAGCTGCAAGCCCTAATTGGTTTCAAAATTATTAAATATTAGTTTTTTTGCATATAAGAAATTAGTTATGTATGCGATTTATAGGTACTATTTGTTGCGATGCATAGATATCGTCATTATATAATATTATGTTTGGGAGAACACAATTCAATGGTAAGAATGCCAAATAGAGCCATTATTTAAATTCCACTGCTGAAAATATGCCTCTATGATAAATTGACTCAAACTGCCTGTATTTGTTTATTTATTATTTACTAGTATGTATGAATCAAAACTGCTGTTTTCGGATATGAACAAAGTGAGGTAAGTAGATACTACGGCTCATTGGAAACTACATTTATCATCTATAAGGAATCCCTCACACTTGCTTAAATGTTTGTCTGTCTAAATTTTGTAGAATCATAGCACTAGCGAATTCCAGATGGAAGAAATTTAATGAATTCATATAATAAATACGAAAAATTTTATAAAATTAATTTGATTCACAACGTCGACTATTGGACGCTGAACAACATAATCTGGAAACATAAAGAACGCAAACAAAACGGTTACTTTTACTCCTGGCTGTGCAAAATGAAAGCGACCACAAAAGTTGTGAAGTTCCGATGTAAATCAAGCTACGTCTTACTACAGTTGACAGAGTTAAGACATTGGAAAATAGTCTTTAACACTAACTTTATAATGATTTATCCAGTGCCATGGATGACAATGCGGATGCCCTAGGGAAAGTGTAGTCAAGGAACAAAGATAAGTCGGGATTGCCGTGACGCTCGTCTGCTTGAAAATTACAAACAGCAGAATACAAAGAGGGTTCAACTTTCCTCTGTGCTCTAGTTTAAATTACACTTTTAAATTTTGATTAAGAAGATGTGCATTATGATGTAATCAAGTTTAAAATACGTAGAAAGAAATAATAAGTTTAAGCTTTGAGAAAGTCTATGTATTTACTTTAAATTATAAAAGCATAATTGAAATTATAAAAGCATCCTTTTTAGATTTATACCATAGTACTACAAATTATTAGTCGCGGATATTTGATAGGCTCTAAGTAAAGGATGAATAGTTACAGCGGATGTAGAAATTGTAAAAAAAATTTACCATGCTTCACATGGCACATAAAATGTATTATGACTTAATTTAAGGGATTTTACTGTAATAAAAGTAATATACAAATTTTAAATTACTCTTTTGTACTTGTGCACTTGGAACAAGAAAAACATGCGAAATGACAAATATATACATACACAATAAAATACCTATTAACATATGAAATTTCCAGTTGAAGACTGTGGTTTTCTTTTTAGCCCGTAAACAGTCCAGTGCCGAAAAATGACGAGAACCCTAGAGTAGAGAGAACTGGAGACTCCTTTTATTAATAACGAGGCATTCCATCTTAGATCTCACCAAAACCTAGGCACCAACCTAACATCCACTTACAACTTGAAACACGCAACTAGTTTCTAACACAGCGTTTTATGCCAAATTTTTTCGTGGTAGACTCATGCTGTAGCTATATAAGTAGTATAGTTGTAGCACCAATGGCTCACAGAATACCAGTGTAAAAAGTAGCTAATCGCTGGTGGTCGTATGGTGATTAGCTACTTTTTAGTAAAGAGCCGGAGACCCATTTTATTGGGAGCATTCCATCTTAGTTCTCACGGGTGACAATGCATTTTGATTCGTAATCGAGGATTGATGTAGATGTCTACGGGCCACATTGACCATTTACCATTATGTGAATTATGTGCTCGTTTGTCACTCTTATCCTATTAAAAAAAACACACAAACTTAATATTTGACAAAATATTTTTGGCAAACAAAATATATTGAATCCGGTCCACTTATTACACAGCCTGTAAATTCACAGCTGAACATAGGTCTCCCCATACACTGGCCATAGTTGCTACATTTCTACAGTTTTTTTAAAAATAATTTTCAGTTGTTATCACGAAGATGCTGTTGCCCATCTCCCTTGTTTAGCTTTTCCTTTGTTGTTTCAGTTTGTCGTCACTTCTAGCTTAAAGTTGCAATTACGGCATTTATTTTTTTATCTCCATGGAAAGTTCATCTCATCCTGCTTTTGTTTAATGCTTTATAGTTCATTAAAAATTAAAAGCCTCATATTTTAGTCAGAGATCAAGCTGTAGTTGCTGTCTAGTAATCCGATTTCATTCACCAAATAATGAACACCATTAAACTTACAGATCCCTAATCTGAAAAGCAAGTATTCCTCTTAAATAAACGCTCGAATTTCAAACTTAATACAAAGCAATCAAGGTCCTAGGTTCATCCATTATTTTTGCTAGGGTAGTTAAATACAAAAGCATAGGTATCAAAGATCCTCAATGAAAATGCTACCTTAAGTTTAATACAGGTAAGTTAAAATTAGTTTGAAAAATTAATGAAATTTACAATACGTTTCAGACCCGAAAAGATATGCCGAACCCCGTTGCAGACGAAATATGAGGATTAAATTCCTGTACTGCACTTAACAAGACTAATTTATGCGCGGGATGCCTGCAAAGTGTGGAGTGTACTCGGCTTAACTAAACTAATTGAGAGGTAATGGTTGAAATTTAACAGCAATATGTTTTGCTCGCACTTAGCTCTGTTATTTGGTGTATTGAGTTATTTACTGCTTCATTTTTGTACCATGAAATTCTCAGTAGCAACTTGGGTTCAGGAAGTTGGCGGTGTTTCTCACCCTTGCCTCGGAAAGCACATAAAGTAGTTGGTCCTGCGTCTGATCTCTCTCCGGTCGTGTAGGATAACCGTCCCTTTGGACTATACGAGTGAGGAAATACAGAGTGCTCCAGTGTTTGCATTCAGGCCCTAGGTATGACCCGGTCGGACCGTGAATTGACCGAAATTCTGTCTAAAGGACGTTACTATAATTATTTTTTATAAATATTTTTTTTTTCTAATACTAAAAAGTATCAAGTTGTCAACAAGCAACCGTTTATCGCCGGCGTAAGAGATTCAACTACCCTATTTCATCCTGTGGGTGTCGTATGTGTCGTGGGTGTCATATGTGTCGTGGGTGTCGTATGTGTCGTGGGTGTCGTATGTGTCGTGGGTGTCGTATATGTCATGGGTGTCGTATGTGTCGTGGGTGTCGTATGTGTCGTGGGTGTCGTATGTGTCGTGGGTGTCGTTTGTGTCCTGGGTGTCGTATGTGTCGTGGGTGTCATATGTGTCGTGGGTGTCGTATGTGTCGTGGCTGTCGTATGTGTCGTGGCTGTCGTATGTGTCATGGATGTTGTATGTGTCGTGGGTGTCGTATGTATCGTGGATGACTTTGATTTTGATGTTTGTTTGCTTCTTGGGGTGGGTGACAGAGGGAAACTGAAACAAGTAATGGGCAACAGCATTCACTTACCATAAGGTGAACTGTGTGTTTGTTTGTCACCCTTATTTTATTTATAAAAGTCCACCTGATGGTAAGTGCCTACTGCAGCTCATGGACAGCAGCAGCCAACTTGGCGCAAAGAAGGAAACGGATGAGTTGTCACTTCTCTATGGGTTGTTAGATGAAATGCCTCACAGCATGTAACTATACTAGCTCTGTATCCCTTCAGACCGGAAAGCAGATCTGTGCACTGCTGCTGCTATTTAGCGGCAGTAATAGATAAGAGAGTGGTGGGCACCTCAACGGACTCCTGGGCAGAGTAGGAGTCTCAATATTTAGAAAACCGGTTAATGTAACACTGATTAACATCACGCAGTAGCATGCAGGGCTGTTGTTCAGAAGCCTCGTACACTTTACTGATTCGTTAACTAACGGCTTAAAAACCGTCTATACTAATATCTTTTACCATATGACCTGGGAAAGACGACGCTCTAACAGAATACCAGCGTAAAATAGCATCATAATATTGCTGTGTTTCGTATGGTGAGTGTAGAGTTCCGGAGACTTATTCTATAAGAAAAAAACATCTTCAGTCTCATGTGTTGAGTAAAAGACAAATTACGATGAAATAATACAGAGAATGATCAAACCCTCGTTTACGTTACGCATAGTGAGCTACGGATAAAATATTAGAGAGTGCAGTAGATGAAATGTTATAAATATGGACCTACTCTAATGCCATGTAGCTATGATTTTTATGTCAGTTTGGCTAATACATTTTGAAAACAAGAATTATTTATAATCTACTTTTATTTATTTATTTATAATTATTTTATTTATTTATAATACTTATTTATGATATTTATTACTATTACTTTTATTTACTTATAATATTTTTTATTTTTTAGTTAGGTATAAACCTTTTAAAAAATTAACTTGCTTGAAAACGACAAAATACAATTCCAAAATTTTTTTGTGTATCTAAGTTAAATATAATGCTCAGAAAAAATATAACAAGTATGCTGATTTATATCTTACGTCATAATATTTTCCTACATTTCATAATTTAAAAGGTGCATCACTTCAGATTTCATCCAGAGGCAATTTCGCGCCACGTCGTCGTAGGCCTCTCGTGTAATACGCTGGCTGCGAACAAATATAAGGGCGTTGAAAATTTTCTCACTTATTATATTCAGGTAACGTATTACTTAATTCCCTTATGATTGTGACTTTTTTACGATGTCGTTTACACTTAGAGGTTGGTGATGTTATTTTTGTGAGGTTTACTCAGTCTGTTTATCCTTAGCATGTTTTGTATTTGTTATTTTTTTAAATAATGAATTCGTGTAGTGTACCTGTATAAGTATCGACCGTGTAATAGCGGTCTAAGAACAAAGAATATCTACTACCCATATCGTCCCACGCGTGTAGTAACAGGTACCAGAGTGGAACAAACTAGGAGATACGTGGCAGCTTTTCCTAATAAATATAAGAGCCGTGGTAGCTCAGTGGTTAACGCTCGCTGTAAATATAACAGAAGGCGAGTAACCCGGGTTCGATCCCCGCCGGCACCAATGAAATTGTTAATTGCAATTTTAAGTGCTGATTTACCACGTGCTCGGCGGTGAAGGAAAACATCGTGAGGAAACCTGCATGTGCATGTCTGAGGAATAAGAAAAAAAATATTTCGAAGACATGTGAAGTTCGTCAACACGCATTTGGGCAGCGCGGCGGACACTTCCTTGTCCTAAACCCTCTCAGAAATGAGGGGAGGCCTGAGTCAACAGTGGGAAGTATATAGGCTGTAACTTTACTTTACTTTACTTTTTCCTAATAATAACTAAAAAAAAATTAGAAACCACGTTTGCCAACAGGCCTGTCAAACGCAACTATAGCAAATATCTCCTCTGTGAGAAACCTATGGAGTGGCCTACGTTCAACAGTGGATCTTTGATAGGCTCTAAAAATAACCGTAAATTTTATAAAGTGCAGTGATGATAGTTGCTATGAACACAAGATCAAAATATCTCTTAATAAATACGATGGTAAATATTAATGAATACATTCTTAGTATGATCAATTTAATCAGGTTTATAGAAAATATCATAATAGCCGTTGGAGCTACAACTGTACTCGTAATTTTTCCCTAATCGCAGTGAAACAAAGAAAAGAAGCCAAAGAATAAAGCAAGATTTTTAATAATTTTTTTAAGTATTTATAATTAATATAATTGCAGACATAGGCAAACTCTTTGTCTCACTCTCTCTCCCTCTATCTTAAAAAAATGATTGATTGTCGAAAAGTTTTTTCTTATATTTTTTCAGTGAGTTGCATGAGTTGTTGTTTCACTTATGTATTATAGTATCGATGACCTTGAAATTACATTTATTAATTACATACTGATGAAACATAAATAATATTTTTGATCTTATTGATAGAATAGAAAAAACTGAACTGTATATTTGAGTAAAAAAATCATGAGTGCAATTAGTTTTATTAAAATTTCGTATTCTTAAAAAAATCTAAAAAAAGGACTTAAATTAATAGATTTTGTCACAAAAGAAAGGAACTTAAAAAAAAGGAAATAAGCCGAACCAGAGACAGGAAGCGAACCACGGAACTCAGATATCACGCCCGACCGACATCCCACCTGAGCTATTACGATCGTTATTGATCTGTCAAAATTTACCTTCTTATATTGTAACAGTTTTTTTTATTTCCTGAAAACACGGACAAAAGGACATTTTCTAAAAATAAATCCTAGCTGGATCGATTTATTGCCCCCGAAACTTCCTGGACACTAAATTTTATGAAAATCGTTGGAGTTTCAGAGATTCCGATTATATATATATATATATATATATATATATATATATATATATATATATTATTTAAAGGTATAGGATTAAGTGGTTTTTGTTTTTCTCAATTTATTTATAATTCAATATGGAGCAAGATGAAAAGTCGTATAAATTTTTAAATTGCGAACATCAACGACAGATTAATAATTCGGTTGTGAGGAGCTCAATAGGTTGATAAAGCTTTCAAGTTGTCAATAAGACTTCTGAAAAACGATTACATTTCTGGTCGTACATCAAAAGATAAAATGATGATGATGTCTATATTTATGTAGAAGCACTTAGGCAATTTCTATCCTATTTTATCGAAATAGACACTTTAAAGTCGCTTATTTTATACTAACTTTTCTTCACGCGGTGTTGTTACCTGCGACCAAGCTGTGATTTCCAGACATCACGGTTATTATAAGCTAACACATGAAAACTTTGACATATTTCGGAATATTATCAATCGCAGATTTTAGTTACATTAAGTTCTTTCAAATATTAAGAATCACTCTTACATTATTTCTTTTCCTACTCAAAGACATTCGTCCTCCATCTCATAATAATAAACCATTTTCTGTTACAGCTGTACGCTTGTGAAACGCCTTGTCCCTAAATATTCGTCGTGCCCTATCCCTTTTTTTCTTCAAAAATCTATAGAAAACATATTATAATAATAAAATAAAATAAAATAGCCTTTTATTCCTCATTTTTTACACTTAGTAAATTTGTTAGAAATTTATTTTTAATAGCTTTAAATGCATGCATTATTATAAATATTAGGCTTACATTCCATTGGAAAATTCATTTACACTCAAAATCAATTTAATAACTTTAAGTACATGCATTACTATAATGTAAATGCATTAACAAAACATATTACTCTAACCTAATAATTTCCATCATATTTCCCACTTTTTCTAGTACATATCCTACTTTTCTCAACCGTCATTATCATGATATTTTTATAGTTATATTTTTCACATTGTATAATTTGTATATCTGTCACTGTATTATAGTCTGTCACTTCTCTATATATCTCACTCCCGCCATGCATACACTTCTCAATGAAAATTCTTTGCGTTTTCATGTTATCTGGAAGAAATGGCTTCCAGAGCGATAACACCGTATTGCACCTTCCTAATTATATTGATTGATTGAAAGCTATATAAAAATAATTGGCCTATGGCCAATACTAGATTTTTAAGGGTTTATGGAAAAAAAAGAATAAGATAATCTATAAAAGAACTAAAGATATCCATAGGTCAATAATAAAGAATGAAGATTTTATACAAATTAAAAAGCATGGGAATCAGTTAAAATAATATATTTTTAAAATTATTTTGATCCTATGGGCTCCCCATTTTAACAAAAAGGGCTTTATTCAAGATCGCAGCTGACACTTTTTAAAAGGTGTAAAAGCCGTTTTGCCTTTAATAATTTATTATTCACGCCGTCAGACAGAAGTGCCCATCGAAAATCAGTTCTTTTCTTGTTTTGTCATTTATTATGAGTAAAAAAAGAGAGAAAAAAAGAGGAAAATAAAAGAGACAAAAGTTGTTTATTTAATTAAGTGCGAATCAAGCTCAAATTACTATTTAGATTTAAGTCGGTACGGCGTATTATATTAATGAAGCCTTATTCTTCATAATTCCTTCATTATTTAATACTTTCAGTTAACGGTTTAATTAGAGTAAGAAATCCTAGCACATGAGTAGCGTCAATAATCAATTCGGCCTCCGTTTTTATGCACAATTCTTTTTTACATTTTGCTGTAAAACAACTGGTTGTCTTGTTTAAAAAACACAAGTGAAAAATTAGTTTTTTAGGCATCATAGAAGAAATATTTATTTTCTTTGACTAAAGACAAATATAAATGCGTGGCATGGGTTGTTGTCGGTCGGGGCTGCCAGAGCTAAAAATGCAGTTCATTTTTGCAAGTGTCCTAAAAATATAAAATCAGTAAAAATACTATATAACAGACTTTGTATTTCATGTAAAAATGAATTAAACAAGATGTTTTTGATTTTGTATCTGCCCTTGTGTATGTTACACACTTGTGTGTGTATGTGTGCAGATTATTGCCAATTTCATATCTTGCAAAGCTACAATTTCCGTCATATTTTAATTAAATCACACAGAAGACCAGCGTGTAGTAGAAGCTCTGCTTCTGCATTTCCTTTGGTGTAGTGTGCAGGTGGCTCCGGAGGCCCAATTCCCCCCCCCTCCCCCTCTTAACATGGTAGCGGAGTTAAACAAAACACCACCCAGCAGAGTACCAGCAAACCCGGTGACGGATAATGCTTCGCTGAGTATCCACGCTCAAGCTATCCTACTTATCCTTAGCGTGGGTGCTCAGCCTGCCCCACGTATTCTGAGGGGGGGGAGGGGAGTGAAATTCTGCTCAAGACTAAACTTGCTCGGGGCAAAAGGAGCATTAAGTCCAAGGCACCCCCTGCCACGCTATCCGTGAATTTCTGCAACATCAGGGGACTCCATTCGAACCTTAACACCGTCCACCACTCGTACCATCTGAAAACGTCGAAGCCGGCCTTGCTCTTTCTAACCGAGACACAGGTGGCCTCTCAGGCCGATTTTTCGTATCTCTCCTACCCGGGGTTCAAATTAGAACACTCCTTTGTGTCCCGGGCTGGAGTTTACATGTATGTCAGAGAGGACATCTTTTTTCGGCGCCTCGGCAGCCTTGAAGATATGGACCTGTCCATCTTATGGCTACGCGTAGACAGCGACGACCATCCCCGCGTCTACGGGTGCCTCTATAGGTCTTATAGCGGTAACACCGACACAGACGCCTCATCGACGACGTCCAAATTACCGCAGATTCCGTGCTGCAACAGGTCCTATCCGCAGAGATCGTGATACTTGGTGATTTTAACGCCCACCACGTTGAATAGCTTGGTTCTCGTTTAACCGATCAGGGTAGATCTGTTTATGACTTAGCTTTGGCATATGCTCTGACACAACTGGTTACATCGCCTACGTGGATCCCAGATGTGGAAGATTGTTTATTGCCTCAGCCAGTGCCTCAGCCAGTATCTGAATCCTCGGCGTCGACATATCGAGTGACGTGCAGTTTCGTGGTCACTAGGAAGAGAAGGCCAAATTGGTCTCTAAAAAGTTTGGCGTGTTTAGTAGATCGGGATAGTATTTCAAGCCGGCACACCGCTTGCGACTTTACAAGACGCAGGTTTGGCCGCACATGGAATATTGTTCCCATCTCTAGGCTGGGGCTCCCTAGTGCCTGCTCCTTCCATTTGGTCGCATCCAGCGTAGAGCTGTTCAAATCGTCGGCGACCGAGCTCTTTCCGATCGGCTTGACTCGCTGGCACTGCGAAGAGATGTTGCATCCCTTTGCGTATTTTGTCGCATATATATTTACAGTTACAATTACTAATTAATAATAAGTTACAATTACTCAGAGCCCTCCCCGTGGGTTATTTACAATTAGTCTTATTTTAGTCTCCCCGGGGGGGAGACAAAAATAAGGCTAATTGTATGGACTAATCCCAGCCGCACAATTTCACCATCGCACATCGCGACAAAACTCGCGATACCATCCAAACCATCTGGATGACCGTCGGTTCACCACTATGCGATTTAAAAGAAGTTTTCTTCCTCGCACAACTTCCTTGTGAAATCGACTACCACCAGAGATTTTTCCGGACCGATACGACTTAGAGACGTTCAAGAAACGAGTCTTCTCTAAGTTTTAAATAAAAAGAGACAAAAGGCATTATAAAAAAGTTGTCAGGAGTTTCATTTAAGCTATTCTAAGCCAGTTGACTGCCAGCCCACCCAATGACTAGTGCTGTCGCTCCCGAATGATAAGCGCACTGGCTTATCCTAACAAAAGAATATTTCGCTCTTGCATACCCAAAGTGTTGTTGACAGATTGCCATAATTAAAAAAAATTAAAATCTGCCACCCGGGGTCTTAACCGCTCTTCCCTCCTTTATTACGTATAAGTTTCGATAGTTTCATAGTAGTCCAAGCATCTTTATCACAATCACTACTGCAACAATCTTGAAAGTCCTCGACTACACAATTACTAATTCGAGAATGCCAGCTGGCAAGCATTACTTGGAAGGGTTGCATATACTGACTACGCTGGACAGGACAGGTTGGTGAGTGCAGAATGATGGTCTCCCTTACACCGTAATAATCAAAATACAGAGCCGCGGTAGTTCTGAGGCTAAGAGCTCGGAAAAAAATTGAACAGTGAGTGAGCTATCCGGGTATTCGATTCCCACGAGCACTAATGATATACTTGCTCGGGGGTGAAGGACAAATTCGGCATGTCTGCAAGAAATAAAAAAGATGTCCATGTGAGGACCGCCAAAACGAATTGAGGCAGCGCGGTGGATATTTCCTTCTTCTAAAACCCTCTC
Source organism: Parnassius apollo (assembly GCA_907164705.1). NCBI lineage: Eukaryota > Metazoa > Arthropoda > Insecta > Lepidoptera > Papilionidae > Parnassius > Parnassius apollo. The sequence goes on along the minus strand of CAJQZP010001030.1, from coordinate 4,160,557 downwards.
AGATTTGGGAGGATGTTTGCTCAGCAGTGGGATGTACTACGAATTCATCCCACTGCTATAAGATGTAACCTTAACTATTACTTGAACCAAAATACATTAACTGTAAAAATAACTATTTTCATTTTACATTTTTTTTACATTTGCATTTAACTAGTTTGAGTGACTTTGTAATAAACTATAAAATTCAATCTAGTCGATGAGGCGTGGTGTCTTTTTAATTAACTACATAATATTATTTGATGTAGATTTTTATAGCCGGTTAGAAAGTCCATTCGACGTCTCCCTGAAGGACCCTCGTTAAACGAGACCTGAACGCAAAAGTACACTCATAAAATAGTTTAATTTAAACTGAAACAAGTTTGTTGTCAAATTAATTAGTCAACATTTGGTTATAGATGTTGCTCAAATCTGTTCCTTAATTTGTAGTAAATAACATTAAAAATCACAAATATGTATTTACTTAATTTGAAAATTAAACTTTTTCAAATAACCTACGAGATGCGATTGCAATGGTCGTTCCGTTTTTGTTTCAAATGTAATTTAAAATATTTTTCAATAATTTTAGTGTTTTTTTCTTAAAATATCATCATCAGATGGTTAATAAGTAAATTGACCAGAATATATTATTACTTTGCCAATTTAGGACTAGCGTATTTAAGGGATCTAATGTTTATTTTAAGTTATTTAGATTTTCCTCCTATCGCTGTTACTTTTATCTCAATTATAAAACGGATTATCTAGAGTCTAGACTATGAATTTTTTTTAAATAACGAGTCTATCGTTGTAAATAGGCCTCCCCATTTGATTATCACAAATTACGGTTCTGAACCACTTACCTTCCTATACTCCCTGCATGTATTATTGGATTGGATTATGCTAAAAGAATAATAATCTTGCAATGTGCTTGCTTTTTGTGCTCATTAGCAGCAAAATGTAAGAGAATGGTACCTACACAAACAGACTCCCAGGCGTGCTAAGAGTCTTACCACTTAGTAAATGGACTGTTCATATCGTGTAGAATCTACAATCCGACCTGAATGATTTTCTCTCAAGAATAGTTTGTGAGCAATAGCATCTTTTATGCCGGCTTTCCACCATTGTAACACACTCATACTTTCTATTTATATAAATACACAGAAATATTCTACATATGTGTGTTATGGACTTTGAAACCATACAAACGATCTAGAGGGCACCTACCGAGTCCAAATGTGAATATAATTCACATTTAGACGGTAGGAGCTCGGTAGGTGGCGCTGTTGTCAATATCCAGAAATCACCCGTGCGAAGCCGGCGCGGATCGCTAGTTTCTCTTTGATTCTTATAGTATCTTTGCAGCAAATTATGGCTGCAGCACAAAAGCGTAAAATAAATTAGGGAAGGACCACACTTCGCACAAACTAACAGCGTAATACAGCAGCTTTAGACTGCTGTGTTTCTAGAAATGAAGATCCTTATTACTGATGATGAGGTATTACATCTTAGTTTCAGGAGTTAAAGCATGTGCATATTACTTTTATCCAAGGATCGTCATCATCATTACAAATCCATTACTGAAGATAAGCCTATAAGGAATGCTACAAAACATGGGTAACTTCATTTAATCACTTAGAATACCATAAGGCGTTGAAAAAGAAACTAATACATAAATGGGCATAAAGGCTCGTATGTATAATGATATATGGGAATGCTCATATTAGTTCATCCACATTGTTCTAATTAAGAAGCGAATGCGATGGACTGTTTTAATATATTCAACAACATATTCTGAGAAGATAGCGTATGTTGGTATAGAGATTAAATTATGTAGCAGTCGAGAGTACGTTTGCCTGTGGATTGTCGATAACAGAAATTGATATTTTGTTTTCATTAAATGGGTAAACATTGTAACTTTTTCACAAAAATTTACACAAAAAAAATAAAAAGCCTAAAATGCCACAATGCAAATGCTGCTCAATCATTATTTACCTCCTTTGTAGTAGATAAGATTTCATTTTTAAACAAGCGATCTGCCCCGATTTCACACGGGTGACATCTGGATTCTACAACAGTGCCACCTACCGGGTCCAACTAGGCCCATAACCTTCGCGGAAGTGCAAGCAATTTGTTGACAAAATTTTACCGCAATCTGATGAACGATATGGCAGTGCACATTATACGACTTACTGAAATTAATTTTTATATATTTAGAATAAATGAATTGATAGAAAAATCTGGGAAAAGTAAAGTATTCTGAATACTCTCATCATTTCTAAAATGGCTCTGACGGTTTGCTTGTTATTTGTGGCGTTTCACACATTTATTATAAAAATACTCTCGCAGGAGACTGTTGTAGAAGTAACAAATGTTGGAGTAGAAGGTTCCTTGGTTCCTTTTATTGAGCTTAGATGGTTATTTGTATGGCTTTAAAACGTGAATAACTATTTTTAAAAATTTTGTCTTATTATATAGAAGAGGGGGTAAACGAACATGCGGCTCACCTGATGGTAAGTGACTACCGCGCCGCTCATGAAAAACTGCAACGCCAGGAGTTTAATCGGTCGGTTCGACCAGAGTAGTGTAGTCCTACGCTCTCACACAATACCAGCGTAAAATAGCAGTTAAATGCTGCTGTGTTTTGTATGGTGAGTGTAGAGAACCGGAGACCGTTTTCACTGGAAACGAGGCATTCTATCTCAGACCTCAGGGGTGTCAACGCATCTGCATTTTGATTCTTAATTTAGGTTAAATTTAGAAATCTATGGGCCACAGCCCATCCATCAGTTAGACTGTGTGATCGTTTGTCATCTTCATTTTATAAAAAGGGGAATTACAGATTTGTCCGTCCTTGTCTGTCTGTTTGTGTGACTGTCTGTCCGAATGTGTCTGTCTGACTGTCTGTCTGTCCGTGCGAATCTTCGGAATGGTTGAACCGATTGTAATGAAACTTCACGAACAGATAGAGAGCAATGCCAGGAGTGATCTAGAATATATTTTATCCGAAAACCTCGTCGATTATTTATTAAAAGACGAATCTGAAGTGAGTCGCTAGTCCTGAATTTGTGATGTTTGTGATGATTCTATCTGACAACTCTATGTAAAAATCGTAAATTTTACCCTTAAACTTTTTTCAAAGAAAGTTTTCTAACTAACATTTTTCTCTCAATGAGCTTTTTCTAAAGTAAAATATAAAGAATAAAATGTCAGAAATATTATTCGAATACTCAGTTTATTATATAGAGCCGTGGCAGCTCAGATGGTTAACGCTCGCTGTAAATATAACACACCGCCAGTAAACCGGGTTCGGGTTAATTGCAATTTTAAACGCTGATTTACCGCGTGCTCGGCGGTGAAAGAAAATATTGTGAGAAAACCAGCATGTCTGAGGAATAAGAATAAAAATATTTCGAAGACATGTGAGGTTCGCCAACACGCATTGGGGCAGCGCGGCGGACACTTCCTTGCCCTAAAACCCTCTCAGAAATGAGGGGAGGCCTGTGCCGTAGCAGTAGGAAGTATATAGGCTGTAACTTTACTATACTTTACTTTTACTCGGTTGTCAATTCTATTACGTTAAACTGTTACTTTATATGTAATTCATTCATGAATAAAAATCTTTTTAATTGTAACCCTATGTAATTCATTGCATTCATTTGATAGTTTTTATTAATTATTATTATACGATTCTATTTTGATATTTATATTTAATCGAATTAAGTAGACACAGTTATATAGTACCAAACACGGGATCAATATTAGCGCAAGCTTCAACTAAATTACGAAATCCGATCCAAACTCCAAATTCCAAACTGCGACGGTGCGACATCGCCTCGGGACGATTTTTAATTTTCTGCCAGCCCTTAGATTTATATGTTTTCAGTTCGCCCGTCAATTTTCACGATTTTTAATTTTAACGCTATGTTGGCCTCCAAAAGGTGGTCGTTTGAATTTTATTTTTACTCATTTTTGGTAATTCTTTCGTGAGTGCTCATTTAACCATTGTAGACGCGGTGTTATCGTTTTGATGTTGAATAATCACGGTAGTGGTAATTAATTAACTGTGCGTTTCACCAACGATGAAACTACATTGAAGTTTCGTTTCGTTCGGCTTTTTGCTTTACTGTGAATTTTATTTTAAACTTTAGTGTTTAATTATGGTTATTTAAGGTTAAAATCTTACATGTTCTAATAATATAATGTGAGAGGGAGTAAGCTAACTCTTTTCTTATAAAACTGAAGTGTTAAATGAGCAATCAAATCATCCAAAGGCAATTGGCTACTGTAGTCCATCGATATCTGAATACAAATTCAAAGGGAAAACGCTACACATGCCTTGTTACCTCTAAGAACTAAAATGGCAAGCTTCACAGTCTGCAATTATACTTTATAGCCTTATGATGAAACGTAGCATGGCACGCACTGCTGCTTAGCTGCAAAAATAGGTAAGAAGTGCCGTCATTTGGATTCATGATCAACTTGAAGGGAAGTTTAAAAGATTCTACAACGTTCCTGGACTATTACTATCCTTTCTAAAAGGCCGGCAGCCCATCTGTAATTGCCCTGGTGTTGCAGTTGTTTATGGGTGGTGATAATTATTTACCATCAGGTGTGCCGTATGCTCGTTTGCCACCTCTCCTATAAAAATATGATGTTTACACCAATATATATCAGCAACTTACTATAGATATTTAAAGATTATTAGATATTTAAAGCCTTTCCTATGGTCGCCATTTACGTGGTTATCGATTCTCTTACCCCTCCACTACACGGCTAATTTTTTTTAATAAAAACTTAGTAGATAAAACTGTTAAATACCTGGGGGATAATAAACCTCCATTACCTAAAAAAACCGTAATACAGCAATAATATAACCACAATTTAGATTAGAAACTGTGAAATAACTCCATTTAATTATTTAAACACTGGGTTACTTTTAAATCCGTATTCAATTTTAATTTTGAAGTATGAAAAATAAAACAAAAAGGCGTTTAATAATAAGGAAGTCACCTTGAATCGGCCGCTATATAAAAACTAAAATTTATAGATGATTAATAAATATAATATCTGCCAAAGGCTTAAATACTTCGCAACCGATAACAACATATTTTTCCACACGTTAAAAGTCAATACGGTACGGTGGCTAAGAGAAGTACAAATTTAACGATTACAAGATCTTTAAACAAGCTTTCAACACATTTTACTAGCGCATTTTTTGAAACACCTACGTCTGATATTGAGCTTAAAAAGCTGTTGCTGTAATATTTGATGTAAAATTTGACTATTTAATACGATAAATAATTATTAAATGAAGTTTTTCTAGTGGAACAAATGTTGTATAATGTTATTTGCTAAAAGTACAACATAGTGGAAAGAAAAACAAAAAAAAGAAAATATTGTATAAATTTTATATGCCATTCCTTTGATTTCAGAATCAGATTAGCGCCCAGTCAATCTATAGGTAATTGACTCAATATCTCGACTTCCCCTAACCCTCTAAATTGTGGAGGTTCGATTCGCTTACTGCCTTTTTGATTTTCTGAATTAAAGTAATCGTAGAGATTGTAAGCTCGTTGTAATACATTGACAAACTACTTATTTTATTAAAAAAAACTAGTAATAATTGTACAAGATGTCGAAGTAATAATTATAAAAATGGCCGTTGTCTGAAAATCGAGGTTTATAAGAATATAATATGAGGAGGCTGTTAAATTGCAAACATAAAATTTCTAATCGTCGGTTCTTTTATTTCCTAGCTTTCGAGATAAAGCTTTTGTAATGGGGGAATATTCTAAATTGATTTCATCATATCTTAGCACGTGGTGTCTTTGTTTAAGTCAAACGTTTCGTCAACGATGGTTATTACTTACAGGTTTGCAGACGTCAGGCCTTAATTACAGGTAAATTACTTCTTAAGGTATACTCAATGTAATAGTAATGAAAATGTAACACAAAATTTAATTTGATACTATTCTTTTGACCGTTTATCAGCTGAAAGCGATTAGATTACTTTTTAAATGACTTCATAAAAGGAGAAGGTTTTCATTTCGTCTTTATATAAAGACGAAATGAAAACCTCTCTTATATATATATTAATTAAATCGGGAAAAAATTTTCTTCGTATTTTATATACAAATAAAAGCGGTCTAGGTGCGACTCGATAGGTTCACACGACTAACTTCCCAGTGGAAAGAATAATAAATATATTTTTTAATATTTTATACAATTTTTCATTCGGCACAAAAATGACTTGACCGATTTTGCTCAAAATTTAATGAGGTCTAAGTTAAATAATTATGCGTCAAATGAACCCGGTCCCATGTCAATATCACTCTTTGTTCTCGAGATACTCGAGGCAAAATTTAATCCGAACATACATACATACATGTGCACACACGGACCTCCTCTTAAAAACCATACTATTCGACTCTAAAGACCTTGAAACTTGGAGATATGTTTAAATTTCCAATTTGCAAAATCGGACCCATTACAATAACTTCCCACTGGGAAGTTAACAAGACATTTTTATTCAAAGTTTATTTACATTTAATTATATATATATATATATATATATATATTTTTTATTATATATATTTTTGTTTCGCTATTTTGTGATATATATCTATAAGGTAGTGACATAATCCTGTTGCTGTAAAAGTTGCTGCTTGAGATTTTTTAATAAATAAAACAAGAACTTTTGACAGTCCTCTCTTGATGTTAACCTAACACTACCCAAAGAAATCTGAAGAGACCGAAACAGGTCAAAATTTGAGGGTGCAATGTCAGGGTTTTATGGTGTTTGCATTAATACTTGCCAACCGAGCCCTCTCAATGTGTCAAAAATGTGTGTGGCCTGGCGTTATCATGATGAAGGGCCACTCCTTTTCTGTTGATCAATTTCGGCTGTTTTTTGTTAATTTCTTGCTTGAGTTTCATTAGCTGTTGGCAGTATAGATCCGAATCGATGGTTTTTGCCCGGCGGTAAAAGCTCATAATAAAAGATGTCCTTACAATCCTACCATACACACAGCATCACCTTATTACGTGTTAATCCGGGTTTCGCAAAAGTCTGTGGAGCTTGACTACCGTTTGACCATGATATTTCGTATGTTCTTGTCGTAAGTGATCCAATTTCATCACCATTGATCAATCTTTTCAAAAATGGATTGGTTTCATTACGTTTCAATAGAGATTCGCAAATTAAGTACACGATTATTATATAGAGCTTTTTGTATAGCCAGACTTTTTAAAATGGATCAAAACTGTTTTGTGGTCAATCCTCAATTCCTCGGCTATATCGTAACTACTAAAAGGTATGCCGATCTTGCTCCACGTTTTAATAAATGGCATCGACTTTATACGTGTGATGAAGAAAAAGTAAAATTCCCGGACTGTAAACGCAAGAAACAACTTTAGCACTATAGCAAAGTCTTACTGACACTGCATTAGGTCCATTAACGTCAAAAAATTCTTTCGCGGCTCATGTTGCATTTTTCCCTTTTTTGTAATAAAACTTTAAAATGTATCGAATATCTTCGTATTAAGTGAAATCCGAATAAATGAATATATTCGGACTCGGTAGGTGGCGATGTTGTCGAGATCTAGAAATCACCCGTGCGAAGCCGGGGCGGATCGCTAGTTACTATATAAATTTAGAAAATTGGACTCGGTAGGTGGCGCTGTTGTCGAGATCCAGAAACCACCTGTGCGAAGCCGGGGCGGGTCGCAAGTTACTATGTAAATTTAAAGAAAATTGGACTCGGTAGATGGCGCTGTTGTCGGGTTCCAGAAACCACCCGTGCGAAGCCGGGGCGGATCGCTAGTTACCTACTATATAAATTTAAAGAAAATTGGACTCGGTAGGTGGCGCTGTTGTCGAGATCCAGAAACCACCCGTGCGAAGCCGGGGCGGATCGCTAGTTACTATATAAATTTAAAGAAAATTGGACTCGGTAGGTGGCGCTGTTGTCGGGTTCCAGAAACCACCTGTGCGAAGCCGGGGCGGATCGCTAGTTACTATATAAATTTAAAGAAAATTGGACTCGGTAGGTGGCGCTGTTGTCGAGATCCAGAAATCACCCGTGCGACGCCGGGGCGGATCGCTAATTCTTATAGTACCTTTGCAGCAAATTGTGGCTGCAGCACAAAATCGTCAGATAAATTAGGTAAGGACCACCCTTCGCACAAACTACCAGCTTAATACAGCAGCTTTGAACTACTGTGTTTCTAGAAATGGAGATCCTTATTACTGGTGATGAGGCATTACATCTTAGTTTCATGAGTAAAAGCATCTGCATATTGTCTTTAACCAAGGACCGTCATCATCATTATTATCACTAACCATCACAAGTCCATTACTGAAGATAGGCCTATAAGGAATGCTACAAAACATGAGTCATTTAACCATTTAAAATACCAGGCGTTAAAATAAAGTAATACATAAATGGGCATAAAGGCTCGTTTGTAATAATTCTATTATTTGTTCATCCATATTGTTCTAAATAAGAAGCAAATGCGATGCATAGCCTTTAAATTATAGGCTTAATAAGGAATGCTACAAAACTGGGTAACTTCATTTAATCACTTAGAATATCATAAGGCGTTGAAAAAGATAAGTACATAAATAGGCATAAAGGCTTGTATATAATATTCTCATATTTGTTCATCTAAATGAGAAACGAGAGTCGTGGTAGCTCAGATGGTTAATGCTCGCTGTAAATATAACAGACCGCGAGTAACCCGGGTTCGATCCTCGCCGGCACCAATGAAATTGTTAATTGCAATGTTAAGTGCTGATTTACCACGTGCTCTTCGGTGAAGGAAAACATCGTGAGGAAACCTGTATGTCTGAAAAATAAGAAAAAAAATATTTCGTAGACATGTGAAGTTCGCCAACACGCATTGGGGCAGCGCGCCCTAAAACTCTCTCAGAAATTAGGGGAGGCCTGTGCCCAGCAGTGGGACGTATATAGGCTATAACTTTACTTTTTTTTTCTTTATTGTTCTAAATAAGAAGCGAATGCAGTGGACTGTTTAAATATATTCAATAACATATTCTGAGAAGATAGCTCATGTTGGTATAGAGATTAAATTATGTTGCCAGTCGAGCGTACAACGTATGCCTGTGGATTGTCGATAACAGAAATTAATATTTTGTTTTCATTAAATGGGTAAAGGTAACAAATATTGTTCAAATATAAATAGTAACAATTGTTGTTCGATCATTATGCACTTCTTTCGTAGTAGATACGATTTCATTTTTAAACTAGCGATCTGCCCCGGTTTCGCACGGGTGATATCTGGATCCTGCAATAGCTACACTTACCGGGTCCAACTACGCTTATAACCTTCACGGATGTGCAAGTAATATATTGACAAAGTTTTACCGCAATCTGATAAATGGTATGGCAGTGCATAAAATACGAAAAAACAATAATTAATTTTTAATACAGTTGCTCAAAAAGTGGCGTATTGCAGGGACGTATAGCCACCAGGATGTTGGCTATTACATACTCGAGCTTTTTCTTTACCTTTTCCGAACTCGTGCGTTCTCTTTCCCAGCTGTCAAAATAATGTCTATTAAAAAGAAAAAACCAACCACGAAATTTTTACTAAAATAAATTCATAGAAGTTTTTATGATTCATGCAAATATTTCTAAAAAGAAGCTACTAATATGTTTCAATATCAGATTTAATGATTTGACTCAATGAGTTTGGTTAGGTTAGGTTCGTTTCATGTCATTAAATTTCATTTTCATTTTATATCAATAAAAAATTTCTACTGAAGACTTGGCTGTATGGGCATAGTTCCCTTTGTCTATCCAAAATGGGTGGAGAAAACAAAACAAATCTCTGCTTATATATTATTTTACTGTTGGCGCGAGTTTAGTTGCATAGATTACTGTGTATATACTAGAGATTAGTTGTTTGTTGCACAAAATGAGTAATTTCGACGATATTTTATTTGAATTAACACCACCGGAACTCAGTATAATTGCACAAAATGCTTCGGAGAAAATTTTACCAGAAAAGTCAAAAAGTCGCTACATATCTACATACGATGAATTTATTGGTTGCAGAGAAGAGAAAAAGCAAACAGTTTTTCGGAAAATGTTATGCATACTTATAATTATGTATACTTCTCCGAACTCTCAGCAAAATTAAAACCTTCTACGTTATGGTCGAGGTTTTCGAGGATAAAAAGTATGCTGAAAATAAGGAACAACGTGGATATAAATTAATACCCAAGTTAGTTGAATTTATTGTGTTTTTATTATTTTATTAAATTCCTTCATTTTTTTGCAACTGTATTAAAAATAGTTGGGCTGAAATTTAGAATCGTTTGGCAGGAATTTGGGGGAGTAAGGTATTTTATTTGATAGAGGTTTGGTCGCTGAATATAATAATACCACTCACATTAAAAGGTAATGCACCGTTCTTGAGAAAATCAAAAAGAGAATCCCATAGAACTAACCTAAAAATGATAACTCAAAATGAATTTCGGGGGTGGGAGGTGGTTAGGAAGGAGGCGGGGGAGTTGTAGAGTCACCCCCCACTTCCAACTCCTACCGGACTTGCTTAGTTTTTTTTATAAATATTTAAAAATCTAATTTTGAGGTTATGTTTTTGTAATGTTTTTGACTATAAACCTGATTTATGGGGGGAGAGAGTTGAGGGAGGGAAGCACCACGTAGCGCAATCGAGGGAAGCCCGGTCGACGGAGCCTCGCTTAGCGGGGCTCCTACTTCTGAGTGGTTTACAAAAAAAATAACCACGAAAGGGATGGTGGGGTCTATTCACTCGCTTCGCTCGCTCATAGGACCCCGCCATCCCCTTCTAACCTAACCTGTCTGAGTGGGGGTGCCCCAAGTTCCAGCTCGCTTCGCTCGCTCTTGCACTCAACAAAACACCAAAATGTTAGCTTTTATAATTACCTTTAATTATAAACATAATATATAATATAATAATAAGTACACTATGGCTCGCACAGGTGTCTGCGATTTGCTACGACGGGCGGGGGCTGCTCTCCTTCCATGGCTATGGCTTTACAAAAACACTAGGGGTAGGGCAGACAAGACTACGTCGATTCGGAGCGTGCTGATTTAATTTTAGTACAAATCAGATATCTATAAAGTTAGGTTGCCTTTGCTCCCGCCACAACCATCTAACCTATTACAACTGAAAGTATTATTGGATGTTTAAGTATTAAATTAATTAACTGCCCAGACAGTTTTAAACAATTTAGAAATAAAACACAGTATATTATAATCATTTCTTTATTGTTTATAAACATAATTTATTATTTTTATTAATTCCTCAAAAGGATCTCTTTTATTTTTTACAATTTCTCTTCTCCATAAATATTCATATATTAAGTCGGTAAAATTTTCTCTATTATTATAGTTATCTTTGCCGAAATATCTTTTGACGATACGCCATTGAGACTCAATTCTTTGAGTGTGTGTGCCGTCTGCCACAAAAGGGTTTTCAGGGTCACTATGATTTACTTTTTTTGTGTATGTACCCATAATTTTCTAATCCATCATAAGCCCGCCAAAAATCAGTATGGATGATGGTGCCCTCAGCCACATGTTTTTTAATCAAGGGCATCAAAACTTCAGAAGATCGCACATTTTGGGGGCAAACTTCTAATCTTAAATCTTCACTATCATTTTCAATCATTCCCAGCACCCAATGACCTTCAATGTGCTGACCTAAAACAAGATTAAGTATTAATTTCAAATTTTATTAATAAAAATTAGCCTATTTCATCTCCAGGTCGTTAACTATATGCATGCATTTAGCCATAACTCACCTTTACTATATTTCCTTTTTCCAAATTTACTCTAATCTATTTGGACAATTTTTCCTGGACCGTCAATTTTTCTCAGGAAACTTTGTTTCTCTACTTCATAGATGACTACAGCCTCCCGACAGTAGTTCAACCAATCATTAACAGTTGCTCTAGATAAACAATTTTCCCTTTCAAAATAATCTTCTTTTAAAGTCATGTCATAACTCCACTTATTTGCATATGCATACTTAAAAAAAAAGAAAAAAAGTAATTAAGTAAAATACTTGAGCCATTGTTAATTTAACATTCTCGAACCAAGTGCCTTTGGCACGGCTAACTTTTGATTTAGATCTGCATGGGCCTCGGTTGCAGACAAATGAGCCCACCTTTCTATTGGTGGAGTATTCTACACACATACTCTTTTTATGGCAGCTACATATTTTTGTTGTTGGGATCATGCCTTTTTCCTCAGCAAAAGCAATAGCTTGTTCCCGTGTGCCAAGTTTTCGGTATACAGTAACTAAATTCCACATTGATTTCCTCTCCTTGACATATAAATGGCGTTTCACTAGCGGTTCGTCACTGTCAAAACCGCGACTCGTAGATGGTTGAGGCTCCTCCGAATCAGACATTTTCAATGTTACGCGTCTGGTGTAGAAAAGCAAGTAAGTCGTGTAAGCAAGCAATCGAATCCAAAAGCGCGCACAGGTCAATCAAGTAGGCAGAAAATCGGTGTCCGGGGTAGAAAAGTAGATAATTCGTTGTATAGGCAAGCAATCGCTATCCAAAAAAGAGAAAACAGTCGTCGATAAAAGCTACAATAATACACTGGAGAACACACATTCACGCAAGAAAAGCAAACAAGGGCGGAAATGGCGGGATGCATAAAATTTTTAATTTTTTTTGTAACCGCTATCCATCTTTTACAGTAATATCGTATAATTTTACCTCAGAAAGGCTAGAACCCAGAGCCGTAAAGTCATTTTAATAATAAAAAACGTATAATTTTTCATACTTTACGCATTTTAGGTTATAATAGTTTTTATTTATTTTTTCGATAACAGTGCATTACCTTTTAATGTGAGTGGTATAATTATAATCGAGGAACAAACCTCTACCAAATAAAACACCTTACTCCCCAAAATTCCTGCCAAACGATTCTAAATCCAACCCAATAGTTGTTCAGTACATGTGCGGAACCGTCATTGCAACTTGTTCCAACTGTCAATGAGCTGTCAACCCTTACCTTTGACTGCGTCTCGGCTCGGATAGACATTTGTCGGAACTCTTTGCAATGACAGGCATTCCGCACTCGTAATGAAATATACTACTTTATATATTTTGAATAAATGGATTGATAAAAAATTCTTAGAAAAATAAAGCATGCTAAAAGCTTTTATCATTTCTAAAATGGTTCTGACGGTTTGATTGTTATTAGTGGCGTTTCAACCCTTTATTGCAAAGATAGGTTCCTTGACAGACACTCGCAAGAGTCTGTTGCAGAAGTAACAACCGTTGGAGTAGAAGATTCCTTGGCGCAGTGGCCTAGCTCTAAGTTATAGTGCTGACGGCTGCGGGTTTGAATCTCGCAGGGAACAATTGTTTGTGTGGCCTACAAACAGTTGTTCTGGATCTGGATGTTTGTATCTGTGTGTGAGTTATTGTCATAGTCTTGTAACCTAATAAATATATTGGGAAGTCACTTCACTATCCACTCACAGTGCGCTAAGTAATAATAAATATGGTAAATAAAATAAAATTTTATTAATTATAATATATTTTTAATCTTTACATCAGTAGGCATAAATAAAATTGAATTGCCTGCCTGTAATTTCTAAATAACTGCCTTTTATTGAGCTTAGGTGGTTATTTGCATGGTTTTAAAACGTAAATATCTATTTTTAAAATATTTGTCTTATTTTATAGAAGCAAATGAGCATGCGGCTCATCTAACGGTAAGTGACTAACTACGCACATGAACAATTGCAACACCAGGGGAATTGCAGATGTCTTGCCTGTCCGTCTAACGGTCTGTCTAACTGGCTGTCCGTGCTAAACTTCGGAATGGATGAACCGATTGTAATGAAACTTCACAAAACATATAGAGAGCAATGCCAGGTATGATCTAGGCTAATATTTTATCCGAAAACTTTGGTGATTGTTTGAAAAAAATTGTTATTAAATTAATTGTCTTAGATTATCTTAAATCTAACAAACGACGCTGGAGTGAGTCGCTATTTTGACATTAGCGATGTTTTTGCGTTGACTTTAACTACCAAAATATTATCTCACATTATATAGAAATCATAAACTTTACCCACAAACTTCTTACAAAGATTGTTTTCTAACTAACATTTTTCTATCAATAAGCTATTCCTAAAGTAAAATATATAGAAAAAAGAAATATTATTCGTTCTCAGTTTATCAATTCGCTCTTACGTTAGTTGTTATATGTATAATTTATTCTACGTAAATCTATTTATTTGGTAGTTTTTATTAATAACTATTTTATGACCTGTTATTGGCTGATAATTCTTCTTTGAAATTTATATTTAATCGAATTGAGTAGACACAGTTATATTATACCAAACACGGGATCAATATTAGCGCAAGCTTCAACTAAATTACGAAATCCGATCCAAACTCCAAATTCCAAACTGCGACGGTGCGGCATCGCCTCGGGACGATTTTTATTTTCCGCCAGCCCTTATATTTATATGTTTTCAGTTCGCCCGTCAATTTTCATGACTTTTAATTTTAACGCTATGTTGGCCTCCAAAAGGCGGTTGTTTCAATTTTCATTTTGCTCCTTTATGGTGATTCCTTCATGAGTGATTTTTTGACCATTGTGGACGCGGTTGTTTCATTTCTGATGTTGAATAACCATTGTAATGGTTGTTAATTAACTAATAATATCCACATTAATTAGTTAAATAATTGGTTAAATAACTAATTAAAGTTACTGTATTTTTTTTAAACTTTAGTGTTTAAATATGGTCACTCTTGTTATTATATTAAACATTATAATCGTTGTTATTTATTGGTTAAAATTTTATAAGTACTAAAACTAAATGTCCTACAACTCTTTTTTTATAGAAATGAAGTGTAAAATGAAAATACAGTTCACATGATGGTAAGTGGTTACTGTAGTCCATACACACCTGAAAACAACTTCAACTGGAGAAGGCTATAGATGCTTTGTCGCCCATGGGAACTAAGATGGCAAGCTTCAGAGTCTTTATGTATACATGTATAGCTTTTTATTCCCTTGAGACTGGAACACAGCGATGCACGCACTGCTGCTTGTGGGCAAATTTGGTAATAAGTCCTGCCATTTGGATCCTTGATCCACCTGAAGATCTTCAAACTAATGAAGAGATTCTAATGAAGAGATGTTTAAAAAATCTACGTTGTTGATTTTTTAAACTTCTCTTTTAACAACGTAGATAAAATCGTTGTCTACTTGGCAGATAATAGGTCTCCATTACCAAAAAATCGTGACGGCAATAATATAATCACAGTTTAGATTCTAAACTGTGATATAACTCCATTTAGTTATTTTAAACACTGGGTGACTTATTTACCGTGAAGAGAAAATAATGTGTAAAAAGTGAACGAAGATGAAACCTATATTTTTATATAAATCTATATATTTTTCAATTTTAAATTAAAATAAAATAATGAAGTCACGTGCAACTTAACTTATTCACGACAATGTCTTGAACCGGCCACTATGTAATAGTTTGCCTCAAATATTTTATCATAGGTTTTTAATAAATATAATATCTATGTCAAAGATTTATATACTTCGTTAACCCTACACCCTATTTTAATATCTTCTTTTAATTTGCAATGTTTGTATGATTCTTGAAATCTTAAAACTGAATTTTAAGTAGAAAAAAATTTTGCTGAATTATTTTTCTCACGTTTAAAAAGCCATCCGGTATAAAATCAATATAACTTTTTCGAAAAAAAAATATATAGGATCAACAATTACCTTTGAGTTTCTTGCTGGCTCTTCTTTGAAGAGGTCATTTATCCATGCGGTGGTAGATTTGACAATTACGAGGTCAATCCATCGTCAAATAAATTGTATCGATCGAATAAAATGTAACCGGACTGAATATAAAAGTGAAACAATTGATTCGATTTTATTCACACAACTGTAGTTTTTAATTTGTTTAAGTTGCATTTTATTTAACAAATAAATTAAATCTGAGCATTGAGAAATCAAATCTAAATCACATACAATATCAATATTTTCTTATTTTAGGTTCTAGAGCTCATTTGTTACGAGTATTGAATTAAGTGGTAAATATAAATTGAACAACGCATATTTGTGTAAAATAAATAGCTGTTTTCGCACTATGTGGTGTGGTAATTGTTTCACTTCCTTCGAATTCAAGCCTATCTCTTATCTTATCGTATACGCTGTAAACGGTAATTAGTTCTTCCTAGCAAGCAGATTATGTTTACATATTACAATCATCATTATCAGCAATACTAAAATCGTCAATGAGTTGTTCTTAAACCCACAAAGTCTTATAATTTCTACTTAATCTAATCCAATTTAGAATATATTTTGAATCATATTTGTAGGTCAAACACGTTCGCATTAATTCTTAGTGATTTCATAGTCTATTATAGAAAAATAATAGCTCCATTGAAATCCCAGTCAATCCCCTAACCACAGAAATCTAAATAATATTAAGATTTCTGTGCCCCTAAGCCTCTAATTATAGAGGTGCGATTCATTTGTTGCCTTTTTCATACTTTTATGAACTCAATTAAACGTAGAGTTCGAAAACTCTTCGTATTATAATATTGTTAAGCTGCTTATTTTATTAACAAATTAGTAATAATTTTATCTTCGTATTATAATATTGTTAAGCTGCTTATTTTATTAACAAATTAGTAATAATTTTATAGAATTCAAAGTATAAAGAAATCGTCGACGTCTGTAAAAGTACTTTTAAGGTTCATAAGAATATATGAGGAAGCTGATAAATTGCGGACATAAAGTTTCTAATCGACGGTTCTTTTATTCCCTGGACTTCGAGTAACAACCCATTAACTTTTGTAATGGGGGAATGTCCAAAATTTATTTTATCATTTCTTGGCAGGTGATGTCTTTGTTTAAGTCGACGCGGCTGAGTGAACGAAAGCAGACGTTTCGTTAACGATGAATATAACTTGTAGGTTTGCAGACGTCAGGCGTTAATCACAGGTGAAATATTTCTTAAGGTATACTCAATCTAATAGTAATGAAAATATAACACAAAACGTAATTTAGTTCTACTTTGGACAGTTTATTCTCTTATCTTTTATATATCTTGATTTCTTTCAGGCATAATTTATTAATTTCTGAACCGATTGTATTTTTTTTTAAATAGACAGGCTATGATTCAACGACAGTCACATATAAATTTGAAGAAATAATTCCATGACTAAGAGTGAAAAAATGAAATTATATTGTGACTATTTAGACGATATTCTAGTATGTTGCGTTGAAATTGTGATATTCCTTAGCGCAGTCAAAAGGATAAAATGATTAAAGTTTAAATGAAATGTAAAAAACGATTTCAGTAACAGAAAATAAAATTGTTTCCACGTGATACGTTTTGAAGTCGAGTCCTAAAGCTGTAACGATAAGAAATTAATATATTGATTAAAATAATTTTGGTGGAAAGCCGCGTGTAAATTGTTTTATCACAAGCTGAAGTTCGTCGCAAAAACATTTACGGGCCCATGATTTTTATGATCAATGTGTTGACGTATATAATTTTTAAAATAAAAAAAGATAAGAAAAATGTTTCAATGTGGCCGTGTTTCCCTTCATAATGAAATTAATGAAGGTAGACCCTCAACTACAATCACTGAGGAAAATGTTGCTACTGTCAGGTGACTAATTTAAGAAAAGCGGCGCATTACCTATGAGGAGATTCGAGGCTAAATTCAGAAAAATTTACATTAATATTTCAAAGTGAGAAAAATTGCCGCCGGATTCCTCATAAACTCATCTTAGAACAAAATCGAGCCGGTTTAAAAAAATGTTGCAAAAATTTTATGTTATGTTGTTAGATCCGGGTAGAAAGCAACAGTATTTTGTATGGATGTTCGATGGCGACACCAAAACGACATGAAGAAACCGTAAGAAGCGTGGGCAAAAAAATATTGCCGTTTTATTTTCCCAGACGGGTCCGGTCGGCACGATCCCCCCTTGTTGAGCAAGAGACAGTTAATGCTGAGTGGTTTATCACCATTGGTTTTTCCAGTTTTTGAAAAACTTAGGAAAAACAAGACAGGCATTAGTTTAGTTTAGTTTACGACGCTGTTTTCAGCAACTCCACGTCTAAGCGCGTATTTTGCGTGTAAAAGACAGTCATTCTCGTGAACTTCGCACGATGCGATTCCTTTATTTTTCATAAATTAAAGATTTGATAAAAGATTTGTTATATTATTAATATTCTATTAAGTTTTTTAAGTCGAATATATTACATTTTATATTAAGTTATTTATTTATAATATAAATATATCATTGTAAATAATATTCCCGATACACACTTATAATCAACAAGCAAAGTAAGAAAAAAAATTCTATTAATAATAGTTCACAGCAGTATTCGAATGGCGGACTCATATCTGACCTACGAGTATTGAGTTCGTAGTTCTCACTCTTAATCAATAGGTTACTGTTGTTACACGATGAATGATTTGTGATTTGTAAAATATCAAGATCTCGTATAAAGTAAGTAAGCATTGAATGTCCATCGGCAAAGCTATCTTAAGCTAAAGTTAATTGCTTCATAGTATAATAATTACAGCATTTATTAGATAATTCCTGGACAGGGATTTTCCTAGCCTGCGCCAGCTGCATTAGTTGCGTGATTCTTTATAGTGTTCTGCTACGTGTGGTAATGGGTTAGTAGTAAAACATATATTATGTAAGAGACGCGATTTTGATCTAGGTAGCGATAGCTATCAGAGATTACGATAAAATCCTTAGGATATTTTTGAGGCACTCCGATAATGTATATTGTGTTAATCGTATTGTTTTCACTTTTCTTACCTTTGTGTATCGATTTCATGCTAGCATAAATTTCAAATATTCCTGTCGTTGTGGCGAGACGATTCTCATTCGCACCGGTGTTATTTATTCGTCTCTCCCAGCAGGAGCCGAGCTGCATACGAGTACGATGCAAGCATTGGGGCACCGTAAAACCGCAATGGAACGTATGTCCCGTAATTCAAACATATAGAAAAATAAATGTTTGCACAATGGTAAGTCTAGTTTTCTTTAAGCGTTTCCGTATAATGAAGTAAGATTTATTATAATATTATAAGTTTCAGTGTTTAGATATTGTCATTAAATAAGATTATAGTTGGAAGAACAAAATTTAATGGTAAGAATCCCAGATAGAGTCATTATTTAAAGTCCACTGCTGAAAATATGCCCCTTCAATAAATTGACTTATACTGCCCGTATTTGTTTATTTATTATTTACTAGTATGTATGAATCAAAATTGCTGTTTTCCGATATGAACAAAGTGAGGTAAGTAGATACTACGGCTCATGGGAAACTACATTTATCATCTATAAGGAATCCCTCACATTTGCTTAAATATTTGCCTGTCTAAATTTTGTAGAATCATAGCACTAGCGAATTCCAGATGGAAGAAATTTACTGAATTCATAAAATTAATACGAAAAATTGAAAATATAAAGAACGCCAACAAATCAGTTTCCTTTACTCTTAGCTGTGTAAAATGAATGCGACTACAAAAGTTAGATAGATAGATAGATAACTTTTTATTGAATTTGAACAAAGTTATTACAATAACGGAAAACTTATGACTACAAACGGCGGTCATATCGCTTTAAGCGATTTATGCCTGACAAACCAAACATAAAAGGACATTATAATTTTATATTTTGATGCAATATGAAATAAACAGGAAAAAATATTATTAAAAATAATATTTATAAAAATATATTAATAATATATACAATATTTAATGATTATATATATACATACATATAATATATATATACATAGATATATACGTACATATATATGTATGTATATATCTATGTATATACATATTACCAAGACATTGTACTGTCAATTAGAACCCCTAGATTTTTTTACAACCTTACTATAAGGAATAACAGAAATCTCAAAACAAACAAAGGGCAGCGTGTGCCATGTAATTTTTTGTAGTAGTTTGCTGCTACCTATCACTATTACCGTATACCTAATAAAGTTGTGAAGTTCCGACGTAAATCAAGCTACGTTTTAGTACAGTTGAAAGGGTCGTTAAGACATTGGAAAATAGTCTTTAACACTAAGTTAATAATGATTTCTACAGTGCAAGCCCCCGGATGAAAATACAAATGCCCAAGGGAAAGTGTATTTAAGGAACAAAGATAAGTCGGGATTGTCGTGAGGCTCGTCTGCTTGAAAATTACAAACAGCAGAATACAAAGAGGGGTTCCTGTGCCTCAAGTTTAAATTATACTTTTCGATTTCTTTTAAAATTATACTTTTTTTCTTTTTTTCTGTACGGTAAGGTGTTATTAACTTTTAAATAAGTAGAAAGGAACACTGAGTTTAAGCTTTGAGAAAGTCTATTGTAGTCTATGAACACAGTATCACAAATGATAGTACAATAGCGGGAGTAGTAACTACATCGCCGTGTTTTGGTGGCCTGAGAGAATCCACTACTCAATATCATCTCATGAATGTCGAAAGATTCAACAAAGAGAAACTTTGCAAAAATAATTTTTACCAGCTTCACGTGACAGACTTAATTTAAGGCATTTTACTGTAAAAGAAGTTATAACATACAAATTTTTAATAACTATTTTGTACTTGTGTGCCTGGAACAAGTAAAAGTGCGTAATGATAAATATATACATACACAATAAATTACCTATCAATACTGAAGTTTTCAGTTAAGGACTATAGTTTTATTTTTTAGCCCGTAAACAGTCCAGAGCTGGATTATAACGAGAACCTGAGAGTGGAGAGAACTGGAGGCCATTTTTTACTGATAACGAGGCATTCCATCTTAGATCTCACCAAAATATGGCACCAAATTTACACTTACAATCTAAAACACATGTTTTTAACACTGCACTTTATGCCAAATTTTATGTGTTAGAGCCATGCTGTAGCTATATTTAGTAGTTTAGCTGTAGCACGAATGGGTCGACCGGGGACGGACCACGCTCTCACAGAATATCAATATATAAAAGCAGCTAAACGCTGCTGTGTTTCTTATGGTGAGTGTAAAGAACCGGAGACCCATTTTATTGGGAGCATCCCATCTTAGTTCTCACGGGTGACAATGCATTTTGATTCGTAATTGAGGATTGATGTATATGTCTATGGGCCACATTGACCATTTACCATTATATGGACCGTGTGCTCGTTTGTCACCCTTATGCTATTAAAAAGAACACAAACTTAATATTTGACAAAATATTTATAACAAAAAAATATATTGCATCACAGCCTATTACAGTCTGTAACTTCACAGTCCCGCCATAGATTGGCAATAGTTGCTACGTTTCTACAGTTTAAAAAAAAAATAATTTTGAGTTGTTATCGGGAAGGTGCTGTTTCCTATCTCCCTTGTTTTAGCTTTCCTTTGTTGTTTCAGTTTCTCGTTGCTTGTAGCTTAAGTGAGCATTTAGGGTATTTATTTTTTAATCTCCATGGAAAGTTCATCTTGTCCTGCTTTCGTTTAATGCTTTGTTTCATTAAAAATTAAAAGGCTTCATATTTTAGTCAGAGATCAAGCTGTAGTTGCCGTCTGTTAATCCGATTTGATTCACTAAATAATGAACACCATTAAATTTACACATCCATAATTTGAAAAGGAAGTATTCATCTTAAATAAACACTCAAATTTCAAACTAATTCAACGATACGTACGAAGCAATGAAGATCCTAGGTTCATCCATTATTTTTGATAGAGTAGGTAAATACAAAACATAGGTATCAAATATCCTCAATGAAAATGCTACCTTAAGTTGAATACAGGAAAGTTAAAAATAGTTTAAAAAAATTACGAAATTTACAATACGTTTCAGACCCGAAAAGATATGCCGAACCTCGTTGCATATGAAATATGAGGATTAAATTCATGTGCTGCACATATCAAGCCTAATTTACGCGCGGGATGCCTGCAAAGTGCGGAGTGTAGTCGGCTTAATTAAACTAATTGAGAGGTAATGGTTGAAGCTTGACAGAAATATGTTTTGCTTGCACTTGGCTCTGTTCTTTCGTTTATTGAGCTATTTACTGCTCCGTTTTTCTATCAAGAAATTCTCAGTAGCAACTCGGGGTCAGGAAATTGGCGGTATTTCTCCCCCGTGCCTCGGAAAGTACGTAAATGCGTTGGTCCTGCCCCTAATCGTCCGGTCATGTAGGATAACCGTCCCATTGAGCTATGAGAGTGAGGGAATACAGAGTGCACCCGTGTTTCCGTGTTTACGCACACACTCGGGCACTGAGTATAATCCTACTCTGTGCCGTGATCAAAATTCTGTCTCCTTCAAAAGTTATTATAATTATATTATTTTTTTAAAGAATTGCGAAGTTTAAATACTTTGTAATTGGATATATTTTTTTAAATACTAATACTAAACAAGTATCAAGTTGTCGGCAAGCAACCTTTTATCGGCGGCGTAAAAGAATCGACCACATTTCATTACGTGGGTGTCGTATGTGTGGTGGGTGTTGTATGTGTCGTGGGTATCCTACGTGTCGTGGGTATCCTACGTGTCTTGGGTGACTTATGTGTCTTGGGTGTAGTATGTGTCGTGAGTGTCGTATGTGTCATGGGTGTCGTATGTGTCGTGGGTGTTATATGTGTCGTATGTGTCGTGGGTGTCATATGTGTCGTGGGTGTCGTACGCGTCGTGGGTGTCGTATGTGTCATGGGTGTCATATGTGTCGTGGGTGTCGTATGTGTCATGGGTGTCTTATGCGTCGAGGGTGTTGCATGTGTCGTGCGGCACGGTATCCCATGTGGCGTGGGTGTCATATGTGTTGTGGGTGTCGTAAGTCTCGAGGGTGTCGTATGTGTCGTGGGTGTCGTATGTGTCGTGGGTGTCGTATGTGTCGTGGGTGTCGTATGTGTCGTGGGTATGGTATGTGTCGTTGGTATCCTATGTTTCGTGGGTGTCGTATGTGTCGTGGGTGTCGTAGGTGTTTTGGGTGTCGTATGTATTATGGGTTTCGTATGTGTCTTGTGGTGGGTGACAGAGTGAAACTGAAACAAGAGATGGGCAACAGCGTCTTCCTGATAACAACACAAAATAGAAAATAAGAGAAAGATCATAAAGCAAGTTTACAGTTCACCAATTGTAATCTTAGTTGTAAGGTGTTACAATAAAATAGTATAATTAAAAAATAACTAAACTAACAAAACTATGGTAATTCTATGAGGAATGATAATTATGAGGAAATCTACAGGGAAGGCCTATAGTTCACCAGTGGACTTAGATAGGATATTATAATGATGATTATATGTAACAAGTACGAGTACCAGATTAAGTAAGTGTTGGTAATTTTTATTTGGTCCCTTTCGATCACAGCAACCACTGTTATATGTTCTTGGTTATGTATTTGACCGGAAAATAATTTATGTTAGAAGAATACCTGTTATCACAGAAATACACGTTTTTTTATGGAATAAGCGTGACACACGCATACAGATTACATAATGGTAAGTGGAGGCTGTGGCCCATAGACATCTACATCTATCCTCGATTAAGAATCAAAGTGCAGATGCGTTTTCACCTCTTAGGTCTAAGATGGAATGCCTCGTTTCCAGTAAAAAGGGTCTACTGTTCTCTACACTCACTATATGATACACAGCAGCATAGAGCTTCTATTTTATGCTGGTATTCTGAGAGCACGTTTTCCTATCCCGGTGGAACAGGTTTCTCAATCGAGGATGGATGTAGATGTCGATGGACCACAGCATTCACTTATCGTCAGGTGGACTGTGTGTTTGTTTGTCACCCTTATTCTATATAAAAAGAACTTACGGTCCACCTGATGATAAGTGCCTACTATAGCCCATGGACAGTCAACTTCATACAAATGTGGCGGCGCTGTCGTCGCGCCGCAAGCGAAACACACCGAAGCCTAAATCACGCTATCAAAATTTCGAATCATAAACAGTATATATAGAACATCTCCGAACTAACACATGGAGTATTGGCCGCTCCCCGGGCAGAACACCTTGCCCGGCGGGAGATCTCCCCTTTTCCTTCCACGGCCACAGTGATGACCACCCGACGTTATCTGAACACGCAACCAACAACCTTCAGAATCAAGCCTTCGTTATTATCTTTAAGAACTCCCACCATTCACTACTGAGAATCGTCTTCTGCAGTTTTCAGTTCCTGCAAGCCAGTCCAACTTGTCTTCATCTCGACTCACCGCAGATTTATAAGGCAGACTTCTGGCACTTGCTCCGGCACATCGTTCTCACTGGCATCACTTGCCAATGCGTATTACGGCATGCATTACACATCGGCATATTATTCGCACCGGTGTCACTTGCCCTTACGCACACAGCATGCATTCCCCACCGGCAGTAAAAGGACACACCGGAAATCGGACTGCACTATCAACCTCCGGTCTGAGCAGGGGGGTAAGCGAAACACACCGAAGCCTAAATCACGCTATCAAAATTTCGAATCATAAACAGTATATATAGAACATCTCCGAACTATCACACGGAGTGTTGGCCGCTCCCCGGGCAGAACACCTTGCCCGGCGGGAGATCTCCCCTTTTCCTTTCATGGCCACACAAAGAAGGAAACAGATGTGTTGTCACCTCAGAGGACTAAGACGGAATGCCTCACAGCATGTAACTATACTAGCTCTCTATCCTTCAGAACACAGAACACCGGAACACAGAACTGTGCTGTGCGCTGCTATTTAGTGACAGTAATAGGTAAGAGAGTGGTCCCCACCCCAACAGACTCCTGGGCAGAGGAAGAGTCTCACCAATTAGAAAACCGGTTAATGTAGCACTGATTAATATCACGCAGTAGCATGCAGGCCTGTTGTTCAGAAGCCTCGTACACTTTACTGATTCGTTAACTAACGGCGTAAAAACCGACTATACTAATATCTTTTACCATACGTGAGAGTCCTCTACGTACATCTTCAGTCTTATGTGTTGAGTAAAAGACAAGTTAGGATGAAATAATACAGAGAATGATCAAGCCCTCGTTTACATTACGCTTAGTGAAGTAAGGATAAAATATTGTAGAGTACAGTATATTGAAATATTATAAATATTGACCCAAACTAATGCCATGTAATTATGATTTGAGGTCAATTTGGCTAATACATTATGAAAACGAGAATTATTTATAATCTACATTTATTTATCATATTTTTTATTTATTAGTTAGGTAAACTTAAAAAAAAATAACTTGCTTGAAAACGACAAAATACAACTTCAACATGTTTACTAAGTTAAATACAATGCTCAGAAAAAATAACAAGTATGCTGATTTATGTCTTACGTCATAATATTTTCCTACATTTCATAATTTAAAAGGTGCATCACTTCGGATTTCATCCAGCGGCAATTTCACGCCATGTCGTCGTAGGCCTCCCGTGTAATACGCTGGCGTATAAGTATATTGTAAGGGCATTGAAAATTTTCTCACTTATTTTATTCAAGCAACGTATTACTTAATTCCCTTATGAGGTTTTCTCAGTCTGTTTATCCTTAGCATGTTTTGTATTTTTTATTTAAAAATAATGAATTCGTGTTGTGTAAGTGTATAAGTATTGATAGTGTAGTGGTGGCGTAGCAGCTAATATCCACTACCCATATCGTGCCGTGGGTGTCATGACAGGTACCAGATGGGAATAAACCGGGAGATGTGTAGCAGCTTTTCCTAATAATAACTAAGAAATAAAACACTGCAGCAGCCAACCCGCTTGCAAGCGTGGCAACTGTGGCAAATATCCCTTCTGTGAGGCAATCTATGATAATCCTTCGTTCAACAGTGGACTTTCGATATGCTCGGTAATCGTAAATTTTATAAAGTGCACTGGTGATAGTTTCTATGAACACAAGATCAAAATAACTCTTAATAAATACGACGTTAAATGTTAATGAATACATTCTTGGTACGATTAATTTAACCAGGTTTAAAGAAAATATGTTAGTAGTCGTTACGGCTACAATTGTATTTTTGCATTGTATGAGTTAATTTGTGAGTTGCATGAGTTGTCCTATCACTCATTTTATAATTATTATATTAAATTATTATTATTTATATTTCATTATGGAGCAAGATGAAAAGGTGTATAATTTTTTTTAATTGCGAACATCAACGACACATTAATAATTCGTTTGTGAGGAGCTCAACAGGCTGTTAAAGCTTTCAAGTTGACAATAAGACTTTGCTTAAAAGCAATTACTTTTCTGGTCGTACATCAAAAGATAAAATGATAATGACGTCGATATTTATGCAGAAGTACTTACGCAATTTATATTCCAATTTTATCGACATAGAGTCTTTCTATGTTGCTTATATGCTAGCTTTTCACCTCGCAGTGTTAGCTGTGATTTCCAGACACCACGGTTATTATAACATCACATATTATGCAGAACTCAAGCTATTACACGAAAACTTTCACATATTTAGGTTTGATAACGATCGTAGATTTTAGTTACACTAAGTAAGGCTTTTCGAATACTGGAAAAAAACTGTTACCTTATTTCTCAACGTTGCCTATTCGTCCATCTTCAATAAACCATTTTTGTTACAGCTGTACGCTTATGAAACTCGTTACCCCTAAGTATTCACCGTACCCAGTCCCTTTTATTCTTCAAAAATCTACACAAATCTTATTACTCCAACCGAATAGTTTCCATCATACTTCCCATTCGTTTTAGTATTTGTTCTACTTTCCTCATCATGGTTTTTTTTAAAGTTATATTTTTGAACATAAATGTATAATTTATGCGTAAGTTTCTCACTGTCTCTAACTCATGTTTTCATGATATCTGGAAGAAATCACTTCCAAACAAACGATACGATCAGTTTAGTTAAAGTAGGAAATATTGGCGCATGAGTAATATCAATAATCAATGCCGCCTACTTTTTTCCACGAGAAGATAATCTACAAAAGAACTTTAAATTTACATTTGTTAATTATGAAATATGAAGACATACTTTGCAAATTTAAAGTTCTTTTATACCAATAAATATAAAAGAACTTTAAATTTACGTTGGTATAAAATAATTTTTATACCAATGTAAATGTAAAGTTCTTTTAGAGATTATCTTTTTCTTCTTTTACATAAATCCCGAGAAATATATATTTAAGATTATTTTTGATTCCATGGAGAGAGTATTTTAACAAAAAAGGCTTAATTCAAGTTCGCAGCGGGCACTTTTTAAAAGGTGTAAAAGCCGAATAGGCAATTCGTAATATTTATTATCTACGCCGTCAGACAGAAGTGCTCATCGAAAATCAGTTGTTTCCTTGTTTTGTCATTTATTATGAGTAAAAGCTTAATAAAGTAGATAGAAGTTGTTTATTTAATTAAGTGCGCAAACAAGGTCGAATTATTACTTAGATTTAAGTCGCTAGATATCTATTATATTAATGAAGCCTCATTCTTTATAATTCCTTTATTATTTAATACTTTCAATTATCGGTTTAGTTAGAGTAGGAAATATTGACGCATGATTTTTCCACAATTATATTTTACATTCTGCTGTGAAACAACTTCTTGATATATTATTTTAAAAAATTCAATTGAAAAGTTAGTTTATTAAGCAACATAAAAGAAATATTTGTTTTCTTTGATGGAATAGAATTATAAATGCGTAGCAAAAATGCCGATCATTTTCGGAGGTGTCTTAAAAATATGAAATCGGTAAAGTCCTATACAGTCTTTTATTCTATACTACACACACACACACACACACACACGCACACGCACACGCACACGCACACGCACACGCACACGCACACGCACACGCACACGCACACGCACACGCACACGCACACGCACACGCACACGCACACGCACACGCACACGCACACGCACACGCACACGCACACGCACACGCACACGCACACGCACACGCACACGCACACGCACACGCACACGCACACGCACACGCACACGCACAAGCGCACGCGCACGCGCACGCGCACGCGCGCACGCACACACACACACACACACACACACACACACACACACACACACACACGCGCGCGCGCGCGCACACACACACACACACACACACACACACACACACAAACACACACACACACACACACACACACACACACACACACACACACACACACACACACACACACACACACACACACACACACACACACACACACACACACACACACACACACACACATATATATATATATAAATATATATATATATATATTTATATATATTACTTAAAATGATTATGTATATATAATGATTCTTTATATTTTAATCAAAAGTAGTAAGTAAAAAGAGGCATGAGGCATTAATATATAAAAGTTAAGTCGGAAGTTTCGTTCAAGCTATTCTAAGAAGATTGTAAATCGCGCTGGCTTAGGTTTACAAAACCTAATTCGCTCTTGCACACGCAAATTTTAATCGGAAGAGAAGATAGATAGCTGGAAAATTATTCATTTTTGTTATAGGGCCGCCTGCTAAACTCAGCTGCCCAAGGACATGGCTGCTATGCCCCCACTTTCCTACGCCTAAAATTTCATAGTTTCATAGAAGTCCGAGCATCCTTATCACATACACTACTGCAGCAACCTTGTAAAGTCCACAACTACTTAACACTTGTGGTTGGCCTTGTTGCACCAGGTAATGAAGACGTAGGTAAGAATTTTCCTCACTATGCTGCTGTACAGCCATAGGATTATACTGGGACGTAAGCCCCAGTTGTTCCCGACTAAACGACTGCACGTACCTAAAGCAATTTTTGCCTTATGGCATACGTTGCTAAAGTGAGAGTTCCACGTTAGTTTTTGGTCGATTGTTACGCTCAAGTACTTAAACCTAAAATAATTGCCCATACTAACTACGCTAGACAGTACAAGTTTGTTAATGTAGAACCGTGGTCTCCTTTACACCGTAATAATCAAAATGCAGAGCCTTGGTAGTTCTGAGGCTAAGCGCTCGAAAAAAATTAACAGTAGGTG
Organism: Parnassius apollo; assembly: GCA_907164705.1. Lineage (NCBI taxonomy): Eukaryota > Metazoa > Arthropoda > Insecta > Lepidoptera > Papilionidae > Parnassius > Parnassius apollo. Next base: position 4,131,553 of record CAJQZP010001030.1, on the reverse strand, counting down.
AGCTAACCAATTATTTGATACCCACCAGCACCAATGAAATTGTTAAATGCAATTTTAAAGGCTGATGTTCTACGTAATCGGAGGTGAAGAAAAAATCTGCATATCTAGAAATAAAAACAAAGATGTCCATGTGAAGATCGTCCACACGAGTTAAGGCAGCGCGGTGGATACTCCCTTGTTCTAAAACCCTCTAAGATTTGAGATGAGGTTTCTCCCCAGCATTGGGATGTACTCGTATATTAGATGTAACCTCAACTCTTACTTTGACTAAAATACATTAGCTGTAAAAATAACTATTTTTGCAATTTGTAGTCTAAAAGTCTTTCCATTTTACTAGTTTGAGTGTCTTGGTAATAAACTATAAAATTCAATCTAGTCGATGAGGCGAGGTGTCCCTTTAATTAACTACATAATATTATTTGATGTAGATTTTTATAGCCGGTTAGAAAGTCCATTCGACGTCTCCCTGAAGGACCCTCGTTAAACGAGATCTGATCGCAAAAGTACACTCATAAAATAGTTTATGTTTGAGTTTGACGTCAAATTAATTACTCAAAATTTTGTTATTTTATAAATAAGTACCCGGATGACCGATGAAATTACATTTAGATACAAATTACATACTGATGAATAATATTTTTTTATCTTATTGACATAATAGAAAAAACTGAACTGGTTATTTGCATAAAAAATCATGAGTGCAATTAGTTTAATTAAAATTTTCATATTTTTAAAAAAATACTAAAAAAAGGGCTCGAAATAATAGATTTTCTCACAAAGAAAGGGAACTTGAAAAAAAAAAATGAAAAAAAAGTCGGGCCAAAGACGGGACTCGAACAATTTCGCGACTGCTCGCTATCCACTTGAGCTATTACGATCATTAACACTGTCAAAGTTTACCTTCTTATATTGTAGCAGTTTTTGATTACCTGAAAACACGGACAAAAAAACATTTTCTAAAAATAAATCCTAGCTAGATCGAATAATTGCCCATACTAACTACGCTAGACAGTACAAGTTTGTTAATGTAGAACCGTGGTCTCCTTTACACCGTAATAATCAAAATGCAGAGCCTTGGTAGTTCTGGGGCTAAGCGCTCGAAAAAAATTAACAGTAGGTGAGCTAACCAATTATTTGATACCCACCAGCACCAATGAAATTGTTAAATGCAATTTTAAAGGCTGATGTTCTACGTAATCGGAGGTGAAGAAAAAATCTGCATATCTAGAAATAAAAACAAAGATGTCCATGTGAAGATCGTCCACACGAGTTAAGGCAGCGCGGTGGATACTCCCTTGTTCTAAAACCCTCTAAGATTTGAGATGAGGTTTCTCCCCAGCATTGGGATGTACTCGTATATTAGATGTAACCTCAACTCTTACTTTGACTAAAATACATTAGCTGTAAAAATAACTATTTTTGCAATTTGTAGTCTAAAAGTCTTTCCATTTTACTAGTTTGAGTGTCTTGGTAATAAACTATAAAATTCAATCTAGTCGATGAGGCGAGGTGTCCCTTTAATTAACTACATAATATTATTTGATGTAGATTTTTATAGCCGGTTAGAAAGTCCATTCGACGTCTCCCTGAAGGACCCTCGTTAAACGAGATCTGATCGCAAAAGTACACTCATAAAATAGTTTATGTTTGAGTTTGACGTCAAATTAATTACTCAAAATTTTGTTATTTTATAAATAAGTACCCGGATGACCGATGAAATTACATTTAGATACAAATTACATACTGATGAATAATATTTTTTTATCTTATTGACATAATAGAAAAAACTGAACTGGTTATTTGCATAAAAAATCATGAGTGCAATTAGTTTAATTAAAATTTTCATATTTTTAAAAAAATACTAAAAAAAGAGTTCGAAATAATAGATTTTCTCACAAAGAAAGGGAACTTGAAAAAAAAAAATGAAAAAAAAGTCGGACCAAAGACGAGACTCGAACCAAGGGATTACAATTTCGCGACTGCTCGCTATCCACTTGAGCTATTACGATCATTAACACTGTCAAAGTTTACCTTCTTATATTGTAGCAGTTTTTGATTACCTGAAAACACGGACAAAAAAACATTTTCTAAAAATAAATCCTAGCTAGATCGATTTATTGCCCCCGAAACTCCCTGGACAATAAATTTTATGAAAATCGTTGGAGCCGTTTCCGAAAATCCGATTATATATACAAGAATTGCTCGTTTAAATGTATAGGATTCAATAGACGTTACAAAGACTTGTTAATTTGTAGTTCACACAATTAAAAACCAATATGATCAGATTCATGAAGTCATCTCTTAGAGATGACTTATTGAAAATATCGTTCCGTTTTTGTTTTAAATATATATTAAAATACTTTTATTAAGTTTAGTATTTTTGTTTTAATATCATCATCAGATGGTTAATAACTAAATTGAAAAGAACAAAAACTTACCATAATCACTTTGCAAATGGTTTCATTATCATTAATTTGCCAATTCAGGACTAGCGTATTTAGGGGATCTAATGTATATTTTAAGCTATTTAGATTTTTCTCCTATGGCTGTTAATTTTACGTCAATTGTGAAACGGATCTTCCAAATTATGTAATTTTTTAAAATAACGAGTCTATCCTAGTCCTGCCACTTAGTAAATGATCTGCTTATATCGTGTAAAATCTACAATCCGACCTGAATAATTTGCTCTCAAAAATAGTTAGTGTGCAGTATCATCTTTTATAGGTACCGGATTTTCCACCTGTCGTATCGTAACATGCTCATATTAGCTATCTATATAAAACATAAGATTTTTTTACCTATCTCCGTTATAGACTTTGAAACCATCCAACCGATTTTGATGAAATTTTTTGTGTGTGTTTGAATGGGTCCCTAGATGGTTTATATTCACAATTGGAGTCGGTAGGTGGCGCTGTTGTCGAGATCCAGAAATCACCCGTGCGAAGCTGGGGCGGATCGCTAGTAACAATATGCATTGAATGGGTACCTAGATGGTTTATATTCACAATTGGATCCGGTAGGTGGCGCTGTTGTCGAGATCCAGAAATCACCCGTGCGAAGCCGGGGCGGATCGCTAGTAACAATATGTATTGAATGGTTACCTAGATGGTTTATATTCACAATTGGACCCGGTAGGTGGCGCTGTTGTCGAGATCCAGAAATCACCCGTGCGAAGCCGGGGCGGATCGCTAGTAACAATATGTATTGAATGGGTACCTAGATGGTTTATATTCACAATTGGACCCGGTAGGTGGCGCTGTTGTCGAGATCCAGAAATCACCCGTGCGAAGCCGGGGCGGATCGCTAGTAACAATATGTATTGAATGGGTACCTAGATGGTTTATATTCACAATTGGACCCGTAGGTGGCGCTGTTGGCGAGATCCAGAAATCACCCGTGCGAAGCCGGGGCGGATCGCTAGTAGCAATATCTATTGAATGGGTACCTAGATGGTTTATATTCACAATTAGACCCGGTAGGTGGCGCTGTTGGCGAGATCCAGAAATCACCCGGGCGAAGCCGGGGCGGATCGCTAGTAACAATATCTATTGAATGGGTACCTAGACGGTTTATATTCACAATTGTACCCGGTAAGTGGCGCTGTTGTCGAGATCCAGAAATCACCCGTGCGAAGCCGGGGCGGATCGCTAGTAACAATATGTATTGAATGGGTACCTAGATGGTTTATATTCACAATTGGACCCGGTAGGTGGCGCTGTTGTCGAGATTCAGAAATCACCCGTGCGGAGCCGGGGCGGATCGCTAGTAGCAATATCTATTGAATGGGTACCTAGATGGTTTATATTCACAATTAGACCCGGTAGGTGGCGCTGTTGGCGAGATCCAGAAATCACCCGGGCGAAGCTGGGGCGGATCGCTAGTAACAATATGTATTGAATGGGTACCTAGATGGTTTATATTCACAATTGGACCCGGTAAGTGGCGCTGTTGTCGAGATCTAGAAATCACCCGTGCGAAGTCGGGGTGAATTGCTAGTTTCTCTTTTATTCATATAGTACCTTCACAGCAAATTGTGCCTGCAGCACAAAAGGGTCAGATAAATTGGGGAAGGACCACGCTCGCACAAACTACCAGCGTAATGCAGCAGCTTTAGACTGCTGTGTTTTTAGAAATAAAGATCCTTACTACTTATAACGAGGCATTACATCTTAGTTTCAGCAGTAAAAGCATCTGCATATGCATGTCTTTAACCAAGGATCATCATCATCATTATTATCACTAACCCTCACAAGTCCATTACTGAAGATAGGCCTATAAGGAATGCTACAAAACATGGGTAACTTCATTTAACCACTTAGAATACCATAAGGCGTTAAAATAAAGTAATACATAAATGGGCATTAAGGCTCGTATATGATATTCTCTTATTTGCTTTTCTACATTGTTCTAAATAAGAAGCGAATGCGCTGAAATAATTTATGTATTCAACCTACAAAAATTACAAATATACATATTCTGAGAAGATAGCGCATGTTGGCATAGAGATTAAATTATGTTGCCAGTCGAGCGTACGTATGCCTGTGGATTGCCGATAACAGAAATTAATATTTTGCTTTCATTAAATGGGTAAACATTGTAACCATTTTTTTTACAAAAAATTAAATAAAAAGAACAAGCCTTAAATGCCGCAATGCAAATGTTGTTTGATCATTATGTAATTCTTTCATAGTAGATAATATTTCATTTTCAAACTAGAGTCTGGCCCGGCTTCGCACTGGTGATGTCTGGATTCCTCAACAGCGCCACCTACCGGGTCCGACTGTGCTTCTCACCTTCGCGAAAGTGTAAGCAATACGTTGACAAAGTTTTACCGCAATCTGGTGAACGGTATGGCAACACATTAAATACGAATAAACGAAAATGAATTTTTATATATTTTGAATAAATGGATTGATAGAAAATTCTCGGAAAAGTAAATTACGCTGATACCTTTTTAATTCTGAAATGGTTCGGACGGTTTGCTTGTTATTGGTGGCGTTATAACTTTATGTAGAGATAGCAGTTCCTTAACAGATACTGACAAGAGTCTATTGCAGAAGTAACAATCATTGGAGTAGAAGGTTCCGTGTAGTGCGCAGTAGCTAAGCGTTAAGTTGCGGTGTTGAGGGGCACGGGCTTAAGTCGCACACGCAAGAAGTAGTTGTATGGTCTACTAATAATTTTTCTGGATCTGGTATGATATTATTTTTGTCCTTGTGCAACTCTGTACGAGTGAGTCGCCTCACTACCCACTCACATTGCGGTTGCCGCTAAGTGATAATAAATACAGTAAATAATATTACATTTTATTAATTACAATATATTTTAATCTATACATCTATAGATATAAATAAAATTGAATTGTCTGTCTGTAATATCGATATAACTGCCTTTTATTAGCTTAGCTTGTGGGGTTATTTGCATGGTTTTAAGACTTGAATAACCAACGTAACGAACATGCGGCTCACTTGATAGTAAATGACTACCGCCGCCCATGGAGAACTGTAACAATAGGGGAATTGCAGATAATATGTCTGTCTGTCTGACTGACTGTTTTACTGTCTGTCTGTCCGTGGTAATCTTCGCAATGGCTGAACCTTTTGTAATGAAACGTCACGAACATATAGAGAGCAATATCAGGAGTGATTTTGGCTATATTTTATCCGAAAACCTAGTCGATATAAAAAAATTGTTAATAAAATAAATTGTCTTTGATTATCTTAAATCTAAATTAATAAATAATTAAATTTACTATAATTATTGTAATTTTTTTTAAATTTGGATTTAAAAATATTATTCGCCGAATTATAACTCCGATATTCGCTTCTTCACGTGCAATCAATTTTAAATGACATCACCAGTAGGATTACGGTGGATTTTTGAAATTGGGTATAAAAGAAAAAACAAACAAATCGTTTTGCTATCCATCATTGCGTGTCCACTTGTCGTGACACGGAGGAGTATTGGAATACATTTTATTTTCAGATTGAAATTAGAATATATATTTTAACGTGGTTTTCGTAATTAAGTGGTCATGTACTTACGAGTACTGTGTAATGGCGTAAAATGTTACTAATAACAATTTTACAAAATATCCATTCATGGTTCATTCGTTACAGCCTATCAAACATTCACTGCTGAGTACAGGCCTCCCCCACAGATTGCTTCATTGTTGCCACGCTTGCCAAGCGAGTTGGCAAACACAGTTCTTTCATCTTTAGTCGTTATAAGGACGCCGCTGCTGCCCATCTCATTTCGAGTAATTTACACGGTCAACAAATATTAATAATAATAATTAATTTTTATAATTAATGTATAATACATATTAATTATATATTAAGCTATTGCATAGCTTCTATCGCGGGCCTTGAGCGCGGGGACCGAATCCAGAAATTCCGTAACGAAAAAAACCTCACGCTCCCCACTCCGACGGGCACGGAAGTGTGGCGTTGAAAGCTGTGCATCGTCTAACGTCGTTTCAGTTCGGCGGACTTCGGCACTCGGCAGAGTTCGGCACGGTGTTTGTGTGCGTGCGACTAGACGTATGCGTGTACACTAGCTGCTAACTCAATGATAAAAATTCCTGAATAACCTACATTATTGTAAGATATTAAAAATATTTTAAACAATATTAACTTCTCATTTATTCAATAAGAGAAAAAAAATTGTTTTCTTATCGGTCACCACGCTCAAAAAGTGTAACTTGATTTAATATCAAAGACTTAACTGATAAAAAATGCTATGCAATAGCTTTACCGCGGCAGTCACCGAGTGCCACACGTATTTTTTTTCTCTTTTATATTGAGAAGTAAAATATCAACAACCAAACGTACCTAATTTTGAGACGACAGCTTATAGCTTATAGCTTATAGCTTATATATATATATACTATAGTGTTTGAAATTTAAAATTATATGATCTTATACAATAGTTTACATGACGGTCGATGCCACAACTATAATGAACATCTTGTATTCGCAAAAACAACATAAATTTATGTAATAACAATTACAACTAAACGATTTTTGGATTTCATTTCCTTTACTTGTGCTATAAGACTTTGTTTCTTGGCCAATTTTATGATTCTAAATCAGCAGGAAGTACCCTAGGAGGGATATCTAAATATGCGACATAAAACTTTTCATTGCATCGATTTTTAAAATGCTTGTATTTTTTACATCTCCGAGGGAATTGTTGGAGTGTTTGTTGGACGGTGGAGTTGTAAAATACCTATACCATTTATAGATGGAATGTGTTCGATTTGAGTCTATTAGAAGTATTTTAATACGGGTCTTGAATTCGAACTGAACTGGCGTAAGTACATATCATTATATTTAATCACAACCAAATGGCAACTATGCGAAAGTTCTGTTCGAATCCATGGCCCACGTAGTAGATATAAGAATTAATATTATATTATGAGTTTTTTTTTAAAGAATATTAACAATGCTATAAACATTACTAATATTCCTCTTAACCACTCGTGGTAAGTTTAAATTGCTTGTATTACGAGTGGTTCACGCCAGGAGTAGTCGAATGGCGGATTCGAACACACGAACCTGTTTTTTTTTAAACAAAGTTATGAGTTGCAAAATTGCATTCACTGCATTTCTCCATTATCATAATTAAAATATATGGCTTCTTAAATAAACTTCGTTTGTCTGGCTCTAGAAGACTCTTTGACTTACAAACTTGCTTTCAAAGTTTTGATGTTTTGTTCGTGTAAAACATTAGTTCAGAATATCTAGTTTCGTTATCAAGCTTTAAATCGATTTAAGAAAATACTAAAATAAAACACTACTTTTAATAATGTTTTTGTTTATAAAATGTATTTTCTAAAATATACTAGTCATGGAAAGCCGTCTCATTAGACGTTTTGAATCAATTTATGATCAATTCTGATCTCACACGATATCCTTTTGCATGTTGATGATATAATTTTATTATAATCGCTAATTTAATTATGAAATATTTTAGGTGATTTTTATAGGATAAGGTGACAAACAAGCACACAGTCCACCTGATGGTATGTCATTGCTGTAGCCCATAGACACCTACATCTATAGTATCTTATATTATGATATATACAAATGTCGTATATTATGATATATACAAATGTCGTATATTATGATATATACAAATGTCGTATATTATGATATATACAAATGTCATATATTATATATATCAAAATGCAGATGCGTTATCACCCATGAGGACTAAGATGGAATGCCTCGTCTCCAGTGATAAGATTCTTTTTATACCTAGGAGTGTGTAGGTACCAGCCTTTTATCTATTTCATCCGCCAGATAGCAGCACTTGCACTGGTGTGTTCTGGTCTCAAGTATAGAGAGCCACTATATTTACATGCTGTTGGGCATTAAATCTTAACCCTCAGGGATGACAAAGTATCGGTAACCATTAGATGAACTGTAAGTTTGTTTTCCACTTCATTTTAAAAAAGAAGGACAAAGTTTGTCTATTAGAATTTATTTTTTATAGTATAAGGGTGGCAAACAGGAACACAGTTCATCTGATGGTGAGTGGTTGCTGTGGCTCATAGACATCTACATCTATCCTCCAAAATGCGTTGTCACCCGTGAGAACTAACATGGAATGCCTTGTTTAATAAAAAAGGTTTCCGATTTGCTACACTCGCCAAATGAAACACAGCAGCGTTAAGTTGCTATTTGACTGCGAGAGCGTGGTCCTTCCGCTCGAGAGCACTCATTCGTGCTATAACTATATCAGTAATATAGCAGCAGCATGGCTCTACCATATTAGTTATTCAGCCATCCACAAACAGGTTACGATATTTGAATGAAATTCGACATTGAGATATTGGGATACTTTCTCTTATAAATATGAAGTAATAAACGAACTTTTTTCCATATTATAAACCAGAGCTTGACTCAAATACAACCTGATGGTAAGAAGTGATGGTAATTAAGGCATGTAGTTCATGCGTACTCTCCAAAACTCATCCTGTAGAACACCGAAAAGCAGACTTAAGGACAAGCGCAAGTACAAGCACAAGCAGGCGCAATCAGGCAAGCACTTGATTGTGCTCGAGGCTGACAAGATTGATTTCAATCTAACTTAGGTCACCAATAAGCTTCTTATGTCGTTTTGCAACACCAGTTCATATTATGTGACAGTAGTACTCCATACACCACCGGACTTGTGCTTTATATAGGGTTCAAAAGGTATCTCAGCGTGAAGTACCACCGCACCCTTGTATACCTAATTTCCTCGCGGCTACGGTGGTCCTAGAATCAATGAACTGTCCAACGTTGAGGATTGGAGAAATCTGAACCTAACTTACAGTCCACTTAATGGTAAATAGCTACTGCAGGCCATGGATACCTGCAACCAACTTAGACAAGAGGTGATACCGATGCCACCAGTGAGATCTTATGACTGATGCCTCCCAGCCTGTAATTATACTGGATTTGAGTATTTTTTCCAAAAAGGATGCAAAAATATAGTACTTTTAAAAGTTCTGGAGAAAAATGCACACATTTATTTTTAATCTTTGTCTGAATGTACTCAATACAAATATGAATGTATTTTTCCACATATATTTGTTAGTGTTCTTTGCTTTGGCCATTAATGATCTAAACACCTTATTCTAAAATAATTATAGGAGTCTGAGTGATTTAGATTCATATAAAATAAATTAAAAATTAGTTTTTAATTAATACATGCTTTTTTCCTTTCTCCTTTGAATGTAGTAAATTCATGATGGTAAAAATTATATGCGTAAAAAATACTTGTTCCAAACTTTCAGTCACAGTTAATATAAAAGAAGCGACAGTTGAATTAGGGTTAAAAAACAGCATTTTTCCTAGTATATTATTTTTTACAATGTATAGTACTATTGACCGAAATATAGTACGATACTATATATTACAGTACGGGTGGCAACCCTTTTCGAAAGACATAAAGATACCCTTCAGATAGGAACACAGAAATGCATTCATTGCTTCTATGCGGTGAAATTAAGTAAAAAGGTGGTAATTACACAGAAAAATAGGATACTTTAATAGGTTTTTCAATTCTTTATTATATTTACAATCCTAGAAAATTGGTTACACTTATATTAAAGACCAAATTATATAAGAGGCCGTGTTCAACACTGGTTTATTTACTAACTGATAACTAAAGTAATTAATCAAATTTAGAGCCTAAATTTTAATTAAAAATTTTGAGCCACGCGACTTCAATGTCCTTTTCATGCCCTAAAAATATTTTAATTCGAAGACATGCAAATTTTCTCAATCATCAGTTATATTATAGTAGTATAGTTGTAGCACGAATGGGTCGGCTTGGCCAGGGAAGGACCACGCTCTCACAGAATACCAGCGCAAAATAGTAGATTTATGCTGCTGTGTTTCGTATGGTGAATGTCGAGAACCGGAGACTTCTTTTACTGGAAACAAGGCTTTCCATCTGAGTGCTCACGGATGACAACCCGTTTGCATTTTGAGTCGTAATGGAGGATAGATGTAGATGTCCATGGGCTACAGTAACCACTTGCCATCAGGGGGACTGTGTGCTCTTTTTTCACCCTATCCTATAAAAAAAGTTTTTATTTTATTAAAATATTGGATACAAATAAAGTCACTGTTATACAACAATATTTGTTTTTATTAACGTATTTGCTAGAAATTAAATATAGGGAGTTATATCATCTGTACAAATCCATTGGCTAATTACTGTTCTCATTTGCACATTGTTATAAAACTGCAACAATGCATTAATCTTGCACAACGACCCACTTATATCCTCCTTTAAAAGTTATGACGATAATTGCCATGATTTTTTCTATTTGTGCTTTTAAATTTTATGTTTAATGAAAACTCTTTTTCTAGGTTATCTAGAAAACAAACAGCGTGTTTATTCTCTTATATTAGGCAAGAGCTGAAACGCTATTGTTTAGCATAAACCGAAGATTTAGCCTATGTTGTATAAAGTTGGTTGCAAGTGTTATGTAGTAAAGCCCAACTGTAACACAAATGGTTTGACTGGTTAAAGATCACGCTCACACAAAATAAATTGAATTTGTGTCGTGACTAACGAGAACTAGAGACACTTTTCACATGTGACAAGACATTCCACCTTAGTTCATGACGTTGTCAAGTTATTTCATTTTTATTCTAAAGAAGAGCCACGTTATACAATTTTATATAGTATAAGAGTGACAAACTAGCACCTGATGACAAGGTCCACCTGATGGTAAATGGATGCTATGTTCTACAGACATCTACATCTATCCTAAGTTTAGAATCAAAATACAGATTCGTTGTTATCCCTAAGGACTAGGATGGAATGCCTCGTTTAAGTATAAAGGGTTTCCGGTTCTCAACAGCTACCTTATGAAACTCGGAAGTATAAAGCTGCTATTTTACTCTGGTAGTCTGTGAGAGCGTGGTTTTTCTCCAGTCGAACTGACCAATTCATGTTACAATCGTAATGAACTGCAGCAGGGCTCTAACACCTAACATACAGTAGACTGTTTGATGTCGAATTTCACCCTTACTTAATTTAACTTTTAAATAAGATGTCTATGCACAACAGTCGCTACGAGAAAATATAAGAGACCCTCGTCAATAAATTTACCTTTTGAAGTTCACATTGCACACAGTGATAGAACTTTAAATCATTTGAATTGTTTTCCAACATCCTCCACTACAACGACGACGTCTACGTCGCTTAACATAAGTTAACTTCACATGCAACGGAGTAGTTCATTTTATAGTTGCCGACAGTTATCACAATGTAAACACTACCTGATCTCGTTTGTCGCCTGTTTTCGTCTGCACAATTTAGATGCATGCAAGAATGAGCATGATGATAACATATATATGTTAATTTCTTTTTACGTAAAAACAGCTGTCCTCACAGTTTTATACAGAAATTTTACATGGACAAAGATTATAATCCTGAACAATTATTTGTAGGCTGTACAAATTGTAATTCTACGATTTATACGCGAAATTTGAGCCTGAGATTAGCAGTGCTGCAACCAACGCTTTGTGCGTTACCGAATTATCAACTACTGTGTTAATATATCTCATGGCGGTAAACATGGCAAATATGGCAATATACCCCATATTGCCATAGTTGCCACGATTGGCGAGCAGGTTGGCCCACAGTTTTTTATTGATTTTTGCTGTTATCAGAAAGATGCTGCTGCCCATATTCTGTCTTAGCTTCCCTCTGTCGCCTCTTACGGGAAGATATAGGGTTGTGGGTATTCTTACCCGCCGCTACACACTTATGGCAGAATCGCTGGAGGATCTAAGCACTATGCTCAATGATCTCCTCCTCCCCCAAAGAATAGTGTCTCCCAACGAATAGGTCTTAAGATGAACATGGACAAAACGAAAGTCATGTGTGATGTCCATGTCACACCTATACCGGTGGTTGTTGGAAGCACTAAGCTCGAAGTTGTTGACGAATATGTTTATCTGGGATAAGTAGTCCGACTAGGTAAGTCTAACTTCGACCGAGAGGTCAATCGACGGATTTAACTCGGCTGGGCAGCGTTCGGGAGATTGCGACACATCTTCTCGTCAGGCATACCTCAAAATCTTAAAACTCGATGTTACAACCATTGCGTGTTGCCAGTGATGACTTATGGATCTGAGACGTGGTCCTTCACTGCTGGCCGTATGAGGAAGCTCAAAATCGCTCAGCGAGCTAGAGAGCTATGCTCGGAGTTTCTTTGCATGATAAACTTAGGAATGAGGTTATCCGCAGTAGAACTAGATTGACCGACATAGCACAACGGATTAGTAAGCTGAAGTGGCAATGGGCCGGCCATATAGCTCGAAGAACCGATAACCAATGGGGAAAAAAGGTTCTCGAGTGGCAGCCTCGTACCGGCAGGCGAAGTTTAGGGCGTCCCCCCACTAGATGAAGTGACGACCTGGTAATACATGCAGGAAGTCAATGGGTGCAGGTGGCTCAGGAACGTGCTTTGTGACATTCCTTGGGGGAGGCCTATGTTCAAGATTGTATGGACTGTAATAATGATGAATGATGATGTGCTAATATATATTTTAAATACTTTAAGTTTTTGTATATTTTAATAGCGGTTTATAATATTATTAAAACTTACGGAGTTATAAAACTCCTATAACTAATCTCTAAACTACTGTAACCTAACCTATATCTAATCTTAGCATTAAATTTGCAAAGATAGATCAGGTTGGCTGTGTGCTTTATAATAATTGTACATAGACTATAAGCGGCGTAACGGAATCCACTACCCCGTATCATCCCGAGGGTTTCGTAAGAGGGGTCAGAGGGGTATGAACCGGGTGATAGTCAGCTGCATCTTCCTGATAAAAATGAAATAATGAAAAACTGCGGTTGCCAATCCGCCTGTCAAGCTTGGCAACTATGAAAAATAGCGCCCTTATGAGGCAATCTATGGGCACTTTGATGGGCTGCAGTGATGATGGTGATGATACTTGACAGTTTTATCCCGGTGGAAGTCATTCGAATATCGTGATATTATAACGTATTTCTTTTGATATAATAATACGTTAATTAAAAGCCGGATTTGTTTACCGAGTTTACGAATTTACCGAGTAAAACTCGGTACACAGCAAAAGTGCTACTCGTACTCGGCGCATTTCTAGTTTTATGCAATTACTTTTAAAATAAATGGCATTCCTTTTTAAACCTCTTATTAGGAAAATAGGGTTTTTAAATAAACAATGTTCCAACGGATTCTAAATAAGCATTGTTTAAAATCTTCTTCACACAAATGCCGAAGTAAAATTCAAAATGGCGAAAATTTTTACCACGTATCTAGTTCTAAGATTAAAATTTCAAGATTCAATCTAGTCCATTGGGAAGTTATAATAAATAGACAGCGAAATTTGTACCAAACAAACAAACGAGTGTGGTGTAGTGAATATATTTGTTCTTTTTTTAATTATTCACAACATACTTTTATAATATCCACTACCCCATATCGTCCCGTTGGTGTCTTAAGAGGCGACACAGGAGAATTGAAACAGGTGGTGGGCAGCAGCATTTTCCTGATAACAACACAAAATAATATGAAACTACGGTTGACAATCCGCTCGCCAAGCGTGGCAACTATAGCAAAAATCCCCCTATGAGGCAATCTATGGGGGAGGCCAATGTTCAGCAGTGGACTTTTATAGGCTGTGATGTTGATGAAAAAACAGACAGACAGAAAATAAAGTGCGTATAATATGTCGTCATCATCATCATTACAGCCCTTCACAAGTCCACTGCTGAACATAGGCCTCCCCCAAGTAACGCCACGCACGGTCCTGAGCCACCTGCATCCATCGGCTTCCTGCATGTCTTACCAGGGCGTCACTCCATCTAGTGGGGGGTCGCCCTACTCTACGCCTACCGGTACGAGGCTGCCACTCGAGAACCTTTCTTCCCCATCGGTTATCGGTTCTTCGAGATATATGGCCGGCCCATTGCCACTTCAGCTTACTAATCCGTTGGGCTATGTCGGTCACTCTTGCAATATGTCGTATTACTATAATATTATATAGCATCGCACTGTTTTCCAGTTCTGAGCAGTATTTAAGTTTCAATAGCTCATCGGGAAGTTAGTGTTTTTGTGGTATAATTAAGCTAAGTCAAAAGAAGTTTGATTTCAAAAAAGAATATTATTATCAAGAAAAAGTTTATGGTATTAAAAGTTTGAAGTGAAATAAAATCATTAAAGTAGAGTAAAATAATTATTTCTGTCTGTTTATGATTTATATAATATAGCTTATAATGTTTATGATTTATATAATATAAGCTTTAGCTCAATAAAGTATATTAATAGTTACTTGCTATAACAATGTCTATTTACTGGAGAGTTAATTACTAGATCCGTTCCTTTGTTCAACTTCAACGTATTGTTTACGTGTATCCGATCTCGCCGCAGCTTTGTATTAGCTTTATAAAGCTAAGCTGTTGGTTAACCTAAAGTCCTCAATCAAAACAGCGAATGGATCTACTAGCATAAATATTGTGCTTCAACCTTAAAGCTACTTTTAGCCTGCTGCTAAAGTTAGGCCTGTTCGAGTCTGCAAACGCTGTGCCAACGCATGCCAAATGGTGTGTACTCCGTGTATTTCCTTTCTTCTCGGACACTCATATAGCTTTAATATAGAAAATAAAATGAAACATAAGAACATCAAAGAAAAAAATAAACAAAACAGACATAAAATTATCTTATTGCATGAGTGACGTGATACTGAAAAGGTCACTGACTTACTGCAACTTCATGCTATCGCACAGTTGCGATAGCGTTAGTTTTCAGCAATGCCCATTATAGTTAAACTGTCCGCGAGGATAATATGGTACGCTATATTTGTATGTTCGAGAAAGATGTTATCAAAATAATAAAATAACGAAATAAAAAGGATAGGAACTTTAGATGTGTAGTATATATAAGTGTATATACGAGTAATTAGTAATATAATAAGTATGTAAAATAAAACAGATACTATAATATATATTTTCATATTTTTATATGCTATGGATATGTGATGCAGCTATTTTATCCTCCTTTAAAAGATAAATCCAAAAAAATATTCTTTTACCTTAAAATTGCGTTTAGGATTTTGATGGGACTAGCTCGTCGCTGTAGTGTATCTACTATGTTCGCTGAGGCACACACGGATGCATTTTACGCTATAATGCGAAAGAGATGCGCCTAGCTTCTTTTTCGTATTAGAGACTCTTCTAATAGCATCCTAAGCGCTTTAGCTGATAGGTGGGACTCTCCACTTTTAAGACACTGATTCGCCTTCACATTCATAAGAATTAAAATGTAAAATTTAAGTAAAATAGGTAATAACAAAATAATTTTTTTGAAATAAGTAGGTACTTATAGTGAGTTTTGATATTGTTGTTAAAATGTACGATAATTTTTTTCTTAGATTTTAAGCAATTTAACTAACAATGATTCTTTAAATATGTTATGTTACTAACCAATTTATGGACCGTTGTCTGAAATATAGTTTTATTATTGTTATTAAAAAGGCAGATGCCAATAAATTGACGGATTGGTGGTGGCAAGTTGTTCCAGCATTTAGTAGCTGCATATAGGAAACTACCACGGAATGATGTCGTTGTGTGTTTTGGTATCGAAAGGAGATTTGCTTTTGTTCTAATGTCCGTCATATTACCTATCCTTGTACCATTTTTTGGGGTTTTTTGTTTTGAAGCACACCGCAACTTCGATTAGTTTAATAAGGGACCAAGATGAGTTCGTGGGGACAACGCGCTCGCCAAGCGTGTCAACTATGGCAAAGTCCCCCTAAGAGGAATCTATAGGGGAGGCCAATTTTCAGCAGCGAACTTTTATAGGCTGTGATGATGATGGAAAAGGCAGATAGGTGATTGACGGGAACATGTTATTTGAATATTTTTTTAAATTTTTTGTAAAAATTCAGTTAATTTTAATCAAATATACATGGCTTAGTACACGAAAACTTTTCAGTTTTGTGCACTAATCTATTTTTAATATAATTTATCAATAGCCCTGTTTAAGTAAAATGTACATCACCAGCTAACGCACAAAATTATTAATTAAAATTTGTCACACGTTTTCGGGCTGTCGAATCGTCTATACGCTATAGATTCTACTCGATAGTCAATTGAAATAGGCAATATAATATTTTGGCAGTTTAGTGATTTTCTCTATTACGAGAAAACGTAGGTAGACTAACGCAGCGTCGGTTTTTGTTCGATATGAGTATTAATTTACACATTTATTTATTTATTGTGTGGCATTATACAGAGTGCTTCAAAAAAATGTATACACACTTTAAACTATTGTAGTTTTTCCGCTCTACAAGGCTAATGTTATATTTCTTCGCCAGGTGCCAGCATAATAGTCCCTCTATGTTATATTATCAGTTGGAATTTGTAATATCAACATGGGGGGACGTACGTTTGAGTTTTGAAGAACGTAGGCAGGTTATTACGTGATACGGGATACGTGAACCGGGATTTATGGGTAGCATCATTTGGTCGGATGAAGCCCAATTCAAACTTAATGGAACTGTCAATAGGCACAATTGTGTTTACTGGAGTGAAGAAAATCCTCACATTACAATTGAAAAAGCTGTAAATTTGCCTGGTATAAATGTGTGGTGCGGTTTGTCTTCAAGGGGACTCATTGGACCTTTTCGATTTGAAGGCACTGTAACTGGTATTAATTACCTAACAATGCTTGCTGATTCCATATTTCCTGCCATTCGTGCATTATACGGTAATGATGATTTTTATTTTCAACAAGATGGTGCTCCGCCGCACTATCGCAAGGACGTACGAGCTTACCTGGATCAAAATTTGTCGGGCCAGTGGATAGGACGCAGGGGGCCAATCGAGTTTCCAGCACGCTCTCCAGACCTTACACCACTGGATTTCTTCTTGTGGGGCACAGTAAAAGATGAGGTGTACAAACGTAAACCACGTAACCTAGACATTCTTTGGAATGAGATTCAAGCAGTGTGTAGAGAAATCTCATTGGACGTTTTGATACGATGTACAGAATCTGTGGTGACTCGTACTCAAAATTGTATTGATGCTGCAGGTCACCAATTTGAACAGTATTAACATTTGTTATTTATGTTTCATTTATATTGGACTTTCAGCTTTCTATTTTCCTGAAATTTAACTTTGTAGAACGGTAAATAAATTTTCTATGGAAGTTCAAAGTGTGTATACATTTTTTTGAAGCACCCGGTATATAAATAATACATAATTAGAATAGTAGGTCTGGGTATAGAATTATTATCGATATATTTTGTCACACTGTCCTATTTCTATTATTAATTCCGTGGACGCTCAATTTTGCTTTCTTCACCAAAATGTTGAAAATCAAATCGCCTAATTATATAATGGTGTATAGCTAGTTCAGCTATACAACAGAGTTTACAACATTGACAATAGAGATCAATGTTGTAAACGCTTTTCTTTCTTCTACTAGCGACGATTAGTATACATATTATTTTTTATATAAGGGAGCTCACCTGATGGTAAGTGACTACCGCCACCCACGAATAACTGCAACACCAAAGGCATTGCAGGTGCGTTGCTAGACTTTTAAAAGATTAGGCTTTTATATTTTTGTCCTGTGCTTCTGAGCTCTTGATAATTTTTGTGACCGCATGAGGTAAGGAGAGCGGCTATCTTGACTGGACAACCGAAGTCACTATTTTGGATGTGGGTGTGGTACGTAAGCCTCGCCTCCTGCCATTGTCTACGAGTAGTAATTAATATTCATATTATTTTTCTCCCACCCCGCGCTTCTATATGTTGACATCCTGTATTGCTTTTTGGATTGTGATAGGCTTGGCGATTTTGATTACTCGGGTGTTCCTGGTGTTTAAATACGTGCAACATGCTATTGAAGCGTACTTAATTTGGTACATTAGCATAAATCGGTCGGTTATCACAGTATGCTATAGTGATACAGTATGCTATAGTGTACAGTGAACACTGTATCACTAACGCATATTCTGCTTCGTTGAGGTACGAAATTTGTTTTTAACGACTTTGGTATTGTGTTCATTCATTTGTTAAAGCTGATCAAATGTTCACTGCTGAACATAGCCTACATAAGTTTTCTCTTAGTGTAGATATATGCCATTGTTGCCACACTTGGGATGCCAGCCGCATTTTTTGTAATTTTGAGCTGTTAGCAGGAAAATACTGCTGCCCATCTCTTGTTACATTTTCCTCTGTCTAATCTTACGACACCAACGGGATGATATAGGTTGGTATTGTACTGGATTCTCTTTACTAATGTTCTTCAGACTGACTTTCGGCCACGGCGGCCAGCCTCGAGGAAAACTAGCAATCTGTGCAGAACAGAATTGAAACGTCGAATATAGAATCTTCCGTTTTTAGAACTTGGTTGATAAAGTATAGACAAGTTAGAATGAAACAACAAAGTCTTCATTTTTTTAATACTCTAATGCTTATTATTTCACCAGTTTGATTTTAAAGACAGTATTTTGTTTGTCATATTTTAGATCTTTGCCTAAGAAATTATTGTGACAAGATTAAAATAAAAAATTAACTAAGTAAAGTACGTAATCAAGGATTGTCAACCCTGAAACATATTTTCAAGTTTCTTTGAAAAACTGAATAATGGGGGATCTATTTTGCCACTAACGCAAACTTTGTTACTTGTAACACAATTGAAGCAGCAAATCATAAATCTGAGTGTCGTGTTATTACGTGGTAAACTTACTTTCATCCTTGAAGTAAAATCTTATTATTTTCATTAAAAACCCTGATGGTAAAGTAGCTACAAAATAAGGTTAACTTTGGCGTTTTCTAGTGAGTATTTTTGTCTATTAAATATCAGTATTTTTAAAAATCATTAATATATACCAAATATAGGAAGAATATCATGTTTTATTTAACGCCTAATCCGAGAGTACATTTTTTGTTAGAAAATTGATCCTAGATTTTTAAGTCCTTCCAAAAATGGCAAAGTTGCCAGGATATACGGTACTTAAAGTAAGTTTTTGCATTTTTTATTTAAAGGTTGAGTTGATGTGAAAGAAATCTGACTTACTCGTATTATTCAATCAAAATAACTTTGATTTCATGAATTTTATTAAGCACTATTCTTCGTAAGGGATGTGTATAAAACGCAGAGGATAGTATTAACGTAATAAGCTACGGAAACTCCAATGCAAACTTCTCCATTACACGTAGGGAACTATATTGTACCTTGAATAAACTTAAGCTGGCAAACTTCTGTCTACGATGTTTGAAAACTATTCAAACATAAATACTAGAGGTATTTACGAGTATATTCTAGCAAAGTAAAGTCTTCATACGTTGAATGGAATAATTGGTATTAATTTATGTCGTTAATAACCTAAAACTATACACTAAATATTTATTTAATGTTTATAATAATTAATAACATTTAGGGCCGTTCAGATAAAAGTTCTTCCGAGAATAAGGCAGAATATAAACAAATTAAAAAATACGTGAAACATTATCAATTCAAACTTTTGTGATTGATGATGTTTACGTTTTGATAAATGGGTATTAACATATTTAATTATAAATTAATATTAAAAAAAGTCCAGCTAGGTTTCTTGTGGGTTCTTCCTTGGACATAGATTTTCCGAAACAATGGTTAAAGCGTGAATGACTTTAAATAGGTAAGTATTATTGCAAGCAATTTTTTTAAAAGTTTCCTAGATAAAGGAGAAATTTATAGAGTGTAGGTGAGTTCTTTTACCTAAAAATAAGTTTTATAAAATACCTAATGCAAATGGAAAAACCACAAAATAAATGTAATACTCAACTTAATAGCTGTTATAACAAAACCTTGTTAAAATACACACATATGTTTTATGATAAAAGCCTGCACGATATACGATAAAGGAAAGATAGGATAGATTTTATATAGTAAAATATTCAGGAATGTAATAATCAAAATAATATAAAGTTGAATATTATTAAGAAAACTTTACGTTAGAATCTTTCTATTTAAGTATTCACAGCATAAGCCACAGAAACCATACAAACTTCTTCGTTATCAACATAAAGCTAACTTGCACCTTTTATAAACTTAGCAGTCTAACTTCAGTCTATACTGTTTCAAGTATGTGTTAGAATAAAAGCCTTAAAACACATGCTTATAACTTAAAATATTATGTACGATCCATCATGTGGCTTAATATTTGAAGTCTGAATTGTTCAACGGTCATATTACCTAACCATTAGGTATGCCATAAGTAAGCCGAAAGCTGTGTTCACTTCATAATAGTATAGTTTTTAATTGAACAGAACTGTTGTTTTTATGTTACCTCAAATTATTAATAGCCCCTAATCTGTACCGAAACTTGGAGAAGAAAAGGATCAATCTCCAATTCTATGGCAGATTTACAAGGATCCGGGACTGATGCCAGTAAATTTCCGCTAATTTGGATGCCACTGACTTACTTGTGTCGTAATAAAAAATAACACGCCTGCTAAGATTGGAAAATATCTCTTTTCATATAAGGCCAATCGGCAGTGTATTTTATATAAGCTGTAATAAACGAATTGTTATCTAAATAATGTCAGTCAGTTTGTTGTGTGCTAAACGTTAAAGAACAATGTCACTCTAAAATCCAACGTTTCTCGTGTTAAGACACAGTCAGTGCCGCTGACGAAAGAGAATGCGACGTAAGACAGCACACAAACTTAAAAAATAGGTAGTAACGAAGTACCTACCGTGTTAGTAATGATTAACATCTGGATTAATACACTCAACTTGGTCTTAACTATCACAAAATGCCTGTGTACAGGGTCGTATTTCAGGTCATTGAATAATTGTGTCTTAATGTATTTGCGTCGAACGGTTTATGAAAATATATAATTCACTTAATTCATTACTTCTCTTTCCGCCAATGAAATTCTCGGTAGAACTCCCTTTTTTGTCAAGTTATAATTTAAAACAAACGGTTTGCTTGCTCGTTCATTATAAGGAGTAAAATAATTATCCAGCGTCTGTCTTTTAAGAGTAAAGTTTTTTACTTTTGTTATGTCAGTGTTCAACCACTACTTTCTGTCGAGTGAGGTTTAGTATTAAGATGAAGAAGGTGAGAAGAAAAAGGTGTGATTATTGCTAGCCCATTTACTAAGGAGTATTTTATTATATGATAAAAGGAGAGAGAAATATTTCAACGGTTAAAAATAGCGCGAAATGTATCTTACTGGTCTGCGCTCGTTTCCCGGCGGGTCCACACTATCGGCCACAATCGGCCATCTTGACAACCGCCGGGATACGACCTTACAACAGACAAAAGGTTAAGATTGATATATGAGGTTCAGTATAAGTATTGAGATGTTGTCGTTTGATATTTTTTTTATAAAACCGGTTACATTTCTGTTTGCGGATATAAATTTATTATTTTTGAAATTGTAAGGGGGAATGTCGTGATCACCACGCTTGGCAAGCGCATTAGCAATAGCAGAACCGAACGTCTCGCACTTATCGTGATGCTCCATGTCACCGATCTGCAATGTAATTCTGATGAAGATCGTGGTTGGTTTCATTCCGACGATTGAAGTTTAGTTTTGTTGTATTGTATTTATGTTGTGATATATTATTTCAGTTTACAAAATATTATCAAGCAACGATTTTCACGGGAGTGAAAGAATCGTACTGCTAATCTTTTACCTCTGGTGTTACACCATCATCTGCCGGAAGCTATAAGATATTCTAACGTTTCATAGAATAATCTTTTAACGACGAAATGGGGTAATAGGTTAATTGATACCCTAAATTATGTTTTGAATGAAATGAAATAGCAAAACTCTGAACTACATAAAATTAAAACCAATCAATATCTGCATAGATTTTTACATTTACGTGAAAATACTCTCCAATAAAAGCACTAAAGGAACAATGCCGGTAACTAAGGCGATTTGTCTGAGAGTTAATTAATAGATCCGTCCCTTTGTTAAGCAACGATGTGGGGGTATTGTTCACATGTTAGCCGATGTCAGTATTGTTGTACTTATATGTTCATTTAGGGGCTAGAGCATAAAATAATTAATTTAATAAACGTAGTTTCATAGTCGTTTCATGGCCAAACCACTATTAAACTATGTTTCTTAACTTTTTGGCTATCATTTTTGACTTTTTAAATTAATTTAATTTTTCTAATTTAATTAATTCTATGTAAGTCCTCGGAGGAGACAACGCGTATACATTGATTCTTAATGGATGAGTTTTCCGTATATTATTTAAAAAAATGTCTAGAATTAATTTTAAAATTATTACCTTTTTTTATTTTTCAATGTTCCAATGTGCCGTTCATACATATTTCGTTCGAAATTGGATATACAATGTAAACATTATTCAAGATCTAAAGGATAACATTTTAAGTAGAAACTGAGGTAGGTAAACTAAGGTAGGTAGCGTAATTTTTGTCTCGTCATAGTCTTGGGATTAGGGTTAAGCATTATCGAATCGAAACAACACAGTTTGTCAGTTTTCAGAGCCTCGTCCTTAAGTCGCTATGGCGTTACTGCTTACTTTCTCATTTTCCCATATAGCTCGAAGGACTGACTACCGATGGGAAGGAAAGTTTCTCGAGAGGCATTGCTATATTTGTGTGTGACTTTCACTTGATGTGAGTGAGTTGCATGAAATCATGGGAAGGAGGACTGTTATATTCCTTAAGGGAGACAGGCGTTCAAAAATGGACTTTAACGGATTGTAATAATAATAATTTTGATGAGTCGCCGATTGTGGTTCAAATGAAGTCACAGTTTGTGCAAAATAATATACCTAAATTTGATTTTCAGGTTAAGACGTGCTGTGATTGTTCCTGTGTATTTGACACTGCACCCAAACTTTCCTTCACTCAGAGTTATACCGCATAATCATATAGTCGATAAACCACATACGGTTAGATAAGAATGTGATATGCTTTTGTTCAGTTGCATTGGTGTTGGCACGTATTTTTATATTTGTGTGAATTTTTGACGTTATTGCTTGAGTTGAGACGTATTAAAAAGAGAGTTCTCGTTGCGGTTCAAATATATTACTACTTTAAAAATATGAGAACTTCGCTCCATTAGAGAAACGTGGTGAAAAAGAGCAAATATTTTGCCATATTGTAATTATTATCTGTTTTATACCACAATATTGATAGAATAATGCTGTTTTGAATGTTAATTTTACATAATTTTGGTATCTTCAAGTAATAATATTTCGAAATTCACTATATACTAATTAAAAAAAAAAACCTTATCCAAGCTATTTTTCGCTTCCTATATGATATGAAGATTATTCTATAATACATTATTAAAGAGTTCTCTGTTTCAAAACTGATGGAAAACGCATAATAAATGAAACAAACCATCTAGAACGCATATTAGAGTAGCTGCTTAAAGATATTTACTCTGAAGCAAATGAGCAGGGGGCCATTGTTTGATCGAATGAATTTTCATCTATTTGCGTAGCCCCCGTACTGTTTCCCTTCATTTCACGTCTGTTATTTGATGATACTGCTATTTGACTGAATTATTGAAGAGATAGCGATGTGATTGCGAAAAGAGAAGCTTAGGTTGATTAGAATTTCATTCCAAAAAAATTAATAATGTTTGTAAAACGAATTTAAAAATTTTTGAAAGAATTTTAGCAATGTGTTTCTTTAATATAATTTTCACTTTTAATCATATTTCAGAAGGTAGAGCAATTCGCCGGTATATTCTATGTTTGTATGTATATACTGTCATGTGATTTCACCTTCGCGTAAGTTAGTCGTCAGATTGCCTATCTACCAACTTGGTACTCGACTCAACTTGGTAACGTTGGGTACTCGAGTCTAAGTCGGAGTAAACATTTATGTAAAATTCAAATTGTATCTGACAATCTGACATTTCAGCATGCCTTGGTTTTGGCGCTGAGGTAGCACTATAAATTCCATTATTATGTCAGTGTATTCCAAGGCTAGATATTTTAGCATTAACTATTAAAAATTGGCTATTAATAAAAAGTAAAGGCCAATTATAAAGAACAAAAAAATTTTACATGCTGAAGTCAGTAAAGACAAAGGTCATGAAAGAAGAATTAAAGTCCCAACAATGCACTTTGAATCCACGTAGCGAAGGTGTTGTAGCTACCACGGGAGCTGTGATGCCATCCCTAAGTTTGAGGTCGTCCAGCGTTTTATTCATGTCAGCCATCACGTTATTCACTTGGTCGATTCGGGTTTCAGCTTCTGACAGGCGGTTGTCATATCGAGCAACCTTATCCTACACCTCTCTTATCTCTTTCTCGAAGGTAGCGTAAAGTATTCCTTCTGAGGAGCATCTGCTTTTCCTTATCGCGCTTGAGCTGCTCTTTCAAACGATGAGCCTGTTTCTACTGTCCACGCTGCAGCTGTTTTTCCAACCGATGAACCTGTTCCTCCTGTTGACGGGAATGTTTATCCTGTCGGCGGTCTAGTTCCTCCTGTCAGCGGGCTTGTTTCTCCTGCCGGCGGGTCTGTTCCTCTTGCTGCTCTTTCAATCGGCAGGCCTGTTCCTCCTTTCCGCGCTGCAGCTGCTCTTCCAACCGACCGGCCTGTTCCTCTTGTCGGCGGGCCTGTTTCACTTGCTGATCTTCCAACCGATGGGCCTGTTCTACCTGTCCGCATTGCTGCTGCTCTTCCAACCGACGTACCTGTTCCTCCTGTCGGTGGGCCTGTTCCTGCAACATCATCATCAGAGCACCTAAGTCAGGTGCTGCAGATGTTGGAGCTGCAGACCAGCTGGCTTCCGTGGCCGGCGGCTCACCCTCCGATGTCTGCAGCGTTGCACCACCGAATCGTCTCTGGTTCGTCTCCTGCTGGCGTTGACTTCGGGTGTGGACACCCTACGTGTTGTCCTTTGGTAAAGTCGGCATGCTTTCATCCCACGTCTGACACCAATTGTTACGAGCTTAGGGTTCGTGAAAAAACTGCCAAAATTGACACTTTAGTTGCCGAACACCAATTACATCTTAAAACACACTAATAATTAATCATATTTAACACTTTAGTTCGCAGTTATATCGCTTCGAAGTATGTTGTGCCGGCTTGCACTTGTTTTGCCGGCTTTATACGGGCAAAACGAAACCGGCCTTATATAGGACCTTTTCTAATGAAATATCTAGAATGTTCAAATACATACCGGTCCCGACCTACTGTGTGTAGAAAGTTCTCTCCTAGTTCAGCCACTCGGCACTAGATGGCGCTAGTGGCATTAATTATGGCGCTTAACAATATTTGAAAGTAATAAAAATAAATAACTATACGAAAACTAGTATATCGATGTCGATTAATGCTAAAATCAGGAACGAAATCACTATAGATTAAATACGTCATGTATTGTAAAGTAGCATCACTTAATACGTATGTATGTAATTACTCTAAGGGTAATTACCTACTCTAAGGCCGGTGTCAACTTACGACATTACTTAAAATATGCGTTTAATTTTAGCAAAAGTATTAATGAAATTGTTATTTTCAAATTGCTCAGGACCTCAGGGTAGGGTTTAAGGGTTAATCTAGCTATATTTAAAATAATTAAAACAGCGCTACAAACACATTTAAAGTATATTAATATAAAATATCAGGGGAAGAACATCGAGTGAGATTTGAATATTCGCTTTGTGTTCTAGTTAAGTGAGTTATGATTTCCGTTTAACGACCCGACTTTCCCAAATATTTAATTTATAACATATATTCTTAAGGTTTGTTTAACA
Source organism: Parnassius apollo (assembly GCA_907164705.1). Taxonomy (NCBI): domain Eukaryota; kingdom Metazoa; phylum Arthropoda; class Insecta; order Lepidoptera; family Papilionidae; genus Parnassius; species Parnassius apollo. Next base: position 4,105,293 of record CAJQZP010001030.1, on the reverse strand, counting down.
TAATCTCTATAAATGCGTTAAGAGAAATAATTTTTAATTATAAAATTTATTTACTTTTATTGTAGATATTTTTTCTACCTGACAATCCTCTCTTAATTAACTGTGTATACAAGCTACATAGAATATTAAAATATTTGTCTATATTTACTTTAGGAAGAAGGGGTTAGTGAGGTGAGGCTTAAAGCTAATAAACTCGCACTGAGAAATTATTTATTTTTCATACCATTGCGGATTTAGTATGTAAAGTGGATTTATTTTTTACCTCGCCAGAAAATGAATGTCAGCTATCGGAATCTTTTAAAGGTTGTATAATTTCGAAAGCAATTACGTAAAACAAAGCTATTTTTTATAAAAGTTAGTGTGATAAAAGAGTATTCTAGTATACTATTCTCCTGAAGTCAAGTGGTTCCCATAGTCCATAAGCACCAACATCAACCCTCGAATTAGAGCCAAAATGCTGATAGATGCGTTGTTAACCCCAAGAATTGACATGGCATACCACATAAGTTCGCCATTTTTGTTATGATTTTGGCGTCCGCTTCTAATTAATACGATGTTTAGTAGTTATATCCACTATAATATTATTTTTTCAGGGATTATTTGAAAATAGTCGAAAGATCTATGCATCGAGTAAATTGTATAAAACCGGTGGCCGACAACTGTTCCCATTGTTGGTCTATTGTTGCAGACATTGTATAAGCGGCTCAGTTTTTACAATAGTGAACAGGTCACTGCGTATACTTTCATGTTGGATACCACAAAAGTTGCATCAATACGAGTATACGCTAGTCTGACATAGCTCTTTCCGAGACATACTTGTTATATCTGCACTGAGAAGCATATTGATGTTGTTGAAGTTATTCGGTTTTATTTTTATGATTGTATTCACACACAGCATTTGTACTTGTTCAAGTCAATTCAAGTCTAATATTATGTTAATAAAATAAATAAATAAAATTAAATTATTGGATAAAATTAAAAAGTCTATAGCAATAAAAAATGATAAGACAGCTATGGAGTAACTTACTAAGGATAAAGGGCCAGCTGTCGGCTGATCTTTCAAACATCGATAAAGTTATCCCTCAGCTAAATTATAAGCAAAAAATAAAGATATTAATAGTTACTTTGCAGCCATCCGCTCAATAAAATAAAATGATGTGTCTTGTTTGAAGAGCACCTCCCGCCCTCCCTCAATTACGTGCACTAATCACGTCGACACTAATCGCAGCACCACTACTCACTACTCCCAACACCACTATTCTAGGAAAGACACACCGTCGACGATAATATGACATGTGTTTTGCCTCTACACGAGGCATTCTCAGGTGATGTAGACTCTACGGCGGTATATACATAAAAGTAAAAAAAATGTTCAATTGATATGTACTTATAGTAAGTCAAGTCTTTCGAATGGCCGTGTTAAAGTATTAAAAGATCATCATTGTACAGACATAAATTCGTCGCCTCTGAATTTATTTATTTGTTTGCGGATTTTGTCACGGTTAGTTGGTACGCCATGATAAGTGACACGCTTTGTTGATTTACTTTTTCGCGATAACTCGTTTAGTTCCCGAACGACGCTGTCATTTCAAACTTTTTTTTTGGTGAATTTCGCATAAGTTCGATAGGATTCAGTTAATTTAATTTTTTATTCATTTTCCTTAGGTGAAGTAAATTACATTTTAATTTAGCCTAATGGACAATAAACTTTCTAAGTTTAAATATATGCAATTATTTTCAAAAGATTTGGTAAGGCCAATAAATCGCGCAAAAATCCGTTTTATACCTTATTTTTATCGATTTTATCGCCATTACTTTTTTCTAAATTCTCAATACTCGGTCATTAGGTATGTAATAAAGCACTGGATGACTAAAAAAAGGGGAGGGGGTAATTTCAAGCCCAGGACGTCAGGAATGAGTGAGGTCCGTTCTGATACTGGATTATTATAATTATTAACTGGCCTTAAAATTATAGCAGTCTAAGTTACTTCTTATAAAATCAGCTGTCTGCCAGTGAAATCCAGTCCAAATTGGTCCAGCTGTTTCGATGATCAGCCGGAACAAACAGACAAAGATTTAGAAGAATATTTTTTTTGTTATTAGTGTATATACTTCCATATGCATTTAGTAAAAAGTTAGTTATATGCGATAAAATCCGTAAAAGCTTTTTATTTAAATAGTTAAAATCTGTTATTTGGACATTACAAACGGACACTGTAATTTTATTTATTTGTATAGATTACAAGGTGTTGGGAATTATAACAAAATACATAAATCATAAAGTTCCAATATATAATTGATATTGTCACCAATAGTTACTTTTATACTTTTTTCCCGTCAGAATTTTTTATTTTTTTTAAACAAATCAAGTTGTTTTGATGAATAAGATAACATAAATAATAACCAAATAAATTTACTACCTATAACTATATGTATAAAATAATAGTATTTACAATTAATGTTTATTACACACAATATAAGAAAAACTAAAAACTATAATATAGAAAAACTAAAACAAAAAATTTAAATTATCATAAAGTCCTGCTTTCCGTGGTATCGTGCCAAGAACGCTGGCTGTGATTCCTCGCTGAATGGCTATACTTAGCTTTTGAGCGAAAAACGAACCAGCCCTTTTATCACCAGCAGCGAGGACCAGTCGTGGATACAGTCCCTTTAAGAACTTCACTGCACGTGGAACCTCCACGGACCGATACTCTTTGTCTCTACAGCAAAAGGCACAAATATGTAGTCATTTCTCAAAGACTCAAATATGCGCCATTTTCTTAATTCAGCTGCCTCTAATGCCCCCCCCCCTGGCTCTAAAAGAGGTACCCTTGAAATGAGTGGCCGCCAAAGAGTCAACGCTAGTAGCATCCCACACTTGGGCTTTACCTTTCTCCCAAGGGACTAAAGTCATACCGTCGGATCTCTTGCCATTGTCTCTAAATATCCACAAGGCTCTAAAACTGAGGGAATATTTATGGAGACAAGAGCCCTTCGGATGACTTCGTTCAAAGAACCGTGACGAGAAAACCTACTTGCACTTTTCTTACATGAAAGTTCGTGGAGTGAGGTTAACAAATTTCCGCTCTTAGGGGGATTCCTACGGCGATACAAGCTTTTCCCATCAAGCAATGTGCCGAGATTACTTGATGGTAGAGCGTGTAACCAGTGACTAGATTTCTCAGTCGAAACAGTAAGAAGGCGAGCCTGATCTTGGTCCCTATGGAGACTGTGAAATAAATCTTTCTGGATACTCCGTACCAGCGGAATAACCAACAGTTTTTGTTGGTTAACTTCCAGTGGGACATTTTCGCTGGGACAGAGCGTTAGCCATGTTGGCCTTGCCTCCGCAGCAAAGCTAGTCTACTTTATTATTTAAAATTATGCTACATAAGTCATTGACACTATGCACGGAAGTAAAGAAAGCAGGCAATGCGACGCTGGAAAGCTTTCTTTCACCCAAATTTTATAGGTAAAGTAGCTTGATTCCATGCTGTTGTATTTAATCTCAAATTTAGAATTTTCTCTAAAGCTATTTTAAGATTATTATCAATACCTTTTAAAATATCCGAACATTTCCAGACTGGACTTGAGCGTATTAAGTATGTAAATTTAGGTACAAGGAGACAATATTTTGAAATAATAAGGGCAATATGGGGGTTTAACATATACAATTTATCAACGTGATTTAAAATTTGTTTTAAAATAGGTTTAATACTATCGAAAGATAACGTAGCACCGACCAGGTATAGGAATTCCGCACGTATAGTTTTTATTCCTGGAGAAATATGATTGAAATTTTGAATTAAAGTATCTCTATTGGAATCAGATAAATTATTGAAAATAAATATATCATTATTATTAAATATTTCAGTTCAAGACCAATATTTTTATAATTTTTTGAAAATTATACGAGGACGTCTTCTGCTTTACCTATTTTTATTATTATTAACAGTCATTACTGCATTAAGTTTGATAGAAAAGCATGCTTTAGGAATTAAGATCTCCTTTCGATTCTAGACTGATTCGAGAATTTGAAAATTTTTTTTAGTTATTTTTCTTCATCTTAAAAGATAATATTACGGGGTAGTGAATATTATTGCGACGTCACTAAACAGTGAAATTTAAATTATTTGCTTATAAAACAATTATTTTATAAATTAAAATTTAAAGATTTGAAATATTTATACTTAATATTTGATTATCCTATATAGGTATAAATGAAACTATTCAATTAAATTTGGATTGCAAAAGAAAAACAGTCATGAAGCTATGTATCTTAGAATCAATGTACTAAAAGAATTAGATGAAAAATATGCTAATTGGCACCAAATCTTTACTGATGGCAACCGTGTAGACTTTGGAGCTGCATATTGTCATCTTAAAGAATACTTACAGCTATATTTATGTGATGGAACTCGTTGCAATACCTGAAGCTTTGAAATATATTAGCACTTTAAGTAAACACAATTTTGTTATTTTTTCAAATAGGAAAAACGCTTTACAACACTTAGCTCGATGTGTCTCTGATTATAGCAGAGGTGCAACCATAGCTTATGAGATATTAAACCAATTATTTGATATTACAGTAGTCGCTATATAAATATAAACTTGGAATGAGTTCCATCGCATGTAGGTTTAAAGGGGATCGAATAGGCTGTCCTATTAGCAAAAGCCGCCGTAACGCAAGGAATTGAATTTAATATTCTACTAGTTTACACGGAAACCTTGAAAAAATTTAAAAAACTTTGTTATCAAAAATTTTGAGAGTATTTCGATGAAAGAAACAGGGAAAATGGAATATGTTATAAAACAATTCAAAATCAGCCTCTTCGCATACCTTGATATAATATTGAAATGAATAGAAACCATATAATTGCTACTCACAGGTTAAGTTCTGGGCACTAACCCAATAAAAAATTTGTATTATTGATAAAAAAAAGTAGATTCACCCAATTGCGATATTTGTAACATTATAGATATCCAACATATGTTAATAGAATGTGTGAAATATCAAACGGAAATGGAGAATCTGGTGCAAAAATTTAATATTAATTTGGGTCAAACTGATTGGTTTTTGAGTATACTGACAGAGTCACACACAGCGGTAGCAAAATCATTAATTTCCATATTCTTACCACATTGATTCCCCCTTTCTAAATACCTACTGAGGATTTGTGTAACAAGAACATAAGACAGATCCTTGTAGGATAAAAGCCTTTTTTAATAAACATAGATAATAAAAAAATATATATTTATATTTTTTACCAACAATATCTACAGAAGAGCGCCCAATCGAAGTTAACAATAGCAAAGATGTCATAGAACGTAAATATTCAATCTTGCTCCCGCCTAGCAAAATCGAACGTGATATTTTCTTTTCAGATGTGGGTTGAATGCAGGAGGCTAGATCTATGCAGCGAGTGGATCGCACTCGCACAAAGCCAGTGGCTGACAACTGTTCTTATTGTTAGGCTATTGTTGCGGACGTGTAACAATGGCTCGCTCTCTCACCATGATTAATGGGTCACTGTATTTTTATATTTACAGTGTTAGCTTTTATTTAAACTTTGATTGCATTTTTTATGTAACAAGGGTGATAAACGTGCACCCAGTTCACTTGGTGGTAAGTGTACTCATATGTTGTGATCTATAGATATCTACATCTATCCTCGATTAAGAATCAAAATGCGTTGTCACTCCTAAGGACTAACATGTTCTTCGATTCACTAAACTCTCCATATAGAACATAGTAGTATTATGCTGCTATTTTACGGTGATCTTCTGTGAGAGCATGGTCTTTCGTTTTAGCTGCAGCGTGGTTCTGCGACAAAAAAAAAATTAAAATTGATTAGCTAAGAACTGTGTGAATAATAAAATTGCTGTGTCTTAACTAATGCACTTCCCTTTCTTCCTCAATCGCTTGCACTACCACCGTCGCTACCAATACCAACATCTTCACACCAAAACAACAGGGAAGACACCACCGCCAATAATAAGTTACGTGTTTCTATTTAAATGAATCTTTATTTTTTATAGAAGAGCAGGCAAATGAGCATACGGCTCACCTGATGGTAAATTATTACCACTAACCCATGAACAAACTACAAACCCGGGGGAATTGTAGATACGTTACCGGCCCTTTAAAAAGGAATGGGCTCTTTTCCTGAAGGTTCCTAATTCGCATCGGTCCGGAAAAAATTCCGGTGATAGTTGATTCCACAAGAAAGTTGTGCGAGGAAGAAACCTTTTAAATCATACAGTGGTGGACCGCCATATTATGTTACGGATGGTATCGCGAGTTTTGTCGCGATGTGCGATGGTGAAATAGCACTCCCCGTGGTAAATCCGATAAAATACGCAAAGATATGAAACATCCCTTCGCAGTGTAAGTAAGTCAAGCTGATCGGAAAGAGCTCGACCATTGACGATTCGAACGGCTCTGCGCTGGTTGCGATCAAATGATCAGCTGACACTGGGAAGTACCAGCCCAGAGATGGGAATAGTATTCCACATGCGGCTGAACCTGCGCCTTTTAAATTTGCAGGCCGTGTACCTTCATGAAATACTGTCCCGCTCTGCTGAGCACGCCAAGCTTTTTGAGGCCAATTTGGCCTTCTTTTTTAAGTGACCATGGAACTACATGTCACACGATATGTCGATGCCAAAGATTCCGATATTAGCTTAGGCAACAAGGGGAGTGTCTTGAACTGAAGATATACGCTTAGAAAGAGTGGGGTAGCTTGGGAGCAGATGCTCAGCGAGGGATTCTCCCTCTCCAGGGGTGCTTGGACACTCCTGGGGTAGTGTAAACAATATTAGGAGAAATAGACTACCTGAGAATCTATTTATATTTACTTTCTATCGGTCTTTCCTAGTTTAGTAGTGTTGGGATTAGTGGTGACGGCGATAGTGCATGAAATTAAAGACGGAAGGTGCTCTTCAAACTAGGTAAGACACACATCACATTAAATTACATACACATTTAAGCGTAAGAGAGACTTGATATTCCCTTACATTGATTGATATGACCTTATATTTTTAGGCGAATTTTGGAACATATTTTAACAGATCTCAAAAAAATTGTATATATTTCAATGTGTTAAAATCTATGATTATACTAAATGTTAAGATAGGTGTTTCACGACTTTTAAAAAAAATGGCAGAAATCTTCCGTACGTGTACTCGTATATCGTTTTAATAAATAGGCCAGATGATATTCCGTGCTGTCCAACGATATATATTTCTGCCAACATTTCGCATGTTACATGCGAATTCGTCGTCGTTCTAATATCGAAATTTCCATATTATTACGTTATGTTTACTTTTATATCTGAATATATGAGGTAAGTAACGTTCTAGTTTCTGTCGATTGCGTAATGTTGGAAAATGTCGATGAATTTGATGAACAAATCTAGGAGTTTTGTTTTGACATTAAGAAACCATTGCTATAGCTGTTCATAGCAAAGAATTGTTTCATATAATTATTATTCCGAAAGGCATGTCTTTTACATGCGTTACTTTTTCAGCCTCTTTATTTCGCTAACCAGATTATCTAAAGACTACTTGAAACTGTATAAAAGTAACAAAACCTTTATGGTATATCCCGTTAAGCAATAATTTAAGTAAAGAGACTAAGAGAAGCACAAGTAAAGATATCTAAATTTAGCACATGTTCACGTTATTGTATTAAAGCAATATCTTAACAATTATAAAAGAATCAGGCAAGATACAAATGAACGGACGTACATAAAAAAAATTTATCGTGTGAAATCTTAAGTTGAAATTTTCAACTGGCAGCATTCCACGGAGTTCTACGGGCGCAACGTAATTCGCTGGCTTCAGTTCGTTATTACTGGTAAATACTTACTTTCTTAGTAGCTATTTATATTCTTTCTATGCTGTTTAGATTTTTTTTATTTTATATATTTTGCGAATTTCGTTTGACGGAGGATGTCACCTTCCTTATGTTTGACTCAAAACTAGGATCTCAGTGATGCTAAGTAGAACCATCGTGTTAGAACTCATTTTGAAAAAGGTTCATGAAGATCTAGATGACTTGTATGATATCACCTAGTTGATGGTGGACTCCGAAGGGGGGCTTAGTATCTCAGTGACGTCACTCCATAGAAGCATTGTGTTTGGAATCATTTGAAAAGTATTCATAAATACCTAGATGACTGTGATCATTTATCCTTCCTCGTGGTGGAATCCGAAGGTAAGTTTAGGATCTCAGTGACGGTACTACATAGAACCACTATGCTTGGACTCGTTTGAAAGGGCTCATAAAGACCTATTTGTGATAATCTCACATTCCTGATGGCGGACTCAGTATCTGGGTAAAGGATCTCAATTATGCCGCTACGTAGAACTATCGTTTTAGACTTATTTAAATACCAAGGTGCCTGTGATGATCTCACCTACCTGATGATGGTGGACTTCAAAGGATAGTACAGGATCTCAGTGATAGCACTAGATAGGATGATCGTGTTTCAACTCATTTGAAATGACTCATAAAGACCTAGGTGACAGTTATGATGTCACCTTTCTGACGGTGCAATCCGAAGGTGAGTATAGGATCTCAGTGACGGTACTAGATACGATGATCTGTTTCAAAACAATTGAAAGGGGCTCATAAAAACTCAGGTGAGTGTTATGATCTCACCTAACTAATGATGGTGCAATCCGAACGTGAGTATAGGATCTCAGTGATGGCACTATTTTTATATTTTCATTATTCTTAATTTATAGGAGTCACGCAATTTTATCTGTGACACTTCTAAGCTAAAATTTAAAATTTATGTATATGTGTTATGTAACTTAAAACAATACCAAAAATGTATTATTTTATAAAACTCAACATATTTGATTATCAAACAAATCAAATCAATTATTTTATTAATTCTAAGCTTTTGTTTATTTTATAATTTTTGTACAATCTTATGCTGGGGCCATACTAACAAGAAATACCGTTATGTATCGCGTTGATGGTCGTTGATTGTAGGTGTGGCCATGACTTAATGCTTTAATTTGACAATGGCATTAAAAATGCCGTTTGCTTTTTGGCGATAATTTGAGTGCCGGTACATCAAAGAGATTAACGCACGAAATAACGTCTTTAAGCGGCCACACTACATTTCTCTCATTGTATACGATGAGCACAATGGGGTCACATGGGATATAGCTATGAGGTAGCGGAATAATAAAAACGTTTCTTGAGATTCTGCAAACAGAGCCATGTTTGTGGGATCCGAGACTCAAAAGTTTTAAGAATCGTACATCGCAAAATAATGCTTGGCAATGAGTTATCCAATTATTACCCTTTGAAACAGTTATCAAAGAATTAGAAAGATGAAGAAAAGCCTAATGGATTTTTATAGAACCTTTTTAAACAAATATAAAAAGTCTTCAAAAAACATTAACGCAAACTTTAACGCCGTTCAGTGTCATTGAAATTTAATGACATTGAGCGTTCAAGTGTAGCCACGCACTTTATCGCGTTAAATATAAAGCAATAGTTGCCATATGATGGTCACGCTTTGGGCTAAGCATTAAAATATGGATATCGACAGTCGATAGTTTTTTCAATAAAAAGTTTTTATTTTTTTTCGTAAAAGATTTCGCGGATCTCAAACCGTAAGGGCGTATCCACGAAACCCTTACTTTTCAGGAGACACAAAAAAACTTAATAACTTTTCTAGTGCTTTAGCCAGCTCGTTGTGTTTTTGTATGTGACCATATGTTTACACTTCATTTACTATGGGGTGATTGATTTTAAGTTATTTCCTCTATAACACTTGTTTTTGGTCATTACGTCTATTTGGTATGCCGGTAAATCTGTAAAACTCCGTCTAAATTCGCCTAAATATATTTGAAATTTATGGAAGTAAAAAATTTTTCCTTAAATTATTAATAATTGTACGAATAGTGATTTGAACCTTGTTGGTGATTTTAAATATTACAGTTTTGAAATGACAAACTGTCAAAATTAATATTATTTCCGTGATTTCAAAAAATTGTACGCCTTTGGCTTGTCATGTATGTTGACAGGCGTTTGGTTTCAGAGTAGAAGTATAGACCATTTTTATGTACCAAAAGAAAAATCGAACGTTAGCAATTACATAAGAGTTTTTGGGTGTAAAAAATAAAGACAAAAAATAAGCACAAAAATAAAATTTATTCATTAATCTGAATATAATTATTTATAATGGAATAACAAACAAACCCCTGAAATTGAACATAAGAGGTTAGAAGAAACGAAATAAAATTGATATCTTAAAGGGAACTTTGTAAAATAAAATTTTATTCATAATCCGAAAGAACTGATTTATTTCAAATTAAACAAAAATTCTTTGAGATCAGATTTGAGATTGAAGACAGATGAGATTTCCATAGAAAATAAAATTTTAATCTTTAAAAGAGCCAAAACAAAACAAGCATTATTTGTTGTATTAATTATGTTTTAGAGAATTTATTTTCTCTAAAACATAATTAAACAAAATAAATGTTTCCAAAAAATAAGAGCATAGGAAAAATTGCACAAGTGACGTAAAGGATACTTGAGTTTGCCTTACTTGTCTTATTCAGTTAAAAACAATCTTGGCATGCCTCACAAATGCAATTTGTCATTAAAATTATTAAGGGATGACAAGCTAGCTATTATCATTGCAATACTGGTATTAAAATCAATTTGAAGAAGCAGAAAGTCAGTCAGTCGACGTCAATGTAAGACGCTTTTGTTGCAGCAAGGGTTAACTCGTCGTCGTTGTTAATAGCTCCTATCTCCAAATTTTGTTTCCTACAAAAGGCAAATTTTCGTAATAGCTGTAGTAATTCTTTAGAATAGTTCCATCTTTACACTTGAGTACAAGTAGGAATAGAGGAAAGTAGGAAAGAGGTTAAGAGTACAGATTTGTTTCCACAGAAAAAAAAATCAATAGTCGAATTTGAATAAAACTGAATCGGAACATATTTCTTCACTTGTATTCATCTGAGGTTTGCCCATTTTAAACGCGTTCCATCCGTGGGTTTTAGCATGTTTCCAATAGAAATATCTCGCTTTGCTTTAAATTCTTTCAATTCTAAATAATGATCAACCTTAATTTCATATTTTATACAGACTCTTTTTTCATATATTGGGTGTTGTTGACATGACTACGCTTCCCCGTTTTGACGAAATCTTGACACAACAATACTAAAATATGAAGACATACATCTGCTGTGACGACTAAACATCCTTAAGATCTTATGGACATTGACGGTCGTATGCGCATACGTATTTCACACGTCAAATTTGCCACAATATGCAATAATTTATGACAAATGTTTATGACAAATGATATTTTGTAATTTATTCAAAAGCTAATTAATATTATATATAAAAACTAATTAATATAATTAATATTAAATAATAAGGAAAATTGAGGTAACGTATTGCTTATAGTAGAATCCAATGACATTAAAAACAAAAAAAATCGCATTTTTGCATATACGCTCCCATGGTTTGAGACCCGCGATTTAACTACTCTATTTTTCCCCAGTTTATTTATTTGCTTATTATCTCAAAAAAGAAATGTAAATTTGTATAGTATATCTCTGTGGTATTAAAATTACTATAATCTACGAAACTTATAACTACTTTATTAACTGTGTGTTTTGGTGGGAACTTGACCGTCGATGGATTTTTGCTCCTGTTTTATCGTTCAAGTAATGGTTTGAAGTGAATTTTGTGCATTAAGTGTCTGCGCATGTGAACTAATAGAGAAAGCGACGAAACAAGTGCTTCTATGTTAATATAAACCTCAAGTTACTTTGATCCTTTAGGCATCTTATGAACTTTACTTACAGTCGTCATTGACTGTTCGCTGGGTAGACATTTTATCAGAAATAGCTGTTAAATATTAGATTTTTTCAGCTACATCTGTAGCACCTGTGCTTTTTAACATATAAAACAGCTGAAAACAACATACATATAACACTGAAAAATATTGGTAAACATATTCGTCTTATTTAAATTAAACAATAATTAATAAGAATAATCTAACATTATCATATAAGTATTTATAATTTAATTTGCTTAATAAATATAATAAATGAACTAAACTAAATGACTCACGATTGTTTTTTTTTAAATAAAGCCGATATATCGATATTTATTTTAATACATAAAACTCCGATATTGATATATTTATAATTATCGATATATCGAAAATTCGACATTCTAAAATATATCAACAGTCCTATTTTGAACAGATCAGTTGAACTGAACGTGTGTGTGTGGTAAGTTTTTTGGTTTAACTCCGTTTGAAGTGATATCAGTTCAACTGATGACTTTAACTGACCGTGTGCAGCGACCAGTAATTTGTCTAATATTTTAAGCTTGTTTAAAGTTCCTTTTATTGTATTTCGTATAATATGCGCTGAAAAGTGAAGTATTATCTAACATATATCTGGAAGTTAATTAGTTTTAAGATATCCCTTTGTCACGAAAACAATGGATGCATTGTTAATTTGTGACCAAACCTTGTTCATTTGGTTCCACATACGTTGTACCGGTACAGCCATTCGGTTTACGTACTTACTTCATGTCACAGCTCATTGTTATTAAAGTAGTGAATTTATTCACTACTTCAATAACAATAATATAAACATTCACTTCTCTCACATTAAACGTGGTAGGGCCAGACCAGGTGGGACCACGCTCTCACAGAATACTAGAGTAAAACAGCAGCTTAATGCTGCTGTGTTTCGTATGATGAGTGTGGAGAATTGGCGACCCTTTTTGCTGGAAACGAGGCATTTCATCTTAATCATCAGGAGTAACAATGCATCAGTATTTTGATTCTAAATCGTGGATAAATGTAAATATCTATGGGCCACAGCATCCAGTTACCATCAAATGGACTGTGCGCTCGTTTGTCACTCTTATTATATAAAAATCATACTTGGTAAATATGAAACAATATATTATATAACAAGGTCTTGTTCTGCAGTAGTCTTGTTAAATTTCTACATCTTATACCAAGTAAAATTTTTTTCTTATTAATATAAAATTGATAATTATTTTTTAATCTTACAAAATTTTTTTTAATTAATTTTATTTTTTTTGATGAGAGATAGGGTTTTTTTTTTTTTAGGGGGGGGGCAAAAAAGGAGCCGCCCCGGTGGTTTTGAATTTTTTTCTTTTTTTTATTGGTGTTGTGTAGGGAGAGGGGGGGAGGTTAATTTAGGTTTTTCCTTTCCTTATCTTAAATTTTTTTGTGTTGTTTTGTGTGGGTGTCTCTTTTTTATATAATTATAATTTTTTTTTGTGTTTTTTTTTTTTTTTAGTTTTTTTAAATATTAATATTTTCCGATTTACGGTCACGGCGACAAGTTTCAACGGCGATTAGCCATTTAAACAGGACAGGATTATACTGCACGAGTGTGTGCGCAAGCCAAGGTGCACTGATGTACTCTATTGTCTCACTATAAATAATCGGATGGAACGACAATTCAAACCGACTGGAGAGAGATCAAGCCAGGACCAAAGCTTTACAGGTTTTGTTAGCCATGGGTATAAAACGCAGACAGCCTCCTTGACTTTGTATTAAAGTTACAAAACTTTATGGTATTTCCCGTTAAGCAACAATTTAAGTAAAGGACTGAGAGAAGCAAAAATTAAGGAATCAATATTTAGCACAAAAATATTTATGCCATTGTATTTCGTCAATATTTTGACAATTATAAAAGTATCAGGCAATACTTTGCGGAAATCCATTATATTAAAGTTGGTCAATTACTAATTACTAAAATACGCGCTTAGATGTGAAGTTGCGAAAAATAGCCCATCGTAAACTAAACTAATCCGCTTGTTAACATAAAGCGGATGTAGGCAAAGTAATTTTTACCAATATTAATCAATATTTTGATCATCACGCAGTAATTTGTTTAATATTTTAAGCTATTTTAAAATTTATTATTGTATTTCGTACAATATATGCTAAAAATGAAGTATTATCTTACATATAATATCAGGTAGTTAATTAATTGTAGGATATCCTTTTTGGCGTAAACAATGGATGCATTGTTAATTTGTGATCCAATCTTCTTCATTTGGTTCCGCATACGTAGTACTCGTATATCTAATCGGTTTACGTAGTTACTTAATGTCACAGAAGTTGTTATATTTTAAGTATATTAAAATTGGCATAAACTTCCTGTGTTGTGAAAATTATTTGAGAATCATACCAAATTTCAATTAGTTGTTAAAGGTAAATAATATATTTGAAGTTTACCATATACTTATAATGTTGATGTTTGTTAAATTAAAATTAAAGTACTGCTAGTATATTATAAAAATATAAAACAAGATTAAATTAAAGAGATTTACTTTGTATATTATCTTTGTGACCGATTACGGTGACGCTGACCACTTTCAACGGCGACTAGCCCATTGTCATTTGCATAGGACAGGACTATATAGCACACGAATGTGTACACTCTTTTCTATCTATGGTGTCGTCTACAAGGCATATATTATATGCCATGTAGGTCTCGGGCCTCGGGGTATGCCCCCATTGCCCGGATTTTCCTCATGGCCCACAGCTATGGGCCAGTCCTGGGAGCCTTTTCAAGGCATTGTTGGTGTTGGCGGATTAGTCCACAGTCAGTTAAATTTTTCCGTAGTCGGTTAAATTACGAAAAAAAAAGAGGTTATCAAGTAAAGTCGAAGTTGGCCTATCAGCGGCATTGTGGGTTTTACTCGACTCTCTAATCTATATAGAACTTTTAGTAATGTCCGATGGAACGACAATCGGACTCAACCGTAGAGAGATCAATTCAGGACCAAAGCTTTACGTGCTTTCTTATTCACGGGTATAAATCGCAGCCTGGAAAATCCCAATTACTGATTTTAGTTCGACCCGTGATTTGAACCCGGAATCATATAATCAGTCGCACGTACGACCACTAGACCAACGAGGCAGTCAAGTAACTTTCTGCACCGAGTAGAAACAAGACAGGATTTTTAAATTAATTATGAGTGACCACTGTTGACCACTTTAAGCAAATAAGTTGAGTGTTAAATATCATGCATCAAAGTAGCCTGCGCCTGTGTAATTTGTCACTCCTACTCTGATATTATTAAGCAAAATTATATGTATTGGTAGGTAACAGCTTTACAATACGTCCTGTACTTGCGATGTAAAAATATCCATTACTCCATACCGACTGATGAATGAATAAAAACATTGCAGCCTGTCAACCGTCTACTGATGAATAAAGCCTTTCTATCTTGCGATGTAAAAATATTTCCATACGACTGATGAATGAATAATTGACCGTTAATGATAAAGGTTTTATAGATTGTTACGCGGGAGGTGACTTGGCTATTGCAGTGTTTTATTATTTTTAAGTTGTTTTTGCCCAAATTAGAAAGATGTTGCTGCCCAACTCCTGTTTGTTTCCCTCTGCAGCCTCTTACTACTCCCACAGCGATAATGATGTACTCGTATACGGCTGTAATGATGATGATAAAATTAACGGCTCGTGTGAGTGCATTGCTAGGCGCAGTTGTCCTTTCATTCCTAAAAATGGCTAGGAATAGTCCTGCTCCCGTACTGCTCCTATGACTTTATACGTTTTCGGAATATTTTACGAATTTGGGGGCACGCCCGAAGATGAGGCAAATTAGCACATAAAATAACAATTAATGAGTTTGTTAGTACCGACAGTTTATAAGGATCAAACTTGTTTTGATCGCAGACTATGGAACTTTAAGTTTAGCCATTATACCCTTAGCTTTCACAACTTCTAATTTTAGGCTAATTAGATAATAAGTTTCCTTTAGCCCAGGAGCTCACCTGGGTAAGTACCACATTTCTACCTATTTTTGCCACCAAGTAACCATGCCTGCCCTGGTGTATTCTGGTATATCTTGGTGCTTAGAGATGACAACGCATTCGCAGCTTTTTTCTTTTAGGTTGACTTCGCGTTTCCATGGACTGCAGTAACCGTTTACCATCAGCTAGACTGTAAGTTCGTTGGTCAGTTCAGTTATTTACAAAAATATAATTAAAAATCTAAATAACAGCTCTTATAAAATAAATACAGTAATGAATACATCAGTAACATTTAAACTTTAGATAATATTAGAGAAAATCTGACTTCAATTAGTTAACAATTCCCTTATAAACCTTCAGTTTTGCATAAAATGTGTAGCTTATTATGTAATTTTAATAAGTTACAGACACGCCGCGGGCGTCAACAAGCATCAAAGAACTTCTTGTAAGCATAATTATATCGTCTTAGTTAGGACCCTTTTTTACGTTGTGTTTGTTTAGTAACTTAGTTCTTTTAGGTGTCGTTTGGAAGAATGAATATTCACTAGAGTAATTGAAAGCAGTTGGTAGTGCCTTATAAGCTAAGTGAACCCCGTTCACGAAGACAGGGCTCGAGAAAGGTTAAGTGTATAAAACGTCCCTATTCCACTTGTATCAAGTTTACATTATTAATTTATTATTAATTATCCCTTCCCGCTTGGAAAAGACTCATAATATATTTACACAAAATACCCGATACACGGGCTTCGCTCTCCTACATTTATTTAAAAAAAATGTAGGCGAGGCGCGCACAACCATGTTGATGCACTCCCCCGTAGGGAACGCTAATTCGTGAACTGGACCGTAGTCCACAGCAAAATAATTGGCGAACCAGTAAAAGAGTCTTGGCTCCTTGTTAGTGCGTAAGCACAAACATCGGCCGAAGTCGCGCATTTCAATGCGTGTAAACGCCATAAAGCATACGAACGAATCCAGCCACAGTGAATATACGTCACACGGTTTAGGCAAATAGGCACACTGGCCGTAAACCCTCCGTGAGCGCCACGACCTACCAGACCGCCGCTCCTGCAGATGTGATGTAAGTGTATGGCATCACCACCGATTGCATGATCAGCACGGCTACTAGCCGCAGAGCGTGTCATGACTCATGAGTCTACCGCTCACCTCAAGGGAATGGGGTCCCACGTTGTGCGGCTTTCGGCAGCAGCCTTGAGAGTCTCCTCAGATCCTCCCGCCAGCTACCACCCGCATGAGGTCAACACATATGCTCCACCAACCAACACAACGGCAGATATAGCCAAAAGGCAGTTATAAGATAAGAGTAATAATTCGCCATCGGAAAGGTTTGTGTCACTGACGTTGAGTAAATGCATTTTCGATCATGTTTGCCTCGCCCACACAAGTTGCCTTCAATCATTCAAAGGTGGGAAAGTTACAGAGATATATTATTATGTTGTTATATAAAACATCATGGAGGTCAGACTGTCTGCAGCCCCGTAATGAAGGACTTGGGCAAGGCTACTTAGGTGTGAGTCAAACCAAGACGCAGAGAGCGACATTGAGAATACCACCAAACAACCATCGCAGAGACGCAATGTTACAGAACGCAACAAGCATCAATACGACTATCGTCGGGCTTACACCATCCCAAGGTCACCCATACATCCCAGCAGACATCACCACCCGCATACCTCCATCGATCAGAACCACAGATCCATCACAAGACGCAATACTGCAAGAAGCAGTAAGCATCAATGCAACTATCATACGGGCGGCGCCCACTCAAAACACACCCCCATGATCCCTATCGACTTTGGTAACAAAGTTTGTATTGTTGTTAACTAAAAACTGCACCAACGTATCATAGTAGCACGCTACTAAGATGCCAGTGGACAACTCCACGTATCGTAGTGCTAATGCACTAAGATATGAAGTTCAGTATGCTGGTTACACTTAAAAGTGCTACTAAACACACTCATCCCAATCCGAAAGATAGACGACGCATCGCTATGCGCTACGACGTCGCCCACAAACGGTATGGGTGTGCGATGTCCACGGGAAAGCCGTATTGCTACAACAAACCCGCTTACCACCGGCACTAAGATGATATGTCTAGGACACATCGGTTAGCGAGTCCAAGTTTACCTCGGACCAATTGCTCGTGAAGCAGCATACACGCCACCATACTATTCCTTTTCAAGTCCCTAATAAGGACTAGTCATTTTGCTACAGTACTAAAAGCAGTCGGTCACCCGATATAATCCTTATGCATCAGGGAGACCTTCTATAATATTGCTTTTGTATCATAGACCTTACTTTCATAAGTCATTTCTATATAGGACTCGAACCAGACCCTACTATTGTAATGCAATTCTAGAGACCTTCTATAGTAATGCTTTTGTATCATAGACTTACTTTCTATTATATATAGGACTCGAACCCACGACCCTACTATTGTAATGCAAATTCACCATAGAGACCTTCTATAGTATTGCTTTTTTATCATAGACCCAACTTTCATAAAGCATTAATATATAGGTCTTAAACCCACGACCCTACTATTGTAATGCATATTCATCACAGAGACCTGCTATAGTATTGCTTTTGTATAATTATGTTTACTATCATAAGTCCCTAATATAGGACTAGTCATTACTACAGTACTTCAAGCAGCCACCCCATATATATGTACAACTGCGGGTATGTATCTCCGGCAGCTCCTCCATACAAGACATCTATACATGAACTCCTTCCATGACAATTTTAACAAATTTTCTAATTATCTTATAAATGTTATTTATCTTTATTTTTATAATATTTTCGACTTGTATTTATATTATTTATCATATTTTGAAATATTTTACAAGTTTTTAAATAAATTTATTATGTAAGACAATATTTTGCCTTTTATTTACTATGTTATTTGTCTAATGTCTGAAATGTATTTATATTAACTTTATGCTTATTAATGTAATTTTATTGCTTAATATATATATATATTTTAAGACTATTTTTGATGCCCCTTTATATTGAATTTAATTATTAATAATAATATTGGGCCGTCACAATATGTCCCAAGCATGGACTTAGAATATAAGTAGTGTCCGTATACAAAGTCTTTGCCATTACGTGTCTTTTAATTCATTGTGTGAAATATCAATATGAATCATTTAATTTATAAATTACTGAATAACCGTAATATAACATTGTATTAATTCATTGCAGCGTATAAAAGTCCACTGCTGAACATAAGCCTCCCCCACTGATTGCCTCATAGGCGGGAGTTGTCACAGGTAGTTAGGTTGCCAACTGCAGTTTTTTAATAATGCAGAGTTGTTATCAGGAAAATGCTGCAACCCATATCTGTTTCAATTTAATCTTCACCTCTTACTATACTACACCTACGGATGATATGCGTAGCGGATAATTTGACACCACTACACTGTTGAGTTATAAGATTTTAAGATTGGTATATTATCAGTACTTCGAAACAACGATGCATTTTGTTATAATAATAATAGTAATGCCAATTACATTACCAACATTTCTGTTAACAATTCGATATTCTGAACACTGGGTCACACGGTTGTGTTGAAGGTGGATGTTGAAGTAACTAAACCGTTGATTGTTTGTCAGGATATCTAAGGTAAGATAATAATAAGTTTTTATTAAAATGTCTATCAGTTGACCTTCAACAACATTTACCGTGTGCTCTACAGTGAAAGAAAACATTGTTGAGAAACTATTTTTACTGGGTAAAAAATTTTCAAATATTAGTGTAGACAGTAGCTTTAGGTGCGGCTAGGCTTAGAATATACTGGCGTAAGTATATTCTAAGTCTATGGTCCCAAGTCGTTCTCCTAACGGTTACAAATTTTGAATTTTCGTATAATGAAGTACTCTGTAATTAAAATGAATAAAAACTTATTTTGAGATTTTTTTAAACAACCCCTTTAAATTTGTATAGAAAAAAAAACATATATTTTCAATTTAAAAATTGATGCATGTACTTTTCAATTAAAATAATAAAATAAATATTTTTTCTTTTCCCAAAATCTACCCGGTTTTAAAACGTGGGTTCAAGTTGTACATTAAAAATATTAATATGACACACAGCTCGAACTACTGGTCGTAGAAGCATAAAATGGTGACAATATATTCTTTTATTACGTATTAGCTATGGTCCGTATTAATAAACGTTCCACATCGACGAACTCAAGTTCATAATCATTTAATATCATTGCTAATTAATAAATATATACGTCTATAAAATACTGATTTGATCGAGAGTAAACGTTTTACTCTAGCAAAGCGTCGTATCTGTAGTAGCGTGGCAACCGTTGTTTTATACAGGATTTGGGAAAAAGTCATTTGTTAGTTGACTACGAGTGAGCGAGAAGATTACTAGAGTTAAAGTTCTTTGTTTTGTAATGAGCGAACGTTGTCTTCGACAATCTAACACTAATTTTGTTGTGTGTGTAAACGAGATATTCCATATTAATCCTCAAGACTAACTATGCTACAGCATCTACTTACTGTTAAGGTAGATTAATATTGAATTTACTACTAAAATATTTATCAATAAAATTATAATTATTATAAGTATTAAATTTTGTAAAAAGAACGTTAGCATCTACTGAGAAAGGATTTTGAAAAATTCAACTCTTTAGGGGGTGAAAAATTATGTTACAATTTGTATTTAATTTCTTATTTTACGGGGCGATTTCATGTTTTTATACTTAAAAATTATTAAATGATTTACTCGTATGTAACTTGAATTATTTTAATCGCTGCTCTAATACTCTTTAAATTCCGCTGTTGGCCCCCTCCCCGCACATAGGGAATAAAACTGTAAAGATTTTTTTTTAAATAGTATTTTTATATTAACTACTATTTCAATTAATTTTTGGTCTTTTTACATATAAATTACTGCTAAGTCTACATAAATCAGTCTCTTTTATATAATGAACAAACAAAAATATAATAATTATTATCCTAAGTACTATTATCTTCAAAATAAAAAGTGATTCAACAAAAATCAATACTTAAATGATATAGTAAATAAAACCGAACCGAATTAAAATTAACCCGTCACTTGTTGTAATGATGTAGTTTTTTAATCCGAGTGGACTCGGTTTATTCTTTACAAAGACTCGCAATTTACGTTTCCCTGTGAAAAGTTTAATATTTTCATCGATTGAGTATTCACCTGCCACCTGCCTTTTGAGTGACAAGCAAGCCTTCTTAACAGCGTCGAGAATGGGCTATACCTTCCACAGCGGATTTGAATTTCCTGAAGGTGGTTCATCTGTGGGCACTACGCGCATGTTATTCCTTAATAAGAAATAATGGTCTCTTGGCATTTGACTAGTGATTGTTCCAGGCGATACCTGTACGCCAGTACATAATATTAATTCATGTGTATATATATATATATATATATATATATATATATATATATATATATATATATATATATATATATATATATATAGCCCACCAATAAAAGTATAACAAATAATTTGCGCAACTCTTGAAGGGTTGTACTTAAGAACGAGTTTTACACAGGTAGAACAAAATTGTGCAGTGTGCGATGTTTTTGAACAAAATCTTCATTAAAATATATAGAAAAATATTGCAGCATTTCAGAGGGTTCAGGTTGAGAAGGAAAATTATGCTCTACATCAGTATAAGTAATAGCTTTCCAGATTCTTGGTCTTTTTTGTGCCTGATGACTATTAGGCATTTCGAGGTGGCAGGAGTTTGCAGGTGGGGGTAAGTTGTCTTGATTTCTGTACTGTAGCTCTGTAAAAGTCATATTTTGATCTGAGTCACTTTCGCTGTTATGGTTACCTGGTGGAATCTCTGAGGGTATATCATCTGCATCATCTAGTAGTCGAGGTACATTGACAGCCGATTCTGTCTCCTCATTCGATATGCCCAGGTCTGACTGACACCCATCTCCAAGCACATCTTGTAACAACTCGTAGTTTAGAGGTTATCCTGAGAAAAAAATGCAAGGTTATTGGTATGAACATTTAACTTTAGGGAAAACAATTAAAAACGACAACGCACGATCGTGCGTTTAAATTTCGCGGGCCGGTTACCATAGTTATAACTTATAAAGTTGATAGGATTATTTAACATTACTGTACGTGAACATTAAAATTAACAATTTTGATATGAAAAATAATAAATATGATAAGTTATATTGAAAAATAATTTACTTACGTCGACCGTCGCGATCTACAAAGTGAACGTCCATCTTCACGTCACGATGCGCCACTAATATGCTCTACCCCCACACAACCCTTCGCATTATACGGCGAAATCAACGCACAAACGATCGAAGTCGTTTTCACACGGTAAAATAAAATTTAGTAATCAGTACAATTTTTTAAACATCAACGCACGATGAGTACAAGCCGTTCTGAAAGGGTTAAAGCTAGTCTAAATTATGTCTATACAAAAATTCACTAAATACTATAGTCTGTCGCTGGATTTATAAATGCAGAAACTTTTTTAAATTAACAAAACTTACTATAGATCGACGGTCCCTAAGTAGTATAATGCCACGAGTTTCACTTGTGTGATTAGCGATTTTTTGTTTTGTGACCATCCTGAGGCGGTAATCTATCGTCTGGTAAAATATTTAAAGGCACTTCGTTCACTACAGGTGGGTTTTCTATCGTATTCTCTAACACGTGGGTCTACGGGCAAGGGGTGATCTCTTTTCCAAAAGTAAAATAGTGTGTTGCGTAATTCATTGATTGGCCATAGACAAGGTTGAACTGGCTAAGTTTGAGGTGCTGTGGTGCCGTTTTTTTCGACGCACCGTCTTATTATTTTTTCAAATGAGTAATTTACATAATTTTTGACCACGACAAATCCCTAAATTACAAAATTCATTTAATTCTCCGGCGCAAAATAACGTTTATATCAAGAATGATATGTCGGTATATCACATAATAACAGTACTCCGTGCATAGCATGTGTCACTTACTGCCAAGATCTCAATATAGTAAGCGTATCAGCGAGGGTCATTTTGTACGCCTCATAAAGTGAAGCGTTATTCTTGTATATATGGAGGTCAGTGGTTATTAGGGAGTGATTTACTCTCGGCATGTCAAGGTCAAGCAATTTTTTGTTCTTAAAATGCCTCTATCATAACCATATTGGAATTATACGGCAATATGAGTAGCCGTATAAAAAGAAAACACTCTAATTAATCCATTTTATATTTTCGAAAAAATCGTTTTATATTGCTACTTTGAAATTCGAAAACGGTTTGGAAAACTTTTTACGTAAACGCCCAGGTGGTAACTTTATATGTGGCCACCATAACTACCGAACAATTTGACGTATCGAGACCGGGTTTTTTTATTAGCCTCAGAATTAAAGCGTTTCTACACGGTCGGGACCAACCAGCAACCGTCGTGATCTTGGTCGGGTCAACCGGATTTTGTATTCGTTCTACACGGTCGGGTGGTTGGCTCAACTTGTCAGTTGTCTCTGGTATTTAAAGAGTAAAGTCGCAAGATAGTTAATTTTAAAAATGGGTCCTTGATTTTCTAAACAACAAAACATCAGTTTAGCTTTAACGTTTATACGATTGAGTGAAGATGAAAAAAAGAAAATGGATGAAATTGTGACTGAAAGAGCACATTACTGTAAACAAACATGACATGGTACTTTAAGACATGGTAAATCACAGTACAGTGACAAGAATTCGGTCAGGACCTCACGTTCTTTGTTTCTGTTCGTATCCACAATGCCGTCAAACATTCGCCTGCGACGACTGCAAAGCGCGCACCACAGAGTACCTTTGTATAAACTGTAACTGAGGCGCTCTCGTCGGCCGACAGCTTTCCACACGGTCGGCATCAACCACGGACCTGACGTGTCGTGAGCGATGCGCTCGCGACCAAGGCCGTCAGACGTCAACCAAAATATTGGTCAGACAACCGATGTCTACACTGTCCATTTTTACATCAACTCGACCAAGGTCACGACGGTTGGTGGTTGGTGCCGACCGTGTAGAAGGCCTATTACATCAACTGGTTCCCTATTTTATATCAATAACCCAGTACGCGTAGTTGGTCAATATAATTACTTTCAACTTTTATAAGTTTTAATGATATTATAAATTTAAAGCCACTTTCATATATTTTTTTGCCCGGAAAAAATGTACCATACAGCCTATGTCGATTTTATATTTTGTGTAATCGATTTATTTTGGTGAACATTATTAAGCATTTTCCCTGTAGGTGTCACTACCTGTTAAAATAATAGAGCTAAAACAAGTTAATAATATATTTAAGTCATGAATACACTTTATTTTTTTAACAAAATGAATGAAACGTCCAAGAGGCGTGTACTTTGGATTTTCTAAATATTTAATAGATCGTCTTAGCACAAGAATAAGTTATTAATGAAATAATAACATGTTTGGAGTGTAATATAAAGCAATTCTAAAAACCTAAGTGAATAATAGCGTTACTATGACACGAAAATCGAAAGGGGTTTTACAGGGTAAGCGTATTTTTGGCAATTTTAACAAAATTTTGTTGTTAGTAACTATTTTACGAAATTTTTAAGCTATTTTTGTCTGTCAGTAATCTTATAGCTTTTTTCATAGAATAAGTATGACAAACGAGCAAATAGTCCACCTGATGGGAAGTGGATGCTGAGGTCCATATACATGTATATTTATCCTCGATTAAGAATTAAAATACAGATGCGTTGTCTCCCCTGACATTAAGGTAGAATGCCTCATTTCCGGTGGTAATAAGGGTCTCCGGTTCTTTACATTCACCACATGTTGTAAGATGCAACTAATATATCTGCAGCGTGGTTTTACCACGTATATAGTACGAGTTTATATTTATTTGAAAAAAAAACACATATTTTCCATGTAATTATTCGCATATAGCAGTTACATAGTTTTACGTGGGAAAGTTGGTAGTTATTCAAATAGTGAATGGCAGGTCCTTAATTTTACGTAGAAAATTGAGCGATGCTTAGTATATTAGGTGTTAGTAACTTAATTGGAAAATGATTTTTCACTTAGTGGAAGTTACGTGGTTGTTCATCGGAAATAAGATCTTATCTCCAAATATAGTGGCAGTTACTAAATTTTTTTTCAGGCTTAACGAGAACATTTAATAAGTTTAATCCACTGATTACGTTTTTTTAACTGTCTCGTTGACCTAGTGATGGTAAGCGCGACTGCTGTTGTGTGTTTCGAATCTCGGGTCGGACCAAAACCGATTATTGGACTTTCAACCAAAAAAAAAATATACTCAAAATTAGCCCGGTATCAGGTTACGAAGCATCGGATTGTCATCTCAAAATACTGTGAAAGGAACGAAATCAAGAGTGCACATGTCCTTGCGCATGAAATTGTACACCGTAATATTGTCCTTCCCGGAGCGAGGATCTTTAAAGGATAAAAATAAGGATAGTATGCAAATTGTTTTGTAGGGCCACAAAACAAGACGGAAGGAAAAGAAACAAGTAACTTCATCAATAAAATAATCCCAACAATCCTATTGAATGTATGTATTTGATTGTTCTGTATTTCAGAATGTTCAACAATAATTGGTTAAATAAGGTAATTTACACAACTGAGCAGTGGTTTGCTTTAGGTGGACGAGGATGTTAATGAAACTGGTAAAGTTAATAATAAATAAATGTTTTTATTTAAAAAAATATTTTATGTTAAAAACTCGGCTAAAATGACAGTAATTAGAAAATTTACTAATACAAAAAAAAAGAAAAGAAAATATACTATATCTAATCCAAGACCGACTTTTAGATTACTGGTAGTATTTATAAATCACAATTGCTACCCTGAAAATCTACCATTTCCCATATACGACTTGAAATATCCGTGTGATTATAATATATTTCCGAGATCGAATATCTCAGCCTTTTTATATCATTTTACCAAAGAGATCTCTTTGATTCGGAAAATTATAAAGAAAAGTAATGAAGTTTGTTATTTTCCTATTTCTTTGTTAAAAGTTTTTTTCATGAATGATTTTATAATATTATATTATTATTATATTTATACTGAATTATTATATTTATACTGAAGTGATAAAACAACTAAAGTTTAAAAAAATACTACCCCATGAAAATTAAAACATTTTATGTTAAACTAGATAACAGAGCTTTTGTTAAATATTATTCTAGACAAGCAACCTGCCGCGGCTTCGCAGGGGTAATATCTGGATTCTACAATAGCACCACCTACCGCTTCTAACTATGCCTACAACCTTTGCTGAAATGCAAGCAATATGTTGACAAAGTTTTAACGCAATCCGATGTGAACGCTATGGCAATGCATAAATACGAAAAAACAAATATTATTTTTTATGTACACTAGATAACAAACAAATAATTGTGGCTATAACAAAACCCTTTATAAATCATCATTTTCAGATAATGAAGTTTTATGTTATTTTTAAACTTACTGGAAAGGCAATAAAGTTAAATATCAACTGATGAACTGTAATTAAAACCTGCAATAGCTTATCAATGTAAATATCAGTATGTGGTAGATAGAACATTTTGTAAAATGTAGAATTTGACGTAAAATCCATTAAATATCGCTTAGGTTGTTTAACATTATTGTTTTTCAGATATATACGAAGCAGAAAAATTAAGTGTTTCCATACGAGAAAATCACAAATTTCTATGAACAGATTGTTTTGAATTTTAAATTTAAATAGCATGACATATTTCAGTTTTATTGCTTAAGTATTTTTCATTATAATGAGTTTTAAGCTTTCAAATCGCTCTCCTGTAAATTTTGCGTTTTGCATTTACGGAATTATACATAGCCATCGAGATTTGTCTGTCCAACAAAATATCTGAGATACTCTCAAGGCATGCCTTAAAAAGTTTAACTTCAAAAATGGTTGTAGACGTATTTTTCGGTTAAACATCAAATACCGACATAGTCAAAAAAATTTTTTAGCGCAATTTTCATGGAAGCTTCTTTTATAATTTTTTCCTTTGTAACTTTAAAGTTTATTTGTTGCTTTTTTCATTCTTATTTATTATAAAACTTTATTTTAATATATTCGAAATAAGACAAAAGTGAACCACACATATTACAAAATAGATCGGGGAAAAAGTTTCTTCGTATTTTGTTTGTGTAAAATTGAAGAAAAATCTCTTTGGCTGTGCTGTATGTACCTGGCTGGTTTTAATATCAATACAAATAGGATATTAAGAAAAATAAAAAATAAAAAACGATTTCCCTCAATTTTTCATTGTTTTTCTGTCAGCCACACTGAGTGAACCTAACGAATAAATTCCTTACTTTATTTATTTATTTATTTATTTTATTCTTTATTGCACCAAAGATTTTGTACAAAAGGCGAGCTTAATGCTATATGGCATTCTCTACTTGCTAACCTTGGGTAGAACAGAGAGTGAGTTATGGGCAGTAAAGATGTCATGATCTCATTCAATTCAAAATGTACATGCTACACATACATATAATATATATATATACACATATATATTATGTACACTTACACACACATACATATGTATATACATATATACATACATATATACATACACATATACATATATAAATATATATCTCCATAAATTTATATACAAATAACTATAAACATAAAGTAAGTGGACTCAAATTTGTTGGTTACGGATATATTCGTATAGTTTTCTTTTAAACACGTTTTTAGCAGGTATTATGCGCAGGTCAACAGGCAATTTGTTCCAGAGGGAGATGGAAGTTAATGTGAAAGAATTTGACATAAACCCAGAATGGTGGAGAGGAGTAGACAGTAATAAATTGTGTGAAGACCGGAGATTGAGAGAATGAGTGTCACTACGGAATTGGAATCTTTCTTTTAGGTAAAGGGGTGAGGAAGAATCATTAAGAACTGAAAACAGAGAGGACAGCATTCGAAAATCTCTGCGCTGGCGTATAGTCAACCACTTTAATTGGGAGCGAAATTCTGATACGTGATCGTATTTGCGCAGACCAAAGATGAATCGTATGCAGTTGTTAAGTAACCTGTCCAACCTGCTTAGCAGCTCCTGAGAGATATTAGAAAGACAAACACCGGCATAGTCAAATAATGGAAGAATTAGAGATTGGATGAGTAGAAGCTTACTTGAAGGAGGCAGAAAGAACTTAAGACGATAGATGGAACGAAGTATGCCTGTGACTTTACGACAAATCTCGGACGCCTGTAACCTCCAACTAAGGGTCGGGTCAATAATTAAACCCAGATCCTTGACACTAGCGCGGAAAGGAATTACACAGTTTTCATAGCAAATGGATGGTAGATCAGATATGTTAAGTTGTGACACCAATCGACGACTACCAATGATAATAGCCTGGCATTTACTGTTATTTACCGTTATACCAAATCGCTGCGACCAGTCTGAAATGCGTTGTAAGTCCTGATTAATAGCTGCAATGGTGGTAGCAATTTCAACCGAGGACGCTTGTGAGTATAACTGAAGATCGTCAGCGTATAGGTGGTAAGAACATTGAAGGTGGGTAGTTAGAAGATTGATAAACAACGAAAACAAGAGAGGAGAGAGAATTACGCCTTGCGGTACACCTAGATATAGATCGCACCAGTCGGAAAAATCCTGACCAGCCCGAACAGCCTGCTGGCGACCGCGAAGATAAGAGGAAAACCAGTTCAGTACTGACGGGGAGAAGTTTAGGCGTGAAAGTAATCCAAGGAGTAAGTCGTGATCGACACAATTAAATGCGTTTGAAAAGTTAATAAGGACCAGAACAGTCAAACATGACCTCTCCATGCCCTCTCTAAAATCTTCTGTAACTTGAAGTAAAGCTGTGGTGGTACTATGTCCCGGGCGGAAGCCAGATTGATATGTACTAAGGCATTCGAAATGAAAGAGGTGACTTGTTTGTGTACCAATGATTCAAGGGCTTTGGAAAGAAACGACAGTATAGAAATAGGTCTAAAATGGGAGGGTAGGGATGGATTGGGTACCTTCGCAAGAGGCAAGATAAAAGCTTTTAGCCATAACTTAGGGAAAATACCAGTAGAGAGGGAGAAATTGATGATGTGAGTGAGAACTGGAGTAACAATATCGAGTATGAGAAGTATCATAGGTCTACTCACCTCATCATATCCGGTTGCGGAAGATTTTATTAAAAGTATGGCTTTTCTAGTATCATCGTCAGTCACTGAACTGAAGTCGAAAGAATTACATGATAACAAGGGCATGGAATTAAGTTCCTGGAGAGTCGTAGCTTTGGTGGTCAAATGCAGACGTGATGCAGAATAGAAGTGTATATTCAAGTCATTGAGTGAAATATTTGGGATTAGAGAATTGGAATGTGATTTTCCAAATCCCAGGGATTTAAGGAACTTCCATATATCTGCAGAAGAGGAGTTTGAAATACTATTGTGGAAGTAGCGGCGTTTGGCTGTTCTTACCACCTGATTACAACGGTTTCGTGCTCGCTTATATTGTTGAAATGTGGTACTGTTCCGATTCTTTTTAAAAATGTGAAAAGCTCGATCTCTTCTTCTCATTGCTCTACGCACTTCGTCAGTTATCCACGGTGCAGGAGGTCGGCGTAACCTGACTGCTCGAACTGGTGCGTGCCTATCGAACAGGTTGAGAATTTGGGTGTTCAAATGAGCAATTTTGTCTTCCATATTATTTGCATCCAGCAATGGGCCCCATTCTATATTCTTAGCATCGCGGTGTAGTCGAATGGTGTCAATTTTATTGAAATTGCGTAAATACACAATCACTGGCTTTGGCTTGGGAGGCTTTAATTTATACGACATGACCAAAAGATCGTGTCGAGAAAACGCGGGAACAGCCAGTTGATCATGATATAAAACATGATCCGCTGAACTAGTGCAAATGATGACTAACCATGAATCTTCGGTGTCCACGTTGTGGTGAGTTGGACTAGATGGTAGAATATAGAGATCTGCCGAGTCCATGATGGCTTTAAATTTGCGACTCTGAGGAGAATCCTTTAGCAAGTTGGTATTGAAATCACCCATTATTATAATATGTTTGTTATCAGTGCTGATGGAGTCGATTACCGATTCAATATGGGAAAAATAATCAGTTGAAGGAGGGCAGTAAACAACTCCGAGCACGACCCTCAAACCCTTAATTTTTACTTCTAGAAATAGGTACTCAGCAGATCCTCTATATTCAGATGGTTATATTGCAATGACATCATATGCATATTCCGATCGCAAGTAAATGGCTACGCCACCTCCACCTTTGCCAGTGCGATCAGAACGTATAAGTACAAATCCAGGAAGACTGTACAACGTGGAGGATAGGGAGGGTTTTAGCCAGGACTTTGAGATAAGTAGAGAATGGATGTATGGTGAGGAAAATATGTTAAGTAGATCTGAGTAATGGGCAGGGATGCTTTGCGCATTTATATGGCATACATTTAAACAATTTGTAGAGGCAAATTTCGTGTGCAAATAATTACCCTCGTTATCGATAAAAGAATCGTCTGCGGGTGAGGTAACGTTAAAAGAAGAACATGCAGAATAAAATGAGTCTTCATCCGATGACATTTAATCTATTGTTAATAATAATAGCAAAAAATAAATATATAGGGTATATGTAATAATAAATAATGTTGCATAATATATATGTATACCTATATATGTAATAAATTTTATATATACTAAATACTATATTTATGAATATAAATATTAAAATAATGAAACTATTATGAAATATAAAAAAGTTAATTAATCACTATTTGTTTTACCTGCCGGTCTGCCTTAAAAATTATTAATCAAGTTTACATATAAAAAGAAGATTAGCACAAATGTTTTAAACAGTCCAATGAAATAGCAATGATGTCTTACTCATATTTCACTTGGTCAAATTAAAAGATAATTAATGTTGTGCTCATCTTCTATACAACAAAGGACAATAGAAAGACATATATTATAATGTTAATGACTAACTTAAGTGAGCGAAAACACAATTATAAGTAAGGCCGTGATCGTTTACTATTTTACATTTATACAAGACACAAGAGTATATTGTACATTTAATTTAAAATATAATAATTATGAAAAGATTAAACTGAGAATAAAACGCTACCATTGAATACAATCTAATGGTTAAGATACGAAAATTATATACAAATGAAATGAAGACATGGTTTAAAAACCAAGAATCCAGGCCAATGTCTTAATAAAAATAATTGTATGATATTGACGTTTGACTATAACATAGATAGTATCCTCTTAGTAGTCTGTGAACATAAATTGCTATGATAAATTGTTTACCTACCTAGTGTATTTCGTACCAAATATGTACTACAATAATATTTCATACGGTGAAAGTAAAATTAGAGCTTACTGTCAGCACCAAAATCATAAAATGAAATCGAAAAAGTTATAAATACAGCAAGAATGATGCTGATCGTAAAGTGCAATGCCATTATGTACAGACTAGGAAACAATTACGATAAATCACAACTTCTTACTGATTGCACGCTTCGAAGTAGTTGTTGACCTGGATTTAGATCCTTCTTTTTTGGGAATGACATCTGAGGCTGGAAGCGAGGTAGCCTGTTCTACGTCAGCTTTGTGTTTGGTTGTCAGCTTCTCTAGATCATTTGTTGTAAACACTTTGTAACGGGATCCAGTAGGAAGCTTGACATTGATCACCCCGTCCAAGGTCCACACATTCCTAATGCCGAAGTGCCTGCGGGCCTCTAAGAATAAAGACTGCCTCATTCGTGTTAGATATTCTGACAACACATATGGGCTACCCTTGAGCAAAGCCTTCTTGGCCCATACCTCCCGACGTAATGGAGCATCCTCAAATTTTATGAGAATCGGACGAGGGCGGCCATTAGATATTGTGCCAAGACGATGACATACTTGCAGCGACTGACTAGAACAATTTTTGATACCAAGATTCTTCGTGATGACTGAAGCTACCAATTCGCGGACATTCTCATTGGTATTCTCGACCACTCCTCCCAGCAGCAGAAACTTCTTTCTGTGTCTACTTTCAATGGCATCCACATTAACAATTAGATGGTTAATTTGCTGCCGCAGTAATGTAAATGTTGAATAGACAAAATTCTTGAAGTTGATGTAGTCAGAACTTAGGTCCTTCAGGCTTAAGTCCTTTGATGACCACTCTAGTCTCGCTTCAAACTCATCCAACCTCTGATTAAGTGTCTTCTCCAGTGATACTTGTGTTTTAAGAACTTCAAATATGTTTTCCATACTGAGATGTTCTTTAAGTATTGTACTCAACTTGAAGTTTGTAAGAAAAGTGGTAGCAGCCTATGGCAGGTATTTAATTTATTGCATATATGATATTTTAGTTGATACTTAACAAATATTAAAACTGTACACATTGAATAACTAAAATAAATAAATAAAATTACAGAGATGCACAAAATTTAGTTGTTACTTTTCAAACCTACCCGAAAAAAAACTACTTTGTGAAGTTTTATTACAAAAAAGGGAAAAATGCGACTCAAGCCACGAAAAAAGTTTTTGAAGTCTATGACCCTAACGTAGTATCAGTCGGGTGGGCCGGGAATTTTGATGTCAAAGATGCAACTCGCTCTGCTCGCCCTCATCCGGATAAAGTCGATGCCATTTTTGAAAAAAGTAAAAATATCGAAATTTTAGTAGGTACATTTTTTATTCATTTTTTATTTTACAACAATTAAAATACATACTAAGTAAAGTTCATAAGTACAGTGCAACATAAACTTATATAAGATGTTTCTGCACACTGCAGTTCGCCATTTTTCGAGCGCAAACATTTTAATATTATTTAGAGTAAGAAGTAGTTCGCTCGTTTTTATAAAAATAACATGAGGATGAGTTGTAGTGGCTATTTAGTTAGAGTAATATACAGGTGTTTGGAGGAAATATTATTTCATATTTTTGGAATATACATATGGTAATTACATTACAAATAGTTAATATGTTAGTTTTTAGTTATATTATGTTAGTTGATTCAAAAAAGGACAGTTGTTTGCAAAATTTGAAAGTTGAAGAATGCGGATTAAGAATGGGTGAGTTAACCGTCAAACGCCTTTTTGTACGCCGATGATCAAGTTATTCTTGCGTCGTCGGCAGCCGAGTTGCAAATGATGGTTACATTAATGAACGGATCGTTAAAAGAAAGGGGTATGAAAGTGAACGCAAGTAAGACGAAGGTTATGGTTTTTGAAAGAGAAGAAAGTAAAACGATTTGTGAAATAAGAATAGAAGGGGAGTTGATCGCGCAAGTAGATGAGTTTGTATATTTGGGCTGCGTATTTAGCAGGGATGGGAGATATGATAAGGATATAGAACGACGAGTGAATGCAGGAAATAGAGTAAATGGGGCCTTGCACTCTATTGTGAAGAGTCAAAATGTGTCAAAAAAGGCACGTATGGCAATTCACAATGCTGTGTTGGTTCCTACTTTAACGTATGGTAGTGAAAGTTGGATGTGACAGAAGAAGCACGAGAGTAGAATAAACGCAGTAGAAATGCGGTCGTTAAGGAGTATGTTAGGGCTGAATCTGAATGACAGGGTAAGAAATTGTGTAATAAGAGAAGAGTGTGGTTTGCAAGATGATGTTGTGACCAGGATTAAGAAAGGAATGCTTCGGTGGTTTGGTCATGTGGAAAGAATGAATGAGGAAAGAGTGACAAAGAAAATTTATGGTGCCGAAATGAATGGCAGAGTCGGAAAGGGACGTCCTAGGCGAAAATTTACGAGTATAGACCAAATTGGCGATTTATTGAAAACGGGCCAAATTAGGAGTACCCTTAACCGACGAGCATGTATGCGTAGGTGTATGGATGTGAAGGAGGCAAGAGAGGTGTGTCAGGATCGTGCCAAATGGAAGTCTGTAGTCTCTGCCTACCCCTCTGGGTGACAGGCGTGAGTGTTTATGTATGTATGATTCAAAAAGTATGTTTTTAATTTGTATTTAATATAAACATTACAGTGTTAAAAAATAATTAAATTAAATCTGAACTGCAAAGATACTAATGAAATAACAAATTCTATAACAAATAAAAATGTAGCAACTTCTGTAAAGTATTTTAACGAGCTAGACATTTATTTGTGAAATTGTATATTATTTTTTCAAATGTAAATTAATTTAATTGAACTAATTTTAAAGGGTTTTCCGCGTTTAATTTAACTTTTTAATTCACGACGTTTCGGGTTCTTTACAGCACCTATGGTCAGGAGTGGCGACAGAGCTGACATGGGTGCTGTAAAGCACCCGAAACGCCGGGAATTAAAAAGTTAAATTAAATGAAATAACATCTGTAATATCTGTATAGTGTTCACGTAAATATAAGAAATCAAAATGTAAATTAACTTTAAATAAGAATGTAAAGAGTAAACACAAATAACGTAGGTAATTCTGATTCCAAAACAATTTACCCTTCATAAGGATATATTGGAAGCCATGCCCGATGTAAAAAAGTAATAGGTGTGCTAGACGTCTGATATTAATGCAATTTTGTTATACTCACTTTTAGCTTTCTGGTTCCATTAGCATATCATATTGCCAAATTTAAATAATTTACGTCCAATATTTTATAAAACTTTAAACAACTGTGACTACAATAAAAAGAGACACAGATACAGAGGTAACTCTACAAATGTTCCAATTTTGATAATTTTTGTATTAACCAGTATTAATGATGTCCCTAAATCGAAGCCCACACGAGCGAATCCGCAGGTTTTGCACTATAAATTATTTTTTGAAGTGTTAATTAAATGGTTTTCAATCCTCAAATAATATTTACTCATAGGATAAAATACAACATAAACAAATTAAAAATAACATTAATATATATAGTTCCATTCACTTTTATACTTAGTAAAATTATAATTTATTTGAAAGTTAACTTTTATCTGACGATTGATGAATCAGCAGGAATACATTAGGTCGATATTTACTTTAACAAATGCACTCGTAATACATAAAATTCGGCATACTTCAGAGGTATGAAATTTCACATCAAAAAGTTTCTGCAAATGAAGTGGCTGACAACTGTTCTCATTTATCCACAGCAACAGGCACTTCAACAATGGATTCTGTCTGGCGGTGACCAATTTCAGTCAGTGTTTCAAAAGTACAAAAGTTTTCGTGAAAGTATTCTTTTTATAATTATTATTGCTGGTAAGATTGTAAAATAAGCTTTATTATATTAAAATGGAACACCTTATAGACGGAAGGCCTTGATGTCTTGGTCTAAAATTTTCGCTATGGTGCTGAATGTCGGTTCGAATTTCACACGGAACAAGTATTAGCAGGTTTATAATAGAGATATAACGGATATCCGTTAACTATCCGGTCTTTGGTCTATCCGGCCTAAAATTACTATCCAGCCGGATACCGGATTTTAATAAAAACACAAAATAACAAAAGTACTTAATTTATGTCACAACAAATATAATCAGTAATCACAAAATGTTCACTTTAAAACTTTCAAAATTAGTACTTGTACTGCGCTAAGGCACAGAATAAATAGTAGTACTATGTAGCTAAGGGCAAATTATGGTGAATAAATACTAATTTCTCTGCATTGAAAGGTAACAAGCGGTTTCGCCTGTCTTCATAAACAAGACCAGCTTCAGAAAATAACTTTCGCTGTACACACTGCTGCAGGGTGCTGAAAGATATATTTTGGCAAACTTTGATAAATTTGGGTATTGTTTAGCAATACCTGCTCACCAAATATAAAGGTCACGATCGTGAACAGTTTGCGCTGACTTTACTTTTCGCTTCTTGCGATGCACCAAACGGCAATGTTCGGCAGAATATCCGGCGGCCAAACAGCTACCCGTTTCATTTCTAGTTCATAATATTAATTATTTAATTAATAATTGTTACGGGTCTGGATGTTTGTCCAAGAGCAATGTATGGATGTAAAATAGCACCATGATACGGGAGCCTTAAATATATTATTTACTTTTCTGAATACAATTTAAAATTGAATTAAATTTTTTATTGTCATTCATGAAACATTAATTTCTTTAAAGTTAGCACTTATCTTTCGGGTCTAAGTGTCGCATAATTGCGAATCCCTTACACATTCATACTTGTAGGTAACCTAAGTGTTAGTGTCGGGATCGTCCCAGAGTTTAACAATTTACAGGTTGATGAGGACTATAACGTTACTTAATGGGATATTTTAGCCGTAGTTAACATAGTTTCTGTTAGATTAAGCACTTAATTTGTTCGCTTTAGATTATGCGAGCTGCTCAGCACCAGTGCTGTAAATATACAGTATATTATGAGACATGTTGGTATTCGAATTGCAAGGGTTGTGAATTACTTATATTGTTTAAGTCTAAGTAAATACAACAAATTAACCTATAATTAATATACGATCGTATTATAAAATATATCTTAATATGAAATAAATATCAATGCTTGATAATATATTTTTATCCTATTATATCACATTATAAATGATAGATCTGAATTTGATACATATTATTTTTGCAGAATAATAGCATTCACGAAATATAAATTATGTGTGGTATGCACCACCAATTATATAATTGTTAAGTATATAATATGTAACAACTTTAAATTTTTATCTATCTATCTATCTATCTATATATTATATATATATATATACATATATATATATATATATATATATATATATATATATATATATATATATATATATATATATGTCGGAGCCAACTAATTATTTCGATACGTTTGAATACTGAGTCTGATATTGTACTTAACCGGATCTACAGGGTTTTAGTTACATGTTGTATAAATATAGCGACTTTATTAATTTCATTAAACGGCACGGTTTATTTGAACAGCGCCGTTTTGACCACTTGATGAAATTTTTTGTGTCTTTAATTAGGTTCCTGGGTGATTTAGATTCACAATTAGACCCTGTAGATGGCTTAGTTGTTGGGATTCAGAAATCATCCATGCGAACTGACTTCCTATTTAAGAGTTCTAATCTAATCAAACCTAGTGATATTAAAAAGGACACTAAGAATTACCTTAAAACTTATTTTACGATTTTTTCGTATTAAGTGTCTGCGCATTAAAACTCTTAGTGGAAATAACAAACCTAGCGATCCGATGTCGATATAAATCTTAAGTATTATTTTGTCCGTTTAGGTGCAGTAAAAACTTGAGGTACTGTCGTCATCAAGTGTCCGTTGGATTGCGCTGCCGTCAAAAGGTTCTAAAAATTTCGCAATATGACGCAATAAAGATATATAAAATGAAAAAATATTAATATATAAATAAAAATATGCTACTTCCATTACCAGTCCACTGATAAACATAATAAGCCTCCTCCACGGAGTGCCTAATACAGGAGATTTTGCCATAGTTGCTATGCTTGGCAGGCGAATTGGCAACTGCGGTTTCTTTTTTATTTTAAGCTGTTCAGGAAGATGCTGTTGCCCATCTCCTATTTCCGTTTCCCTCTGTCGCCTCTTACGACACACATGGAGCGATATGGTGTAATGGTTATTCTTCCACTGCCACTACACGGTTATTTTTTATTACTTGCCAATGGCAAAAGTAACAGTACGAGCCACAACAAATAAGAAAATGTAAAATTTTTATCACCATAGGAATAATGAAGGGTCGTACAAATAGACTTTTAAATTTAGTATATTACGATATTTCAGTGCGATGTCAAAAGTTATAAGTACTTAGAGCCTATTTTACTCCGGGTACCGACTGTACTGGTTGTGATTTTATTACTCAATTCATTAAACTACTTAATTGCAAAACAGCGCACTGAAGTTTATATTGAATTTTCAAATTCCTTTATTTGGCATTATTTTATAATTGAAAGTGTCAAAAAAGATTACAGTCTACCTGATGATAAATAACTCCTGCTACTACGGCGACCAGATGCGCTGTCACCTCTTCAGACCGGACGACGATGATGATCTGTCTTTA
The DNA here is from genome assembly GCA_907164705.1 of Parnassius apollo. Classification (NCBI taxonomy): domain Eukaryota; kingdom Metazoa; phylum Arthropoda; class Insecta; order Lepidoptera; family Papilionidae; genus Parnassius; species Parnassius apollo. The sequence continues at coordinate 4,067,496 of CAJQZP010001030.1, read as the reverse complement.
TGACCATTACAAGCTTTTATGAGTCAAGTGCTACACACACTCCACCCCTAAGGAACGCCGTAAAGCAAGTCCTATATGGCGGTATGGAACCCTGAAATTGAAATTATCTCACAGCCCGTAACACCGCTCATTCTCCCTCTTTTATTTAGAAGAATTAGCAGTCCTGTGAACATTACTAAAACAATTATTAGCTGCTTGTGATTGTGAACAGCAAATACAGATACGCGATCTCTTAGTTTTGGAATTTAACGGCTAGGCAACTGTTTTAGCCAGGAAAACAAAGTAGTGGTTATAATTCTAGCTAACAAAACAATATCTAGAATTGTGATGCCTATCCCGATGAAATCTTGGGCAGAATAGGAACCCTACTACTTGGTAGGCTTCTACTCGATACAGGTATATGACACTTTAATGTTCACAAAAGGATTATCAGAAAGGAATATTTAATATAATGTCTAATTAACGATTTTTAAAATTAAAAATCTTCTATAACAACAAATCAGGTGATGTAATAATACCTAATCTATCATATATGTCCCAATCCTAAACATAACCTTTTTCTCATTGGTGAAAACAACAACCACGCGTCTACTACAAATACCTATAATAACACCGTAAATTAATTCAAACACGTAATTCTGTTGACTGATTCAGCTATGTCAACAACTTTCAAATGCACTGAATATTTAACCGTACAAGACGACACCACTACAAATATATGGTTTTGCGCAACGAATGGCTATAGTATTAGTCAATCGTTAATATAGACGTGTCGTAGTGTGGAGATTGCATTTAGGGAAACGTAATGTGAGACGCCTATCTGTGCAAGAAACTCAATACTCAATAACTTTATTGCATTCCATAGGTTACAAAAGGTGTTACATAGTTTTATGGTATCTCTACAGACCCTGATGGACACAGCAATATTATGAAGGAGGAACATTTATTTTGTTTCATTATTATTATTGTTAAATAATTATTTAATATTAAAATTCATTATATTATATAAATATACACACGTTGAATACGGCTATTATAATTGTTATTATTTATTAATTGATTTTGACATTTAATTTATCATTATAGGTAGTATAATTAGCACAGTTGAATTTTTATTAAATTATTTTAATAATTTTAAATTTTATTAGAATTTTTTATTGTAATTTATTTAGTAGGATGGCATTTCATTATTACCTAACATATTTGTATTTACATATCTATATTATATTATATTTTTATCTTTTAAAAATTCAGAAGTACTATAGTAACACTTGTTTATAAGTAGTTGTTTTAATTTTTTTTACAAATGGATTTTCGTCTTTAATGTTTTTTATATATTCGCGTAATTTATTATATATTTTTGTAGACACTCCAAATAGGCTGGAAGACTGAGATTTTAGTTTTGAAGTTGGTAACACTAATTTGTTTCTCTGTCTTAGATTCCTAGATATGATTTCATCTCGTTTTGTGTAGAAGCTTGGATTTTTTTTTTGATAATTTTGCATAGTTCCAAAATATAGATACAGGGCAGGCTTAAAATGTTATACTTTATGTTACAGATGACAGGTAGCAGCCGAATGTGTGAAGACAAAGGTCAGGTTATGTAGCGCGTTTGAGATTTCTATTTATAATATACTTTTAATTAAAAAGGCGTTATATTGCTCTTTGCTTTGCTCTACTGTTCAACTCCGCCATCTTTTAAGACCAATAGAACACGACAATAGCAATTTAAAGCTTGCTTGAAGTAACAATGGAGTTCAAGCGTCATAGAAAGATGCAACGTCTCTTTTATAATATTCTCTTTCATGCCTCTTGATATAAATATTCATTTGTTATTAGCGTATTGTGTTCATTTTAATAAAATAGGTAACAAAAGACTTGATGCCTTTTAAACTAATAAAAATAGATATAAAGAAATGTGAACAACACAATATACTAAATACCAAATGGTCTTGTACATAGACTTAGATTATAGTGGCGTATAGATGACCTGACAGCCCGAAAACACGTGACATATTTTGATTTGCCATTGTGTGCCACTTTTTTTATAGGAGAGGGGGCAAACGAGCATACGGCTCACCTGATGGTGAGTGATTACCACCGCCCATGAACAACTGCAACACCTGGGGAATTGCAGATGCGTTGCCGGCCTTTTAAAAAGGAATAGGCCCTTTTCTTGAAGGTCCCTAAGTTGTATCGGTCCGGAAAAATCTCTGGTGGGATTATAGAAAAATTATTGTTAAGAGAGCTGTAAAAAAATAAATAAACTATTTTAGTGCACGAAACTGAATAACTACAAAAATTAACCGAATTTTTAACACGATATTCTAAAATAATTTTAAAATATTCATATAAAATATTCCTGAGAATAAGCAGCACCTACCTGCGTTTAGTTGCATTTTAAACAAAAATATAATAAATCCCAATAAAATCTGAAGAAGTGAGTCTACCGAATAAATTTAAACAATTTTTCCCCGGAATCAGATCGGGAAATTGTATTTACGAGCTATAATTTTTAGAAAAAATATGTACTACCATGGACAGTTTCTCGGAATTTCTTTTTTAACATAATAAAAAAAATCAGGGATATGGAGCCCATAATTGCTGCTTCATTTTTCATATTTCATAAACATTATAGAGTTTATTTTAACATTCGACTTGAATATGAATGTAAACCTAATAATTTAAGTAAGAAAACTTGTAGGAATCGGTTAAATATTACTCTGTTTAAATTCCGAAATCTTTGTGAGGCTGCTCTCTCTTTCATACGTCCCTGAAAAATATAATATAATAATAAACTCTATATCATTTTAGCTGTATGAATTTAAAAACACAATGATCTTAACAGAGACTAGCTAAATACGCACGAGATATAAAAGTTCACCAAGTATCTGAGAGAGTGTATATCCGTGGTAGCTTAGATGGTTAGCGTTCGGTGTAAATTTCACAATACGCGAGCAAACCGCGTTCAATCCCCGCCGGCACCAATGAAATTTTAATTGCAATTTTAGGTGCTGATTTACCACGTGCTCGGCGGTGAAGGAAAACATCGTGAGGAAACCTGCATGTCTGAGAAATAAGAAAAAAATATTTCGAAGACATGTAAAGTAGATGTAAAGTAGAAGCCAACACGTATTGGGAAAGCGCGGCAGACTATTCCTTACCCTAAAACCCTCTCAGAAATGAGAGGAGGCCTGTGCCCAGGAGTGGGACCGTATATAGGCTGTAACTTTACTTTTACTTTACGAGTGTCTGAGGATACATATGCTCACTCTATTCTCTCAGTCTATGTTATATGTATATATGTGTGTTAAGAAAACGGTGACCCATCCATGTACTAACCGCGGTAAGTACAGCTTAATCCACGAGTTCCTCTTTTTTACGACAAACGCTGTAGGCGATGAACCACGCCATTAAGTCCTCGGCACACCGTCATCGGCCATCAAGCATGAATCGGCATCGAGCGTTGCGAGTATCAAATACTATGGAACAACCCTGGTACACTGAACTGGGCGTCATATGCACTGGCGTCTTTTTTTTTATAGAATAGGGTGACAAACGAGCACACAGTCCACCTGATGGTAAGTGGTTGCTGCGGCCCATAGACATCTACATCTATCCTCCATTAAAATCAAAATGCAGATGCGTTGTCACCCGTGAGGACTGAGATGGAATGCCTCGTTTCCAGTAAAAAGGGTCTAGTGGCTTTTAAGCAGCATTACTAAATATCATTACTTAACTACGCAAAGTTTTATCATTGTGACTTTGGAATATAATCCGAAGCTCTCCTATAATCAGAACTTACAAATTTATTTAATTATTGATACTAAATTAGCCATTCCAATGAAAGTTAAAAAAATTAATAAATCCGTCACCTTTTATACTAACTAGTGCGCTTATTATAGTAACTGAAACTAAATTACATTTTACTTTAATTGAATTTTTAGCCCAGAGCAAAAATTACGCAAAAAAGACTTCTGTATACTAATAGATTGTGCATTAGTTACGGTCAATTTTCCTTAACTAATTCTTTGTTTCGTAAGCCGCGTACGTCGTTTTCAACAATATAACTCTGAGTTTGTTATATGTGACTAAGAAAACGCTGACATTATTTATGTCCGTACTCTGTCAAAGTAATTTTAAGTTTATTTCAGGTAAGTATGTAATTTCATTTCATATTTGCCTAGAATAGCAACTGCTCTAATGTTGTTGACGAATGCAGCCGTGTTTATTTTTATTTACCATGCCAGACTCTGTTGGAAGTTACACCCAGGCGGTGCGGCGCGGCGCCCGCGCGAACCACACCTGTGACACAGGTTTTATAATAAATTTCCAGTATAGTAATATAAGACTTCATGGAAGTTTTTGAGAAAATATCAAAATGAAAGAAAGAATATACAATTCATATTGTTAGGTATCAGTTAATGTGGGCCGGCCCCCCACTAGATGGGATGATGACCTGGTAGGACATGCAGAAAGTCGATGGATGGTAGATCTAAACCGTGTTTTTTGGCATTCCTTGGGGGATGCCTATGTTCAGCAGTGGACTTGTGGGAGGGCTGTAACGATGGTGATGATGATTGTTAGGTATTTGGTAAGTGCAGATTAAGTATAGTAAATTTTACCTTGCTGTAATACTCGTTTATCATCCGCAATATTATTTTAACCAAGAATAACATTTTCAGGGACGTAAATCACACTGGATGTTCTTATCACTTTGAAAAGTTCGTAACTTTCATATATCATACAGTAAACAAGTTATAAAGGTTTGAGTTATATTCAACTAATATGCGTATAAGAAAATATGAAAATTATTTACAGAGAATCAATTATTCATCTATTTTCTAAAATTGGTATTCGCCAGGTTTCGTAATTTTTACAGAAAGCGAACCACATATAATGCAAATTTAAATGGTGATTTACAACGTAATAGGAGGTGAAGGAAAACACCATGAGGTAAACTCATTTAGGTTTCCTTGGAGATAAAATGTTTCCAAGACTTCTACTGCCTCATCATTTTCATTTCATCATTACAGCCCTTCACAAGTCCACTGCTGAACATAGGCCTCCCCCAAGTAATGCCACAAAGCACGGTCCTGAGCCACCTGCATCAATCGACTTCCTGCATGTCTTACCAGGTCGTCACTCCATCTAGTGGGGGGTCGCCCTACACTACGCCTACCGGTACGAGGCTGCCACTCGAGAACCTTTCTTCCCCATCGGTTATCGGTTCTTCGAGATATATGGCCGGCCCATTGCCACTTCAACTTACTAATCCGTTGGGCTATGTCGGTCACTCTGGTTTTACTGCGGATATCCTCATTTCTGAGTCTATCACGCAGTGAAACTCCGAGCATAGCCCTCTCCATAGCTCGCTGAGCGACCTTGAACGTCCTCATACGGCCAGCGGTGAAGGACCACGTCTCAGATCCGTAAGTCATCACTGGCAACACGCACTGGTTATACACTTTAGTTTTCAGAGATTGAGTTATACCTGACGAGAAGATGTGTCGTAATTTTCCGAACGCTGCCCAGCCGAGTTGAATCCGTCGATTGACCTCTCGGTCGAAGTTGGACTTACCTAGTCGGACTATTTGTCCCAGGTAAACGTACTCGTCAACAACGTCGAGCATAGTGCTCCCAACAACTACCGGCATAGGTGTGCCATGGACATTAAACATGGTCTTTGTTTTGTCCATGTTCATCTTAAGATCTATCCGTTGGGAGACACCATTGAGGTCATTGAACATAGTGCTAAGGTCCTCCAGCGATTCTGCCATAAGGACTATATCGTCGGCAAAACGAAGGTGAGTGATGTACTCGCCATTGATGTTAATACCGTATCCTTTCCAGTCCAGTAGCTTGAAAACGTCTTCCAACACAGCGGTGAAGAGTTTCGGGGATATAACATCACCCTGTCTTACACCTCTCTGCAGTTGGATAGGTTTCGTACTCTGGTTCTGTACTCGGATAGCCATCGTAGCCCTACTGTACAAACACTTCAGCACTTCAATATACCGACAGTCAACTAGGCACCGCTGAAGAGACTGTAGCACCGCCCAAATTTCGACGGAATCAAAGGCTTTCTCATAGTCCACATACGAAAGGCAAAGTGGTAGATTGTACTCTTCGGACTTCTGTACAATTTGCCGAAGGGTATGTATGTGGTCTATGGTACTGAAGCCTTTTCGGAAACCGGCTTGTTCGGGAGGCTGGAAGTCGTCAGTCTGCGTGCGAGACGATTCATAATGACTCTCGAAAACAGCACGTAGACGCGACTCAGAAGGGAAATCGGTCTGTAGTTCTTCAAGAGAGCGTTGTCGCCTTTCTTAAAGAACAAGACCACCGCGCTTCTGCTCCACGCCTCCAGAGTATTGCCCCCATGGAGGACGGAATTGAAGAGCTTCTGAAGGACTTCAAGTACCGGTGTTCCACCCGCTTTCAGAAGCTCCGCTGTAATTCCATCCTCGCCCGGGGCCTTGCCGTTTTTAAGGTGGTGGAGAGCCATTCTAATCTCGCTCAGACTGACATCCGGGATATCATCGGAATAGTGTCGGATAAGACTTGCTCTTGGATCGTTACTCACACTTGCGTGTGGCTCCAACGATGATGTGTACAGCTGCCCATAGAAACTCTCAATCTCACTCAGAATCTCAGGTATCCCGGAAACGATGTTGCCACACTCAGTCTTCAGACTTGACAGTTGGCTCTTTCTGACAGACAGATCTCTGGCAAAGACTTTGGAGCCCTGGTTCCGCTCGATCGCTTCTTTAATACGAGCAGTATTAAGTTGCGTAAATCTTGCCGCATGCATTTGGAGATCTGTCTGTTCAGTTGCCTGTATGCTGTCAAATCTGTTGACGATTGCAGCCTCATCTCCCGTATAACAGCCATGAGATTAAGAGTGTGATCGGAGAGTTTTTGTGTTCTTTTGCAGCGAGTCTTGCAGAACTTAGCTCAAACCACATGGACAGTTTCCACGAGTTTGTCATTCATATCGTCTACTGCATTGCAATCTTGTAGGCACTGAAAGCGGTTTTGTAACTCGAGCTGAAAGGTTTCGGGATTTTGGATTAGAGCACGAGGGGGACGGAGCGTTGACTTCATTAGACGAGACCTCTCCAACTTAACGTTTAGGTTCAGTGTGCCTCTAACCATTTGGTGATCGCTGCCAGTTTTCACCCTTGCGATCACTGAGACGTCACAAAAGTTGGCGTCTGGTCGTCATAATGAAGTCAATTTCATTTTTTGTCGAACCGTCGGGGCTCGACCAGGTCCACTTCCTGTGGGGCCGCTTCTGGAAGAAAGAGTTCATCATAAAGAGTCCCTCTTTCTCCATAAAGTCGGCCAGCTGCTGGCCTATTACTAATTGTGTGATTGGTACATTTTCATCATCTCCTTATACTACATCCTCAAACAGATCTTGCTTTTGCATTGCAATATATATAGTTTTGTATGCTATTATTTAGTATTTAGTCCTCGCAGTGAACACCGAAACCTTTGCTTCCCTTCAAAGCATTGTTCTACAATGCAGTTACGGGTTCAGATGTGCGACCGGTTGTACATTTCTTCCTTTTGTTTATTAGGATGCAGGATATGAGTGAATAAATAAGAAGTACAAGTATAAAGCAGATTCTCCGAGAAGTCTGTCTTTAAATTCTGATTGCTCAAACGTTTATTTTAATGCGACTTTCATTAAATATTCTTGAGTCATGTGTGCTGCCTTGCCAATGTGCCACTATATCCATGATCTCTAAATTTGCATTTGACACAACCTGGAACAAAGCACCCATAACTTCTTTAATATGAAATAATAGATTGAGGTGATTGTATTGAATCTAAGAAAATAACTAAGTGCCTATATGGCAAAGATGGGCTACCTAGGTGCTATAAAACTTAGTTGTACATTTATTGAACTTCATCCTTTCCTGTTTATGTAGTATTGTCCGATGTTTCCAGCGACTTTCGGGATTAAAATATGTAGCAATCAATAGCCCCAATCACTTGTCTAAATCCACATAATGAATAAAAACCTGCAATCACTTTGTTCTGCTCCACATGACTTCTTGGCATTCTAATCCATTATGCTGTTTTGGTTACTAGTGTTTACAACTTATGAATTTAACACGGGTAACAACGCGCGTAAACGTAAAGTTCGGTTCCGTTGCCCTACTCCAAATTTCCCCACCTTCAACTCACCGTTTTCTCTTGTGCCTAGTTTTGCGTTGAAGTCTCTCATCAACACCGTGTAGTGGGTTTTGGAGGAATGCATGGCTCTGGAAATATCCTCATACATTTCCTCCACCTCCTCATCGGGATGTGCCGAGGTTGGTGCGTAAACCTGTATGACCTTCAGCGAATACCGTTTGGTGATTCTGAGTATCAGGTACGTGACCCTCCTCGACACACTCCCAATCTTTACAACGTTGTTGACGAGAGACTTGTGGACGATAAATCCGACACCTCCTTGGGAGGTGTCGGATTTCTCTATCTACTGCCTTATTAGTAAAAATTGCTTATTCCAAGCTTAATTCGAAGTTACTCTTAGACTAGCTAATCTCAGAGTAACTGACTATTTACTTCGTTTTTAAAATGTTATTTATAAATATGGAGTAACCTCGGACTAACAATACATTCCTTACGCCGGGATTAACGCTTGCGCTATGGCAACCCACTTATTCTAAAAGTAAAAATAGTGAGTCAGTGAATGATTGGTGAATGAACTCAATGCTTGATGATGACATTAATGACAGTGACAGGCAATATTTTGAGTTTGACAAGAGATACGTGTTACGTCATTACGTGTTGTTCCTTGTTCCTCGTGTTGTTTTCCGACTCGGTGGAAAAACTAAGTTCTATTATAATAATTCTTAATATTATTTGTAACGAAATTTTAGAATTAAGAAAAGAGCGTGAACTGCAAAATAAATTAAATAACCAATTTTGTTTTGATTTTTTGGGGATAAATAAAATCGTTTGTACATGTAATTATTGTATATTTATTTAAAAAAAATCGTTAATAAATGCTGCCCTAACAGAATTTCCTCTAACATATTTATTTACTAATTGTGTGACTGGTACATTTTCATCATCTCCTTATACTACATCCTCAAGCAGATATTGCTTTTGCATTGTAATATATATAGTTTTGTATGCTATTATTTAGTATTTAGTCCTCGCAGTGAACACCGAAACCTTTGCTTCCCTTCAAAGCATTGTTCTACAATGTAGTTACGGGCTCAGATGTGCGACCGGTTGTACATTTCTTCCTTTTGTTTATTAGGATGCAGGATATGAGTGAATAAATAAGAAGTACAAGCATAAAGCAGATTCTCCGAGAAGTCTGTCTTTAAATTCTGATTGCTCAAACGTTTATTTTAATGCGACTTTCATTAAATATTCTTGAGTCATGTGTGCTGCATTGCCAATGTGCCACTATATCCATGATCTCTAAATTTGCATTTGACACAACCTGGAACAAAGCACTCATAACTTCTTTAATATGAAATAATAGATTGAGGTGATTGTATTGAATCTAAGAAAATAACTAAGTGCCTATATGGCAAAGATGGGCTAGCTAGGTGCTATAAAACTTACTTGTACGTTTATTGAACTTCATCCTTTCCTGTTTATGTAGTATTGTCCGATATTTCCAGCGACTTTCGGTATTCGAATATGTGGCAATCAAATGTCCCAATCACTTGTCTAAATCCGCATAATGAATAAAAACCTGCAATCACTTTGTTCTGCTCCACATGACTCTACTTCTTGGCATTTTAATCCATTATGCTGTTTTGGATACTAGTGCTTACAACTTATGAATTTAACACGGGTAACAACGCGCGTAAACGTAAAGTTTTACAAAATGTCAAAATACGCGACTAGTCTACGCTTATTCAGTCGTTAAACTAGGTTCCGCCAAGGATTAACTTTTATTCCGAGAGTAGATTCGAATTAGTTTACTGCCTCCTTACTCTATGTTTATTAATACTGAAATTAGATATTTTAAGCATTAAACTAGGAGTAGAGTTAATCTTGCTCAAGTCTTTGTTTATTAATAGGGCTGCTAAAGTCGGCCAACATGCACTGGATTAGCGCGACGAATAAATGCTTCGTAACCTGTGCCCATTCATGTGACATATACATACGTAATTATGTTGTTTTATACTGTTTATTTTACGCAACATGTTATTTGTATGCATTTCGCCATAAGTATGTAGAAGCATTTGAAAGTAAGGGGAATCAACAAACAAACAGCCTTATTTCAGATCTCAACTAACTTTCAACTTCGAAGATGTATTGTTGTTACAAAATAAATTAAAGAAAACGCCTGAAGCGCTCTTTAAATAAACTTGGAAACCAACAATTAGACGTTTTGTTAAGCACCGTATTAGATGATGTTTCAAAGGAAATCTTTTAGACAAACTCTTTGAAGTTTCTTGAACAGAGGTTAAAATATATACTTTCTTCTATGCGAACATTTTGAAACACCGCTCTATAAGAACGTTCAATACACTATAATAACTTCGAATGAACTCAACACATCAGTAAGCTGACACCAACATAATCTAATACACAAGTAAGTTGACTGAAGTGACTATGGGCCGCGCATATATATATATATATATATAGCTTGGAAAAGGGCAGTACAGCAGTAGACTTTTGATGGACTGTAATGATGATGATGATGATGACGAAAATAATGAGGCAGTTATTCTCCAAGAGTGCACCACTTGCTACAGTCACTAAACAGAGTAGGTGTGTTGACAAGAGCAGAGACGTTATTTAGTTCGTTTTAGCTTTTTCTAATTCCCGATGTTTAGAAGCACCAAGCTCTACTGCACCAATGGTTACGGTGTTCTCAGTTTCACAAACACCTGAAAAGTCGAAATTCAAAAATAACTTTTCTATAAAGAATTTAATGACTACTGCCACCTATGAACAACTGCAACACCAGGGAAACACATTTAAAAATAAGAAGACTCCTTTCTTGAAGGTTTCTAAGTCTTATCGATCCGGAAAAATCGCTGGTGATAGCCAACTCCACAAGTAAGTAGTGCGTAGAAGAAAACTTCTGGTAAATTGTACAGTATTAGACCATCAAGCATCCGGATGGTGAATGGTATCTTGAATTCAGCCGCAATATGAATGAGAATTAATGCAAACAATTTCTCCGAGCACTCCCTGGGCAAATGCTATAGAAAATGCATAGGGATGTAAGATTTCTTTACAATGTCATTGAATCGGGTTTGCTCTTCGCTAGATACAGCCAAGTGGAAGGAGTTGGCTCCAGGGTGCCCAAGCTCAGAGATGAGACCAATATTCCATATGAGGCCGAATTTGCGCATTGTAAAGTTGCAAGGGATGTACTGGCAGGTAATACTGTCCTGTACTGCAGAGCAAGACAAGCATTTTAAAGGCCAATTAATCTTACCAGCTGTGACCGTGGAACCAAACATTACCCAAAGTGTCTACGCCGAGGATTCCAATGCTAGCTAAGACCACAAAGGGGGGTGCCTTAAAATTAAAGATATACGACAAAGCGAATAACGCTCAAAACTTTGTTAAATTTAAGCGCGCGTTAAAATCCATAAAGCTAATTTTATTCTATTAATTTCACATCTTAGAATGTTTTCAACGATAAATATAAGTCAGCAAACTTTCACTGACAGCCATTTTACGCGTTTCCAGTGAATCTAATTTAGAGTGATACACGCCACAGTTGCAGACCACAATTACGTTAGTGTAGGGCGCCATAAATTTGGCAATTACCGACTCGATGGCAAAACACAGGCATTAAAATGTTGCTTCTTGAAAAAATTATTATGAAACAATTCTCAAATAAACGAGGGTATTTTAAGGGGTTTATTTGAATTTATAATTCGGAATTAATATTTGGAAAAATTATGATAATTACTCTTGCATTAATAAAGGTTAACCGTTTAGTGGCGGTTTGAAAAAATCCATTTCCCTATGTTATCCTGTGGGTGTCGTAAGAGGCAATAGATGGTAACTGAAACAGGAAGTAGGCAATAGCGTCTTCCTTACTCGAAATATTTTTTCTAACTTAAAAAAAAAAAAAAACTGCGTTATGTTATCTGCTTGCCAACCGTGGCAGCTGTATCAAAATCCTCCCTATAAGGCTGTAGACTCTATGAGGAAGGCCTGTGCTAAACAAGACTTTATAGGACCTAACAGATGGATGGTTAAGATGGTAAGATTGAAAGGTAAAAACAAGACAGTTTAAATTTTAACTAAGCTGTTATCTCAAAACGAAATACGTATTTCGAGTTGTAGCAATTTAGCTTTTATATGTATCACTAACAACGTCATATATAATGTTTTACAACACAAGCTGCTTTTGGCACAGCTTGATAGAAAAATTCTAAAGCTACTTATTGCTTCTCGTGTTGTAGAAATTCAACGTTACAAATATGTATCCACACATAGAAAAAGTGGCGTCAGTGGTGTCGAGAATTGTTGAAATAGATCTATTCTTCGATCTAGCCCATAGACTGGCTATTGCTTGGCATGAGATATTTCCATGGTCAGGAGGATTTCACGATTTTCAGACAGATAAGTGACCGCAATAATAGACGTCTCACATCTTTGATGTCGTGCCGCCGATGTGGGTATTTTATTTTTGATATAAATACAAGATGGTTATCAAATTAGCCGGACGTGTAAATACTATAGAAGCGCGCATAGGGCGCAAAATAATATTCTCCCAAAATGGCTACGCAGAAATTCTGCAATATTAACAAAAACTTTTACGAGCCCTGTTTTGTGTCCCTACCATAGCATTGCTATGGTATATAGGCCCTCCTGGCATTTTATACAAATTTAAATTTTAAACTTAATTATTTTTAAATAGTTATTTTCACAACAAATAAACCGTTCTTAAGAAAAAATGGCATTTTTAGCATGTATAATTTTTGGCGAATTATATTTTAAGTAATTATTAAAATTATTTTAAGAACATGTTACATCTTAAGTGTCCGGGGGGGAATATAATGCCATTGGCGACGACGAGACGGCAAATGCGCCAGATATTTTAACTTTCTTATAAGGAGGCTGCAGAAATATGGTTTAGCGTTGCTTAAAATACTGGCATTACGTTTCTGAAATTTATTACTTTTTTTAAGAAAAAGTAAAAGCCACTGCGAAATAAACCTATGATACTGAATTTTAGTACAGTATACAACAATATAGACAATATCTTTATAATGACTGATTTTTTATAATATTACATAACAAAACATTTTCACATTACATTACAATTTATAATATTATAATACGTGTAGGTTAATATTTCCTCCGGTAATTTCTTTGTCGCCAAGAAAATATCTTCTAAAGTATAATAGGAAGGTTTCTCCTTGAAACCGTTTTGAGATGTTTTATGGCTTTAATAAAATATCATCGGCGTATAAATCAGTTACGACTTTCGAAATTGCTTGTTGGGTTCGCGCTAATTTCTAAATAAAGTGAAATGTTTGCGTTGTAAATAGGACGTCAATAGGGTAATTGTATATTTTTATTATTATTATCGTACTCTGAAGTACCTACTTGGTTATGCATAAAAAGAAAACATTTGAAAAGGTACTTAAAACTTAAAATTACAACCCTATTATGTAAGGGTTTATGTTGACATCTCTACAGTTCAGTATTGTTGTTACTATTCTGATACAGTTAAGACTTTCCACATAACTGTATCAGAACTATTGACCAGAAGAAATTGTGGGCTGATAATTCAGAGTCCGACTCTCTGTATCTTCGAAACATGTCGCACGGCTGCCAAATGAGTTTTATTTCAAGAAATGTATCAATTTAAAAGAGATTCAAGAAAACAGTTTATTATCCCAATAAATAAAATGTTTTTGGATATTTTCCCTTAGTGTAAAAAGTGAGTCATGTATTCCTGTAAAAAGTGTAGAACATAATAATATTGTCCTCCAGACCGATTTCCGATTACTGCGGCCAGCCTCAACGGAGACTAGCCATCGGCGCAGGGCAGGACTATAGTGCCCAAGTGTATGCTCAAGCACAGGTGGACTCTCTATTCCCTCACTCCGATAGTATTGTAAACCGTAAAACCTGAGAGAGATCACGCGCAGAACCAACGGCTTTACGTGCTTTCCAAGGTACAGGAGCGAGACACCGCCAACTTCTTTACTTGGGGCAGTTACTGAGAATTTCTTGACGGATAAATTCAATAATTGATTTTTTTGGCCTGACGGGTTTTAAACCCGGGACCTCATGACAAGCAGTCGTGTTCACAACCACTAGAACAATGAGGCAATCCTGTGTCAGAAGATAATATTACTGCAAATTAAAAAAACTCGCATGGACGCAGTCCTTACTTAGTTACAGATAGACGAAGTTTTCACGAATGAAAACTAGAATTCAACTCAAGATATTAATAGTTACTTTGCAACCATCCGCTCAATTATACATCTTATTGTGACCATATCAATATTAAAAATCTTTAATGTTTTAAATAAATAGATTGACTTGGCAATCGCACTAAACAATATTATTTAATATAACAAGTTTTGCTTGTGAGATACATTGTGCTTACATGAGATGACCTAAGTCATTCTATTTATTTAAAACATAAAAGATTTTAATATTAGTATAGTCACAATAAGATATTAGGTTACATAATTACGTAATAACTTAAGACAGAAGGACCCTTAAGTAGGGACTGAATAAATTAACCGACTTGGTATTACATACAACTCTTTACGGTAGAAGAACGTTGCGAGACTTAGTTTTTTTACAAGTTATGTTTTTGATGGCATTTATTTTTTCCTAAATACTTTCGTTTAGTCAAATTCCACATACATCCAGTGCTTTGTCATTTTTATGGTGCTGAAGAGTCATTCTAATAATGGTGGGCTTGATATCCGGGATTTTATAGTAATAGGTTCAATGAGACTAGTTTTTGCGTCATGCATAGAATTTACACTTGACCTCACTTAAAACTTCGGCACTGCGTAATTGAAGCTGACGCAATCGGTCTTTAACCTTCTCAGTTGACTCTGACCTCACCATATAGAAACACCAACGTTATCGTGCTATATTACACTGATATTCACGCCAACATGGTAGAAACAGCCCAGCGGGGCCTTACTTGTTTTAAAATACTCTTAAAAATTAAAGAACTTCAGTTCCTAAAATTGGGACGTATGTTGGTTGTTAATGTTTTAAACTTAATTTTTCTTCATGTTTGTTGTTTAGGGCATTTTCAGACGAACCATATTGAGACACATAGTTACAGCATAACTTCTTTTTCAAATTGTATGCAAAAATAAGTGTAGTTTTTTATGTACGAGTACATTCGAATAGCGCGTCAAATACGCCACCGGCAGCGACTATACCACAGCCAATGTTGCCAACCCAAATTTTAGAAAATTAGTAGATTATATGCCAGATATTGGTAGAAGTTGGTAGAATGTAAAATGCAAATTTGGTGGATCTACCACCTCAATTTAGAAGATTTTTTAAGATTAAAAATGCATGAACTGCTCTTAAAATTTTTATTTTTGAAAACCATACATATTTTTATTGAAATTTTTTAAATGTTCTGCGCTAGGCTGCCCGTAGTTTGCTATGAATCTTTTAGAACGCTACAATCCCTCTAGAGTCTCTGTGAAAATTCTTTTTCTCTGGAAGGTTTTCTTATTATTAATCAATCTCTCAACGTTAGCGCTACTATGTGGAAGTGCGAGTAATTTTCTCAGGAAATCGCATAGCAGGGGCAAATGTGGAAGTGCGAGTAATTTTCTCAGGAATTCGCATAGCAGGGGAAACATTGGAGACTGGTCTCCTTTTTTAATGGATGAAACATGCTTCCAGATTTTTTCAGGTGTAGGATCCACATTTTTTTCTGTGAAATTAAATGTCGTGTTTCTTAATAATCTCCACTCTCGGTCCAATTCGTTCATGTTTTTTGAGCATAGTCCTAAAAATAAAAATGTAATGTAAATAAAAAAATATTCTAGAGTGGACAACATTAATAATTAATTATGTTTAACTTGCCTGGAAACTGAACTCCTAAATGAGCAGTAGTTGTGACTGCATGTTTTTCAATGATATGTTTAGGATTCATAAATTTAAAACATTTTAATCTTTGCTTTTCATCAAAACAAAAACGCTGCTTTATTTGTTTTATACTTTCCATATAAAAGAGAATGCATTTTTCTTTAAACTGTACTATTTCCATTTCATTCATTCTAGCCACAAAGTATTGTTTCAATAACAGGGAAATAACATTGACACCAAGGTATATTTCTTCAATTGGTACATGGTTTTGTTTATTTTCTTATTCTAAATTCAAAATTTTGTTCTCTAAATCCAAGTTAAGATCCTTGCTACTGTTTTCTTCATCTTCAGTCAGCTGCAATGATTCTGGTTTAGTATAACATTCCAACATAGTTTTGTATGTTGTAAAAATCCGTTCATATAACAAATAAAGTTTAGGACTTTCTGATTGCATTTCTTTATTAATGTCGTGGAAATAGAGCAACACATAATTCAAAAAAATTAAGTATAGCTCTGTTGAAGGATCCATGGACTTCATATGGATGGTCTGAGCTGCAAGTAGCCTGTCATTCAAAACAGCATTTTGGAAGTATAACTTTAAAGCTGGAAGCTGTTCTAAAAGCCGTTTGACCACAGGAAGTAGAGACAGCCATCTTGTTTAAGCTGTGTGTAGAAGTTTGTGGGGTTTTATATCCAGAAAGGACTGGAATTTTTTATAGTCACCCAGACGTTTTGGGCTTCGTTTATAGCCTGGACTCTATGTATGCTGGACCGCTTGACGCATAGTCGCATGGCTCACGCAACACATCGCCACGTCGCTCGTCGATGTAAAAATAATTCAAAGTGGTGATATGTCAAACTAATTAATAAAATAGATAGTTTTTAGGTCTAGGGTGGTACATAGGTGGACTGAAGTGAAAATTGGTAGATCCACCAAAAAATTGGTAGATATGACATTACTGACCACAGCGTTGGCACTAGGCTACAACGTCGCAGGTCTCGTCACATCGTCGACCAAGTGTCGTTCACATAACAGCGCTATGCGATTAATACGGTAATAATAATAGAGTTTAAAAAAATTAAAACGAAAAAGAAGTTATTGTATTGTCATCGGTATTTAATGCTTCTGTAAAATTTGAGATAATTCAGACGTCTAAAAGTGGTTGAAAACCTAATTACAAAATTCTAATACATTCATGCTTACATAAATGCATACACGTTAAGCTAATCTGAAAGTGAAGTAAAAATGAAAATAAAAATAAATTCGTTACTTGTCATAAAACTACAAAAATGTCTTAACACTAAACTTAATATTTTTTGTAACAAAAGTTGTTGTGGATCGCTGGAGCCTGAAGTAGGTAATTAAAACCTGAGTTACAAAATTAAATCGTGTAAAATATATTTGTTTCCTATAATTTTTCCTATTTGCACACCGATGATACAATAAATAAGTAAGAATAACGTAGTGAACAGTTGTAATAAATTGCCCGTAGTGATATTTTCATTTAATTCCCTTTAACATGCACAAGCACACTTCATATCAAATCTCTTTCTTTGCAACAAATGTATCATTTAACAGTAAATATTACTGTATATTAATACTGATATGATTTATTTCAACAATCGTTTAATATTACTCGCAATTTTGGATTCAAAATATTACAGTGTACAAAATGATATCTAGCTGGACATTGAAACGTCTGTGTGTTATGTCCATTCCATAACCAAAGAGTATTTGCTAAGGTATTAAGGCACAAATCATGCCCCTCGCACAGGCGTGCGGTTGAAGCTATTTGCGGAACAGTGCTCTGTCGCATCATTTATTCACTACGCTTTATCGCAGTCTGCTGTCTTCCTACTTAATTTTGAATGAGATATTCGGTGTAATTTTTCTATTTTCTTTACAAAAATAATATTCCATTCCTTTATTTGATATGAAGGGAGGCAGAACTTAGAACTTACTGTTATTGTTAACTTGTTCATTTTTTCATTAAAACATATTTAAAGGCAGTTAGTTTTCCCTCTGTAGGTTTGTTTATCCATCTGTTTGTTCAGGTCTCCGGATTGGCTGGACCGGAGTGTTTTTCTTGATTTCAAAAATGTGTAATCAGAATTTTAACAGCTGACTCTTATAACTGTAACTTTATTTACATACAACTGTCATCACCCGTAGTGTTCACGCTTTGCGGATGGGTTGGCAAGCATAGTTTCTGATATTACCTTGCTATTAGTAAGATGCTGCTGCCCTTTCACTGACAGACGTGACCAATAGTGAACATTGTTCATGCCACTACACGGTTACAATCTAAGTACTACTAATAGTCGGTCATCGTAGACGTATAGACGGGGCAATGGTGCGGTGCGGGGTGAGACGAGAGTGGAGCGAGTTCCCGAGCGACTAACGGCCGCTCGGGTTGCCTCTCACGCAAATAAATTAAAATTTTTCACCCTACATGTGCGGTAAAAAACTGGGTCGTCCTCATTTATAGATAATAAATCAGTTCCCACATATACAGGAATTTGTTTAAACGTGAAATAAAATGAAATCAGTTTTTTTAACTACTTCCCGTTCTGACAACCCTAGCAATTTATTGTTCATGTCAGCTTTTCCGACAATGACCAACCGCGATGAATGACTGTATGTTCTTCTTAGGTTGTGACACGGTTCTTCATAGTTAAGACGATTTTTCGTGTTAGGAACACCTAACGAAAGCGGTACCAGTCATCGACAAGGCATTCCTGACAATATATTAATAATTTACATTATACAAAAAATTAATTAAGCTTTCATTTGTTTAATAAAGTAAATAAAAGATCAACTAAATCACGACTGAGTCGATTAGCATTTGTGTAGGATACAAATGGGGCACGTTTGTTGCATTCGAAATTTAAATGAGCGTATTTTTTAGGCCGTCTGAGTACACGAGGAATTAAATTAGACCCCGAACAGTAAACTCTGTCTCGCCGACTATTTGCGTACGTGACGCGACGTAGTGGGGATGCACTTAGCGAAACAGATAATAAACAATTTTTTAAAACTATTTATCGTAGTAAATTTAATTTTGTACTCTTGATAGAGAGTAAGGGAGTTCAATAATTCTGTGTCGAAGTGTTGAAGAAAAACATTTGTTTTTCTTGATATTTATAGAAACATTGAGTATAAAAATACACATCATGGTACTATAACATATGTTCTTTTGATACATGGTTGAGCATACACGAATGTGTCGGTTTAACTGAGGAAGAACCACACTCACACTTAATATTAGCGTAAAACAGCAGCATTGTGTTACTGTGATTGGAATAGTGAGTGACAAGAAACACAGGTAATTTTTACTAATAACAAGGTATACTATTTTTTTGACTTGGGAGTGACAACGCATCTTTAATTTGATCGTGAATTGGGGATATTTATGTAGGCATATATAGGTCACACCAATCATATAAAATAAAGAGGACTGTGTGCTCGTTTTATGGAAATTAATTGTATTTTATTTCAGATACATATGTGGATATATTCTTTAGACAACGAAGATAGCAATAAATATAACTTTAATATAAATAACCGTGTGGCGGTGGCGGTGTATGTATATTTCTCCACATGGACGTCGAAACAGGTAACTATGGAACATGGCAAAAAGATTTCATGGCATTCGATAGAAGACGGTGTATGTAGTTAAATAGTTTATGCTATACTTAAAATAGTCTGAACATGGCACTTTCGGGACATCTGGTTCTGCGGTCATGAATCCGCTTTGCATGAGTTGTGATTAAAGCAAATATTATATTATATGAGAAAGTCCCGGGGGCTCGTTATCGGGGCTAAGAGTATAGGCAGAGTCCAAAGAGCAGCAAGCTACTTGTACCACGATAAATCAAAGAGTATGGGTATAGATGAAAAATTATGAAAAAAGTGATAGGTGGATAACGCCAACTCAATCACAGTCAGCTTTTACGACATGCTAGGCAGGTAAGGTTATTGGTACATTCTTGTTCTTTTTTGTTGCAAATTATGTTTTATTCATAATGTTTCTTTTTTGTTGCAATGTCATCACACATAAACATGGGGCTTCTATGTATCAGATCAATATGGGACTACCAATACATTTACAGGCTATTGTTGATGCAATGTATACAAATGATCAACGACGGACGAGATTCTGGCGACTGATAGATGGCGGAAGATTCATCCTAGAAATGCTGAACCCAAATTTAACATACTTATGATGTTGAACATTATTGATATTTTTGGAGGGATTTTCATATAATATATTCACTTTAGTGTATGTGTGAGATTTTAAACTAATGATAATAAAATATTATAAATGATTTAAGTATATTAATTAACACCTATAATTTAGGTAATTTGACACAAATAAGAGTAATTTTTAGTTCTATTGCGTTCAATAAAGCTAGTTACATATACCTACCGGAGCCTTACAAGCAATCAGGAAGTCGTCTACCGTATAGCACCGCCTGATAAGAAAATAACAGAACATCTTCAAAAACGTGACTCTATTTATTTACGTGACTTAGGAATATTTACTATAGTATAAAAACCAAGGCTTAGTTGTTAAAATTGCCTAGTAGTAGTTAATTTAGTTTAAAAGTTAATTAATCTGGTATTATTGTTTACTCACATTGTTACAGTAGGAAAATAAAAGTAATATAGGAAAAAGTCGTCGTCTCCTTCCACCTGAGCCCTTCCTAAGCTACCGCAAACGTTAGTAGCTTTCCACAAAATCTCTATCGAAATGAAAAGAGAAGACTTACATGTAGTTTGGAATCCTAGCGTAATTTTGAAGCTGCATAATAATCAAGGGTATCCTTTTTATGTCCTGTACCAGCGGTTGCCTCAAGGCGTAGGTATTTGATTTTTCAGATAATAAGGGTGACAAACGAGCACGCAGTCCACCTGATTAGATGTGGTTGCCGTGGCCCGTAGATATCAACATCTATCCTCGGTAAGGAATCAAAATTCGGATGAGTTTTGCACCCTTGAGGACTAAGATGAAATGCTTTGTTTGTCCGGTTCTCCAGACTCACCATACGAAACACAGCAGAATTGAAATCGACGAACTTTACTTTGTTATTGTACCTAGTTGCGAAATAAACATATATATATATATATATATATTTTTTTTTTATTCAAATATAAAAGCCATCTTGAGCAGTGGACCGAACTGATGAAGATAAAATAGTAAATTATAATGTTAGTTTATTATACATTTACGATTTTTGATAATCCTCGAAAAAAATTATCATATAAAGTAACTCAATAAGAAATGTAAGACTACATTTCTAAGTTTGGTTATAAAATAAAATTGTTAGTACCATAAAGGGAGCTTGGTCAAATACACAAACGTTCCCTGTTAAATTTCAACCTAGCACACAACCACCCTACACTTCGTTATAGCTGCATCCAAAACTCTAATTGACATATCATCGGTACCGTGTACCGCTTCCCGCCTATGTTTCGGATTAGTGCCGGCGACAGGCGGACAATCGATCTGCCTCTACAATTTCTACCTATTCTGATAGGTAGTTACAATGTTAGCTGGAATCCGAGCAGGACGAATTAATATTTACAGCAAATGAATCCATAATGATTCATATCTTATTCTTTATTATACTACAATTTTCTAAAACTAAAACAAATTTCTAATATCTTGTGGAAGCTGACAGCTAATGGCGGCATAGGCCCATATTGACTAGTGAAATTCGTAACAGTCTGGAAAAGGCCGGAAAAATGTCTAGGCTTACATCAAACGTAAAATACCTAGATCGGTAAAGCAGAACAACGCCTAATGTGAGAGACGACACTATAACGGAAGAAGAAAGCTGAAGAAGATAGTAATGATCGATGACGAGCTCAGCGAATATGTTGTATTTGTTGAATACTTAACTGTTAAGTGTTTATAAAAACATTACATCACAAGAGGAACAGACCGAATGCCTACGCAGCACGCGCGAGTTTTATTCAAAGAAGGCTTGGAAAAAAAGGGAGATGTTTGAATACAATAATCCTTAAACAAAACTTAAATCTTAATGAAATGTATGCAAAATTTAAATCCTTAAAAAATGACAGTATATCATCAATACGCTAATGTTTATCTTTGCATATTATATTAACTGCCGTTATTGTAACATCTTATTAAAATCCACTGCGGCACATAGGCTTCGCCAATAGATTGGGCTCTTAGGGGGGATATTTACCATATTTGCCACGCTTGGCAAACGCGTTGGCAAGGAAAACGCTGCTGTACATCTCCTGATTTGTTGTTGTTGCCTATGGCACCTACGAGATGATATGGGATGGTGGACATTCTTACAGCGCCGCTATGTGGTATTATTTACTTATTTTGACACTAAGCAGCTGTGTATTTCATTCCACCTCCGCTTTGTACCCGTTTGAAAAGAATTTTATCTTCATCTTGAGGGGTGACAACGCATTATGTGTGGTTTCGTTATTTGAAGTTCATCATCATCATTATTACAGCTCTTCACAAGTCCACTGCTTAACACAGGCCTCCCCCAAGGAATGCCACAAAGCACGGTCCTGAGCCACCTGCTTCCATTGACTTCCTGCACGTCTTACAAGGCCGGTAATTCATCTAGTGGGGGGTCGCCCTACACTTCACCCACCGGTACGCGATGCTGCTACTCGAGAACCTTTTTTCTCCATTGGTTATCAGTTTTTCAAGCTATATAGCCATTGCCACTTCAGCTTACTAAGTGGTAAATCTGGTTCTACCGCCTATATATCCTCATTTCTAAGTTAATCACGCAGAGAAACCCAGAGCATAGCCCTCTCCAGGACCACGTCTCAGTTCCATAAGTCTGCATCACTGGCAACACGCACTTGTAGTACAGTCTCGTTTTCAAGTTTTAAGGTATACTTGACGAAAAGATGTGTCGTAATTTTCCGAACATTGCCCAGCCGAATTGTATCTGTCGATTGACCTCTTGACCAAAGTTAGACTTACCTAGTCGAACTATCTGTTCCAGGTAAACATACTCGTCAACAACTTCGAGCTTAGTGCTCTTAACAACTACCGGCATAGGTGTGACATGCACGTTACACATGATCTTTGTTTTGTTTACGTTCATCTGAAGATCTATCCGTTGGGAGGCACTACAGAAGTCATTGAGCATAGTGCTTAGATATTAGTAATTGATGTATGTGGAACACTCAATAAGTTTTGCGATGTACAAAAAGTGTTCTAGATTCTATTTATATTTATTTTACATCTTTTCAAAATATTCTCCACCATGCTCTATGCAAAGTTCTATTCGCCTAAACCAACTCTGAAAACACTTTTGTCAGTCTTGATCTGACAGGTCGGAAATCGCTTCTTCGTCGGCAGCCACGGCTTCTTCGGCGCTGGAAAAAAACTTGTCTTTTTTTCTCTCTTGCGAACAAAAAGAAATCACAAGGAGCTAAGTCAGAGCTGTAGGGTTTTTTCCACATTCCTCAATAAATATTTTTGTCCTAAGGGAGGTATATAAAGAGGCGTTATCGTGATGCAGCATGATTCTCCGAAGCCCGGCCTTTGGTCTTTTCTTCCGCACAGATTGAAAAGCTTTGGGTAATGCATTTGTAGTATACGATTAACTGACCTGAAATTTTCGAGCATTGGCGTCGACAAATGTCAACTCCGCGGAAAAAAAACTGGTCACCATTTTTTTGCCGACGATGCGAAGTCTTTGCAGTTTTGTCGGTAATTGTCCTTCTGAGTAGACCCATATCGATGATTGCCTTTTATTTTTCGGATCATATTGATAGATCCATGTCTCACTACCAGTAATGACTTCAGAAACACAGCTAAATGCCCCGTTTTCAATACGTAGACGCATTTCATGGCACCAATCCACACGAGCCTGTTTTTCGCTTTCGGAGAGCAAACGAGAGATCCATCGACAAAGCTTCCTCACTCCAAGATGTTGATGTAGAATAGTATGAAGGCTCTCCGAACTGATGCCTAAAATCTTTTCAATGTCCGCATTTGTGACTCGTGGGTCTTCTTGGACCAACATTTCAGTAGTCCATTCTTTGGTCATCTTTAAGATTAATTTTACCCCTTTTGAATTCAGCTTATGCTGATTGTAACCATTGTAAACTTAATTGTTTGGTCAAACCAAATTTAAAATCATAATAGATCATAGCGCGCAAACGTTCACGGTTAAGATCCATCGTTTTAAATGAAAAGTGCGGGAACCGTTGCAGGAAAATTTAAAGAACTTTGTTTCTTTTGTTTAATTTTTGTTTTAAAAATTTAAAAAACAAAAAAAAAAAAAAAAAAAAAATAATATTTTTTTTAAAATAAATATTTAAAATTTTAAAACTCTTACTTTTATTACTTTATTTATTTACTTTTTTTAATTTTTTTTTTCATTAAATAAAACGCCTTAGTGGTGCCGTGGCGGGCGTTGGGTTTGGGGGGGGTGGGTTGCTTTATCCAAAATAACAACAAAAAAAAATAAAAATAAGAGGAAATAAAAGGGGGGGGGGTTGGGGGGGGTAGTAATTTTATCCTTTGGGCATTATTAAGAAATTGGTTTATGGAGTTCTATTTTTAAATAAATTTGCTTTTTAGGAATATATAACACGGGTGCTTTCCATTTTTAAATTTCGAGCATCTCAAAACTTATTGAGTGAACTACGTACTTGCCAGGTTAATACTTGAATTGAGGTTAATACCATATACTATTCAAGAATATTGATGAGTTATGAAGAGTTTCGGGGATATAAGGTATCCCTATCCCAAACCTATCTGCGTATGGATAGGTTTTGCACTCTGGTTCCGTACATTGTAGCCCTAATATACAAATACTTCAGCAATTTGATATACCGACAGACAACTAAGCACCGCTGTTCGGTAGCACCGCCCAGACTTCGACGGAAAGAAAGACTTCGATTCCGTCGGAATTTGGGCGAAACTTTGAAATTGGTAGCAGTTAATCTTGAGCTGTCGTATTATTGGTGAATGGACAATCAAAAAGACAGCTTGATAATAGAAATCTATCCTTCTTTTATTAAAAATCTACACTAGGGCTTTTTATTCTTAAAGATTTTTCCTAGTAAACTGCATACGAAATTTTTTGTATGTGGAATCGAATATGCTGAAATCATACACGCGGCTCGTAGCGCGGTTACCAAACACTTAGCTAATTAGGTTACCTAACACTATAAACAAATATATATATATATATATATATATTATTTAGTAAAATACATGTGGTAACCAATGTTGTTTTATTGTACTCAATTTTTTGTCGGATATTCAATGCAATTTTTATTATTAACAGATTTCTACAAAACTTCCCTTTGTCTTAGATTGAAAATAGAATATAGAACAGACATACATAGACATATAATTATCATTTCGAACAATAATAAAGGGTCCCCCGAAAGGACTGGTAATATATGTGACACCATGGTTACGCTTCGTGAAGCATGGAAGAATTGTGACCTCTTGGGGCATGGAAATACCTTAAAAGGTTCCATACAACGAAGGCGTGTAATTTCAGAATTTCGAAAGAAACACAAATTCACTAAAACTTTTTGTAATTCTTACATTGGTAAAAAATGTAGATAACGTATGAAATTCGAAAATGTTTAAGAAAACAAAGGCCAATGAGAAATTGTAAATAGAAAAAAAAAATATGATTAAAAGATCAGTACATAAACTTAAATCTCTTATGAAGTGTATGTGTAAAAACTCTTCAACGCTTAAAGATGACTAATGGTTGAAGTTTGGTTCGAAAAGTCGATTTACGTCCTATATTAAAGGTTGCCAATCACACCGTCTCGCGTGAAATCATAACTCAGCAAGACGCCTACCCTCTCTCTAAATCTTTGGGGAAGATCCATCCATTGCGTTTAATTACAGTCCGACCCCAAGCGCTCTCCTTACCTGAAGATCGTTAATCTTTCTTAAAGATATATTCCCCGCCTTAGAACAGCGTTCATTTTACGCCCTCAGCGATAATCGCTTCATGTCGCACGCTAAGCACTACTACATTCTGAAGTACAGCTGCTTGACTACCAAATAGTAGCGCTACATTCATATCGAAGTCTTTGAACTTTCCCTCTTGAGTATTATGACGGTCTTTGACTTTACGTGTCTCTATTTTGATTTCGACGTTTATGTTTATTGATTAGCGGGACGATGGCGGATTTCAATAAGCCCCATTAACCAATTTCGCGTTGGGTATTTCGTTGATTAAGTTGATGACATCTCGTCTCGCAGCTTTCTAGTTAATTGCCTATTGGTTTTAATGTCAAGGAGTGATGTCATTTAATAAATTACAGATTGACATATTTCATTATAGATTTTTTTACAGCTAAATAGGTACTTTATTACATACATATTGTTATTTACTAGGATTACTATATTGTTGTGTTTCTTGAGTATTTTGTGCTAAAATTAGTTTAATGGAATTATGATGTCATTTGTACTAAAACATAGTGATTACATGCTATTTGATTTGGGCGTTCATCTGTCTAAATTTACCAAAAGCAATGAGAATAATAAATGAGTTGAAACTTTACTAAACATGTTTTAATTTCAGAGTGTTACTTAAGATAATTAGTTGTTCAATAGTATAGTATAGTTATATAAAATATAAAAGTAACACAAAATTCAAAAATTAATATATGTATATATTTGAAGTATTTTTCAAACAAGTTTAAAAAAACACTTTTAAATTTGGTTCTACTACGCTTATTATCAAACTTACTGTGCCCGCGACTTCACACAGAATGTTTGCTGGTAACTTATTTGCTTTATTTATTTCTTAAAGATAATATATAATATATAACTCTTTATTGCATCTGAACAAAGTTATTACAATAACGGAAAACTTATAAACTACAAACGGTGGTCAATTGTAACGGTGATAATTTTGTTTTGACAGATAGGTGCAACGTGAAATATAAAATAAACTGAAAAAAAAAAAAGAAACGGCGCCATGATAATCACTCTGGTTTTACTGCTGATATCCTCATTTCTGAGTCTATCACGCAGAGAAACTCCGAGCATAGCCCTCTCCATAGCTCGCTGAGCGACCTTGAGCGTCCTCATACGGCCAGCAGTGAAGGACCACGTCTCAGATCCGTAAGTAATCACTGGCAACACGCACTAGTTATACACTTTAGTTTTCAGAGATTGAGGTATACCTGACGAGAAGATGTGTCGTAATTTCCCAAACGCTGCCCAGCCGAGTTGTTGAATCCGTCGATTGACCTCTCAGTCGAAGTTGGACTTACCTATTCGGACTATTTGTCCCACGTAAACGGTATATATATATATATATATATATATATATATATATATATATATATATATATATATATATATATATAATATAGAAAGAATGAGTGAGGAAAGAGTGACAAAGCAAATTTATATGGCAGATGTGAACGGCTGCGCCCTCCTTTCTGCCAAGGAGGGTCGCGTTCGTATACGGCTTAGAGATCTCTAGTCAGATCGTTAAGCCAATTCCTAAAAGGTTGGGTTTAGTGGCTAAAAGTCACCACAAAACCACGCAGCCGGCTGCGTGGTATGCTATGAGCATTCCCAACCTCCCTCCCCCGCTTTCCGGAGGGTTGCCCATATTTGCTTCGGGCGCAAAAAAACAAATGTGAACGGCCGAGTCGGGAATGGACGCCCTAGAAAAAAGTTTATCGACCAAATTGGCGATATTTTGAAAAGGGGCCACGTTAGAAGTACCCTTAACCGACGAGCATGTATGCGTAGATATATGGATGTAAAGGAGGCGAAAGAGGTATGTCAGGATCGTGCCAAATGGAAGTCCGTAGTATCTGCCTACCCCTGTGGGTGACAGGCGTGAGTGTTTATGTATGTATGTATGTATATATATATATATATATATATATAGAGGAAATACATATAATATATTATTATGATTCCAATAATACTCCTTAATACTGTACAGATTGCGCTTTCTGAATTTTAAGTGGTAATGAATTCCAAAGTCGGGTTGCTCGTGAAGTAATTGACTTATTATAAAATGAAGTTACGCTGCAAGGAGTATTTAAAGCCAAGTTATACACTGAACGCAAATTGCGAACATGAAATTCATGTCGATAGTGAAATTGTTCCTTATGGTATCTTGGAGATTTCGAATCAAACAGTACACAAAAAAATAGAGTATATGAACATTCCGGCAAAGGCGAACAGGGAGCCACTTGAGTTGGTTTCGAAATTGGGATACATGATCATATTTTCGTAAACCAAATATGAATCGAATGGATATATTCTGAAGAAGCTCAAGCTTGTTTATAATATCGGTGTAGCTAATATCAGTATAGTTTTAAATAAGTAACAAAATGGAATGTGCTAACGCAATTTAGGTAGAAATGGTCAGGAAATTTCGGAGTATCTTAATACTTCCACAAGCTGCAAACATTTTCTTGCTTATCTAGTCAATTTGTGGTACCCAAGACATTTTACTGTCAATTAGAACCTATTTTTTTACAACTTTACTATAAGGAATAACAGAATTCTCAAAACAAACTAAGAGTAAAGTATGCCATGTAATTTTTTATAATAGTTTGCTGCTACCTATCACTATTAATTGTATTGTATTTGTACCTATTGATTATATTGCTGTACATAATTCTTATTACACCTACCTCTTTTATCTCTGCACTACTCTAAGGTAGACTGGTAGATAATGCCTCAGCTATGAAGTTTGCCTATATACATCTAACATGTATATGAAGTTAAATAAATAAATAAATTATATTTTTTTAAACTACACTTCTGTTCCAACTCAAATAGCAATGGCATAGGTGTTTATATATTAATAAAGAGTAATTACATCATGAAACTGAGAAAATGCATGATTACACAGGGGTTTTCATATCCGTTCCGTATCATATTAAAGTTAAAGTAACGTAGATATGCTCTAAGATAATGTAAAAAAGGAAAATAAGCAATAGGTTAAAATTATTCTGATATATAAAAACATAGACTTTGTTAATAAAAGCATAAAGAGGGAACCATCACCCCGTTACGTCTCGGGGGTGTAGAAACAGGTGATTATGAGAAACACCAGAACAATCTAATTGCTTTCGTTACAAAGCGCTATATCAAATCCCTATATGACAAAAATAATCAAGAGGGACTAAAAATAAGTAATTACTTATTTTTTGGAAAAATAATTATTATTTTTGTCACAATAATAGACACATTACAAAAAAGCTGCTTTACATTTTATTATATCTATGGAAGAAATACATACTGTACGTGGTAGAGCATTGCTGCATCTATATTAGTGGCATAGTTGTAAAACTAATGGTTGCAACGAATGGACCAGGGAAGGGCCACGCTCTCAGCCAAAAATAGCAGCTTATCGGTGCTGTATTTCGTGTGGCGAGTCTAAAGAACCGGACACCCTTTTGACTGGAAACTTGGCATTCCGTCTTAGTCCTCACAGGTGACAACGCATCTGAATTTTGATTCGTAATCGAGGATAGTTGTAGATGTCTATAGGCTACAGCAACCACTTACCAATAGGTGGACTATGCGCTCGTTTGTCGCCCTTATCCTATAATAAATGTGGAATTAAGTGAATGACACTGAAAAATGTTTACATGAAATGGAGGGTCTACCAATAGGACATTTTTACAGGTTGTACTTTTATGTTTAGTCGTCTTTACAAAAAGCAATATATGCAAACGTACTATGATCTAAACAACTCGAAACAAAATAAAGTGAAATTTTAACTTTAATGAAAGCGAAACTATTTTGGCGGTCTTTTTTCATCTTATCTCATGGTTACAAACCTCGTATTTGACACAAGTTGAATAAGGACTGTACACACAGTCTGGTCACAGCATGAGAGTACTGTGCAAATAGATCCGACGCCCGTTCGCTTTCCAATTAAGTTCAGAAACTGTTTGTATTCAGTTCAGGCATCATACCTGAATGCCTTTGATGTTCTCTCATATTAGTCCGGCAGTGTTTATTGTGTAACTTGCTTTTGTAATATATCGAGCATTCCATTAGCTAATGATTTCAACTGAGTTTAGATATTGATTTATTAGAAAAGTTTGAAAAAACTAAGAAATAAATATAAGGTAAATAATACAACATTAACGCGAAAGTATACTCAATATTAGTCTGATTATTATTAAAGTATATTTTATAATAGAAGATACTGTATATAATAGAAGATATAATAGAAGATGCTATATTTTAATTTTATTACTAAAGTAATACGATTAAATCAATGACATAATTTGATTGATATTTTTTATTAAAATTAATCAAATGTTTAATATTTGTAATGAACTAAGTGAATGAAAAAAGGAGCCGTGGCAGCTTAGATGATTGACACTCGCTGTAAATTTCACATTACGCGAGCAACCCGGGTCGATCTCCGTTGGCACTAACGAAGTTGTTAAAAGTGATGATTTATCACGTGCTAGACGGTGAAGGAAAACATCACGAGAAAGCCTGCATGTCTGAGAAATAAGAAAACAAAATAAATATTTCAAAGACGTGAAGTTCGCCAACACGCATTGGGGCAGCGCGGCGGTCACTTCCTTGCCCTAAAATCCTCTCAGAAATGAAAGGAGACCTGAGCCCAGCAGTGTGAATTTTAAAAACTATGAGGGTAAAGATTGTAAATCTATTGATATGAAATAGTAAGCCAGGATTATTTTTTGTATAGAAAAACGAGCACGCAGTCCACCTGATTGTAAATGGATACTGTGTTAGAAGAATGGATGTGCATTTCTTTGAGACATAACATCAGTTATAACGTATATATAATATATATGATTTTTTAGAGTAAAGTATTTGGAGGTAAAATTGTTTGCAATTTTTAGCGTTTTTTAGTTTCGAAAAGTGATGATAACAGAAATAATAATAATATAATATAATGTAATTTATATGAATTATATCATATTTTATTAATATGTTGTCGTTAATGCTAATGGATGAATGCTTCAGATTTGTTGTCCATTCACCAAGTGCGTTGGAAACTGGGGACCAAATTGGTTACCTTTTTTTTTTATAGGATAGGGTGACAAACGAGCACACAGTCCACCTGATGGTAAGTGGTTGCTGCGGCCCATAGACATCTACATCTATCTTCCATTACAAATCAAAATGCAGATGCGTTGTCACCCGTGAGGACTGAGATGGAATGCCTCATTTCCAGTAAAAAGGGTCTCCGGTTCTCTACACTCACCATACGAAATACAGCAGCATTAAGCTACTATTTCACGCTGGTATTCTGTGAGAGCGTGGTCCTTCCCCGGTCGAGCCGACCCATTCGTGCTACAACTATACTACTAATATAATCGCAGCATGGCTCTACCACGTATAAACCTCAGCCATATGATCGGTCAGTGAGGGGTAAGTGAAAAAACATTTCGATATGTATCGAAATATTTTTTCACTTACCCATTAGCATTTAGACATATATCATGTGCGAATTGAAAAATGAGAAAATCGCTTAATATTTTGTCGATTAATACAACATTTTAAACTATATCGAATTGATAAGAATTCGAACCCCAAAACAAATAACGAATATCGCCGATATATATATATATATATATATATATATATATATATATATATATATATATATATATATATATATATTTATATATCGAAATTTTTATAAGAAAATATCGATATTTCGATATATCGATATTTTTTAACCACGCCTAGGATCAGTGGTTCAACATATTATATCCGGAGTTTTCTGTTAAGCTGCTACCTGAAATAAAGGGCAAAGTAATATCAACATTGACATATCTAACTTTGTATTAAAATTGTTAGTTCGGTATAGTTCTCTAATTAAATTAATTTATGGCACAGTATACTTTTACACGTTTATTTTACATTCAATTAAACTAAAATAATCTTGTTACGTTGCGATAGTTTATTATATTAAAGGTATGACAATTTACCAGCTAAAATCCGCTTGACTAATAAATAAAATAGTTGTGGCTTTTGAAAATGGCGGTTTAGCTTTTAATTGAGGAATAGACAGCCACTACTAACCTATAACTATTGGTTAGAAACACGTTTTATCGACGATGATATGTATTTCCTAGGAAATACACATCATTGTTGGGTTTAGTGGTGGCAGTGACAGTGTACGCAATTATTACAGCTCTTAAAATTGTCAGTACACATCATTTTATTTGTATTTTATCACACGGATCAGATCTTTAATTTGAACCACATTGCCTTATTTCGCAGCCGCTTGCAGCATACATACTTATAAACAATAACTCGACCTATCCTTAAATCAGATCAGCTTAAGCCTTTCGTAATTTTTCCTTAATGATGTCTACATTTTATTATAAGAAAATTTATATATCAGACGCCGTCTGTTTTAAAAAGCAAGCGCAATGAGGGCTCTACAAAGTTATTCAAATTGTGCGACAATTTTCTTTAGTCATAACGTTAAGTGGTAGAGGCGTTGAAATTTCTCTAAATGAGGTTTTAAGCCTTCCTTCGTGAAAGGGATTCGCAAAACAGATTTCATGCAGACAGCCCGGCGGGTGGGCACAGTGCTGCCGTTGATCCCCGACAGTCGACAACGCCTAAATTATTATATTGTTCTATAACTGTGCAGCGGTTTATGACACTTGAAACGAGTGAGCTTTGTCTATTGTGTTTGTATAGAGTGTGAGATTTTATTATTTATTCATCATGAATCCTTTCATAACTATGCAAATGTTATTTACGGCTTTTATATGGTAAACCATAAAAAAAGAGGACAAATTCGAGGACCACCATCTGTTACGACATAACAAATGGAAACAAGGACAACTTAGGAATGACTGACATAAAGGCTTAATAAAAGTGGAAATTCGCAGAATAACCGACATTGCCCCAAGTATTGTATATTTTAATTATTTATATTTAAATTAAATTAACTCAAAGAACTGACAACGAAAGGAAGAGAAAGGATCTCCTTACCCTTCCTCTGTATTGTTTAAAATGGCGTCTAATGAGGCAGTCAGTGAAGGTGTCTCAGGACTTTGCTTCGTGAGGATCTATGGAGAAGGGTTTTGACCTGTTCTGCTCTGGAATGGTGTTGGATAGTAATCATAATGCATCGTAATTTAATTAACAGTATTCGTAAATGAAAAAACCGTCAATCAAAATTGACAAAGATAACGATGGGAAATCCCCATCTATCCATAAACATGGCGTTTGGTCACAAGTAAATTGATTATTATAAAATACGAAACGCTTTGTAGTAATTATATAAAATGTTTTTTTAAGGCAGGCATATTAAATTTTGTAATGTCGGATATGGACCTGGCGTAAGAGGTGACAAAAAGAAACAAAGCAAGATATGCACCGCAGTGTCTTACTAATGATATATATATATATATATATATACATATATATATCTATCTGATGAGGTAGAGATTTATATAGAGAAAAATGTGGAATATCATATTATGCTAGGATTAAGAAAGGAATACTTCGGTGGTTTGGTCATGTAGAAAGAATGAACGAGGAAAGAGTATCAAAGCAAATTTATATTGCAGATGTGAAGGGCAGAGTCAGGAAGGGACGCCCTAGACGAAGTTTTATCGACCAAATTGGCGATATTTTGAAAATAGGCGCTGCCCATTTTCAAAATGAGAGAGAGGTGTGTCAGGGTCATGCCAAATGTAAGTCCGTAGTCTCTGCCTACCCCTCTGGGTGACAGGTGTGGGTGTTTATGTTATGTAAATGCTTTATATTATATATCTGATCTTCTTGCTGATGACATATTAATATAATATATGCATTAGTCTACTGATTAAATTAAAGATTTTACCGAATTGCTACGTTTGGCTGTCGGCTATATGATCACTGTACTAAACATCTTTCACTGTTTCATATGCACATCACGGGATATGCATATTCCTTCGTCAAATAATATACCTATGTAAGTTTTCATCATTCAAATACTGGTGATGATTTTGTTTGGTTCACTTACACTAACGATATAATTTGTCAAAACAGTAAGGGAATTTTTATATATAACATTTACTTGTTTCAAAAAATATTAAATATAACATCGCTCTATATCTTTGTAACAAATTTAAACAACGTAAAGCCGTTTAGGGAACTGCCGAAACAAGATTATAATTGCCAAGTTTGTATTTAAGTAATAAAGCACTATTAATTGTTTGATTTATTTTCTGTGTTTTACGAAGTATTGCAGCACGTGTATTTTGTATGAATTTTGTACATTAAGTTTTTAGTATTAAATGTTTAATGATGTACGTATAGTTTTATAGGGTAATTAGCTTTCTGCCCACGTACATTTTAAAATAAATATAAAAATTGTCCGTGGAAGAAAAAGGAGATATCTCCCACCAGGTAAGATGTTTAGCTCGATGCGGGCGCAGTGTTCTGTGTTACTACTACATGAAGCTTGTTCTATATAAAGAGGCGTTCGGAAACTTTTATCGAAATTTGCTGGCAAAAATACAGCCTTACGAATAAAAAAAAGAAAGACATTTTTCTACCAAATGACTGATAAGTTTTTATTTAACTAGCTCCTAGCTAAACATTTTTCTTTTTTTATGACCTGTGTAGGCCGTTGTAGGAAAGATTTTCCTTAATCGGCACGTATGACAAACGAGTCGGTGATCGTAGTACTAGACAAAGACGTATAAAAAGGGATAGATAGGTTACACACTAACATTTACACATTTTAAAGTGGCGTAGGTACTACTATATCTACGTACAGTTGTTTATTATGACATGTGGCGCTAACAACAAGATACAAATGATAGGGCATACCTATAGTTAGAAAAAGATGAACATACGTTATTAGTTACGTATTGATTGCTGTTGAGCGCTCATTGGGGCGACTGAGAGCGTGCCGAGTGGGTTTCGTATTGCTATTCGTATCTATATCTATAAGTTTAAAAACATTTTAGGTAGACGTCTCACATTTTGACTCTGCCCCCCGTCGCCGATCGGGATATTAATTTATATAACAAATTATTTCCTCCAGACCGGAAGTAGTTTTTACGGAGACTAAACCATCTGCACATGACAGGATTAATAGTTCACAAATGTGTACGCAAATAAAGGTGTTATGAAATCTCATAGAATACTATAATACACAATAGAATGGCTGTCAACCTTATTTTGTACGAGATTCGGCGTCGCCGGAAGCACACATACAAGCAATTACGTCGTATTATTAATTAATCACTACTACAAACCCGATTCGCTGTATTGACAGACAGATTTTGATACATATTTATTTGTAAATAGCGTGAAATTTGGCATTTTCTAAACAATTTGTATTCGAAATTTGGAAACGATTGTAACGTCAAAACACATCGCGTGTTGACGTTTATACGTGTGAATTGACGTGTTAGTGGCATTTTAGTGGCTACACGGGCTCCGCCCACTCCCCAGTTCTGTTATGTATGTATTATAGTATTCTATGTGAAATCTAACATTACCGGAGAGGAACCAAGCGTTAGGACCAACAACTTTACGGGCTTTTCGAGGCACGGTGGTAAAATATCGTCAACTTTCTGACTCCGGGCTACTACTGAGAATTTTTTGACAGAAAAACTCAGTCACTGATTTTGGTCCGTCCCTGGATTTGAACTTAACAGTCACATGTTAAGCAGATTTGCTTACGACCACTAGAGTCACTAGACCAACGAGGCAGTCACTATTCGAGACACGATATTTTATATAATATTATTGTTAAATAATAAATCAATAATTTCCTCGAATTGTTCGCAAAGAAGGTTAGGTTTAGCATAATGAGAAACACTTAGTCATTCTTACTTTATCTTACAGAATATATTTCGTTGGTAACCCTCTATTAATCAAGCAGTAGTTTGGGCCGGGAAAGAGTAACGCCTAAGCGGTGGGTTGATAGCGTCTAGATGGATAGAATTCGATATTTCATTGGCAGTTTCTTGGGTAGCACATAGTTCACCTAATGTAAGTGATGCTATTAGATTTATTATGTCATTGATTAAGACATCATGAAAATAAAATAAACGTACACGTAACCTATGTTATTTACTTCAGATGAAAAATCGAGATTTCTTCACAAATAGAATTGAATAATGTGGGCAAATGAATAATAACTATATAAAAAATAAAATATAAATAATTTATTCATCATCGTTTAGCTTTGCTACAGCTATACACACACAACATGAATGGGACAACTCGACTGGAGAAGGAACACGTTATTATAGAATACCAGTTTAAAATAGCAGATCAATTCTGCTGTGTTTTGTATGGCGAGAAACTGACTTCAAAAAGAAGGCGATTCACAATTCCAGTGTATGTTTATTTATATGTATGTTACGCGATATGATCATAGATTGTGAACCGATTTTAATAAAACTTTCTTTTTATTAAATATGCTTTATCTCAAAAGTATAGTACAGAGATTGTTATACTGTCGTGTATAGGAAGATATTTACGGGTTTTCATATAGTCTCTCACGTTATCCATGGTATGAAATTGAGTAAATGTTTTACTTGGCCGTATATACTTGTGTATGTAGTATAGATGTTTGAGAAAAAAATGTAAACGCATTTTTTTAAAGAATATTAACAATGCTATAAATATTACTAATATTCCCCTTAATTACTCGTGGTAAGCTTAAATTGCTTGTGTTACGAGTGGTTCACGCCAGTAGTCGAATGACGGATTCGAACCCACGACCTTTTGAGTTCGTGGTCCGCGCCCTGCCATTAGGCTACTGTCGCTTATCATTGAACTCGGATTATCGTAAAAGTGGCACGTACTGTTTAAAAATCTGAATAACACCCAAACAAAAACTAAAAGAATAAATAAAACACGTATACGGGCAAGTTTGCTCGAAACAAACACAAGTGAGTTATCTTTAGCCCTGAAGCACAGGGGAAGTTTGACAAAGCATTTATTGTTGGTAAAGTCGTCGCGGGGAATCCTTTGGGCGGTTGTTCCGGCTCGGAACGATAACGAGTTTCCAAGTCGTCTCAGACGTTTGGGCCTTAAAACACAAATTTTGTTTTTCTTTTTAATTGATTTTTTTATTTCAAATTGAAGTGACAAACAAACCTACAGCTTTTCTTGTGATAAGTAGCTACAGAAGCCCATGGACACTTGCAACTATCCTCAAACAAATAAGGACACGTACAGTTAACCTATCTAAAGGATACAGATCACCTCTAAGAACTAAGGTAGAATGCTTCAAAGCCTGTATTATATTTGCTCTCTAAACCCTTTAGACCAGAACATAGCAGTGTACGCACTGTATAAAATGAATTTTGTCCCACTGCTGGGACCATAGGTGGACTGTAAGTTTATTTTAATCATAAAGATATAAAATCTCTATTACTAAGTCTAATACTGCATTGCGTTAAGCAAGCGTAGTGATTAAGGTAGAGTCTAATTAGGAAGATCTCTGTTACAGTTTTCCTTCAACTTTCACTTTGACTTTTTAAGAAAAACATCAACAGTAAATATAAAGAAATGAAACAATCAAATACACGCAACAAAAAAGAACCCTGTTGTTACTAAGGCTTTGTTATGTAAGGCTTGTATTGAGAAGGAATCCAAGTAGCGTAATAAAGGAGCACTTTTTCGCAAATCTCTAGATAAGGGAAGGTGAGTGCGATATATCAAGAGATTAGTCGTTTTCCGCTGCTGTGAGTAAAGCGTTGAATATAAAGTGGTCTCGATAGAGATGAGCTTTGTTCGATATTATTTTTGTCGGTATTTGTAATTAAGGTGTAGAGTAGGTAGTTACACTGCTTCTACACTGTAAATATACTGTATAGCTTGCAGGGTATCGCTGGCAAGACAAAACAACTTTATGTATTAAAACCAAGGTTCTTAACGATATGAATTTCTAAAAGACTGATAAATGGAGAGTGAAAAACTACAGCCTTACTTACAGCCACTGACTTATATATATTTATATAAGCAGACTGTTGTCTACGATAACGACTGAACACTTTGATGGATTTATTTATTTATGTACAAATAAAATTTGTAAATATGACGCTAAAGATTTTTAGCCAACATCAAAAAAGGAGGGGTTCTCATTTCGACAGTTTTTAAGTATTTTTTATTTAAATAGATTATAATTTAGTGTTAGGACCACTAAAATTTCCAGAAAAAAATTCACTGTTAAAGATGTTAAGTTAGGGATGAAGTTTTTAATATAGATGTAAAAAACTAGAAATGAAATAACT
Organism: Parnassius apollo; assembly: GCA_907164705.1. NCBI lineage: Eukaryota > Metazoa > Arthropoda > Insecta > Lepidoptera > Papilionidae > Parnassius > Parnassius apollo. Next base: position 4,029,215 of record CAJQZP010001030.1, on the reverse strand, counting down.
TTACCTTCTGAAGTTGCGGTTTTGTTTCTTCCATACATAAGATAAAAATAACGCTTTTCAAGGCGTACTGTCATTTATTTTATACGTGCAATCTGTAGGTTAACTTTACGCAGAAGACATACAGTGATCATCGCCTAAAATACAATAACGCTTTCCGGGTATTGATTGGGGTGCCGCGTTTCTAGGTACATCCCCACGCGCTTCTACTATGTTCGTGGAGGCTCACGTAGATGGTTTCACCGCCATAATGCGTAAATGTTGTGCTTCACAACTCAAGGGCATTCGCGACATTCCCAACAGTATCTTGCGCGTGTTGGCAGACCGTTGGGACTCGCCGATGCTTGCTCGTTGGATACGGCTGCACGCAGTCAAGTAATCATCTTGCGGGCAGCGGCGGGTGCCATGTTTGCTTGTGTGCTTTTTCTGTTTGTCTGTGTTTTATGTTTTATGTTAAATTGTCAATTACTAACCTTAGTTATAAGCTCAAAAATGTTACTAACCTATGTATATGGATCATGATGTCCAAAATAAACATTTATTGTTAATATATACTACGTATTGACTTTTATTTGTTTATTAAGTAAGTTAAATTTATGATAGAGGTACATTTTTATAGATAATAGCAAATGTATAAAAAGTGAGTTAAATTAGAATACAACAATTTATTAACTATTTTCGGGAATAATGTTAAATAATTATTACCCCTTTCTTATGATCAATGAAATACATATTTTACTTGAAGAAGGTTGGTAGCAAGTCATACTAATTCCAAAAATTAAAAGGCATATAATAGGCTGCATAAATATTACTTCATCGATATGTAGCGTGCAAGTACATTACCAGTGTCACATAAGATACTCCATAACTTAACAGCCAGCCGTGGAGCCTGTCATATATCAGGGTCTACGGTTGACATATTTTGCCATCTTATAAACATGCACTCTCGGCGTGCAAAATCATTGCATATGAGTTTGAAATTTTGACTTTTTAAACTATAAAATTTAGTTTATTTCTTTATTGTATACGTAGTTAATAAGTTCTAAAATAAAAACAAAAATATCTGTTATTTAGTGAGGACACTTAAAAAGTATTTGATTCTCTACTGGCATTCAAATTGAACATATTTTATTCTTCTGTTCATTTTGGTTTTTTTGATAACATATTTTTTACACTTCAAAAATTCTGATTGTTTGAATCATCTAAGGAGGCCTTTAGCACGGAAACTGGCATAGGAATGCATTGATAATAATAATAATTAAATAAATTTCCAAATTATGAAGTTCTGAATAACTATCATAACTTCTGAAGTCGATGCTGAGGCATAGCGAGGTGAAGTAGAAAAATTAAAGCCCCTCAGTCGGTTTCCACTTTTTTATAGCATTAGGGTGACAAACGTGCACACAGTCCACCTGATGTTAAGTGGATGATGTGGCCCATAGACATCTACATCTATCTTCTATTAAAAATCAAAATTCAGATGCGTTGCCAGCTCTGAGGGCTCAGATGGAATGCCCCGTTTCCAGTAAAAAGGGTCTTTTCGTTAAAAGTTGTTATTTCATAAAATTTGGTAACATTTACCTTTGATGTTTTTATATATATATATATATATTTTTTTTTTTAATATATATATGAAAAGGGCCAGGTTCAGTACCAGAGACTACATAGAGGGTTCTATTTCCCGCTGTCTTCTCTTACGACCCCCACAGGATGATGTGGATTATAAGCTTTTACACGGCAATATTGTAGAAAATAGTTAACCATAATTTATTATATATCTATACAAATAAATAAAATAAATATGTCTGTTTGTAATGTCAAAATAACAGTTTTTACTAAATACATATGATAGCATATGCGATACTTATAACGAAAAATTAATTTTTAAATATTTGTCTCTCTGTTTATTCCGGCTAATCTCCAAAACTGCCGGACCGATTTTGACGAAACTTTTAATTGAAGATTATATTTATAAGAAAAACTTAGGATACTTTTCATTTTAGATAAATAACTAGGATTCCGCGCAAAAATTTTAACTCATGAAATCTAATCGTAAAAAAATCCACGCGGTCCAAGTCGCGGGGAAAAACTAGTTAAAGAATAAATTTGGCTTAACGGTAATGGAAAATCATGATGACAAAACCCAGATATGGTAGCTATTATAATGTTTTTTCACTTCCCGTGTTGACCAGAAAACATTTTCAAAATGCATGAAATCCGAACATTCTATTAATGAAAGTATTTTACGCAATAAATGAAAAAAAAATGCCTTTGTTACAGAAGGTGTTTGTAATTTTTCTCTGTTTATATATTATCTATATAATATAAAATTCCTTCTACATTCTGAATTCAGTTGAATGCGACGGGAATATTGCAAAACGCTGACTTTCTAATTAAGCTACCCTGAGTTACGGGCGCCAATGTGACGCCGGATCAGGCATGCAGCATGCATCGGAAGTAATACCTGTATGGAAAGGATCGTTCTAAAACGAACTTTATCACAACTATGTAAATGTGTATTTCGCATCTGGAGTTATTTACTGTGTCTAAGTGATTTACAGGTGGAAGAGATTTATGTCGAAGCATGCGAGCAAAAACTTTAAATAAATTAATTAGTGAGTCACTTGGCGTTGAATTGCTCTAGTTAGAGAATGTTTGTTTTGCTAACATGCATTTAGATAGCCAGGCACTCTTAGAATGCTATAGAAATTTGTCAAAAGTTTTATTTCTGCTTAACTACCTATTTATTATTATAGGGATATATTAGAGGGAGTAAAAGCTAGGAGATAGGTACATTAGGGCAGTATTATTTGTAAAAAGCATAATTACAGCGCTTCACAAGTTCACTAGTGAATACAGGCATGCCAAAAAGTACGGTCATGAGCCACCTGCATTAACCGAATTCCTGCATCTCTTACCAGTCTGTCATAAAGTAAGTAAAAGTAAAGTTACAGCCTATATACGTCCCACTGCTGGGCTCAGGCCTCCCCTCATTTCTGAGAGGGTTTAGGGCAAGGAAGTGTCCGAAGCGCTGCCCAAATGCGTGTTGACGAACTTCACATGTCTTCGAAATATTTTTTTTTCTTATTCCTCAGACATGCAGGTTTCCTCACGATGTTTTCCTTCACCGCCGAGCACTTAAAATTGCAATTAACAATTTCATTGGTGCCGGCGGGGATCGAACCCGAGTTACTCGCGTTCTGTTATATTTAGAGCGAGCGTTAACCACTGAGCTACCACGGCTCTAGTCTGTCATAAATAGGTAGTTACTCCATCTAGTGGGGATACCCGCCCCTATATTTAGTTTTCCGGTATAAGACTAACAATCGAGAACCTTTCTTACCCGTTGGTCGTTGTTTCTTCGGGCTATATGGCCGGCCCATTGCCAAATCAGTTTACTGATTGGTTGGCTACATCGGTTACACTGGTTATTACGAATATTCTAATTTCAATGTCTATCACGCAGAGCAACTGCGAGCATAGCTCCCTCTATAGCTCACTAAGCTACTTGGAGCTTTTTCATTCGGTCACCAGGAGAGGACTACTTTTCAGAACCATACTGAGGATATACAAGAAATGGGCACTAAGGTTTTCAACTCTTGAAGAACCTGTACGTGACGAGATGTGTCTTATTCGTAAATATATAAAGCGTTGTTAATCCTTATTAATATTTTTAATGCCTATGATAAAAAAAAAAACTATAATATTATTGTGTGAAGAAAAAATTTTGTACTCCTTTTAGTTAAATTTTATATAGATCAGGAGAGCAGAAAGATTAAATTTGTATATGTGTTACAAATAAATAAAATAAAATATTACTCACCTATAAAGGTGAGGGGAACTAGTAAGCGGCTCACCTGATGGTAAGTGTTAACCATCGCCCATGAACAACACCAGGGGTATTGCAGGTACGGCGGACTTTTAAAAAAAGAGTAGGTAGGCTCCTTTTTTCAAGGCTTGCCTAAGTCGTATCGGCAGACGGAGTACTCACGTTCACTAACAGTAGGGTAGCTTGAGTGTGGATTCTCAGTGAGGGATACTTCATTGTCAGGAGTGTCGGTATTCTCCTAGTGTAGACTCTGATTTGATTCTGCTACCATGTTAAAAGAGTGGAGGGGGTTGGAACACCGGACACTTGCACTTACCAGGCGAAACGCAGAAGTAAAGCTTCTACTTCACGCTGGTATTTTGTGAGGTCGGGGTTCAGCCGGCTCATTCGTTCGACAGCATAATCTGCCGAGTGGCTTTAATATTGTTAAGACATACATTGTTAACCGAATAAAACTACTTTTATTGAATAAACAATGTATTTTCTTTTCGGATTTAATCGTGTTTAATTTGCTTAATTTCAAATCCGATATTTTAGGTGCTTTCCAGCAGCCATAGTGACGGGACACTGAGGTGATTGACGTTCCGATATCAGAGTTAAACCGGAATAACTTCAGCTTTTTAATTATTATTATTATATTTGGTCTGATATACGCAGAATGAACTTACTGTGTTTTGAAGTCTCGCAGTGCTATGCTTGGGTTTAGTTTTAATTTTATTAATTGCAGAATCCCAAGCAGGTGGTAGCACCCAGCTTCCTTCTCTACTGAAATTGGGATGTTTTTATAATTTTTTTTTATAGAAGAGGGGGGCAAACGAGCATGTGGTTCACCTGATGTTAAGTGACTACCGCCGCCCATGATCAACCGCAACACCAGGGGAATTGCAGGTGCGTTGCCGGCCCTTTAGAAAGGAGTAAGCTCTTTTCTTGAAGGTCCCCAGGTCGTATCGGTCCGGAAAAATCACCGGTGGTAAATTATTCCACAGAGAGGTTGTACGCGGAAGAAAACTCCTTTTGAAACGTACAGTGGTGGACCGCCAAGCATCCAGATGGTGTGGATGGTATCGGGACGATTCACGAAATTTGGCGGCTGGGATTAATCCGAACAATTCCTCAGAGCATTCCCCGTGATAGATGCGATAAAATACGCAGAGATGCAACATCTCTTCGCAGCGCCAGTGAGTCGAGCCGATCGGAAAGCACTCGGTCGTCGACGATTCGAGCCGCTCTGCGCTGGATGCGGTCAAGTGGAAGGAGCTGGTACTGGGGAGCCCCAGCCCAGAGATGGGAACAGTATTCCATGAGCGGCCGAACCTGCGCCTTGTAAAGTTGCAGGCGGTGTGCCGGCATGAAATACTGTCCCGCTCTGCTGAGCACGCCAAGCTTTTTAGAGGCCAATTTGGCCTTCCCTTCCAAGTGACCACGAAACTGCACGTCACTCGATATGTCGACGCCGAGGATTCCGATACTGGCTGAGGCAACAAGGGGAGTGCCTTGAAACTGAGGGGATACGATAAAGGGGTTCTTTTTAGCGGTTAACGCGCAAACTTGTGTCTTCTGGGGGTTAAACTGGACTAGATTTAGTCGCCCCCAATCCGAGACTCTGTCCAGCAGAGACTCGACTTCAGACACAAGTTTGTCCCGGCACTCAGAGACGTTTTCCCGAGAAATATTGGCTCGGCCGGTGTAAAGAGCATCACCAGTGCTGTCATCTGCATAGCAATGAATGCTACGGGTTTGCAACATATCATTGATATGCAGAAGAAACAGCGTTGGCGATAGCACGCAGCCCTGTGGAACACCAGCATTAATAAGCTTGCAATCGGAGCTTGCACCGTCTACAACGACCTTGATGCTCCAATCTGCAAGAAAACTGGTGATCCAATCGCACAATTTCTCGGGAAGCCCATAGGAAGGGAGCTTCGAAAGAAGCGCTTTGTGCCAAACCCGATCGAAGGCCTTCGCAATGTCCAAACTAACGGCCAATGCCTCCCCCTTGGACTCTACTGCTTCCGCCCATCTGTGAGTTAGGTAGACCAGAAGATCACCAGCTGACCTACCACGGCGAAAACCGTATTGGCGGTCACTAATCAGCTGGTGATCCTTAAGGTACCTCATGAGCTGGCAGTTTACAATGGACTCCATTGTTTTGGAGAACAAGGAGGTGATGGCGATAGGCCGGTAGTTGGACGGGTCTGAGCGGTCGCCTTTTTTAGGGATCGGGTGGACGAAAGCCGTCTTCCATGATCTTGGGACTACGCCTAGGGAGTAGGAGTACCGGAAAAGACGCGTTAAAACCGGTGCCAACTCTGGAGCACACGTCCTCAGCACAATTGGGGGGATTCCATCAGACCCACTCGACTTATAGATGTCCAGGGAGAGGAGTGCGAACAACAACAGTTGCGAACCGAGCGCTGAGTGAACTGCACTTCCGGCATGGAGCACTCACACCGCGGGATGGTCGGCGGCGTACTCCCCCCGTCATCGAGAGTCGAGTTAGACGCAAAGAAAGAGCCTAGAAGATCGGCTTTCTCCTTTGCGGTGTGGGCCAGTGAGTCGTCCTCCCTGTGCAGAGATGGAAGAGATGGCTGACAGAAATTCCCCTGGACAGCCTTGGCGAGAGACCAGAATGCACGGGTTCCAGAAGGAAGACGAACTAGTCTCTCGCCAATTCTGCCTATGTGCTCTGACTTTGCCTTGGCAATGACTCTTTTGAAGGACCTAGAGGCGGAATTATACTTCTTTATTAGAGCGCTGGTGTTTACATCCCTGGACGCTGAAGCGTCAGCCCAGGCTCGGTAGCACTCCTGCTTATGCATGATGCTATTTTATAGGAGCGACCAAACCATGGCTGAGATTTGCCTCCAATGGGCACCACAGAGGAAGGAATAAAAAGTTCCATACCCTGAAGTACCACATCAGCGACAGAATCCGCAACAACGTTGGGATCATCCGGCGAGAAGCAAACCCGCCCCCCAAGGGTAGGATGCAAAGAAAGACCGCATCCCATCCCAATCGGCTGACCTATAGTGCCAAACACGGCGGCAGCCTGCGGAATGAAACCGCGATTTCAGCGTGAGTGGCACCACACTCCGGACAAGACAATGGTCCGAGGAGCCTAAAGGGGGCGTCGACGGAAATCTGATATCCGTCCGGGTGAGAGGTCAGCAGAAGGTCCAACAGGGAAGGTGCATGATCCTCCACATCTGGAATCCGCGTAGGCGAAGTAACCAGTTGTGTCAGACCATATGCCAAGGCAAAATCATGAACAGATCTCCCCGCATGATCGGTTAAACGTGAACCGAGCCATTCGGCGTGATGGGCGTTAAAGTCGCCGAGGATCACGATCTCTGCGGAGGGGATCTGCTGTAGCAACGAATCTGCAGCCATTTGGACGTGGTCGAAGAGTCGGTCTGTTTCGGCATTACCGCTATGGGACCTATAGAGGCACCCGTAGATGCGCGGATGGTCGTCGCTGTCTACGCGTAGCCAAAGGATGGACAGGTCCGAACCTTCAAGTCTGCCGAGGCGTCGAGAACAGATGTCCTCTCTGACGTAAACGCAAACTCCAGCCCGAGGCACAAAGGAGTGTTCCAGTTTGTACCCCGGGCAGGAGAGATACGAGACATCAGCCGGAGAGGATACCTGCGTCTCGGTCAGAAAGAGCAGAGCCGGCCGCGCCGTCTCGAGATGGTAGTGGACGGCGTTTAGGTTAGAGTGAAGTCCCCTGATATTGCAGAAATTCACGGACAGCGTGGCAGGGGTCGCCTTGGTCTTGTTGCTCCGTTTGCCCCGAGCAGTTTTAGTCTTGAGCGGAATATTGCCCCCCCCCCCAGAATACGCGGGGCAGCCTGAGCACCCACGCTCAGAAGTGGAGAAACATGGTCGTGGATGCTCAGCGAGGGATTCTCCAGGGGTGCTGGTACCCTCCTGGGGTAGTCTATCATTTAATTCCGCTACCATGTTGATGGGGGGGGGGGGATTTGGGCCTCCGGCCACCTGCACTCACCAGACGAAACGCGGAAGCAGAGCTTCCACTTCACGCCGGTATTCTGTGAGGTCGTGGTACCACCCCGGTTTGAGCCGGCCCATACGTGCGACAGCAAAGCTGCCGCGTGGCTCTACCACTGTATAAATTTCAGCTTTACATATCATCCTTGGCAGGAATCCATCCGTCTAGGATATGATCACATATTGTAGACTTCCCGGTGGTCGTCGATAATACGGGATCGAAGCCCGCTGGCTTGGATGAGATAATGCTCCCTATACTGTCTGTAAGGCATGTCAATCGTATCACCAAGCTCGACCGTGAAAGGAACATGCTCACAAAAACACCAGTATGAAATGGCAACGTTATTCTTCTGTGTCTTGTATGGTGCTTGATAAGAACCGGAGAACCATTTTTCCGGTAACGAGGCATTCCACCTTAGTCTTCAGGGTAGCGCAGCGGCATGATATAGGTTGTTGTTACCTGGGGTTGCCAGAACTAAAACGACTCTCATCTCCCCCACATTTTTGCAAGTATGTTAAATAATATAAAATCTGTTATTTACTTTGGAAATCATTTACTCTGAATGACTTTTAAAGTATATGAATAAAAAATATAGTGTATTTAATATACTTATTCCTTAACATTTTGTGTGCGAATTACCTCTAATTTCAAAACTTTCAATGTAACAGTTGTCTTTGAACATAAATCTTTAGTATTGAGTACACATATGATTTATTTTGATTGTTGCCAAAGAATTTCTAAATGTTACTAACATTTAGAAATTCTTAAAGTTGTGAACTTTGTTTGACTGTGGACTTTCAAGAGCTTTTGTTTTTGTTTCTGTGAAGTGTATAAGGCAAAAGGTAGTAATAGAAAAACGTGCAATTGAAAGTGAACTGCAGCTTGCTTAATATGCAAAGCTAAGTATCCGATAAATGAAGATTAAATTTAGAGTACTAGGCAATCACTAGTTTAAAAAAATATTTTTAAAACAAAATTTGTGTATTCATTAGTGCATTCGTGTATCCATAATTGAAAGAGATGCGTAATAAAAAACGCGGTGTGCGTATATTCTCGCACACTGTACGGCAACGGCTCTCATATTTACACAGATCATTCACTTTACTGCGCCTAAATGAAAGTTCGTTCCCTATCAGACAACTTTTTGCTGTTTTAATACGTCTGCTTCCCCCGATAAATAGCGACCTTTGTTAGGGGTTGTAGTTACGAATGTTTATGGTAGTCTTTCAGTTACTTCACTACCTGGGTTGTTTCAGAGATTATTTTCCGTGTTCTATTACTACGCTGTCGTAGATTAATATTATTTGAAATATATTTATATTTCATTCATTATTTCATAACATCCTAACAACTCCTCTGCTAAATATATGCTACCCCATTAACTGCCTCATATGGTAATATTTGACTGTATCAATGGTCTTACTGATCATGAGGTCACGCGTTCAAATCCAGTTGTACTTTTTTTTTCATAAAATAAACATTACAAAAATGTTATTCTAATATATGTAGATACTGATTGCACAAAATTAATCGGTAATAATTAACATTAAAGTTTGGTATTTAAGTTTATTATACGGGGTACGCCTGAGAAACTTACTTATTTGAAAAAACTCCCGAGCGGTGATTTGTGAGGGTAGAGGAGAGAGAGGTGGTGCATCTGGAGTGGGAAGTACCCAAGTTTGTTTCCCCCTCTAGTCAGTTGCCATCATGCTCTGGCCTAGAGAGTAGCGCGCGTTCGCCGTCGAGAGCTTCTTTTCTAACGGTCGCTCACTTGTTGCTACGCAACGTGCCTTCCGCACTCCTTTTGAAATTCCTCCTCACGGACTCGTTCCTGGCCGTAATTCTAATCTGTCGTGGGTTCACTCATATCCGGAGTGTGGAAGTGTCGCCAAACTCAGGAATGGACATCAACGGACCACCAGAACTCCGGAAAATATCGAAAGAGTGAAGCAGTCAATTTTGCGTTCTTCCCGGCATTCGGCTCGCAAACATGCAGCTGCTCTGGGAATAAATTGGCTATTGTGCAGGAATTAACTAAAGGCTGCCCGTCAAAATGCATGGGAAGTGCTGCTTGACAACCTGCCTCAAGATGCGGTCGTTTTTTTCAGTGACGGTGCTCACTTTCACATTTCCGGCTGCGTCAACAAACAAATCATGCGTTATGGGTGTGGTGGAAATCCGTGTGAACTTCACCAGAAGCTACTTCATTGTGAACGAGTTACTGTCTGGTGTGCGATATCGGTAATAGGAATAATTGGTCCTTAGTTTTTTTGGAGAAAACGGACGCGCAGTTACCGTAAATGCAGCTCGTTACAGGAACATGATCGTGGAATTTTTTCTTCCAAGCCTCGAAGAAATGAACGTTAGGGACGTGTCGTTTTAGCAAGATGAAGCCACAGCACACGCAGCACGAGCCCCAATGGATTTGTTGCGACAAATTTCCCCCTACCGCCTCATCTCTTTCAGAGGCGATCTCCCATGGCCGGCACGCTCTCCAGATTTGGCTCCATGTGATTTTTATTTATGAGGTTATTTGAAATCCCTGGTTTATGTCGATCGACCACGGGCCATAGTTCACCTCAAGAACAACATTGGTGACGCCATTGCCAACATACCGATTGATATGCTGCGAAGAGTGGAGACGAACTTCATAAATTGACTTAATCAGTGTATGCACAATGAGGGTCACCATTAACCGATTTCATTCTTAACACTGTATGAATAAAAAACTTGGGATATTGTATTCTTAAATAAAAAAAGAAATAAAACAATAACTGAAGTACTTTTGTTTTTATTGACCTTTCAAATAAGTAAGTTTCTCTGGCGCACCCTGTATTATATTAATTCTAAACTAAAGGCAAAATTAAATTAAGTCTAAATGTTATTGGTTTTCTCTGTCAAAGAATTTTCAGTAGCAGACCGGAGTCAAGAAGTAGACAATGTTTCACCTCAGTGCCTTTGTAAGTCGTTATTCCTGCATCTGATCTTCTCTACAGTCATGTTGGATTGCTGTCCAACTTCTCAAGTATTGTATTCTCTCTCTAAGTCTTTCGTATTATGAGAGTGACGGAACAAATTGTACAAATGTTTTTGCCCATACTCGTACTATAATCATGTTGTGCGGCGATGGCTAGTCTCTATAGAGACTACCTGCCGTGATCGAAATTCAGTCTCGAGGACATTATTTGTCATAATTGCGAATCTTTGAAGGCGGATTAGCAATCGAATTTTTGACTAAGTTGTTATGCGTGGTAGAGCCATGCTGCAGTTATATTAGTAGCATAGGGGAAGGACCACGCTCTCACAGAATACCAGCGTAAAATAGTAGTAGATTAATGCTGCTTTTTCGTATAGTTAATTTAGATAACCCATTTTACTGGAAACGAGGTATTCCATCTTAGACCTCACTGATAATAACACATTCGCATTTTGATTCTTACTTGAGGGTAGCTGAAGATGTTCGTGCGGCATATCATCCACTTTAGATTGGTACACTGTTTGCTCGGCTGTCGTCGTTACCTAAATTGAATTACAAAAATATATCCTAATACGTAAACACACAATAGACTACTACTATCGTGCAGTTGTTAGCTGCTTGCCTTCTAGCACGAAAGGGAAAACTCTACCTGGTAAGTACCACGCTTTCACAGAATATATTCTACAGAATAATTTCACAATGTTAATCATGGTGTAGTGTTTTGTATGGTGAGTGTATAGAGTATCGGAGACCCTTTTTACTGGAAAGGAGGCATTCCATCTTAGTCCTCACGGGTGACAACGCATCTGCATTTTGATTTGTACTCGAGGATAGAAGTAGATGTCTATGGGCCACAGCAACTACTTACCATCAGGTGGACTGTGTTCGTTTTCACCAAATATAGTAGTAGTAAGTATAAAAAAATGAAGATGTAAATGCTGATTGCCTCTTACTACACTCACAGGACCATAATATGTGGTAGTAGATAGTATAAGACCCACTACATTATATATGGGAAAATAAAAAAAAAATTTGAAAAAAAAGGAATACCGTCCTTAAAATATGATTAATAATTTTTAACAGCAAATACCGCCAAAGCAAAATTCAGTAATGATAATTTCAAGGTGTAGGCTTTGAACCAAAACGGGCCATAAAACAATAATCCAGAGGCCAATCTATGACGACGGCTGCCTCGGATGTCACTCCTAAATTCTTAATACCTCACGTAACTTTCAAGATTAGGGAAGGGGAAGAAACTGCACTTAACTTTTATTGTCGATGCCTTGAGTCTGTTGCGACGAGCTTCTCGATCGATGTAGGGAGTAAACGTGTATTGCTTGCGGAAAAATATACGAGCCGCTTAGATAAGTGAATGTAGTTTACAAAATTACTGTGAAAACATATTTAATATCATATAGAAGTTCGTAATATAATTGACTTTTCATCAGTATAATAGAATAGTAATCGTTTTATCCGATTTAAAAAAGAGACTGTTTTTATTTGTATGAATGTTACGAGATATCTTTACCAATTGTGAACTTAATGGAGCAGGCATATACCGTGAGGAGAGATGAGACTACAATTTAAGTAAAAAAAAATACGAAAAAAATATATCTTAATTGAGCAGTGCGATTTCTCTACCATATCTATTTATGCTCATTCTGCATAGATGGGACTAAATTAATAATTATAACTGCAGATATCCCGAGCTAACTTGACATGAGGACGTCAAACATAGTCACGGGGGGAACCTAGGCCTAAAAAATTAGTTTTAAAAACTTTGCTGATGCCGATACCATTACATCTAGAATTACTGCTGGACATTACTCCCCCCCCATAAATTGTCTCGTAGATAAGTGAATACAATGCAATGAGTGAGTACTATTTGCCATAGATGCCACGCCTTACAGGCGGGTTGGCAACTGCGGTGTGTTCTTTAATTTGTTATGACGCTGCTACTCATGTCTTGGTTTGTTTCCCTATGCCACCTTTTGCGACTCCCACGGGACAATGTGGATTACCGCCTAACCCGCTGTAAAAATAATCACGACATGTATTCTTCCCTGTAGTAAACATACTTTTTCGTGTCATTTACTGTCGAAACGGCTGGATGTTGGGACTCTTGGACCAAATACCTTCTGCCAGGCTTTTTTATATCGTTGAAACGGCTAGTGGTTAAAAATTCTAGGGTGGCAGCCTCGCACCATCTAGCGGAGTGTAGGGCGGCCCCCACTTCATGGAGTGACGAACTGGTAAAAATATGCAGGAAGTCGATGGATGCAGGAGTAACTCTGTATTGAAGAAGGCTGAATTTTTGAGTGCTGTATGTACTATTTTGCAGTGTACCAATAAGTCTAGTAATTATTTAATCAATAAAATATTTGATTGAATTATATATTGAGCATAAAACATTCTGTTTGATCCAAAAATTATGACATTCCGGAAAATAAAATTAAACATCATATTATTTGTGAAATTTAAAGTGTTATTTTTATGAAAAACATATTTACAACTACAATTTGTTAAAATATTGGATATCCTTACTTATCAAGTTATTTTATCAACATTCGTATGAAATTAAATATAAGTAAGCTTGTAAATATAATAAAATAAAGTAAAATCATATATTAAAATGAGTAAGTACGCCAAACTGATCATGAAACGTGAATATATTTTATAAGTCTGCTTATAAATTAACAATTTCAGCATTAATTATCTCGCATGTCTCTCGTTCGCCAGTATTTAATCCTATTCAAGGGTTGCGAGGCAAGAGTACGAGTAACTAAGCCGATTACAATATTCGACTATGAGGCCTCTAACAACGCGCCCGAGCGACTTGTTAGCGAGACTAGATTCAAGTTTGTCTTGTTATAACTCACTAACTTCGAGGCTTAAGTATGACATACCCTACTACAAACTAAGCAGGTTTTAAACTTAACATTGGATTTTATATACTATTTGAAATCTCGGAAGTTAAACAGAATGTGTAGTTACACTAGCTTGGGCTAACGATGTCGTTTATTAAGGAGTAATTGCTATAGTTTGTTCAATTTGAGCTTGTGGAACATTTGATATTATAATAATACTTTTTTACTGAGTTAAGCCCTCCTACGTGTGAAAAGAGGACTGCGCCCAGCTTTGGAATTTTTAATCATGTGCCAAAAAATTTTCACCAGCCTCTGATAGTCCACTGCTTTACCATTGTGGGGAGGACAAGCTCACCAGGCAGGTTGTCGATTGCTGTAGATGTCTCATGGGCCATATAATCCACTTTAGAATAGTAGACTGTGTGATCGGTTATCGCCCTTATCTATAAATAAATGAATTACAAATATATCCTAATACGTAAAAATACAATAGACTACTACTATGGTGCAGTTGTTAGCTGATTGTATTGAAGCACGAAAGGGCAAACTACCTGGGAAGTACCTCGCTTTCATAGAAAATATTCTACAGAATAATTTCACAGTGTTAAGCAGCTGTTTTGTGTGGTGAACGAAAACTGGAGTCCTTTTTATAGAAATAAGGGTGCTAATTGAGTACACAGTCCACCTCCACCTCATAGTGAATGGATGTTTTGGCCCATAGTTGTATAATAAATAAGCCACAGTACACATTTATGCTGTAATAAGAATCAATATACTGATGCGTTAATGATGATCCTTGAGTACTAACGAGTAACAAGGACATTTTGTTTGATTATCTGTTTAGGCTTTATTTTTTTTTATTGTTTAGGGTGACAAACGAGCACACAGTCCACCTTGATGGTAAGAGGTTGCTGTGAACATTAGACATCTACATCTGTCCTCGATTACGAATCAAGGTGCAGATGCGTTGTCACCCATGAGGACTAAGATGGAATGCCTCGTTTCCAGTAAAAAGGGTCTCCGGATCTCTACACTCACCACACAAAACACAATAGCATTAAGCTACCAATTGACGCTGGTATTCTGTGAGAGCGTGGTCCCTCCCCGGTCGAGCCGACCCATTCGTGCTATAACTATACTACTAATATAACAGCAGCATGGCTCTACCACGAGATTCTCGTCATACGGAATGGTAAGAACGAAAAAAAATATTCTTGACTGTGCACGGTCCTTTAGTACAATGTCTGTCAATGAATAGTCCTGTCTGTGATGATGGCCCACTACCAATAGAGGTTGGCGCAATCATTTTCGAGTGTTTGATAGTATTTATATGAGGCAGTTTTTCTGCGGAACCGTATTTCAGGGCGAGCTCCTGGTGTAGATTCTTGGCTGGTAGATAACCCAATTTGGCTTCAATATTATTATTATTATATTTTTCGCTGATATTCTATATAATCATGGTCTTCTCCTGTCGATGAACCCTGTAGTAGGTGTAATTAAATCAAGCTGCAGCGTGACTCTGCTATCTTTTCTCTTAAATGCAACTAGTTAATCAGGGGTCAGGGCCGTATTAAAGTGCGATGTGTAAGTATAAGCACGTAACCTAGCTTCTCGCTATTGTTGAGCGAAATATTACTAAAACAGGGAGAGTAACAAAACGACGTATGTCCAATATTGAAGACATCTCAGCTGGCACTAGCTGAGGTGTCTAGGGGCGCTTTAACTAACTAACTGACTTTTACAGCCTATTAAAATAAATTGGTGAACACAATTGCTTCATAGAGGTAACACTTACCTTAGTTGCAATACTTGGCTAGTGGGTTCACAATTAATATTTTTGAATAATAAAAATGAATAAATAAAATTTTCTGTTTACTTGACCTAAAAATAATATTTTGATTAATTGATTACTGATTCAGGATTGTAATGAAGATATTTTTAATTGTAACCATTTTCAAATATCGTATAATTTGGTCTGTAAGCCTCAAGACCTCTTAGCGTTTACGGCCTTCAACGTCAAATCGATCGTTGCTTTCAAATAGTTCATTACTGGCGTGACCTTTACCTTCTAATCTCAATACATTCACTGGTATTTAAGTTTTATAATGACTTCTTAACTAATTAACTTTAGCAATTTTCAGTAGTAGAGCACTCAGCAATCTGATCACTTATGTAATGATACGTCTGACTCTTTCTGTACTTAAAAACTCGTTATCATAATGAAATATGTATAGTGGATTAAAAAATCGTTTCAATACAAAATTTAGGTATTTACTCCGCATAATATGTCATCTTTGTGATTATATAATAAGGCAAGAATTAAAAATAATCTATCCTTTTATTTTGTGAGAATGCAAAGATTCAATACTTTATATACTTTTAATACTATATACTTTTAATTCTGAATATCGTATTCCTGTCACATACTTTGATATCCGCAATCAAGGTAGCTAAAATAAATGTTCTATAAACGAAAAAAATATAAGAAGGTTAAATGAGAAACACTACAAAAAACCGTACGTGTTAACACGATTCTGGAACCCATGTCACGTGGCATCTATTGGATTTGCTTAACAAGATTAGAAAGACGAAAAATATCAGACAATGTACTTGAAAACTTGAACAGCGAGTTCGGATATAGGATTAAATGTATAATAAGACAACTTCAGATCAGTCACTTGATGATGCTACAGTACAGCAATTGAAATACGTTGCAAAATTTCTATATATAAAAATCAATCGCTATCCGTTAGTCTCACTAAAACTCAAAAACTGATTTTTTTGTGTATATACTTTATACGTGGTAGATCCACGCTGCTATATTATGGTTGTAATACGAATGGGTCGACTCGGCCGGGGAAAGACCACGCTCTCACAGCATACCAACCTAAAATAGCAACTTATTACTGCTGTGTTTCGTATGGTGAGTGTAGAGATACGGAGACCCTTTTTTGCTGGGAACGAGGCATTCCATCTTAGTCCTCAGGGGTGACAAAGCATTTGCGTTTTGATTCTTAATCGAGGATAAATGTGGCCCGTAGACATTCTACATGTCTACGAGCCACAGCATTCACTTACCATCAGGTGGACTGTGTGCTCGTTTGTCACCCATGTTCTATAAAAAAAAATTGAATGGATCCTTAAATGGTCGGGATTTAAATTTGGACCATGTAGGTGGCGCTGTTGTCAAGATCCAGAAATCAATAGTGCGAAGCCGGGGTGAATCGATAGTATTTAAAATAAACAACTATAAATGTGATAAGCTCTACGAAAGTTATAACTTTTACTACGATTTACAAACTACCAGTAGAATTTAAAAAATACGTTTGCTATGTCGCTACACAGCTGATCAAATGGTTTATCGAAAATTTCGATGATTTTTTTTTTGGTATGAAAAGGTGACAAGCGAGCACACAGTCCACCTGATGGTACGTGGTTGCTGTCGCCCATACACATCTACATCTATCCTCGTTTGCGAATCATAATGCAGATACGTTGTCAGCCTCGAGGACTAAGATAAAATGCCTCTTTTCCAGTAAAAAGGGTCTCCGGTTCTCTACACTCACCATACGAAACACAGCAGCATTAAGCTGCTATTTGATGCTGGTATTCTGTGAGACCGTGGTCCTTCCCCGGTCGAGCCGACCCATTCGTGCTACAACTATACAAATAATATAGCTGCAGCATGGCTCTACCACGTTAAATTGCTATTGGTAGATTTTTCATTAGTTTATTTACCGCGGAACTAAAATTGATGAATTGAATTTAAATATACTAGAGTAAGAGCCGTTGTAGCTCAGATGGTTAACGCTCGCTGTAAATATAACAGAACGCGAGTAACCCGGGTTCGAACCCCGCCGGCACCAATGAAATTGTTAATTGCAATTTTAAGTGCTGATTTACCACGTGCTCGGCGGCGAAGGAAAACATCGTGAGGAAACCTGCATGTCTGAGGAATAAGAAAAAAAATATTTCGAAGACATGTGAAGTTCGCCAACACGCATTGGGGCAGCGCGGCGGACACTACCTTGCCCTAAAACCCCCTCAGAAATGAGGGGAGGCCTGTGCCCAGCAGTGGGACGTATATAGGCTGTAACTTTACTTTACTTTACTTTTTATACTAGAGTAGTACAATCATAATATTAGCACAATTTTTTTAAATTTATATTTATTCGTCGACGAGTAAAACAATTTTATTTATTTAAGGCAAACTCAAAATAGGAAATAAAAGTAACGAAATAACAGTAAGTTGAGATTCCACGTAACAACCTTCGATTTGAGCAAGCTTAGTACAGAAATTCAAAAACAAACGGAATATATGGCGTGGGGGCGCTATAACAGGTAGAGGTGAGATTAGGGTTTTAACTTTTGTTTAAATGGAATGTAATCCATTTATAAACATAATTTTCGTAGGCTTACCTAATGGTTCTATACTTAAAGGTTCTGTTTTTATAATGTGTATTTTATTAGTTGGGATAATAACTCGATTAATATTAAAATAAATGCGTAATCTTCATTATCATCATCACAAGTCCACAGATGAGCTTAGGGCTCTCCCATAGTTTGCGACGATGCAAGATCTTCAGCCAAATACATTAGGATTTGACTCCCTGCATTATTCATCAGGTAGTCAATCCATCTAGACACTGTCTAACTCTAAGCTGGGGAGCAAGCTTGACTGTTTTTTCGAGCTATACGGTAAACCAACTATTTAGCCAGATCAGTTATACCCTACTTGTAGGGGCAAAAATGGGCTATGTCGGTCCAGCACCGACTTAAACCAAAGGCAGGAGCATGCGCCCGCCAAATCCCGAGCGGCCGCATGCGACCGCATCCACTCGCAGCAATTAAAACCATTAAAACTTATATTTAGAGATTACGTTTCTATGAAGAAGTTGGGTATTATGAAATCTTTACAAAATTCTCTATATAAAAGTCAGGTTTTACTTCATTACCAAAAGACTATTGTATTTTGATAACAAAAATAAAACATACCAAGCGAATGTCGGCTGCGTGAAAATCACAATTATTTCAATATATATTGCTCGAAACTATTTAAGTAAAAACATAAATTATATTCAAACAAAAAATTTCATCACAATTTTATAATAAAACACTATACTAAAACACCAATAAAACACTAGGAAAATCTCAAATTCAACACAATAACATTCACGAGAAAATGGCGTACGAAATGAACATAGATTATAAATATATATCCATACGATAACTTTACTTTTTATTGCAATAGAGAATAGAAAATTTCATATTGATTCTATAATGCTAAACTTCTTCGTAGGAAAGTAGTCTCTCAACATAAATTTTAATGGTTTAAAGTGCTGTGGGTGAGTGCAGTCGAATTCGACTGCTTGAATTTTGATGGAATAGCGCCGCGGTCGGATTCGACCGCTTGGGGACTGAGAGGGTAACCTTCGTGGTTTGCCTCCATCACCTATAGATAGGTCCACGAGAACGCCTTCACATACATTTGCAGTCCCACCAGCGCTAGTAGTGACGCGGTGGCTATAGTGCTAGGAGCAACGTGTACCTGGAAGCAACAGACATTCTGGCCACAGCTTCAGATCTTGTCTATGGCTCGGCCTTTCAAACGCTTTTTGGCCGTTAATGGTAGTAGAACGCTTCTTTATAATACCGATACCCCTCTCTTGCCTAAGTTTTACCTTGGCTGCGGCCGACTAGATGAGATGTAGTCGTAGTCCACCAACGCATCTGAAGGGGGCTCGATAAGCCCAATCGGAGCGGCTGCGTCGGGTAAGTGCTCCCTCGTGTCAGCCATGTGACTTTCAGAGGCGGTTTAATGGTTTTATAATTTAAAACTATGTATTTAACAATAAAAATGACTTTGACAACGTAGCTATGCAATTTTTCGATCAAATGTACTTTGCATTTGCAGCTTGCGTCGAAAAGAATCGTTATCAAATTAATATTGCCACAGATATTTTCGATAGCAAAGCGATTATTACAACGACTTACTGTCACTTTGCATTTGGTGCCCTTAGCGAAGCCAACCAACACGCTCCTCCCAAAGAGAGTATGAACCGCAGTCCACAGCAAAAAAACTAGTGAACCAGTAAAAAAGGGCTTGGCCCCTTGGGTAAGTAACAAAATTAAATCCAAGCTCAAGCAAATACCACTGCAAGACTTCAAGATACTGTAAGCTCGTTCTGCGTAGATCGGACCAACACTGTTGACAAAAAGTCTATATTCTTAACCATAATGTTCTCAGCCCTTATGATGCTCATGCTCCAGTTCACAAGGTTAGTTAGATAACAGAGAGCGGAAGGTAGGTACTGTCTGGACGAAATCATGATTTTCTTCCTTTTACGAGTAAGAGGGAACGTACTTAGAAAATTTGTTGTCTTTTAAAGCAGCAAGAAATAGGTGCAATCAAATGGTACGTGCAGTTAAACGCTGATATTTCTATAATTGTATTAATATCTCTTGGTCTTTGAACAGTTACATTTAATTATGGTTCTTCTCTGATCTTGGACGTAGTCCTACACTGCTGGTCATTTGAGAACGCTCAAGGTCGCTCTGCGAGCTATAGAGAGGGCTATGCTCGGTGTTTCTCTGCGTGATAAACTTAAAAATGAGAATATCTGCAGTAGAACCAGAGTGACCGACATAGCCTAACGGATTAGTAAGCTGAAGTGGCATTGGGCCGGCCGTATAGCTCGAAGAATCGACAACCGATGGAGAAAAAAGTTTCTTGAATGGCAGCCTCGTACCGGTTAGCGGAGTGTAGGGCAACCTCCTACTAGATGGAACGATGACCTGGTAAGACATGCAGGGGAGTCGATGGATGCAGGTGGTTAGGGCCGTGCTTTTGTGACATTCCTTGAGGGAGGCCTATGTTCAGCAGTAGACTTGTCAAGGTATGTAATGATGATGATGAATTCCCATTTCTATCAATATAATGCTTTTACATATTTGTTATTACTTATGCGTTTTAGAGTCCTTCTGTGTTATTGTTTTTGTATCACAGACCTAAGTATCATAAATCCTTAATATGGGACTATATATGATGCAACAATACTTTAGTAGTCAGCCACCTGAACACCTTTTCCATATAATACACAATAATCAGAGTAACGATTTGCTCCTCTTGTGTTACAAATAGTAAAGTTTACGCTAGCTAACTTTTCTAAAGTTGCTCAGCTATTAGTCAACCAAATCTAAGAAATACCTTTTGACGTTTCACATTAATCATTCCGCAATAACTTTGCACAGGCGTACTTACTCGATTTTAAATAACTTTTTGCTTAAATCCGAAGAATTATGAAGTTATCTATATTTTGTTATAACGTGTATAGTTTTTTTTTATCACTAATTTAAATTCGAATCTTTCAAATAAAGCAAACTATTAAAAAAATAGCCAGTATCAACTTTTTTACTTAACGTCGTTTCAATGATATGTGACTATGTACCTTGCCGTTGTGTTTAGATGATTAAAATTCATTATTATGCGTATAATCGGCAAAAATATTCAAATAATCGGTATAAATATTCAAATAATTGAACCATTATTTTTTATAATGTATTTGTTTAAATAAATTTTTATTTAAAAAAAATCCTTAAATTACATGAATCATAAATAAAACATGTTTATTTTTCTTACTTTGTCAACGTAAATTTTTGTAGGCATAAACTCATATACAAGGCTGCGCTAAAAAAACCACTACGTAATTTCAATCTCCCGCCATTTCGGGAGCTTCCTATGCGTAATTTTGTGATTTTGTGTTTGTCTTCTTACTTTGTAACTCGACTTTAACTTTGTGGACTGTTTCTTCTATATTCGTTGAAGGTTTGCCCAATGGGCACATGTGCCCATGTCACGAAGGATGATTAGGCAAAAGTGGTAGAAAAAACAAAAAAATTATGTATGACTTATTTTCAATGAATAAAATATTATTATATTGGTATGATTAGGTAAAAAATAATTGTAATCAACGTAAAAAAATATGTTTTGCAAAAATAGCAAACCATAATTATTAAAATTGACACTGTTTTTCGGATGCAAATTAATATCAACTCAATAAGTTGAAAATATGAAAAACACTGAGTAGTAATAATTTTATTATTACCCAGCAAAATAATATAGATTTTCCTTCAGATAAATCGATTAACAACCTCATTTGGTGAAATTGGTCTAATGGGCTCCTACGGTGAAACATCTGTACAAACAAATATACATGGAATGTGAAGTATTGAATCCTTTCTTTGAATTGCCGTAATCGGTTAAAATATAGCCTATAAGTGACTACCCTTGGTTGTAGCAAGACATTGTAAAGTGATTGTCACATCTTGGCATCACTGGTATGGTAACTTTTCCAAGATTTAAACGACCATGCTAAAAACGAAGTTTTACGTTTGCTAATCATTAAAATTACCTTGTTACAAAGATATCATATAAAATCAACAATATTTCTGGAGCACTGAATAAAAGATTACGTCGCAGGTACGGTATCGCGTTAAAATAAAATGCCAAAATTAATTCTCATGTTACCATATTGAAAACAGTATGTTTCCTAGATTAAACACGAGTATGTTTGCAAAAATAGATCTGCGAGTATGCATCAAAATTTAACGGCAATTAAATAACAGTTGCATATGTGGCCCAAAAAATCGTTTGATGACTCAGATTGGAGCCCGCTCCCTTTGGGACAGAACGGTCAATGATAGAAGCGATTTCACTGTGTAAATAATCCAAAAATAACGAGCTAGCAATTAAATGCAGCTTTGAGACAAACATTGGTGGCACTGAGTGGAAACTCACATCAAAGTAAAAAGAGACGCGCGTGCCATTCATTACAGATAAACCTTGCTTTGAACTTGCCAATAATCTATAGTAAATAAAGTTTAAGTATCTGTCTGTAATATTGCAGTAAAGCTCAGGGGGTTATTTGTATGCTATTAAGCATTTACAATGTTTATTAATGACATACAAATTCAATTAAGTACTTTTAAGATTTGTTTGTTGTTTTGTGGAGGTAAACGAGCATGCGGCTCACCTGATGGTAAGTGGCTACCGTCGCCCATGAATAACTGCAACACCAGGACAAATACAGATGCGTTGCCGGCCTTTTAAAAAAAGAGTAAGCTCTTTTCTTAAAGTTCCCCCAGTCATATCGGCCCGGAAAAATCGCTAGTGATAGTCGATTTCACAAGTAAGTTGTGCCAGGACTGTAAATCGCACAGTGGTGGATCGCCAATCATCAATATGGTATGGATGGTATCTCAGTTTTGTCGCGATGTGCGATGGTGAAATTGAGCGGTTGGAATTAGTCAAGTCCTCTGAGCACTCCCCGTGGTAGATGCAATAAAATACGCAAAATAATTGATTTTAATCAATGAATATATAATAAACAATTAATTTTATGATTAATAATGATTAATTATAAAATTTATTAATTATTTAAAAGTGTCTTTTATCATAGCGTTTTTATGGCATTACAAAATATTAATAAAACATTCCTTAATAAAAAATAGAACTTTAGCGCCATATTCATTAATTGCAATCCCCCTATTCACTTTTATTGATACTCGTAGGACGTGTATTTTAAAGGGTTTATCAGTCGCTTTCAAACTAGCGGGTTTATAATATACTTGTTGTGCTTGTGTACCTAATTTAATAGCAGAAACTATACCGATCCCTTTAGAGAGGAGCTCATCAATTTGTATATAATCGTTGAGCGAAACTCAATTTTAATGTTATTTTTGATTATATTTACTAAAACGACGATTTCAATATCGTATTTAGATTTTTTACGTAGATAATTATTTCTAATTGTCTTTCCCTTTAGAAGTTGGCGTAAAACGTGAAAAAAAAAACAAATGTCAACCATAGTCTTTAAGTTTTAAGGTCCAAAGAAACCGATTTCACTAACGTTTTCAAAAGTTTAAAAATTGGTCTATGTGTTTTTGTTTAATATCTTGAGAAGTAATAATGACATCGTCTTCAAATTAATTTTATTCAGTACGTGATTGCAGAATGAAAAGCTAAAGAAGTTTATTAAAATTGAGTCTGTTTAGTAAAAAAACAGACAGATTTTTTTTATTGAGGAGGAGGCAAGCTAGCAAAAGACTCCCATGAGTGTAAGTGATCACCATCGCCAATGACCATCAGCTACACGTTGGTTTTCTTTGCGAACCTTCGTGGTTGTAATCGAGCACAGCTCATTTGATGGTAAGTAGATGCTGTGGCCTATAAACACCTACATCGATTTATAAAAAATGCGGGTTTGAAGGCTGTCAGTCCTGATTAAAACGGAATGCTTCGTTACAAGTGAAAAGGATCTCCGGATCTCATCACTTACTATACAAAACAAAGCATAAGTTATATGGACGCTGGTAACCCGTGCCAGCCTGATCCTTAAGCGTAGCCCTAAACGTTATTGAGCCAAAATATGCTTGTCTGTCTCTTGTACGTACAACACCTAAAAATATTGCGTCTTGTAGAAGTATTGCGTGACTTATGATAAAAACGGCTTGCGACTTTAAGAATACCAGGACCAAGGAAATAGTACTAGAGGCTTTTCAAATCTACAGCAAGACAAAAGGACTCAATAAACATTAACATTGACGGTAAAAATATTGACTCTGTTCAATCAGTAAAATTTCTAGGAATCCATATTGACATGTATTTTAACTGGAAAAAGGAAATGAAAGCACTAGAATCTACTATCAGTTCAGCATGCTATGCCTTAAGAAGTTTACAAAAAAGAGCGATCCGCACCATGTTACGTATTCCACAAATTGAGTCGTGTAAAGAACATTTTCAAAAACTTGGCATACTTACGGTTCCCTCTCTGTATATCTTAGTTTCACTTACATATTTAGTAAAAAATGTTTACAAATATGAAACAAACGAATAAAGGAAAAGGAGAGAAATGACACATCGAAAAGATTTAAAAACTTCAATTACACGAACATTGAATGTTGTACGCCACAGCACAAGGCATCAAGCCATTGCACTATTTAAATCTTTGCCTATCTCATTTAAAGTTATTTATTACCACCAAAAATTCCAAAATAAACTCAAATCATTATTAATTAAGAAAAGCTACTATTCAGTTGACGAATACCTAAATGACAAAAATAAACTTAATGAATGTAAATTTTTTTTGTTTATGTACTGCTTAATATATTTTAATCTATTATGACATGAACAATATTTATGACATGAAAAGTATTAAATGTATATAAGTATATAGAATGATTGTCAAATGATATTTAAATTTTATTCGATTTTTGTTTTATTTATGTCAATTGCATGTAAACGTAATTTTTGATTTTGATGTATAATTAATTTTCCAATACAACGTAATAATGTTCTATAGAATAAATGACTATGACTATGACTATCACTAATACCAGGTCTATCTAGCGGCCTTCTGTAGAATAGGGCGGGTGTGTCACACCGATAGGAAGCAGGAGCAACTGCTCCTGCTTCCTAGTGGATTTTTTAGATTAAATAATTCGCAAAATTTTTTAGTACCAAAGTGACCAGAAAAAGCTCAGAATACAGAAATGGGAGCACTGTTACTCAATCAGACGGACAAACTAGGCAGGCTGCATAGCTGAAAACGAGACCGTGATATTCCAGAAAAAACCTGCTGTACTAAGTCTAAAGATCCTGCTAGAACCAGAACAAAGAAGACAGATTACGCTCGTGGGCAAAGTTGCAGTATGCTGGTGTGCTTCGTCAAAGTCCTTCTGTTACTGGTGATACTGGCCAGTAATGGAGCCTTTTGGGTCACTGATTATCGGGGTAGGGGCTTTAACAAGCTTTAGTAATCTTATTTTTAAGAGGACGATAATTCGACACGGCCACTTATGGTTAAATTAGTTTTGCATGGGCTTAAATGTTGGCACCCACAGGACGGGATGAATTCACAGCGTAGCGATAGAGAGGCTACGGTTGCGAACATACCTAGATCAATCGTTATCGATGATGGCAACCGCCGTAGGGATTTAGTCGAAAGAAGTTGCTGTTTTTGCCGACACAACTACATTATCACACTTAAAAAAGCTAAAAAAGAAGCCCCAACAACTTGTGTTGTTTTATTTTGTCAATCCACCTGTTAAGCTTGTGTGAGTCAGATCAATGTGACCAAAAAGTTTTTAACATGCATGGGCCTTTTTATAACATAAAATGATAAGGTAGATTGAAAATTCATAAACTATTACGATTGCTAGACTCAAAAATAATGTTAGATAAGGTTTTCTAAAAAGCTTTGTAAATATTAAAGCACTTTCAAAACTATAGTAACCTACAAGTTAACCAATCCCAATCGCCAAGTAACTGGCAGAGCAATTACTTGCTTAGACACTTTTAAATTCCACCAACATTCGGGGAAATAGAAACGTCAAGAGAGACCTAAAGCAAAGCTACGTTGGTTACTCCATGATTTCTCTTTCTTTATTTATATTCATTAAAGATGGGTATTTTATTATATATTTATTGTAAAGCTTGTTAAAAATATTCATAGAAATCTTTAATTAAAACATTTGTTTTTCATAAGGCATTAAAATGTGTCAGTCACTTTTACTTATGTGTTTAACGATGCTAACGTTAAAATTACAGCCTATTAAAGTTCGCTGCTGAACAAAGATCTCCCCCATAGATTGCGTCACCACTGGGACAGCCATTTTCCATAGTTACCGCGCTTGGCAAGCGGGATAGGGTTGGCAGGGAATCAGGTGATGGACAGGAGCGTCTTCATAATAAAAAATACTGCAGTTGCCAACCCACCTTGCCAAGCGAAGCAACTATCCAGCTTATGAGGAAATCTATACTGATGTTCAGCAGTGGACTTTCATAAGTTGTTATGATGATGAGGATGATGATAATGATGAAACTCCCTCTTCAAAACTTATAGAGCACTCCCGTTGACTTAGCATAATAAAATTTGGCAATAAGCTAAGTCTCACTGCACAAGTAAATGTAAAAATCCTAAAATAGCTAATTTGTAGTTGTATCAAATATAAATTATAAATTTACATTTGCAGTTAGAACAATGATAGTAAAGTAGTATAAGATTACATTTCTTTTCACTGCAAAGTGAAGTTTGTTCTTTAATCCAACTGACGGTTACGTTAGAGCAATGTTTGGAGTTTACTTTATCTATAATTGCCGGTATTGATGTACTATCTACATATTAATATTTGCATAATAATTATAAAAAAAAAAATTATGTCTCAAGATGTCTGAAAATATTATCAAAATTCAATTAATTTTAATGGAAAAATCTGCACAAACCTTTATTATTTTACCTTTATTGCGCTCCTTGTTTCATAAAGGCCAAATCGTATATAATAAAGGGACACGATTCCAGTTATATACCATTACACAATGTAGCTGGAACATCGTTAAACGGACCTCGACGAACATGTACGTGGTTGGAATAACTAATACGTGTTGATTAGCTCCCAGGTACAGATACCAGTAGGATAGACACTCCCGTACAGCGTTCAGAATATCTATGGAAATTCACAAACCTCCTGAGAATAAAATATTCTTTCCTATTTATAATTTATTATGTAATATTGCTAATCTATAAAATAAAATTCAAATAATTATAATATGACGTAATTTATCGTAGTACTACTACTATGGTCTCGTGTTCTCATATAAGCGCGGTGTATTTCATTTCAATATTAATCAAATATAAAATAAAGAAATTGAGCGTGTCAGCTCCGATGCTTGGCTGGAGTTTACTTATGTAAAACGATTACCTTAAAGTATAAAATAGGCGAAGAAAGTAGATGAACCTATTTATTTGTTAAAATATATTACATAAATTATATTACATAAAAATATACGACTTATATTACATTATTCAATTCGTGAATGGTAAGTAAAGTAAAACTACAGCCTATATACGTCCCACTGCTGGGCATAGGCCTCCCCCTCATTTCTGAGAGGGTTTTAGGGCAAGCAAGTGTCCGCCGCGCTGCCTCAATGCGTGTTGGCGAAGTTCACATGTCTTCGAAATATTTTTCTTCTTATTCCTCAGACATGCTGGTTTCCTCACGATGTTTTCCTTCACCGCCGAGCACATGGTAAATCAGCACTTAAAATTGCAATTAACAATTTCATTGAACGAGCGAACCCAGGTTACTCGCATTCTGTTATATTTATAGCGAGCATTAACAATCTGAGCTACCACGGCTCGTGAATAGTAAGGTCATTTATTAAATATTGTAACAATAATTTTTTAACGTTATTGACTCCACTCTATTTCTATATCTTCCTATACAGTCCTACATATATATATATATATATATATATATATATATATATATATATATATATATATATTGTGGCATTCCTTGGGGAGGCCTATGTTCGGAAGTGGACTTGTGAAGAGCTGTAATTATGATGATAATGATGATATAAAGCTGTCAAAATACGGAAACAGTGGTCACGCTGTTATGCTAGCCCCACCACATTATCATCATTATCATCATTACAGCCTTTCGCAAGTCCTCTGCTGAACACAGGCCTCCCTCAAAAAATGTCACTAAGCACGATCCTAAGTCACCTGCATCTATTGACTTCCTGCAAATTTTGCCAGTTCGTCACACCGTCTAATGGGGGCCACTCCACACTTCGCCTACAGATACGAGGCTTTGACGCGAGAAACTTGCTTCCCCACTGATTGCCACTTCAGCTTACTAATTCATACCATTGTGTTATGTCAGTTACTCTGGTTCTACTGCAAATAACCTAATTTCTAAGTTTATAACGCAAATAATCCCCGAGCATACCCTTTTCCATAGCTCTCTGAGGGACCTTGAGCAACCTCATATGGCCTGCAGTAAAGAACCACGTCTCAGATACATAAGTCATCACTAGCAACACGCACTTGATGTATCTCGTTTTCAAGTTTTGAGGTACCTGACGAGAAGACAAGAAGCCCCACAACGCTTTCCACATATATAGAAAGAAAGAGAGCGAGGGATGAAAGCATAAACTTAAGCCAAAACAGAGGGAGAAGAGAGATGCGCGAGTACCTTGCGCAGAGGAAAATCACAACGGCGTCACTTTTGTTAAGGCTTGATTTTCCTACCCATCTATTTTTCATACCGTGTGCTATATTATATGAAACGATTCTCAAGGAGTAAACTCCAATAAACTCCAAAAACGAAACATGTATTGTTATTTAGAAAATTGTAATTTTATTACAAGATGCAAAACTAATCTAAACTTACCAAAGAAAAAAACTAAGTAATTTTTTTTTGATTTAGTTTATTTAAATAAATAGAACATATGATAGATAGCAGTATTACCCTCGCGTTTACCAGATAAAATATCTCGTACCGGTGACGAAAAACAGTGTCAAAGATCCGGGATGCCTGGATATATATATATATATATATATATATATATATATATATATATATACATATTATTTATTCTTTTTTGTACACAACAATACAGAAACATCAAGTACAGTTAAAACTAAATTAAAGTATATACAATAGGCGATCTTATCACTCTGAAAGTGATTTCTTCCAGACAACCTATGCGTAGAGGAATGATGCAAACAAAAGTTAAAATGGAGGGGGGCATACAAAATAATAATAATAATAAATACATATAAATAAAGATAATTGAAAATTATATATAAAATATCATATATTAGATTAAATGAAAAGAGTACTAGAAAGGTAAAGAAATTTATCTAATAGCGTTCTAAATAATACGATTTAACAAGACTTTTGAAAGAGTGAAGAGATTTAGCACGACGAATATAGAGTGGTAAGGAGTTCCACAATCGCACAGCAATTACGGTGAAGGATTTCTTGAAAAAGGAAGAAGAGTGCAAAGGTGTAGAGAGAAAGATTGATGGAGGATCGAAGGAACCGATTATGGTTAAGAGAAAGATACTGGACACGGTTTTTTAAATAAAGAGGAGTGGAAGGATTAAACAGCATGCTATACAACGCGGAGAGAATGTGAGTATTCCTGCGAAGGCGGATCGGGAGCCATTTGAGCTGTTTGCGAAATTCAATTAGAGAAGTAATTTTGTATGACCTAGAAGAACATCGATAAAGAGAAATTCGGCTTCGCTTGCAGTCTGCGAACCATTTGAAACTTGAATTACTGAAAAAGGTATATGAGAGCGCAGATAAATAGCAACACCACCACCGCCCCGATCGGTACGGTCGTTACGAATCAAATGAAAACCTGGAAGCAAGTAGGATGTTGATGGAAGACATGGTTTTAACCTCGACTCCAAAACAAGGATAGCGTGTATGTTTTTGCTATTAAAACTTGACAACATGTCGGGGTAATGAGCAGGAATACTTTGAGCATTTATGTGAATAGCGTTAAAGTTTTTGCTAAATTCAGAAAAAGTTGAATCTAACATAATATTTAAGGGTGCAATGCTTTCAAAGCTGTCAATACTGCTTAATCCATCAGAGGCAGAATCAAAGGCGAAGGAATTGGAACTCTGAACACTATCATCTGAAGAAATCATATTAAATTATATCTGATTACTGAATATATGTAAAACTAAGTAAATATGTATAAAATAAATAATTCAAAAATAAATAAGTCATCAGTAAACTACCCGCCAGCATTATGAAAAGAAATGTATAATTAACTTAACAATAAGCGAAGAAACGGAACGTTAATATATCATAGACACAAAAGTGAGAGGTGTTAATATCTGATGAGTCAAAATGTCAAAAGTGACAGTACGTTAACTAGCAATTATCTAACTTACAATATACTTTTATCACTAATACAAAACATTCCAAAGAAAGATTACAATAACAATTACAAACACAGAAGAAAAAGGGTAAGGTTTACAATTCGGTCGCCTGAATTAGGGGGTGGAGGGGTGGTGTGGGGGAGGGGGAGGAGTTGTAGAGTCACCCCCTACTTCCCCTTTCTGGCAGACGCACTTAGTTTTTTTTATAAATTTTTGAAAAGCTCATTTTGAGGTTATGTTTCGTAATTTTTATGACAATTTTAATCTGATTTATGGGGAGACAGAGTTGGGGGACGGAAGCCCCACGCCACTTAACGTGGTGCAGTCGATTGAAGTCCGGTAGACGGAGCTTTGTGGGGCTCCTACTTCTGAGTGGTTTACAAAAAATAACCACGAAGAGGATGACCTTCTCATCCTTTTTTTAACCTAACCTGTCCGAGTCGGGGTGCTCCACGTCCCAGGCTCGCTTCGATCGCTATTGCACTCGATATAACACCAAAATATTAACTACTTTCATTTATAAATATAATTTATGGCTACCACCATTTGTAAGAAAGGATCTTTGCGATATTTAGCAGTATTCCGCTGCCACAAATATTTCACTATTCACCAAAATTCTGAAACTCGGAAGCAACGGCATGACGAAAAGCTGTTAAAAAAATGGCCGGCCTAGCAATTAATTTTACATATTTTTAAATCGATTCAAATCGAAATTAGATGAATCGATTCACAAAAAATCTAAATCTTAAGTATCGATTTCGCAAAAATCGATCTTTTTTTGATTTGCGTTAAAAGTTTATATTTACAATATCAAAAGATACAATAAAGTATAGATAACATTGAATGATTGAATTAAAAACTGTAATTCTTTACTAGTTTGGGTACATTCAACTAATTGTAAATCATTTTAAAAATCCTAATAAAACAGAAAAAGATTCGATCTCAATTCTCTAGGGTGAAATGTAAATGTGTAAATATGACATTGACAGATGAAACGTTAAAAACGTAATTAATTAGTCATTTACCAATATTTTTAAAAAATAATTAAAAATACTTCTACGCTGCTCCGGCAGAAAAAATCGAGTGAGGGTGCTTCAGATAAACTCCCTTGACTCCCCCATAGTGACAGAATCTTCAAATTCGGGCGACCGAATTGTAAACTCAACCCAAGAAAAATTATAACACAAAATAATAAACATTCCAAAGAGAGATTATTAATCATTACATTTTACTATCTAATCTACGATTAACAAGGAAAAGTAATGAAGATATGATGATAAAAAGAAAACTAAAATATGAAGTGCCGATAAAAGTTATAACAGAATTACAATTAATAAAATTATAAAATAAAATTATTTAAGAAAAAGTTCATTTTTTACCGGCCCTCTTAGTACGCTGTGGTGCACCTTTATCTTCGGGGGGCCTTATTTGCCTCAACCACAATAGGATAAACGGGTGAAGCAGAAGTTGACCCGTTGCATAATGCGTCGATATATTGGTGCCTTGTGCCATCTGGAGTAAAAATATTGATAACTCCGTCACTGGTCCAACATTTGGTGATGCCATACCTTCGCCTAGCTTCTAGAACACTGTGGCGCCTCCTTGTTAGAAACTCAGACTGGGTTATACCTGTGCCCTTAAGTTTGGTTTTGGAGTACCAAACCTTGTTTCGTATCACAGTATCGCTGAATTTGACAACCACAGGCCTGGAAGATTTATCGGAAGGGCGTCTCAGACGATGACAACGGCTTATGGATGTTTTACTGAAACCTGGGACTAGGAGTTTCGTGCCGATAAGTGTACTTATGACGGCGATAGTATCCTCAGATTTTTCTTCAGGAACTCCATGGAGTAGGATCGTCTTTCTGCGGCGACGAATTTCACTACGATCCAGTTCTCTTCCCAGAAGATCTACTTGGTTATGCAAAGATGTTAAAGCAGCCAAGATGAATTTTCTAAAAGCATTAAAATCACATGGTAGGGAAGATGAAGTTGTGGCAGCAGAACTAAATTGTTGCAGTTCCCGATGAAAGTTATCCATTTGACTTTGGAATGACTTTGACATCTCCATAAGTAAACCTTTCAGTGCTTCCATGGTGAAAGTAGTTGTAAAGTGCAGTGATGTTAGAGAAAATACTTGGAAATAAGAGGTAGGTAGTAATTTATTACATATAAATAATAAACATAAAATTCAAACTGTAACTATTTTTTAAAATATATTTAAATCTAATGGTTACGCGGAAACGATTCTTGTATTTTTAATTTTATTCGAGGGTATATTGCCAAGCGTTTACCCATCCTTTGACCTAATATCCCTTCCGTAAACACCGAAAGGGGAAAGGGAAAAGTCTAGAAGGTGACGCGATTCTTTCGACCAATGAGAAGCGCGCCCGACCGAGATGCATTGATAGAAAAGCCGAGACAATAAAGGCTCGCGCGTGGCCCTCGTGCGGCCTCTTCCTTCGCACCGCTGGCCTGGATCGTATCTCTGGGGCGCCCCAGAAGAACCCACCTCACGTCGCATCACCGCAACGGAAGCGTCGTCCGCCGCACCAGAATCACAGCCCGGTAAGTGTTTTCCCGTAATTTTGTCTCTACTTGAGCATTTTGTTTATTAATTAACCTGCCCCATTTTATTTCTCCTAATGTGCTCAAGTAGAATCCCCTCCTAACCTTGGCAAGCAATAGATTGGTGTGGGCGGTCCTCCCCCGTTTTGTTGGGCCCTTGTCCTGTTTAAGGCTATGGGAATCGAACTAGGGAACCCTTAGGCCCGCCGCCCAACCATCTAAGATGTCAAAAATGTGTACTACTCAATTCACCTACCCTCACAGAAATATATATATATATATATATATACTGAAATGGGGGAGGCTGAGGACGTATATAGCTGTACTTTATTTATATATTTATACATATAATATATATATATTCATATATTGTGTATTTAATAAACCAAAAAGATTTAATTTAATTATTTAGAAGGGCAGAACCCCCAAACTTATTTTCGTCAGTAATTTGGACATGATAAATTTTTTCAAAGGTCTCCCCAGCGGACCTAGCAGCCGAGGTGACAGCATGGCGCATGCTGTGTGCACTAAACACAGTCACGTCCACACCGCTCTCCGCTAACACGTTCTTAATTCATCTACTGATAGATTGAGCAGTGCCAGCCTTGTGTGGCCACCTGGATGTGAACAGTAAATTTCGACAATCTGTGGGTCTGATTTCACT
Organism: Parnassius apollo; assembly: GCA_907164705.1. NCBI lineage: Eukaryota > Metazoa > Arthropoda > Insecta > Lepidoptera > Papilionidae > Parnassius > Parnassius apollo. The sequence goes on along the minus strand of CAJQZP010001030.1, from coordinate 3,995,553 downwards.
TGTAATATCTCAATAATCTTTTATTGCCGTAGCTGGACAAATATTTTTATTTTCTATGATATAAGGTAAAATTAGAAAGGGTTGCTGAGACCCGCTGCAGATGTTTTAATTATATCAATGATGCTAATTCTAATGTCTGAAGAATATATCTTAAATATTGTTTATCTTTATTGATGATCATGTTTGAGATCGGTGTGCTGTGCCTAATGCCATTAATACAGCTATTTTTTTGTGATTTTTTCAATTGAAAGTGTTTCATTGGGAACCCAATTTACAATAAGATTCAAAACAATCTGACCTACAGATTATATATTTATATTTTATTATATTTTGGAAGAGCTGGTCTTAAATTCTATGCACCCTTTAAGAATCTTAGGGTAGAGTAAACATCTCTAAAGGTGCAACTCATCCTTGTAGAATAAGGAAACTACGCTGTTAATATATATCTGAACAAAAATGTGATGAAATATAATTCGGTAGTGGAATTATTTTATAAGGCAACTGCAGTGAAGAAGGAACAGAAAAGTAATTCTCTACAAAAGAACTGGTATACAAGAATTATTATGTCTGAAATCACTTAATGTATTTTTAAATAAATTAGTCAAATATTACTCCTATAATGTTTTAAAAAAATTATGTAACGGCCAACTCCATGAGAATTTTCGCTTTACGTCATAAAATGTACGATAAATATTCAGTTTAAAATTTTTATGCTACTTTTAACTCGCACCGAAAGTTAACTTAAATCTTTTTTTTGTATCGTTAATGTCCCCTTTTGCTTTTAGTTATAGCGGCTCAATGTTGTGGAAGTGCGTGGAAAAACCGAGATATGAGAGGAGCGCTACAAATCATAAATATTGCAAAGGACGTTCGGATTTATTCCGGACAGTTTGTAATTTTTCCAACTGAAAAATCACACCGGTAGAATTTCTAAAATTGATAACACCAACTAAATTTAATTCTTAATTCACTAAAACTAAATACCTGACACTGATTTTTAACTAAATTCTTTGCAGACGGTACATACTTTAAGTTTTTCAAATGGTTTAACAAAAGTTAAGAAAAAACTTACTTTACAGGTTTCTTATGTAATATTCTAAATAAGCACTTAGGTTTACGTACATATTTAATAAAGTATTTTAAAGGCTAGTTTATCTTATTATACAAAAGAATATACAATTTTTTGGCTTTTATCAGTTTTTCCAAGCTAAGCTATTTATGTTAAAGCTTATTATCAGATCCTAACAAAATATTATTGTGTAGGGTATGTTAAGAAACGTACATAGTTTAATGGTTGGTGATATTACGAACAACTAACTAAACTTGCTAGATAGAATGAAATGTACGTACGCATATATTATTAACGTAGTTAGAATCTCTGCCTATGGACCCAGCCTCCCAACCACAAACTGAACTGAATGAAGCAATATTAAGATTTTTTTTTTTTGGAAATTTGTTCGATTTCATGTAAGGATTTTTATGATAACATGATAACAATCGTACCTTTGATACTAGATATCCCTGTCTCCCTCTGTTTGTCTACCCCTGAAATATACATATAACTTGCATATAACTTATATATACATATAACTTGCATATACATGACCGCAGGGAGGATCAGTGTTTAACAATTATGGTAATTTTGTTTTTTCTCTCTTAGTGGTTAATCACAATCCCACTTGGTAGTAAGTGGAGATGAAGCCCTAGATGGTGCTTATTGTAATAAAAGCCTATTCACTCTTGATTTGAAGATGCCCAGTTTGTATTCGGGCGGAAAAATAGATGCCTATAAATTATTTCATTCCTTTTCTTTACGCATTACAAAATGCGAAGAAAGCCGTTTAGTTCCAATACGTAGAGAAGTCGATATTCTACGTATTGGAACTAAACGGTTTTCTTCGTGTTGACACAAAAAAAGTGATAAAGACCCGCCAACCGCCCAGTTGTGTGTGTGAGTGAGAGGGAGGAATTAAAGTATGTAATTCCTGCGCAAACTCATTTTTAATAGGATAGGGTAACAAACGAGTACACAGTCCATCTGATGGTAAATGGTTGCTGTAGCCCATAGACATCTACATCTATCCTCGATTACAAATCAAAATGCATATGCGTTGTCACCTGTGAGGACTAAGATGGAATGCCTCGTTTCAAGTAAAAAAGGTCTCCGGTTCTCTACACTTACCATACGAAACACAGCAGAAAGGTCTCCGGTTCTCTACACTCACCATAAGAAACACAGCAGCAATTAAGCTGGTATTCTGTGAGAGTGTGAAAAAAACTGAGATACGAGCACAAATGAGTCGGTTCGACCGCGGAAGGACCACATTCCCACAAAATACCAGTGTGAAATAGCAGCCTAATGCTGCTGTGTTTCGTATGGTGAGTATACAAAAGTAGAGACTCTTTTCACTGGAAACGAGGCATTCTAGCTAAGTCCTCAGAGGTGACAACGCATCTGCATTTTGATTATTGATCGAGGATAGATGTAGATATATATGGGCCACAGCATTCACTCACCATGAAGTGATTGTGTACTCGTTTTTCTCCCTTATTCTATAAAAAAAAGGTTTTCCTTAAGCGTCAAATAACATTCGTTTGATATCGACAGTATAACTGGACTCATGGAAACTAAAATGCGAAGATTGTTAATTTTCTCTTTTATATTTCTTACATTTAATATTTAATGGTCTCTTCATCATCATTTTTAGCTCGTTATAGTCCACTGGGCACGAGGTTCTTCCAACTTAGGGTGGATTAACTTTAGTAAACATGCTTATCAGGCATGTTGAAGATCGCAAAACATGATGTTTCATATCCGATGCTGCCTCCCGTCTATGGTTTTGGAGTTTTACACCTAGCATTAACGAGATGATTAAACTGTAATTCATCTATTGGTAGCAACAAAATATTGGTAGCTTTGGCATATTCCATAAGCGAATAGTCAATGTTTAGATGGGAAAATATTTTCTGAACAGCATTTGACTAATTCCAAGAAATGTTAATTACATTATTTAATTTAATTTTAATTTCATACTACGTGCATTTAAAGGAGAGCAGGTAATTTCTTCTCAATTGAGTTTAAAACATGTGAATAGCAGTACGGCTTTGCAGTGTTTGTGTTTCATTATACTACAACGAGGGAACGGCAGTTTCATGTCGGAATTACGAGTGTTGTGATCAGGTGTACCGGTTACTTAGCGACTGTTTACCCACCGGGGAGCGCCCCGGGTCACTACACTGAATTGTGAGGGGTGCAATACGTAGCAAAATGGATGGAGGTGTCGTAAAACGTTGCTCATTTGTTTTTGAGCTACTGTTTGTAAATGAAATATTTGTTAAAGTGACGAACGTATTCATAATATACATTATTTTAGAACAATTATATATAGGAGAAATTGGCGGCCATATCACTAGGAAGCGATCTCTAGAGGATATAATGACCCGTGAGAAAAGGTTACAGTGTACGCAATTATTGTTAAGTTTGCATGAAACTAAGCCTCGCACGTATAAATTTTAAAATGATCCTTTTTAAATAGCCTGTGGGGCGTTTGTGAAGGCAAAATGTGTTTATTTTATAATTTGTATATTCGATATATTTTAATGTGTAGTTGAAAGTGAAATACAGATAGTTTAATACATAAATTTAAACATTTAATGAATTAGGGTCTAATTTCGAGCAAAAACCATTAATAACTGATAAATACCTACCACGCAGTTTATAATTAAGCATCCATAGCTTGTCCTGGGCGTACGGATTCCAAGGGGTGAAACGTTTGTACAAAAAAAAATTGATTACGTTTCGACTTCAAATGTGTCATGACTCATGACTATCCCCATGTCTGAAGTAATGCAACTGAATAATCCTATCGATCTTATCGTAAAATGGATATATATCCTAGGGGAAGGTTAAGATGAGTTTCCCTGCAGAAGGCATATAATTTGGTAATTAAACCTATAACTGTAGTGAATGTTGTATTATCTCGTTTCCAATAACGTCAGATTAGATCAGATAAACGGCATTATCATAACAATTATCTTAAAAACACTTTCAAATTATTATGAGGATCTTTAAAAAAATGGCATAAATTTTTTTCCATAAAGAACTTTTCCGAGAGTTGTTTTCATTGAGTAGATTAAACCAGTGTTGTGTGTCCCAATGCATAAGAAAATAACAATTTATTACTTAATATTTTTAATATTGAGAAGTAACAGCCACTCCACTCCATTCCTTGTTCAATTTGGGAAATTACGTACGTACGTCCAAGATTATCAAGCTCGCGAGCCGCGCGACCCGGAAGCTGAACAGTGCGAGGGTGGCGCGCCCGACCACCGTTATTATCTGGCTGCAACGTCACTTCCGATCCCTACCCCTACCTCACCTAGCTATAGTAGCCGGCACTCACTACACTTGAACTATTTCGACTGAAATAACTCGAAATCTCGTAAACGTTTCTCTATTTATTTTCCGGATTATGTTTGTTCTTGAACCTTTTGGAATGGAAAGAATCCAAAAAATGCTAATTCTTTTTGAAAGACGTTAAAACAAATAAGACATATGAAGCTCTTCCTTCAATATAAGTTTAAAAAAAATATTAAAAATATATTAGGGCTGTTGCTCAGTTTATAATGTGCTTATTACATTATCACCTGGGATCTATGACTGCGCTGTGGGTTGTGGGTTCGAAGGCACTACATAAGTTACGTGATTTTATGAATTTCTTTTTTATCAACCTTCACTAATTTATTATTTAATATAGTAGCACTATTCAATAATACGCAAACTGACATGCGTAACATAAATAATATGCCTAAACTTACTACGCTGGGTGGTGGGGTGCTGTCCGCTTACATACACCTATATATAATATAATATCTATTATTTCTTATTTTAGAGCTTGTTACATAAGTCCCTTGTTTGGCGCTAAATGCAAACCTATCTAAATCTTAAACTATAATATATACGTATTATATATATTTTATACGTGGTAGAGCCATGCTGCAGCAATATTAATTGTATAGTTGTAGCACGAATGGGTCGGCTCAACCGGGGAAGGACCACGCTCTTACAGAATACCAGCGTGTAATGCTGCTGTATTTCGTATGGTGAGTGTAGACAACCGGAGACCCTTTTTACTGGAAACGAGGCATTCCATCTTAGTCCTCACGGGTGACAACACATCTGCATTTGGTTTTGTAATCGAGGATACATGTAGATGTCTATGGGCCGCAGCAACCACTTACCATCAGGTGGACTGTGTGCTCGTTTGTCACCCTATTCTATTAAAAAAAATCGTGTATGTGAAGTTACTGCGCCCTTGCTTGGAGCAAGAACCAATATAAGCAGGAGTAGGTAGCAGCATTTTCCTGAAAACAACTTAAAATGATAAAAACTACCTGTGCCAACCTACCTGCCAAGCGCGCCAACTGGAATTTATAGGTTGTTTTGGATGAATATGTACATGACAATTATCTTATAAAAGAAAAATGACTACTCCATTAACTTTACTTTGTGCTAGCGAATCTGTTATCTTCCTAACCGAAAAGTCAAACAAGCCCCGGGTTGGTTGGTTTTTGCATCGCTTAACCGAGAAGGGTTAAATTCAGACAAGTGACGTCCCTGATATAATAAAAGTGAAAATATAAATAAAAAATTCTTCGCAACCTTCCGCTAAACAAATACAATGATGTGTATTACCTGGATTGAAGAGCACCTCCCGCCCTCCCTCAATTGCATGCACTAACAACTACAAGAACCGGAGACCTCTAGTGCTAGTAACGAGGCTTTTTTTATGGGTGACAACGCATTTGGACTTTGATTCACTTACCATCAGTTGGACTGTGAGCTGTTTGTCACCTGATTTCATTAAAAAACAAATAATACTACACGCACGTATGCATGTGTGTACATGCAAATATACAATATGTAACGTAATTAACGCACACCCTCAGACACCCCAATTAGTATATTATGTTATAATCATAATATATACACTGAATTTTTAGTTAGACATTTTTATGCACTGATTATTTGTCAAATTAGTTATACTAATTCCGGAAGAATGTTGTGGTCACAGCACAAATCCACGAACGCAAAGACTTTAATGTGCTTGAAATAAAGTTCATTTTTCTTTATTTTAATGGAATGACAGAATTAGTAATAATACAAATAAAACTGCACTCTTAAAAGTCTTATTGCCTTAAGTTACGGTCCATTTCAGTTCGTTTTGATTGTACAGATTTAGAGTGACTGTAATTTACGTAGTTTAAATTATTTTTGGGATAAAAAATTACTTATATTAAAAATGATAGGAATCGATTCAGTAAACGATTCTGAACAAACTACTTTCTCAAAGTGCGTTATGTTACATGTTGTATACTGTATTCTTTTACTTTTAAATTATTTTTTGCTTAACTTGTTAAGATAATTCTTATTATTTTTATAAATAGCAATTTCAGTGGACTGTAAGGGTCAGCTTACACCGAGGTGTGACGCGACGCGACGCGGCATGCACTTTTTATGATAGTAATACAAAATAACTTTATTTACTACACAAAAGATAAACATTTTTTGAGATACTTCTTAAATTCCCCCGCGGCGTCGCACTACGCCGCGCTGTGCCTCGAGATAGCTCGCGGCGTACCACGGTGCATCACGACGCAGCAGTACTTCGTCGGTAGGTGCAGCGAGCAAGTGCGGTGCGCTGTATGATGTGCCTCGCGATACGTTTCGCGGCGGCACGCTGCGTGGTGCGAAACCACTGGCCTTTTCAAGCATCGTCGCGTCGTGTCGCGTCTCTGTGCGAACTGACCCTAAGAAAGATTTTACAAATTGTATTTAAAATTCCAGTTTCACTTACACACGCTAAATAAAGAACGATGGTCTGGCAGCTAACTGTGCTAAATCACCATCATCATTACAGCCTATTAATAGTACACTGCTGAACATAGATCTCCCAATAGATGATGATTTTGAATCATGGCTTTTTTTAGCCCTCTATCGCCTCTTGCGATACCCGCGGTATGATATAGGTTAGTGTATTTTCTTACGCATCACCTACACGGCATTATGTTGTCAGTATAAGATAAATACTAGTCTTAACATTGTTATAACATTTAAATCGTGTTCGGTATAGCATGAACTTGTCTTAAAATTTACATGTTTAATATCTCTCCTAATTATCTACTCACACTCAAAGTACATTGTCTAAAGGGTTTATGAAGTATCAAACTGTGTTCCCATGTTTGCATATGCTGTAATATATGACATGTGTCTACGTATAAGGTTACGAGAAATAACGTGTTGGAATTTCAGTAAACCTCAGAATGTTGTTCATCTTCACATCTGTATTCCATTAGCAAATACGGTTTACCTGCGAGGAGATTTTCCAATTTATCTTGATCTTCACCCTCCCCGGTTTTCATTATGTAATTGGATGAGATCAGGGGGCTGCGACGCATTGTCAAGGTTCAAAATTATCTAGCCGAAGTGTAAGACGTAACGAACGCCCGAGGTGCTATCAGCCAGGTAAAGAGTAGGTGGCAATAGGGGTGTCAGAATAGTGTTAAATTTCAAGTTTAAATCAACACTCGAAGTAAACACATAATACTCAATAAATCAAGTTATTTTAAATATTTAGGCCGAATATTCGTTAAAACTAATCCCAGTTTACCATAACTAAACAGTTCAGATCTTTGTTAGTAAAAGTATTTAACCAAATTACTTTTCTGAATAGCAGAAGAAAAACGATTAAAATCTAAAATGTTGTAATTCATTTATGAATCTCTTTGTTGGGTTTTTTTTGGGGGTTTTCCGGGGGAAGGGCTTTGGGGGGCTTTTCTCCCCCCCCCGTTTTTTTGTTTTGTGTTTTCTAAACAGTTAATGTTGATTAAAACATAAAAAATATGCTTCATTCCTAACAATAGACACCTGACTATATTAATGTATATATATAGAACCATTATACAATGTGTATGTCACCCAGCGGGTGATGGAAAGAACTATGTCCGGAACTTCTCCGGTGGATAAGATTCGTAACTAAGAAATCCCACCAAAATTGCCAACGTAGCCTCCCGTATTGTATGCTCAAGCTGAGCAATGGGCTGGTAACATTTGTCGCAGAAGCGCTTAGGTAAACCTGCGCAAGGCGGCTGGCAGCAACTGGATGCGTGAAGCCGAAGATCGGGCTAAGTGGTGCGCTTTGGGAGAGCAATATGTCCAGCAGTGAATATATATGTATTTTCTCTTTTTCTTACAAACTAAATTAATTATACTTTAATATAACGTCGACTGAGGTCACGTCATCACAAACCTTAGTGGTTTTCTGTATGCGACTTTTCAACATAGTAGTGTAATAAAAAAGAATATATATATATATCATCCCTATTATTTATATGAATAATATTCATACGTCAAGACAATTCACTACATTATCACGTGAGTGGATGAAATGGACAGTAGCATCTTGATATATATATGCGGTATCCTAGTATAAGAACGCAATAATAACAAAAACAGGTGGTTGCCAGCCCGGCCGCCAAGCGTGGCAACTATGGCATATCTCCGCTCTGAGGCAATTTACGGGGCAAGCCTTGTACCAGCAATGGACTTTTGACGTCCTGTACACACAGTAAATTACTGTGTGTAAGTAATAACATAACATAAACACTCACGCCTGTCACCCAGAGGGGTAGGCAGAGACTAAAGACTTCCATTTAGCATGATCCTGACATACTACTCTCGCCTCCTCCACATCCATATAAGCATACATGCTCGTCGGTTAAGGGTACTCTTAATTTGGCCCATTTCCAATATATCGCCAATTTGGTGAATAAATTTTCGCCTAGGACGTCCTTTACCGACTCTTCCATTCACTTTTGCAATATAATATATTTGTTTTGTCACTCTTTCCTCATTCGTTCTTTCCACATGACCAAACCACCGAAGCATTCCTTTCTTAATCCTAGTCAACATTATCATCCCATGTAATTATTGAATGAACTATGTATATTAAACGAATATAATGTTGGTTTGAGGTTTTATGTGTTCGTGGCAGTTTAATTAAAAAAAAATTGTGGGTTTCTGTTCCATTTATATGATAAAGACATAATCTGTGCTTAATAATAATTTTAAGAAATGAATGACCAATTGACTTTGGGATTTTAGAGGTGACTGTTAGATAAATTTTCTTCAATAAAAGGAGTTTATTTTATCGGTGACTTTGTACACAGTTGAGAGTATTCATAATATCAAAAGAATTATAATTAAAACACCTTGAAGGCAAAGTGTATTAATGAAATAAAAACTTAAACATATTAGTTTGTATAAAAATACATTTTGAACTATGTCATCCCTAATATTGGAAACATGTCAGCTAGCCCATGTAATCTTGTTCGGATCGCGGGCACGAATTTCATAAGTGCTCGGTCGAGTTAATGGATGAAAACATTAACTCCTTAGGGCTCTACGAATTTACGAAGGCAACTCCACCCTAAGGGATATAGGTACGCATTTGCATATGTGACTGCGGATTACCTGTCGCGACTGTATTGGTAGCGTTCAAGTGGGAAGCTTACAAATAATTTTATTTGATTCTAACAAAGATAAAATAAAAAATTGCAATAAACATATTTAAGTTTATGGATACCTTAAATTCGTATATTCATAATTATTTTGTATTATTATTATTGTTGGGGTATTTATAGAGTGTTCTCATCTGGTTGGACAGTAGAAATATAAGTATAAAAGGAAATAAGTATATATAAACATATATTATTTTTACATATATAAATAAAAGCGTAACCAGATGGAAGCCCTCGACAGGCGAGACCAAACGGCCGAGGTTTAGGGGGAAATAGAAGGAAACCGGCGGACGATACGGGCGGTATCGGAGAGCACCGCCTACTGCATTTGAACCTGGAGCGGTTCGTCACAAAGTCCCAGTCACTTCAGATGAACAGAGAGGGTTACCGGGATTAGCCCGTTCGCAGAGACGACTTGATGAATAATTTCGGTTGACAGATCCTCTCTCATGTTAGTCACTAGTTAGTCAGGTCCAGGTATTTTGTTTGCTTATCTGTTTCAGCTTTCACGAACTTCTCGTCATACGGAACGGTAATATCGACCAAAATATCCTTGACAGTGCCCGATCCATCAGCACAATATGAGGCTTATTCGCAAGAATGGTCCTGTCTGTGATAATAGCCAGGTCCCAGTAGAGCCTGACGTAGTCATTTTAATTTTCATTTTCGTAGACAATTTCCGATCTACGAGACCGTATTTTAGTTCGAGCACCTTGTGTGGAATTCTGACTACTATGTTGTGTCTGTGCAAATACTCAGAGTTAGTAACCGCCGAACAACCAGAGATGACATGCCAAATCACTCACCGGGATGACACCTTGATAGATTTTAATTTTTTATTATTCTAAGCCAGCCCCTAAATACAATCCCACCGGATGGTAAGTTGGGATGAAGCCTATGATAGTGAAGCGCACTGACTTAACAAAAACCTATTTTTTATATTTCCATTGCATTGAACATAGTCGTGTTTTGATTCATTTATTGTTCAAAATGGGAGGCGGGAAGCGCCTAATATTCATAATATCAAATCAAATGGTAAATATTTGATGGATCATTGTGACTAATGTTTATTCAGTAGCACGCGAAACGACTATTACAATGTCGTGCCTAATGTATAATAAGAGATTAAGTTTGAAATAAATATTATTTAATATATATATATATATATATATATATATATGTATATATATACTATATATATATATATATATATATATATATATATATATATATATATATATATATATATATATATATATATATATATATATTATTGAACTCAATCAGCAAGCCGTACAGAAGTTACAAGATTGCTAAAAGGCAAACCAGCATTGATCAATACATAAACTAATTTGTATACTGTTCCAATTCATGTAGTAATGTTATATGTATTAGCTATAAGGCAAGACTTTATTTTAAAACAGGTGCAAATTCATTTTTTGTATTGCAAACTTCAATGATAAAATTTCTTTTGGGATTTTGGGTCACAAAGTAATGCGACAAAAAGATACAAGAAGATGTGTTTAATGCAAGATATTTTAAATGATGTGCATATTTAACTATAATTACCTACCTAGGCAACTGAGATTTGCTAGAGAATTTTTTCTTCAGGTTCCCTGACATCTACCTAGATAAACTAATAAAGTAAAATATTATCTAAATACAATATTTCATCCAAATCACGTTTTCAATAAAGCTGTCAAATAAAATATACATACATATTATAAGAATCATTCACTTACAGTATAGCATTACCAGAAATAGGTACTTTTGAACCGGTAAATAAATTTCTATAACGCCAAATATCTATTCAGATATCTATTCTAATCAGTATAGAAATCGTCATAGTACATAATAAATTATAACACTATACTGTCGAGGACCCCATCACAGCCGGTTGCAATCTCTACACCTAGCGATTAAAAAGTATATGTGAATTCCTTCAAGTCTCGTTTGATGAATATTGTCAGGAAAATATTACAATATAATTTTAATAAAATGGTTGTCTAGCGGGAAACTATCGTCATAATGAGGAAGGTGCTGTTTACCCAAATGTATTTTAGCGCAAACGTCACCTGCGTGCCAGAATCGCCAAACAAAACAAAATAGTCCCATAGCAACAGTTCAATATAAAACAAACATTTCCGCCAAGATAATAAAGGTGATTTTTGTTTACGTAACATAACCGTTATCACCTAATAAAGTCCTAATAAGGTGCTGAACATAGGCCCCTCCTATAGATTGCCTTGTGGGGGGGGGGGGGGATATTTTTCGTAGTTTCCACGCTTGGCAAGTGGGTTTTTTTATATTTAGTCGGTTTTTTTATAGGATAGGGTGACAAACGAGTACACAGTCCACCTGATGGTAAGTGGTTGCTGTGGCCCATAATCGTCTATATCTATCCTCGATTACAAATCAAAATGCAGATACGTTGTCACCCGTGAGGACTAAGATGGAATGCCTCGTTTCCAGTAAAAAGGATCTCCGGTTCTCTACACTCACCATACGAAACATAGAAGCATTAAGCTACTATTTGACGCTGTTGTTCTGTGAGAGCGTGGTCCTTCCCTTGTATAGCCGACCTATTCGTGCTACAACTATACCACTTATATAACTGCAGCATGGCTCTACCACGTATAAACTATACTCTTATTCGTCTTACTCGTTATTAGGAAAACGCTGCCACCCATCTACTGATATACTTCTCTCTGTTGAATATATATTCGATATTCTTACTTCGCGACTACAAGTTATTTATCTAACATAAGTTGAACTGTTTATATTTTTGTTAAACTAACAGTTGGTACCTACAAACATTATAAAAGTTAATATAGAAAAAAGTATCAAGACTATAAAATTATTGAATAAAGAAATGCAAATATAAATAGCAAAATTTGGAATCATTAATCTCAGTTTGCAAAGCCATGTTAATCAAATTTATGAAAGTTTTCGAAACATGACGATCCCTTCGGCACATACAAAGTTCATTATTACTAACCAATATCCCTCATTCCCTCATGAGTCATGAGTAGAAACATCTCGAATGGTAATAATAAAGTTATGGAGCATTTGAGTGTGTACTTCATGGCCATTTCGAGTGTGTCGCTAAACTTTTTCCCGACCAACGTCGCCTGTCACTGTTGACTTTCGTTTTCATTTCTCCTCATTTACGAATTCATGAATTGAAATCGAATATAACATCGAGTTTTCCAATTTCACGAAAAATTTAAATATATAAATTGATTTTTATTTTATTTTCGTCTTCTGCTTCACAAAATAATTAAACTTTTTAGTGTCCTCGCTACTGACTATCATTTAATTCTGTATTGATAATTTCTTAAAAAGGAAATAAATAGTTATTATTTGTAAAACATACAAATTTCACAAAAATAAGTTTATTATAAAGTGATTTTTGAATCACTAATATCCTCTACATATGACAATATGAGTAAATATCTTGTGTTAGTACAAACAAGAGTTCGAAATAGAAGTTTTTCTTTTACCTTGCGAAGAAAAATCCAATTCATAATATCTTGTACAAATAGTTTTAGAAAACCTTACATTGTACTTGGTTGAAAATAATTCGGAAGAAAACGAATTCTGGAGAGAAAGTATACGTTATTTTATACAAGTTTGCGCTATATGAATTTTAATATTTTCAATGTTATTACGAAACGGTGAAATTATTTTATATCTGGATATTTTATGAATTAACTTGCAAATTCGATTTTGCTGACTATTGTGTCCCATATTTATTTAAAATTTTATAAACAGACACGAATGCTATAAAGCTTTAATTCCTTTAATTTTTAAGACGTGAAATGTAACCACGTGCCAATTAGCTGCTCGAGTCTGTATAAGCAATGACGACAAAGATCTAAAGGCAGGGCGACGTTCTAATCAGCCGATTGCATGTTCAGAGCGTCATAGAAGAACTAATAAAGGGCTTTTGTGCAGCTACTAGTACGAGTCCTTCACAACGTGTTGAGACTCCGTTATTTGACGTCAATACATTGAAGCAACGTCTGTTTAATTAAAGAATACAACATTTGAAGAACAACCGTTTACTATGATGATTAATCTTGTACAGCCGATGTTTATTGCAGTGTTTGAAATTTAAATGTCTTTTTCAAATTAATATTTATTATAATTTATTTAATTGTAGCTACTAGTTATTTTTATACACTCCCATAACATGGGTATTATTTGAAAGGATTTGCTGGGAAGAATACAAAAATCAAATGACGTCACTCTAAATCCAATATAGTGGACCTCATAAGATGGCGGGCTATGTATTTATTCACCCCCATGATATGGATATCTTATCCGTTTGTTTTGCTCGCTGAAAATAATACGAATAAAATGATGTCCACAATCATCTCTTCGAGGAAATACTGTACTACTGCCCGGCTACACGTTAAGAATAAGCGGGGTATTGTCTGAACTAATATCGAAATTCTAACAGAGATGAAAAAAAATGTAATAGCGGAAAAGGAAATTGGCGCCATACCAATTTTAAAGTCTTATAACTCGGCAAAGGTTAGGGATAGTTTGGTGGTGCTCGAACAAATGTAGTAAAGACTTCCAAGGGTTAACCCTTGTTATGTACTAGCGATAAAAAATTCAAGATGGAGGAATAGCGATCAAAAACCAACAATGTCCGATTAAATAAAATGACTTAGAAATATGTCCAGGATAAGTGAAAAATAAAAAATAAAATAATAGTTAAAACATTTTTAAGCAAAAACTTAAAAGAAAGATAATATAATTCAGACCGAGTTTCGGTTTTATTCTTATATGTACAGAATTCGTTAATAATTCAATTTAGCTCACATAGTCACAATATTGCTCACAATGTAATTTCATACTCATTGGTCTCTTTATTTTAATTTGAGTATATTTATCAAACATTTTTATGTAGCGTTTGATGTACGCTTTTGTAAACTTGTTAAAATTTCTATGGCCATGCCTGTGCGTAAATTTGTTTTGTCAATCCCTTCATCAATATCATCATCTATATTATAGCTTTTAGTAAACACACACAGCATTTAGCAGAGGATGCTAGTATTTAACATTCGATTACTTTATGAAACGATTTGGTAAATTTTAGTTTAGGAATAGTTTTGGTAACCATTAAGGTCACCAAAACTATTCCTTTCAGTTTGAGCCATTTTATTTCAAATTAAAAATATTGCAGTAAACATCACACAAAAGTGATTAAAAATTTCAGTATCGGTATTATAAATACAGCCCATGTACAGGAATAAAACCCCAGCTTAATACAAATTAGATTGCTAAATAAAATTAAACTTAAAGTCCGTGTTAGAAAAGCGTATACTAGTCCCATCAACGAACTTATTATGCAGACCACGTACGTAAGTCGCTTTGGAAAAGAGCCGGATATATTTACCTACCCCAATTTAATTTAGTCAACCTTGCTGCAATTAACCAAAATAGATTGTGGATATCTATCAGGAATTTGAATACATCATCTATTAAGCTAATTATTTTAACTTTCTGATGAAACTGTTCCTCACTGTTATTGGTGTAGTGGTTATATAGTTTATTTTTGTTATTTACAAAAAAACGATAATACCGATACGTTAGACAAATATTCAGTAATTAAAAACAAGTAAATGTGTTAAGTAGTATATATATATATATATATATATATATATATATATATATATGTAATAGTGGAGACGAACTGTCCACTATTAACAGACTCCGAGTGGTTTTCTTTAAGGTGGAGAAATGAAACTACTGTTTATGTTTATGAATGTACTGTCGAATGGGATTCGGAATGGAATATCTTTTGCATCAACCTTGCCTATATTTATATGGCTGGCTCACTATTGATTTGCCAATGGTAACAATTAATATTTTGCCTAGCCAATTATATTGCTTATTTTATGACCAATGAAAACTATTTAAAATATACAATTATCTACGTTTCGTTTCCCGGCGTGAGACTTGTTTGTTGTTCACGAAGCTACGTCGCTGGACCGGGCTATATAAGACATGCAGATCGGTGCGCACGCGTAGTCGGCGGGCGGCGGCGGTGTGGAATACAGCTCCGGAACAGCAAGAGGAAACGAACTGCGGCGTTGAAGAAACGGCTCACCATTGGTCGACGGATACGTGACGATAGCGGCGTGTGAAGTCGGTGTGGCGCTGAATGATATTTGCGGCTGCTTCTTGTTTCTTTATAAGAACGTCAAATTATCTATATACAGTCCGCAGTATCTCAGTAGCCAAGAATAATTAGGAAATAAAATGTTTTTTTATTTATTCTCGCCTTCCGCGTTATGGTAGCAGCGGAGTATATATTATTTATTCCCGTTTAGGTTTGATTAATCTGGCTGCTACATCACTCTCCCCCAGCGAAAGCGTACCGGAGGCTTGACGACTCGCCCGTATTTCGTAGTTTTTAAAATAGGTTTCAACTGGGTTGATGTAGATGATGAAGTTTCAAGCTTCCTCGCTGGTGGTTTTGATGATGATGATGAATCCTCTGCAGTATCCTCGTTAATAATATAGGCAGGCTTTAGTCGGTCGATCGATATAATCGTAGATTTCCTTCCGGGTATTTGTAGTTTAAAAGTCTTGCTATTTCTCTCTAATACTTTATACGGTCCATCGTAGGTAGGTTGAAATTGTTTTTTCATTGCGTCGTTTCTTACAAAAACTTGTTTGCATGTTTTCAAATCTTGGTGAATGAATACTGATTTATTATTTCTGTGTGATTGCATTTCGGTGCA
The DNA here is from genome assembly GCA_907164705.1 of Parnassius apollo. Taxonomy (NCBI): domain Eukaryota; kingdom Metazoa; phylum Arthropoda; class Insecta; order Lepidoptera; family Papilionidae; genus Parnassius; species Parnassius apollo. Next base: position 3,979,213 of record CAJQZP010001030.1, on the reverse strand, counting down.
TTTCAACGATAAGGCTTTGTTAATTGATTCTCGAAGTTTAGTTACGAAATCGTAATCCATTTCTTGTTTGTTTGACGCTGCTGAACTGAAGAAGTCACACGGCAGCCTTATGCTGCAGCCGTAGGTTAGCTGAGCGGCGCTAAGACTAGTGTCTGCACGCGGTGTTGCTCGTAGTCCGAGTAGCACTGTAGGTAGCTCATCAATCCACTTTGTATGTTGAGATAAACGAGTTTTGAGTGCAGTCTTTAATGTACGATGCCATCGTTCGATTATTCCGTTTGACTGAGGATGGTATGCTGTTGTACGCGTCTTCTGTATTCCCATAGTTTGAAGAAGTTTGAGGAATAGGTTGCTTTCGAAATTCCTTCCTTGATCCGTTGTGATGGTTTTAGGTGATCCGAAACGAGTAATCCAATTTTCATAAATTATCTTCGCGACGGATTCGGCTGAAGTATCATCGGTAGGTATTGCTTCTGGCCATCTTGTTGTTCTGTCGATCATTGTTACGAGATAACGATGTCCTTGCGGTGAAGTAGGTAATGGTCCAACGATGTCAACGTGCAAGTGTTCGAATCTCTCCGTGGGTGGAAATGTAGCTAGACTACTTGATGTATGCCTTTGTACTTTGCATTTTTGGCATTGAATGCATTGCTTCGCCCAGTTGCCAACATCCGCTTGCATTGCAGGCCAAAAGAATTTTTCAGTGATGAGTTTTCTTGTTGTTCTAACACCTGGATGACTAATGTTGTGCAGTGCATTGAAGACTTCGCGACGACATTCTTCTGGTATGTATGGTCGCATGGTTGTCGTTGAGGCTTCACAGTATATAGGTAGATGCGTCATTGGCATTGTAACTTGCTTGATGGACAAGTTACCTTGCTTCGATAGATGTTTTATGTTGTCACTATCTCTGTCTTGTGCTGCGGCGATCTTATGATAGTCGATTGATGTAGGGCACGTTACACTGTCGATTGGTACGCGACTGAGTGCGTCGGCAACTATGTTGTCCTTTCCACTGATGTGACGTATGTCGGTCGTGAATTCACTTATGAAAATAAGTTGTCTTGCTCTTCGTGGTGTTTCCGATAGTGATGGTTTCTTTGGAAGTACATATGTTAATGGCTTGTGGTCGGTAAAAACGATCAGGTTTCGACCCTCGAACGTTTTTCTGAAGTGCTTGATAGCCATGTAAATAGCGAGTAGCTCTCGGTCGAATGTACTGTAGTTACGTTGAGTATCGGAGAACTTCTTCGAAAAATATCCAAGTGGTTGCCATTTCCCATTGCTGTATTGTTGGAGAACTGCTCCTGCTGAGAGATCGGATGCGTCGCTGAAGATAGCAAGGGTTGCTTCGTGTGATGGGTGAGCGAGTAAAGCTGCATTTTGGATCGCAATTTTACAAGCTTCAAATGCCTTCGTGGCTTCATCGTTCCATTCGATTGACGTTTTATCTTTTTTCTTCGTGTTGTGAAGGTAGGCGTGAAGTGGTGCTTGGATTTCAGCGGCTTTAGGTATGTGTTCTCTGTAAAAATTTATCATCCCAAGAAAACGCCTTAGCTCTTCGATAGTTTTAGGTTTTGCATAATCGATGATTGCTCTGACTTTTTCGGCAGGCGGTTTTATTCCTTCCTTGCTGACGGTGAAACCAAGAAATTGAACTTCTTGCTGTCCAAATATGCATTTCGAAGGGTTGATTGTGATTCCGTTGTCTTCTAATCGCTGTAGCACGGTGCGTAGATGGGTTTCGTGCGTTTCTTTATCAGGGCTTGCAACAAGGAGATCATCAATAAATGCGAAAACGAAATCCAGTCCATGAAGTACTTCGTGTATGAATCTTTGGAAAGTTTGACCTCCGTTCTTTAATCCTGGGATCATTCTTGGGAATTCGAATAATCCCATTGGGGTAATTATTGCTGTCTTCTCTATGTCTTCATCGCGGACTCTTATTTGTTGGTAAGCTCGGTTGAGATCGATGGTGGAGAATATAGTCTTGTCTGATAGTTGATGAGTGAAATCCCTGACTCGCGGTATTGGGTAGCGGTCAGGAGTGGTAATAGAATTCAGTCTTCTGTAATCTCCACAAACTCGTAATTCTCCGTTCTTCTTCGGTACAATGTGAAGTGGTGATGACCAAGGGCTTTTGCTTGGACGGCATATTCCTTGCTCAATCATGTTTTCGAATTCCTTTCGAACTTGCTCGTATAGGTGTGGTGCGATTGGACGTGCACGACAATGAAGTGGTGGTCCATTGGTGTCGATGAAATGCTCAACGTCGTTCTTCGGTGTTAATTTCATTGAAGTTATTCTTGTGATACCAGGGTATTCTTCGAGGATCTTGTGATACGGTTGTTGCACATCTATGCTTCTTATTGTGGGCAGATTGGTTGCTTGTACAAAAGACTGAGATGCAAGATTGGTTTTCCCGTCGATGATTCTTCTATTTTTGATGTCGACGACCAACTGGTGATGTTGAAGAAAATCAGCACCGATGATTGGTTTGCTGACTTTAGCGACGATAAATCTCCATTTGAATGGTCGGCGTAGATTAAAATCAAGTTCCATTGTTTTTTCTCCATATGTAGGAATAACCGTATTGTTTGCTGCATAGAGTTGAAAATCTAGTGGCTTCAACTTCTGTCCTTGCTTCGGCGGTAACACTGAGATATTTGCTCCGGTGTCGATAAGGAAAGTGAGCTTGCTTTTTTTATCGGTGACGAAAAGACGGTAGGATTTTGCTGTTACGCTGGATCCCGTCGCATCGAGCGTACTAGTTAGTTTTCCGTATTCGTATTTTCATTTTTGAATGTACACGGTGCTGTGCATTTTCTTGCCTCGACCCCGAAACGTCGATGATAGTAGCAGTAAGGGGATCTTGATGTTGAGCTTATTCGACTTCTACTTGCAGAGCGGTTGCGACGAAAAGGTGATCTTCGGTGTTGCTGATTGCGCTGGTTGTACTGTTGCTGGTAAAAGGTATGATGCTGGGAAGCTTTGAGCGCGGCGACTTCGAATGATAGCTTCCGAATTTCTTCGAGAAGAAACTGGGTATCATTGGCCTTTGTTGAAGTGCCTTCGATGATCGATATGTGTGAGCTACTGCTGTTTTCGATCATCTTGTCCGCCAGGAGTGCCAGTTCGTCGAGCTTCGTCTGCGTGCTGAATGTTTCGCTGACTGCTATTACCGATCGAATATGTGGTGGTAGGTGGTTTACCCACATTAGCCGTAGTGTTGAATCCGGAACTTTATCTCGCGCCAAAGTACGCATTTTGCGTAGGAGTTGTGTGGGTTTCTGGTCTCCAAGTTCTATTTCTGATAGAAGTTTTTGTAGCTGTCGACTGTCGGATTCTTCGTATGCGGAGATCAGACGATCCTTCAGTGAATTATACTGGTCGACTGCTGGTGGGTTGTACAACAGGTCCGCAATTTGTTCGATGTCTTGTTTCTCAAGTTGGGCTATCACCATCTGTGCTAATTGCGCTTGGCTCTTCTTTAAACCATTCGTTGCGGCTTCAAAACTGACGAACCAAAGTCGTGGTTTGTCTCTCCAAAACGGTGGTATTCTTAACGATAGAGATATACCGGCGATTTCTGGTTCCTTTACCGGGTTTGATGTATATGTGTTTGCCTCCTGCTCCATAATGACGGCTTGATTACACTGATTTTATATAAACTGAAGTCTTCCTTCTCGGTGTTCGTACGGGTTTCCTTCGCGGTGTTCGTGCAATAGTAGTGGTACGTCGCAGGGTGTTCCTTCTTGGTGTTCGTACCGGATCTTCCCCCCTCGGTGTTCGTACGGGGTCACCACTGTAATAGTGGAGACGAACTGTCCACTATTAACAGACTCCGAGTGGTTTTTTTTAAGGTGGAGAAATGAAACTACTGTTTATGTTTATGAATGTACTGTCGAATGGGATTCGGAATGGAATATCTTTTGCATCAACCTTGCCTATATTTATATGGCTGGCTCACTATTGATTTGCCAATGGTAACAATTAATATTTTGCCTAGCCAATTATATTGCTTATTTTATGACCAATGAAAACTATTTAAAATATACAATTATCTACGTTTCGTTTCCCGGCGTGAGACTTGTTTGTTGTTCACGAAGCTACGTCGCTGGACCGGGCTATATAAGACATGCAGATCGGTGCGCACGCGTAAGGATCTCCTAGGTGTGCGTTATCTGTAGTTAGCAGTGGCTGCAAATAACCGCCGGTACGACAAACTCCGCCGATCGTTGAGTCCCGTGATTCCGTGAGGCGTCGAGGTCACCGGCCCCTAGGTGATTCTTGGCACTTTATGCGCTTCGTGCATCCTGTGCCTAGTCGCGTACTAAAGTGCCACCGTTGCACTTCCCCCAACCCTTTCGTTGTGAAAGGGGTAGGCAGTGCCCCATGTGTATAAAGCCATAGACTTTTTTAGTATCATAGTTAGACAGGGCCGTTTTAGTGTACGACTGACGTATTAGATTAGCAATATGTCAGATAGGGACAAGGGGGAACCACCCCCCAAGTCTAAAATACCACCGGATAAGAAGGGAGTGTTAGACAGACCTCTTGTTATTAGGGATATAATGAACCCAGAGCGTACCAGAACGGTGCCAGCGTTCTCCCATATCCCTATGCGGAAACCAGTCTCGCCGCGGAAAGAGCCCGTAACGAGCGTCGCGCTCACGCCAACCGTGTCTGAGCACACGGCTAGGCGGGAACCGTCGCCCCAGCAACAGCGGGCCAAGAAAACGGCCAGACGCCACACACCACCCGAGACCGAAGCCTCTCTTTTCGAGAAGAGACAACGGATTGGCTCCCAGCAGTCGTCCGACGAAACCCCATCCTCATCCGACGATGAAACATACCACCAGGTGGTGACAACAAAGAAGGTGCTCAGATCACCGCCGAAGTCGCCTTCTCCACCACAACCCCCCCCTCGCTCTATATCACCAGATCGTCGTAGCCGAGATTCGGCTCAGTATGAGCAGGGGGGGCGAAGAATCCTTCAGCTGGGGGTCAACCACCTATGCAACCCTGGCTGCATCCGCTGGCCGATCATCGCCAGTGGCAACTACAAACCCGTCCGGGCTCCCGCAGGACGATGGCCAACGGCCATCTACCAGCTATGCCCATATGGCAGCTGCACCAGCAGTGCCACGCCCACAACCGGCGGCAGCGCCTACTGATAAGCCTGCCGACCAGGAGAAAGCGAGATATCCACCTATAGTAGCTGAATGCCTACCGGACTGGACGAGGCATTTTAAGGAGCTCAACAGAATGTTGGGCCACCCTTTGAATGCCCGTCCGTTCGGGAAAGGCGTACGGTTCACGCCACAGAGTGCCAACGAGTTCCGTACAGTTCAGCGCTATATGGTGGAGCTGAGCAAAGAGACACCAACCCTCTCCTGGTATTGTTATACCCCGGAGGAGGATAAGCCCACTAAGGTGGGCATCCGTGGGCTACCTATGGGCACGGATCCCAAGGTAATAGAGGAGGCTATAAGGGCAAAAGGCTTCCCTATCAAGTATGTCAAGGCAATTCCACCACGTAGAGGCAGACCAGGCTGCATCTACTTTGCCCAACTAGATCACCTGAGCCTGGAGCAGCTCCAGAACCTATACAGCATCGACGAACTCCTCTTCATGAGAGGAGTCGTCATCGAGGCCTGGCAAAGGAAGGCAGGACCAGCCCAATGCCACAGATGCCAGGCCTTCGGGCATGCCTCGGCCAATTGCTTCAGGCCAGTGAGATGTGTGCGCTGTGCCGGGGAGCACATAGCAAGCCAATGCCCTAGGGGTAGGGAGGAGGAACCCAAATGCGCCAACTGTGGCAAGAGCCACACGGCAAACGACCGCCGCTGCCCAGTCCTGAGGAGGACTGCCAGGAGACAGGGGATTACCTTACCGGGACTACTCCCGGAGGACCCCAAAAGGATCCCCCAGAGTCGCCCGAAAGCTGTAACCATCCAGCAAGACGGGTGGGCAACCATTACAGGGAAGGGCAGGCAACAAGCCCCCCCCCCCCACCCGTAACACCAAAGGAAACAGTGGAACCCATAGAACAAAGGGCATCCACTGGGGCGACTCTGCAGCCTCCCGCCAACCCTGCCACAGAAAGGCAGCCCTCAAAAAAGAGGAGGCGGGAGAGAAGCAGAAAGAAGTCGCAGCCTCCTCGGGCTGTAACCTCTACCCCTACACCTGGACCAATAGCCCCTCAGGCGCAGGTTATTAGGGAGACTACCAACAAGGGCGTCGGTAGAGTGCAGGAGAGGGCCCCACCAGAAGAGAGAGCCCGACCCACACACAGAGCGCGCTCTACCCAGAAAAATGAAGTCCAACGCCCGAGACCAGCACCAACGCCTTCAGAAAGGAAAACACCATCGACCGACCTCGAAACAGCTGATGCAATCCAGCGTTTAGTTGGAATTGCCATCGAGGTCGGTACACAAGTCCTGGCCGACATCAGAGCCGGGACCGACCCTGTTACAGCGATTATGAAGGCGCTGGCAAACCTCCTGGCCAGACATTATGGAGGATAATAACCTGCGCCTAATGTACTGGAACCCGGACGGGATACAGCAAAAGCTGCAGGAACTCCGCACTATCGCCCAGCAACAGGACATACACATTATACTGCTGGGCGAAACAATATTGAACCCCAAAACGCGCATAAAGCTGCCTAACTTCCATATCTACAGAAGGGACGAGGTCACTTCTCGAGGGGCCGCCTATAGAGGCACGGCGGTTCTAGTGAGGAGGGACATCGTCCACCAAGAGCTGGATTTACCATCCTTCCAGACAATGCGCTCAATCGGCATAAGAATGGAGGCGGCGGGCGAGGAACTAAGGATCTACGCAGCATACCGCCCGCCAGGGACTCCATTCTGCTCCTCAGACATCCGGACGGTAATGGAAGGCGATGTTCCGGTAATCATCGCCGGGGACCTGAACGCCAAACACCCGGCGTGGGGGTCCAGAGTGATCACCCCGCCGGGTCGTGAACTATATGAAGATGCTGAGAAGAACCAGTACGACGTTCTAGGTCCCGAGGAACCAACTCACGTTCCTACCGATCCAAGGAGGCACCCGGATGTATTAGACATCGTGCTCACTAGGAACGTCAACTATCCGATAGTGGTAGAAGTGCTGTACGACCTTCCTTCACAGCACCTCCCGTTACTGATAACCCTTGGCCTAAAGGCAGTGACTACGCCGCCGAGAGCTTTTAAAACCCGTGTCGACTGGAGGCTCTACTGTCAACACCTTCAGCAGAGACCTCCAGCACACCAACCTTTAAGCACAGCGGACGACGTAGAGGCCGCTGCAACTAGAATTACCACTAACATCAAGGAAGCCCTCCACGCGGCTTCTACTGTCGTCCCGATTACAGCAAGGCGAGACGATCTGCCGCGTGAGATATGCGTGCAGATCAAGCGCAAAAGAGCGCTAAGAAAGCTCTGGGCGCGTACTCGCTGCCCCAGGATCAAAACCCAGTTGAACACCCTAACGGAGGAACTGTCGGTTTCAGTCCAAGCCTTCAGAGGAGACGCCTGGGACCGGCGCATCCAGAAGGCGGAGGAGAAAGATATGTCGCTTTACAGGCTAAACCGACAGTTAACCAAAGCTAAACCTCCCGTTTGCCCGCTGACTGATAACACGGGCAAACGATGTTACGATGCCAAGGGCAGAGCGGATATCCTAGTCGAGCACTTCGAGGAGCAATTTATGCCGAACACAGCAAGTGCGGAGTTCATGGAGCTTCATGCCCGGAAGGAAAGTCGCGTGCAGGATTTCCTGTCGTCGCCCGCGCCACCTCTTGCAGGAGATTGGTTTATCTCCCCCGCAGAATTGCGGAGGACAGTAACCTGCCTGCAACCGAGGAAGGCGCCGGGGCACGACGGGATTACCAACGCTGCACTCCGACAGCTGCCCAATAGAGTCATAGTAGAGCTTGGTCGACTCTACAATGGGATATTGCGGACATCCCACTTCCCGGAGGACTGGAAAAAAGGAAAAGTCATCGTCCTGCCGAAACCCGGGAAGGACAGGCGTAGAGCTGCCAACTACAGGCCGATTACGCTATTGCCACATATAGCTAAACTGTTCGAAAGATTGCTGCTAAGACGTCTCCGTCCGTGCATCCAACTTCGGGCGGAGCAGCACGGATTCAGGAGAGGTCACTCCACAGTTACACAACTGACTAGAGTGCTGCACCTGCTTGCGGCAGAGTACAATCGTGGCCGCATATCGTTGGGCGTCTTTCTCGATATCGAGAAGGCGTTCGACCGGGTGTGGCACATAGGATTATTATACAAACTGGAACAACAGACCAGTGTCCCTCCTGCTATATTGCGGCTAATAGCGTCTTTCCTGGAAGACAGGAAGTTCTACGTCTGCGTAGAGGACGCCGAATCCGCAACAAGATCCATCAAAGCCGGCGTCCCACAGGGCAGCTGTTTGTCTCCAGTCCTGTACGCGGCTTACACCAACGACATACCTACACTGGCAGGCAGGCTTCAAGAGTGGGAGGACGACGTTGAGCTGGCGCTATTCGCGGACGATAGCGCCTATTTCACCTCGTCCAGAAGAGCCCACATAGCCACTGCCAAGATGCAGCGTCTGCTGGACCTGCTGCCACCATGGCTGGAAGAGTGGAGGATGGTCGTCAACGTTGGTAAGACGACCGCTCTGCTCACTCGCCGTCTCAGGAATTTACCACCTCCGCTGACCCTCAACGGCCAGGAGATTGCGTACCAGAAGGCTGTAACATACCTTGGGTGCCGGATCGACAGGACGCTGCGCATGACCGCGCACGTCGACTTCGTCGTCCGCCGGGCCAGATGTGCGCGGGCGACGCTCTTGCTGGTCTTGGCATCCAAGCTGCCACTACGTACCAAGCTCCGGATATACAAGATGTATATCCGGACTATTATTACTTACGCTGCACCGGCCTGGTACGCACTTCTGAGCGACCCTCTGAGGCGGCGACTACAGGCCCAGCAGAACCTGACACTAAGAACGATCGTCGGAGCAGGTCGCTACGTCCGGAATGACGTGATAGCGGCCGACTTAAAGGTCGAGAGTATCCACGACTTTGTGGCCCGGTTAGCGCGCGGTATGTTCGACCGTGCTGATAACGGGCCACACGAACACCTCAACGGTTTTGCGCCGTTGCACACCCGGCCACCGGACGGGCGACCTCTTCCAAGAGAACTCCTCTCTATATGTGATTAGAGAGTTGAGTAACAACCCTCAATGCCGCTGAAAGGCCAACTTCGACTACCTCTATAGATTACCTCCCTTTCCCGTAGTCGGTCAACTACGGGAAAACTATTCTTATCCGGCTACATTAATATATTAATGTAGCAACAACCATGCCAAGATAGGCTAAAGAACGACTGCCCCATAATAATGGGGTATGATGATTACCCGGGTAATGGGGTATACCCCGAGGCCCGATACCTACACGTACCTAGGTGCGTGCAGACGACATTCAACGCGCACGCGTAGTCGGCGGGCGGCGGCGGTGTGGAATACAGCTCCGGAACAGCAAGAGGAAACGAACTGCGGCGTTGAAGAAACGGCTCACCATTGGTCGACGGATACGTGACGATAGCGGCGTGTGAAGTCGGTGTGGCGCTGAATGATATTTGCGGCTGCTTCTTGTTTCTTTATAAGAACGTCAAATTATCTATATACAGTCCGCAGTATCTCAGTAGCCAAGAATAATTAGGAAATAAAATGTTTTTTTATTTATTCTCGCCTTCCGCGTTATGGTAGCAGCGGAGTATATATTATTTATTCCCGTTTAGGTTTGATTAATCTGGCTGCTACATATATATATATATATATATATATATATATATATATATATATATATATATATATATATATATATATATATATATATATTATAGTGTGTGTGTGTGTATGTGTGTCTCTGCTTACCCCTCAAGGCGTAATAGTGTATGTTATGTTAAGTAAAGAAAAAAATTAACAAAAAAGTGATAAATAAATGGATTTTGAATTACGTTAGTATGGAATACTGCATCAATATGTGAACATTCAATATAGGCCGTACCTATGTAAACTGTGGAAATTTGTTTCGGAAATAATGGAGAACGTATATAAGTGTATATTGTACGGGATATCTAGCAAAACCGTCATAACCTAACGAATCGGTTAAGCTTTTAAAACCAACAATCAATGAAGAAGAAAGAATTTCGTATGGCCAGCCTTCAACTGATAGGTGAAGTGTCGAACAGCCTCTGCTTATCATTCTCTTTATTAATTAAGGTCATAGAACCTATATTTTGCTATGTTCAGTTTAAACATGTTTTTTGAACACCTAATATATAACTAAATTGGTTAATAATATTGCAATATCATTTCGGAGTTTTTTTTTTATAATAATTATTATAATGAGCGAATAACGAAGCTTTTAGTCCCAGTATAAGAAAAGTGTTATACTTAAGGTAATACATTATATTTAAGGGGAAGAGTATTACGCCAACAAAGAAAACATTGTTGCACATTTTGAGAAAATATAATCTGACGTTAAGTATAATGTAACGCCGAACTTTTAATTCAAGTTTTCACTAGGTAAGTGATGGATCGAGGGTGCTAGTAGACTTACATTCCGCCTGACTATTCATCCATTAGTTAGATCGGTTTTCCATCAAGTTTTACTTTGCTGAAATTATATCACAGCGCCTCTTTGCGTACAAAAATTCCATATTGAATTGGAGATTATGCGTTCCTTATTTGTTTTTTATCTCTTATTTTTATCTTTCGGCTCCAGGTGCTGCCAGTTCGCTTCAGATTTAACGGCTAATATATTAATTTTTGTAATTTTTTGATAAAATATGTATATGTAATGAAGCTATTGTATTATATTTCTACCAATTTATTATATCAGATTATATGGATTTATACGAAAGCTTAAACTATACCCACCAGAGAATTAAATACCGCCTTGGTTCCACGCTTCGGGTGAAAGGTTTTGTATAGGATAGGGTAACAAACGAGCACACGATCCACCTGATGGTAAGTGGTTGCTGCGGCCCACAGACATCTACATCTATCCTCGATTGCAAATCAATATGCAGATACGTTTTCACCCATAAGGACTAAGGACTAAGATGGAGTGCCTCGTTTCCAGTAAAAATCGTCTCCGGTTCCCTACACTCACCATACGAAACACAGCATCATTAAGCTAATATTCTGTGAGAGCGTGGTCCTTCCCTGGTTGAGCCGACTCATTCGTGCTACGGCTATACTACTTATATAACTGTAGCAGGACTGTACCACGTATAAAAGGTTTAGCACTTGCACCAAATTTTACTGCGTGCAAACTGCTTTTCGAATCGAAAATTTTATCAAAATAAATTCTGAATGCCATTCGAAACCACAAGTTTATTTATGACAAGCTAAGTATAATACGTGATAGAGGTAGGATTTCAAATAAACGGTACAGAATCATTTCATTAAACATGCTCAAATTACTAAAATTCCTACACCGAATCAATTCTTTTTTTTTAAATATTTTAATAATAAGCTAAATATGTACAACCGTTTAGTGGCGGTGAAGGAATAGCCACTAACCCTGTCATCCCGTGGGTGTCGTAAGAGGCGACAGAGGGCAACAAATCAGGATAGCAGCGTATTCCTAATAACGACTAAAAGTAAAAACAAACTGCGGTTGCCAACCCGCTTGCCAACCGTGGTAACTATCACAAATAACGCCCTCATGGGGTGGTCTATAACGCTACAACAAGCTTCATTATTTTTCAATAATCGACGGAATTTTGCCACTTACTCAGAATAAAAGTTTGAGAGGATATCGCATTTTCAGAAGGAGTGCCTTCAAACCAAAAACACACCGTTTGTTGACGTCTGATGCATTTCATTAGCAATCATGCGCTTTAGAATGTTATAGCTTTTTAGTTCTAACATTTTATGTTTGTAATATTCATTGTAATTTTATTCGTCACTACCTACTTATTCATTGTACCTTTGGCCACAGAATAAATAATAGTACTACGTACTTTGGTTCTTTATTATTTCAAAATTTGGGATAATCCCCCACATAGTCCTGGATCGAAGCCTGATATGAGGAGATTAATTGGATTAATTTATATATTGAAAAAGGAGCGTGAGTCAAATTATTTAAACCGTTTCAGTTTCATTTCGAGTTGCAAAAATTTTAAGATTCAACTTGGACTTTGCACCAGCACACAAAGGACAAAAGGCTAATTTTTTTATTTAAGCCCAACACTCTTAATAGTCAGGCATTAACTTATTATAGGTTGGTAAATTGTATTATTAATTTTCGTAAGTTATTAATATAATAGTGTTAGTGCTAGTCACCACTAGTTATTTTCGTATTTAATACAATACAGTTCGCGTTAAAGCTGCATTAAATTACTAGTGTAAGCATTTTAACTGGCAATTTCACAGTATAATATTATTTTATGCATAGGTACAAATAATTATTTTATAATACCGTCAGAGAATATTTTTATTATACTTGTTAGCTAATTTGATTTGTATTGTTTTATTTTAAATTATTTCATTTGTTGTGATTGTGTTAGGTAAATTTTCGTAGTGTCTATTTTATTGTTATTATTATTACCTGTTAATTTTTTATTGTTAAGTTTTTATTGTATAACGTTCCAGGTTGATAACAAACGCCTCTCAGTATGACCGAAGAAAAGGATTTAATTAAAAGGCGAGGAAGTTTTAAAAGTCATCTGACGTTTTTCAAAAATTATTTAATTATCGCTTAGCGTTTCGTCGTTGTATTCTTCAGCGGTAAGTGAGTTGCAATTGCGTATGGGTAAAATTGAGTCACTGTACGACCAATTTGACGAAGTACAATTAAGACTCGAGTGCGTTAGCGATAATGTTGATATAATTCTTGCGGAGCGCAATGATTTTGAGTCACAGTATTATAAGGCACTGTCAAAGGCACAAAATATTATATCACAATATAGTAAGAGTATTGAAGAGTCAGCGTGCAGTGATAAGTTTTCTCGTGCCAGCTCAAGCCAGCATAAGCTAGTTAAATTGCCAACAATTCAAACGTCTGCAGGAATAATTCGACGATCGTTCAGCTAGATTTGTCCGCTACCTGTGCCTTCTGGTTGAAAGACGTGCTTTCAACGCCCGGGGGTATGTTGACGTCTGATGCATTTCATTAGCAATAATGCGCCTTAGATTGTTATAGCTTTTTAATTCTAACATTTTAAGTATGTAATATTCATTGTAACTTTATTCGTCACTACCTGCTTATTCATTGTACCTTTGGCTCTCGTGTTATATAGATCTTTACCAGATCAATCTCTTTTATTATTTCAAAATTTGGGATAATCCCCCACACCGTTTATTCACGGTACCTGGACCCTTGAGTGCATTGACAGCACGCAAAGTCAATGACGTACAGAATTCATATTCGAATATTGGCGAACTTCACATGTCTTCGAAATATTTTTTCCTTATCCCTCAGACATGCAGGTTTCCTCACGATGATTTCCTTCACCGCCGAGCACGTGGTATTTAAAGCAACATAATTTTGTATATTTGTTTTTAATTATCTTTTCTATTTTATTTTTACACTATATTTCTACACCTTCGCCAAACTCTCACAGACGAGGCGAAAGAAGAAAACAAAATCAGGAGATGAGCAGCAGCATCTTCCTTATAACGACTAAAAAAAAAACTGCAGTCGCAAACCCACTCGATGAGCGTGGCAACTATCGGAGACATCCTTCCTATGAGGCAATCTATGGGGAGAGGACTATGTTCAGCAGTGGAGTTAAGCAGGCTGTAACGGTAATTGGTCAAACTCTCACCACTTCATGGGGAATTCCCCACCAGAGAATGAGTAATGGCACTATACTGCCCTTTGTACTCGATTGTAACATGGATTCAATAAGTAATAAATAATAATTAAAAAAATTATAAAGATAAACTGTGTAAAATATGGAATTAATTTTATTTAGCATTATCTATTATATAATCATTATTTTATAGTTAAAAAGGTAACAATAAACATTTTAAGGACTTAACCATATTTAAAAACTAGCGATCCGCCCCGGCGTCGCACGAGTGATTTCTGGATCTCGACAACAGCGCCACCTACCGAGTCCAATTTTCTAAATTTATATAGTAACTAGCGATCCGCACCGGCTTCGCACGGGTGATTTCTGGATCTCGACAACAGCGCCACCTACCGAGTCCAATTTTCTTTAAATTTATATAGTAATTAGCGATCCGCCTCCGCTTCGCACAGGTGATTTCTGGATCTCGACAACAGCGCCACCTACCGAGTCCAATTTTCTTTAAATTTATATAGTAACTAGCTATCCGCACCGGCTTCGCACGGGTGATTTCTGGATCTCGCCAACAGCGCCACCTACCGAGTCCAATTTTCTTTAAATTTATCTAGTAATTAGCGATCCGCCCCGGCTTCGCACAGGTGATTTCTGGATCTCGACAACAGCGCCACCTACCGAGTCCAATTTTCTTTAAATTTATATAGTAACTAGCGATCCGCACCGGCTTCGCATGGGTGATTTCTGGATCTCGACAACAGCGCCACCTACCGAGTCCAATTTTCTTTAAATTTATATAGTAATTAGCGATCCGCCCCCGGCTTCGCACAGGTGATTTCTGGATCTCGACAACAGCGCCACCTACCGAGTCCAATTTTCTTTAAATTTATATAGTAACTAGCGATCCGCACCGGCTTCGCATGGGTGATTTCTGGATCTCGACAACAGCGCCACCTACCGAGTCCAATTTTCTTTAAATTTATATAGTAATTAGCGATCCGGCCCGGCTTCGCACAGGTGATTTCTGGATCTCGACAACAGCGCCATCTACCGAGTCCAATTTTCTTTAAATTTATATAGTAACTAGTGATCCGCACCGGCTTCGCACGGGTGATTTCTGGATCTCGACAACAGCGCCACCTACCGAGTCCAATTTTCTTTAAATTTATATAGTAATTAGCGATCCGCCCCAGCTTCGCACGGGTGATTTCTGGATCTCGACAACAGCGCCACCTACTAAGTCCAATTTTCTTTAAATTTATATAGTAACTAGCGATCCGCACCGGATTCGCACAGGTGATTTCTGGATCTCGACAACAGCGCCACCTACCGAGTCCAATTTTCTTTAAATTTATATAGTAACTAGCGATCCACCCCGGCTTCGCACGGGTGATTTCTGGATCTCGACAACAGCGCCACCTACCGAGTCCACTTGTGATTTTATACCATTCAGGGATCCACTCAGACGCACATAAAAATTCATAAAAATCATTTGTGGCAATAGATTTTTATGTATAGAATAGAAGATAGAAGTTTTTCTGTAATCTAATAAATGAAACATTTTAGTTTAATAAATACAGTGGATAAAAAATACTTCGTAAAATGTATAACTATGGTATTACTTGAGTTATAAAGTTATAATCATTCTATAGACAAGAAATTATTGACGAGTGTGACAATATGAGACAACTCGTGTCGCAATGAAAGATGTCAAGCAAAGAATTTTTATTAGATTTAGATCGAGTTTATTTCCGCGATTATAATTGATTTTATACAATATTTCGTACAAAAACTTTCTCTGATTTCAATACACATAATCATTATAGTTTAAAATATAGATACAACGGTGACTGCTATGTTATATTTGTTGTATGTTTTATAATTCGAGTTGTTTAACAACACCTTTGTATGGTAAAGCCTACTTATTTTTTTATCAGTATTTTAAATACACTTGAGGATATAGGACATTTAGAAGAATATACTAACATCCATGCATTACTTAAAGAATTCTAATATATTATTTTTATTTTCAACCAATTGTCGGAGTTGAAATAAAATTTTGAGCTTTAACCACCAATACGCAAACACTTTTTGGTAATAATCCACTATTACAAAAAAAAATTAAGCAGTAGCCTACATCACATATCTAACTGTATGTACAGTATACTGTATGTGATGTATTATGGTGCATGTGTGTGATGTACCCTTCACTCATTTCTGTTCCTATTTTGTAGTAAAGTCCGCTGGTAATTAATATAATTAAGATATATTTTAAATTTCTCAAACGTGCAGTTTTTTTGCCGATGTTTTATTTAATCGCTGAGCACGTTGTAAATTAACAATTAAAACTTAATAATTTGAGTGGTGCCGCAGGAAAATCGAATTTGGACCGCTCGCGTGGTTCAGTAGCTGTAAGCCGTCTTTTGGGGGAACTGTAAGAGACTGATAACGGATTATTTGCAGTGTCATAATATTTGTCTCTAACTACAATGGTTGAAACAGTAGATATGTTATTACAGTGAAAGAAGAATAGGGTGCAGCGCCACCAACTTACTCCAATTCCAAAGTAAATCCACGGATCGTTGGATTTCAACCTGTTATTATCGTATCGGCTTTTGCATATATCAACACATCAGAAGCACCAGAAATAGTAACAACAGATAAAATGGGTCACAAACCGACAACGTACATATGTAAAATATGCAACAGTCATATTATTACTAGATTAGTACGAAAGCCTACCACGAAAACCCATATACTTGCTTTGACGCTGTGTGTTTTCGGGTAAGTTTATATTATTTAACTTGTTACCTTCTTTTTTATTTACCATTCGGTAGTAATCTTTTTATAGAATATGGATGAATGAAGGAAGAGAGTGCAAAGTCCACCTGATAGTGAATTGATGCTATGGCGCATAGAAATCTAAATATATCCTCAATTAGGAATCAACATGCAGATGCGCTGTCATCCCTGAGGACTAAAATTATATCCCTCGTTTCCAGTAAAAAGGGTTTCCGGTTTTATACGATGCACGCTCGCCTGTATCGTTTATTCTTTTGAAAAAGATTGTTCAAAACCATATTAGACTTAATTTAAATATTTTTGTAGCAGTAAGCTTTAGCAGCAGCTTATACAATATATTAGGTGAAGATTAATGATTGTTAATTCAGATATGATTTTTTATAGGATAGGGTAACAAACTAGCACACAGTCCACCTGAGGGTAAGTGGTTACTGCGGCCCATAGACATCTACATCTATCCTCGATTACAAATCAAAATGCAGATGCGTTGTCACCCGTGAGGACTAAGATGGAATGCCTCCTTCCAGTAAAAACGGTATCCGAGTCACCACACGAAACATAGAAGCATTAAGCTATTATTTTACGCTGGTATTCTGTGAGAGCGTGGTCCTTCCCCGGTCGAGCCGACCCATTCATGCTACAACTATCTATGCGGCTCTACCACGTATAAACCATATATATACCACGTCTGATTGTTTTTAATTCTTATTTTATCATTTCAGATGCTGGCCGTGTATCTGTGCACCTTATTGCGTGGATTCATGTACCAATATCGAGCATTACTGTCCCCTTTGCGATTCATATATAGGATCATACATTGGGCACTAATTATGGAACTAAATTTAACTTAATTAGAGCATAATTTTAAATGAAGTACTTGATTATCACGATTCTTGAGTTGGTATTCAGTTCAGTTCAGTTCACTCACTTTCGGAATCTTGTTTCGATATGGATGATCCCATCTAACTCGTTCTTAAGCCACTTTTGCTCTTATACCCATAAGAGCTACACCAAACACGGGTAGAATTGGACGAGAGCGCCCTTATAAGTAGTATAACATATGTATGTCAATTGAAATCCTATTAATATTTTTAATGAGAAAATTCGTTTAGATTTTAGTATGGTTGTGGGGCTCAATCACTTTAAAACCACTGAATAGATTTTCATGGAACTCTGCAATATTATAAATATCAAAACAGGATAGGACATACGTTGTATTTTTTATATAAAAAGTTTTAGTCTATCACAAATTGGGTCTTTTTACTCTATCGTGTAATAAAAATTGGTCGGTTTTAATTAATATTTAGGTATTATATCTGGTATTATATTATAAGTATTTATACTTTATATGAATAGTCAGTATTAATTTTTTCCAAATAAATTGTATGACGAGCAGAAAATTACATCATAGTTTCATGTTATCAAAAAGCCACCCCATTCTTATATTTTTAAATATCATATATCTAATTTATATTGAAATGGAAACTGACCATTATTAAACATAACGAAAACTAACAAATTTAAATATATGATATAGTAATTCGTTAATAATAGTGCTATTAGCTTAGCTTTTTGCAAACAACATACATGTGTTTTTATATTACTGTGATGACCTGACAATATCAATATAACGTTCTCCTAACGACATAACATATTACCTTTTTTGAATAAACTGTACAATGTGTAATGAGTAGCCGCGAATTAAGCCTTACATTATGAAATTGAGTATTACGGTTATATTATTCATATTAAAATTTTTGTACACGAGTTATTAATTTATATGTGTAAAAATGAATAATGGGAGTAAAGTATATTTTTATTTTTAAATACGTGTGTTTTTATTTCCATATAGTGTGATTCTTATCTTTATTAGTGGTAAGAGGCTATAAGCTATGTCATAAAGATCTCATATCCAGCTTCGATGTATTTCGCTTGTGGCGCGACGACAGCGCCGCCACATCACCCCCTGCTCAGACCGGAGATCGATAGTGCAGTCGAGTTGCTTTGTAGTCTACGGTGAGTCGAGAAGAAGGCAAGTAATCTGCGAGAGTGCCGTGAAGCAGAGGCGAGCCTTACTGCTCAGAGCCGTGCCGAACACTGTATGGCGCAGAGAGTAGCTTGAAGGAACAGGAAGCATTATTATTCCAGTGCTGCGATGAACCTTGTGAAGCTAGATGGCTTGCAGGATATGAAGACTGCAGACGATATCTGCTCGGGAGCGAATGAGTGGGGTATTCTATGACGATGATGAAGCTTGATGTTTCCGAAGGTTGTTTGGTTGCATGTTCAGATCACGTCGGATGGTCACCACTGTGGCCGTGGTAGGAAAAGGGAAGATCTCCCGCCGGGCAAGGTGTTCTGCCCGGGGAGCGGCCAACACTCCGTGTGATAGTTCGGAGATGTTCTATATATACTGTTTATGATTCGGAATGTTGATAGCGTGATTTAAGATTCGATGTATTTCGCTTGTGGCGCGACGACAGCGCCGCCACATAACTATTTCTTGTATGAACCTGAAGTAAAATATCCAGGCCAAAGCAGTATCACCAGGCGAGATATCTAGTATTACGTTTGACGCGAGAAGCGAATTGAGCATGCTGATAATGACAAAGCATCACTATTATATGAGTAGATGATATAAATGTCATGCAGTGGTTTTTGTGTTGAGAGACGCTGGCATTCTAAAATTAGTTTTGAAATACTATTGCTCCCCCTCAATATATACGAAATATTAAATGTGACCTACAAAAATAACAACTCATTATTGGGCAATGGTTTAATAATGATATTCGAAATCTAGATCCCATAAAAGATTTTAATAAAACAACTGTTGAAATCCGTAAGGCTTTACAAATGAATCTAAATTAGGCCAACTACATTACGTCAGGAAGTGATGAAGTGTAAATCAAATATATTATAAGATGCTCTGAAATATGACATTTTAAAATTTATTTAATTTACACTTTTTATTTACAAAAAGTATAAACGGCGGACTTCTACCACCCATCCAGAAAGTTAGTAGCATACGTTTATACGTGGAAGCGCCTTGCTACAGCTATATTATGGTTGAGAACGAATGGGTCGGCTTGGCTAGGGAAGGACCACGCTCTTACGGAATACCAGCGTAAAATAGCAGCTCAATGCTGCTGTGTTCCGTATGGTGAGTGTATTATGTGAAACAAGGCATTCCATCTTAGTCCTCAAGGGTGGCAAATTATCTGCATTTTGATTCTTAATCGAGGATAGATGTAGATGTCCATGGGCCACAGCATCCACTTACCATCAGATGGACTGTGTGTTCATTTGTTACTTATTCTATTTTAAAAAAAATACGTATGTATAATGTACTGCAGTGAACTAGGGTGAAAAAAATAAATTAGACATACGTATTATTAGTATTCCAGACGGACAACCAGGCGGTCGGCGGGATTTTATCCCTTTGTTGTCGATTCCACTCATTCAAACTAAATGGTTTGCTTCGCTATGTACAGCAAAGGAGTGCAATATTCTATCGTTCCGTTCGATTACAATCTGGGCGTCAAAGCAAGAGATAATAGATTTGTGTTATGCTAGTACAGAGTGATTACAATTAGGGTTTCATGACCACTTATCACTAGGTAGGATTGTAGTCAACATCTGCTAACTTATTATAAAGTAAAAATAAAAACAATAAATATACATGCAAATCGTGTCATACATAACAGCAAAGCTTCGTGTATATACGGTTCACACGCTTCATTATTAAGTAGGATAGAGAGAAGGATAGGATAATCCAAGCTTGCTACCAATTTCGTTATTCCTGGTTAATCTAAGTTCTTAAAATTTCATAATACAAGTGATAAAATTAAAAATTTTGTAAAACCGACTTAACGCACAACAAATTGACAAATTAGATCATCATCAATGTATTCGAAATCAATTAAATACGCATTATTAAGCATAACTCAAAAACTAGTCAGACCTTGATTAACTTTATATTTTAAATTTATATGGGAGAATGAATGTTGTGTTTTGAATGTACGAAACCGAATGTAGGTCATCACAGCTGGCCGTATGCGAAAAAATAAAGTCGCTCAACGAACTGCGATAAGAGCTCAGAATTTTTTGTGATAGAATCCGTAACGAACATATAATCCACAGTTTAAGTGGCAATGAGCCATTTCTATAGCTCGAAGAACTGAATCCCTGTGGAGATAAAAGATTTTTGCTCCTTGAATGGCAGCGTCATACCAATGCGGAGCACGGCGCCCAACTATAGGAAAATTATCTAGTAAGTGATGCAAAGTGATGAATAAAAAGCACCGACGCTCCGGGAAGTCTGCAGTCTGCGAACATGTTCAAGATCGTCCCCACCATTACATTAGATTTGATAAACCACAAATTCTCGCAAAAGAACACCGATTCCTACCAAGGATGATACGCGAGGCTATTGAAATTAAAAAACATCCAAATTTCAATAGAGAAGATGGTTGGGTGCTACCATCTGCTTGGGATCCTATAATCAACAAAATTAAACCCAAACCCAAGCATACCACTGCAAGACTTCATGATACTATAAGCTCGTTTTGCGTAAATCGGACCAAAAATTAATATTAAAAAACTGAAGGTAGCCGGACTAACTATGACATTGGGACGTCAAACATCTCAGTCCCCCCCCGTGACCATGGGCGCTGTAAAGCACCCGAAACGTCGGGATAATAATAAAAATAAATTAAAGATATTAAACGCGATAAAATCCGTAAATAATAGTTTTATTCAATGTGTAGTGTTCGCGTAAATTTAAGAAATCATAGATAAATAAAACTCTCAATTATTTAAATAAATGAACTACTTAGTAGATTTTATGTTATAAAAATTCATGGAACGCATAAGAAGTAAATAAAAAATATATATATTTTAAAATAAATCATATTGTCAGCCAACAGCAACGTAGTCCGTCACGATGCAACGTAGACCGGTCACGTCGGCACCAAACGAACTAACACGACGGACAGAAAGACGGCAGCTGTTGCTGTTGATACTCGTTGAATGACCCAAGCTTGTCTGTGTAGTACTTTGTTACTGCTTGAACGAGTAGGGGAGTGAAAATACTTATTAGTAATCTACCCTCACTCTTAACACAAAATAGATGGATACATGTGACCCAGAATTGTGTTTAGGGGCAGTTTTTAGAGGTAGCTCATGTTTAACAGAGAATTTGTGATGAGTTGTAACGATGACGATGTTTTATTCAATCTCAATTCTGTGACAATATTTCAGATTCAAAATTACTCCCCACCATGGATTCGAAGGTGAAGGTAACTGTCGTTAAAAAAGAGAAAACAGTCTGTGTGAGAAAATATGATATAAATATATTTCGAGGACTTATCAAGAACATCAACTCGCACCAGAGCTACCTGACGGGTCCTTTCAGATTAATAGCACATCAATGCCGTAATGCAATATATCAAAATTTATTTTTTAAATGTATTGTTTTTCGCAAAACTAAAATGACCATTAAACTTACAGCCCACCTTATGGTAAGCGGCTACTGCAGTCCAAGGACATCCACAGCCAACTTCAAACAGAGAAGACTACGGATAAGTTGTCACCTCTGAGAATTGTGATTGAATGCCTCACCGTCTGTACTTAAACTGGCTCACTTTACTCTTCAAAAAAGACCAACTGCTTGGCGGCAGCAATAGACCCGCCCAGACTTATTTCAGGCAGAATAGGATCTTACCACTTAGTAAATTTAAAAGTGTTATAGAAATTAAAATGTTATAGATAAGTTATAAATAGTTACAATCTAGCTAGCAAGAGATTAAGTATTTCAAGTTTAAAATTTATTACACCCACAGAAATCGTGATAATATGTCTTATTATTACGATTTCTGTGATTATACCTCATAATTTTTTTTATAGAATAAGGGTGACAAACGAGCATACAGTCCACCTGATGGTAAGTGAGCCCATAGATATCTGAGGACTAAGATGGAATGCTTTGTTTCCAGTAAAACGGGTCTTCGGTTCTCTACACTCACCATACGAAACACAGAAGCATTAAGTCGCACTTAACGCTGGTATTCTGTGAGAATGTGGTCCTTCCCCGAACGAGCTGACCCATTCATGCTACAACCATAATATAGCTACAGCGTGGCTCTACCACTAAATAATTACTTAATTGTGATCATACAATGCACCTTCTGTTTTAATTTTTAGATATAAGACGCGCTAAGAGAAACTATAGACAATTAAATACCACTGTTCTAATTTTTGAGATTTAAGATCTAAGTGAAACTTTAAAAATGACGTTAAAATTCTAAATACTTTTTCAATTTACATCATATATTAAATTTTATTTACTTTCATAAGTCAATTTCCCTTCCTTTGTTATTACAACTACTAGATGAGTCATCGAAAAACATGTATCATTTCGTATGAGTGCATGACGTCATCTTTTTAATCAAATATTATGTTACACATCTATAATCATATAAGCTATACATATAATAAATCTGTGGAAAAATTGTGAGTTCAAGATTCTCGCAAAAACTATTGGAGGGATTTCCATGAAATTTAGTGTGTAGGCTGTAAATAATTGTGTATAACATATATGCAACTTTATACCGTAATTTTCCGTAAGCTGATAACAGCTTATGGAAAATTAAAAAAGAAGGGTTATGTTTTTCTTTTTAAAAGTTTATTGTCATAACGGTTGCTGATATTTCTTTTAGAGGATTTCGCTATACGTATTATAAGTCGATAGAAAAGCGCGCGTGTGTGTGTGCATGAAAATGTCACATCGCGCCGCCAATCAGAAGCCAACTAGTACTACAACTACAAATATAACATTATCTACAAAAATATAAATAAAATAGAAGTGTATGTATTTATTATTAAAATGATTGCAACTTATTGAGCTGAGGGCTATTTCCATGCCATTAAAACATGAATAACCATTTTAGAAATTTTCCTAGATTCGATCCTAGGCGAAAATGTATCGACCGAATTGGCGATTTATTGAAAACGGGCCAAATTGGGAGCACCCTTAACCGACGAGCACGTATGCGTAGGTATATGGATGTGAAGGAGACAAGAGAGGTGTGTCAGGATCATAATGGAATCTAAATGGAAGTCTGTAGTCTCTGCCTACCCCTCTGGGTGACAGGCGTGAGTTTTTATGTTATGTAAATTTTCTGTATGCCTATCTTTCCTTCTTTCCGGGTTAATCTGGGGAATGGCTGAACCAATTGTAATCAAAGTTGACGAACACATAGAGAGTGTGCCAGGAGGAATCTAGGCTATATTTCATCCAAAAGAACTTGTAAATATTTTTTTTGAGAAATCGAAAAATTTATAAAATAAATTGTATTTGATGGTTATCTTAAAGTTTAATTACGCTTAATATCCCACCCAGGCGAAACCAGAGCGGGTCGCTAGCTAACTTAAGTTAGCTAGACTCGTTTGTCGCCAAAACAAAGTAAGCAATCGTAAGCAGTAACTGCTTAAATTTGTGACATTACGCAATTACGAGGTTTATTTAAAACATAGTTGAAATCAAAATATAAACACTTTTATAAGTTATAATGTCCTCCAGACCGAATGTCGGTCACGGCGCCCTGCCTCAACGGTGGCTAGCCATCGGCTCAGGACAGGATTATAGTGCCCAAGTGTATGCGCCGCATTCTCTCATAATCCGATGGGACGGTAAACTGACACGACTGGAAAGAGATCAGGCGTAGGACCAACGGCTTAACGTGCTTTCCAAGGCACGGGGGTGAGACACTGACAACTTCCTGACTCCGGGCAGCTACTGAGAATTCCTGGACAGAAAAACTCAATAACTGATTTTTTTGGCCCGACCCGGGATTTGAACCCAGGACCTCACGATCAGCAGTCGCACTACTACAACCACTAGACCGTTACTGCTTATACGTCCGATAAGCTTCAGGCCTACTCTCAATAAGTATGGAGCCGTGCTGCTCTAGTGCGTCAGAGGACTACACAAGTCTTCGAAATATTTTAGTCCTCAAACTACTGAAAAAATCGTTATAGTCATCATCGAGCACGTGATAAATAAGCTCTTGAAATTGCTATTGAAGATTTCTTTGGCACCCACGGGAATCTAACTCAGTTTGTTTGCGTATTAAGAAAATAACATCACCGTAACCTATCATAGCAACCTTAGGCTTTAAAGGCTTATTTGCAACAGTCAGACAAACAAACAGTCATGTTAGAGAGAGCTAACAATATCAAACTAAATTTATCTTATCTTTGTTTCTGTTATCAACAGCCAGTTTAAGTGTTTCATAAGTATTTTCATCGTGCGGACGAATACAGTGTCTGTGCATTATTACGATTTTGATTTAATTCTTGTGATATTCTGTTGTTACTGCTAAATATTGGTGTAATGCAGTCCACTGGAAGTAAGTCCTATTATAAAAAAATTGATTTTACTGTGGCTAAGCATAAAAAGCATGTGTGATATTTACGCTGAAAATAACTTTGTTTTGTGGTGTGTTTTCTAACTTAACCTTTATTGTTGTCTATTGTCTTCAACTTATCAAGCGTCCATCCAAGCACTGGTTCTGTACATTCGCATAATCCGTTGACCAGCAGTCAAATTGGTAAGAATGGGAATGAATTATTCAAAATAAGCACGCCACAGTGTGCATTCTTGGAGGTGGTCAGCTCTTAGTTTAAATATATTGATAGTGGAAATAAGAATATTCGAATCCAAACAACAGTAAAACAGTAGCGATAAATCTCTCTTCGGTCGCACCTATCGAATTGCCGTCCAACGGATTATGAGAGTAAGGTATTTTTTAATAAAGAGTGCACACATGACACTTTTTACACACACTACACACACACACACACACACACACACACACACACACACACAAACACACACACAAACGCGCGCGCGCGCGACTGGGTTTACGTTGTAGAGCAAGGCTGCATGTAGCACAAAGGGGTCGGTTCGACCGGAGAAGGACCACACTGTCACAGAATACCAGCGTAAAATAGCAACTTAATGCTGTTGGGTTTCGTATGGTTAGTGTAGAGAACCGAAGACTCTTTTTACTGGAAACGAGACATTCCATCTTAGTCCTCAAGGGTCACAACGCATCTGCATATTGATTCGTAATCGATGGTGGATGTAGACGTCTACGGGCCACTGCAGCCATTTACCATTAGGCGGACTATGTGCTCGTTAATCACCCTTATCCTTAATTAAAAATATGTTCACCCGCGTAGTAGTGGCGTAAAAATATCCACTACCCCATATCATCCTTTAGATGAAGTAAGCGTCAGCGTCGGAGGCGTCAAAGGGGAAACATCAGGAAATTGATAGCAGCGTCTAACTAATAACAACTGAAGCGTAGCGTAGAAACTATCGGAAAAGCGTAGAAACTATGGCAAATTCCCCCCCCCTCATTTTAAAGGGGAGGCCAGTGTTCAGCAGTGAACTTTAATACACTGTAACGGTAACATTAACTTTATTACGCAGCCCAATACTGTTTATACCTCATGACAATAATCTTTATTATCTTTATTGATAAACATATTACATGCACAGAAGTGTACAAATCGTATATAAGTCGTAAACAGTCCCTGAACTAGCGGATATGAATACAGGTTTCAGGGGCTAGTTTTCTTCCCAATTATAAGTTCTATTTACAACGATTTGTATGTAAGTAGCTTTAATAAATTAAAAATAAGAAATAGTAATGAATTTAATTTTAATAATGTCATCTCGAATTTCCAGCGAAAAACGAAGCGAATATGTACTACGGGGGAGATAATCAACAACCATCTACAGCTCCTCCACCATATCCCGGCCCGCCAGAACCAACAGCGCCAACCCAATACCAGCAAGTTGTTCATGGAACCACCGTCATACACGGAGCCACTGTAGTACATCATGGGCCAACCATGATGCCAACAGTAGTTCCTGCTGTAGTTGTTGGACGTCAAATGGGTCCTACAGCAACGGTCTACGTGTGCAAGTCGTGTAACCAACAAATCGTTACCAGGGTGGATCGAAGCCCAACGATGCGCACTCATTTATTCGCGTTGATCCTGTGCCTTGTTGGGTAAATATAAATATATCTTAATATATATATATAATTACGTGTCACGTTTTGAAATAATACTAGTTTTTACGGAATTTATCGCGTATATTTAACTTTTTAAATACCCGACGTTTCGAACGCTTTACAGCACTCATGGTCATGGTCTTTAGCGAGGATTTGCGGTCTATCAAATCTGATGTAGTGACGGGGGCGATCCTGTACGTGTTCACAGACTGCAGACTTCCCGGAGCGTCGATTCTTCACATCAGCTATATGTTCTGCAGTCTGTGAACACGTACAGGATCGCCCCCGTCACTATATCAGATTTGATAGACCGCAGATCCTCGTTATAGAACACCGATTCCTTCCAAGGATGATTCGCGAGGCTATTGAAATCAAAAAACATCCTAATTTCAATAGAGAAGATGGCTGGGTGCTACCATCTGCTTGGGATCCTATAATAAATAAAATTAAATCCCAACCCAAGCATACAACTGCAAGACTTCAAGATACCATAATTTCATACTGTATAGATCGGAACAAAAGTTAAATTTTAATCTATGGTAACCGCGGTTAACTATGACATATGGACGTTGAACATCTCAGTCCCGCCCGTGACCATGAGTGTATGAGTGAAACGTCGGGTATTTAAAAAGTTAAATATACGCGATAAATTCCGTAAAAAACTAGTATTATTTCAATGTGTAGTGTTCGTGTAAATATATGAAATCATTACGTATCACGTTGTTTGTGCGCGATGGACTCCTAAACTGCTTAACCGATTTTAATCAAATTTGCACACCGTGTGCACTTTGGTCTAACTTGAGAGATAGGATAGTACCTACTTTTGTCCATGAATGACCTACAATAATTTTTTTGCGAATTTAAGGATTTTTAATAGGATATGACAAAGGATCGCCGAAAAGGACAGAACAACGTCTGCCTGGCAAGCTAGTAGATTTTAAATCTGTGACTTGTTACGAACTACCGAATGGCTAAATGATCAATCTCACTACTATGTAGGGAGTTCGAACTTTAACCGATGTCTTCGGAATAAATTGTGCTTTGACTGTCACACCAGCTGTCAGAGGTAAACTGACACAGATGATTGGCACAATCACCTTCCTAATAACAATTCAAAATATTAAAAACTGCATATTCCCAACCCTTTCAAAAAAGCGTGGCAACTATGGAAAACATTCCCCCTATGAAACAATCTATGGGGGACGCCTATGTTTAGCAGTGGACTTGTGAAGGGCTGCAACAATGACGATAATGATATTGGTAGGCCAATCTAGACTGTTGTTTTTTTTTTTACTATGATGATAAAATTTTTCATATCTTAGGAAACACCGTTAACCGTGAAACTTACCGATGGTAAAATAATGATTTAATTTTTTGCTATTTTCTAGGTGCTGGCCATTTGCATGTTTACCCTATTGCGTGGATTCTTGCAATAACGTCGATCATTATTGTACAAACTGTGGTGCTTATATTGGGTCGTATATAAGCTAAAAGATTTACCGTGTTTTACATCATCCTGATATTGATGGAGCATATTGTCATTTCTATCAAAACGAACATATGTATATGTTTATGAGTTTAGTTTTACGTATTTAAAGTAGCGATAACCTTGTATAATAAACACACCGGCACAATTAGCGGAACACAAAAAAAGCAGGATTTTAAAATCTTTTACTTGAGGAACTGGCCAGTTATGATATTTTTTTAATTTATTGTCAAATTCGAAAATAGAAAATTAGATGACATACACTTTTTTCATTCATTTGTTTTATTTTCCCGAACAATACGTTTTGAATAACTACGTAATTGTAATTTTTTTGAAAAATTGCACTTAATGGTTTTTTTATAAATTTGTTATTCTATACGCAATTTTGTTTATTAAAAGATCTTTATTATGCCTGACTTAACATCACTGGAAATCATTAGGGCTGATGAAATGAGAAGAAAATGGCCATACCTACAGATCGATTGCCTCAAGGCTTCGTCGACCAGTATCAACGATTCATCGCAGCATCCAGCGGTACAGATCGTCTAATTCTCTTGTGAGGAGGAGGGGTCAAGGTAGAAAAAGATGTACATCGAGGCGAGATGACAGTTTTTTACAACTTGGAGTTCGTAGGAATACGCGATTAACGGCTGTACAAGCTCGAAATGAACTGGAAGACGTTCGAGGAGTACGAGTAAGTGAGCGTACAGTTCGCAGGAGATTTGAAGAAGTTGGTTTAGGGTCGTATATACCTGCCAAAGGCCCAAAACTTGAGAGACGTCACCGCGTAAACCGATTAAGCTATGCGCGAGAACATCGTCATTGGGATTTGAACGAATGGCAGCAGGTTCTCTTTACTGATGAGTGCAGAGTTCCTTTAAAACAGATCGATGGGAGACAGCGAATATGGAGATGCAAAGGAGAACGCCACATACAGTCTAATTTTGAACACGTAGTGGCTTATGGTGGCGGCTTGAATATGGTTTGGGGAGGGATATGTTTGGGAGCTCGCACGGAGTTAGTGATAGTCACAAGAGGGACCATGAACATGTTGTACCATTTGTACCCTTTTATTGGTGAAGACTTTATTCTATATAATGCAAGATAATGCTCGTGCTCATAGTGCACAATCGGTACAGGCATATCTGAGCCACGTAGGTATACCAGTGATGCAGTGGCCAGCAAATTCCCCCGATATGAGGCCGATAGAGCATGTCTGGGACTTGCTAAAAAAGAAGGGTTAAATCCAGAATGCCACCCCCCAACAATCTGAATGAACTTGGAAATGCATTACTTGAGGAGTGGAAGCGGTTTCCTCAAGAAATCATCGATAACATAATGTGTAGCATGCCCAGACGAATGGAAACCGTAATCAGAGCAAGAGGGGGAAACACTCGTTATTAATTTTGCTTTGATTTTATTGTTAAATCATTTAATACTTACTTTTTTATTTTTTGTGATGGTTCATAATCATCTAAAAATTTCACTTATTTCAAATTTCTTTATTGTTCAATAAAAAATAACGAAGACTTTTCAAAGTCGTTGATAAAAGATGTTAATCAATTTGTTATTTTGTGTCTAATTACATTTTCATCAAATATATGCGTTATTATCTCATATTCTCACTTTTTTTCTGTTCCGCTAATTGTGTCGGTGTGTATATTAGACAATGTGCTGATTTTGCAATGGTTACTTTTTTATAGACATAGGCTGACCAACAAGCACACAGTCCACTTGATAGTAAGAGTATACCGTAACTCATAGATATTTACATAAATGTAAATTCGATTAAGAATCAAAATGCAGATGCGTTGTCACTCCTGAGGATTAATATGGAATGCCTCTCGTCTAGTAAAAAGGGTCTCCAGTTCTCTACACTCACCATATGAAACACAGCAGCATTAATCTGCTATTTTACGCAGATATTCTGTGAGAGTGTGGTCCTTCCTCGGTCGAGCCGACCTATTCAACCTGTTGCTGAAGCGTGGCTCTACCACGTACAGAAAGAAGCTTCCTTCACATAAAGTAACCTTCAAACAAATTAAAACCTAACTGGATAATATGATAGTGAAACAAACTATTTTATTTATTCAACTGTGAATATTTGCTTACATTGTAATTTTGAATTTATTTTGCTCATGTGTTTTATCCTATGAAGAACTTTACCCGATGGTTGAAAAATCGGCCCTTGTAAAAAATAAAGTAGATTTTATTTTAAATGCACGTACAACATACTGTTTTTCCTAGTTTTAATTAATATATTAGATTTAGTGGCTTTGACAGAGGCCAAGAGAATTACTTCCATGCAATACTTTGGTTTGTTGTTTGTAAATATAAGTACATAAGTTAAGAGCTGATTTATGTGAGCTGATTTTTGTGTGCTGAATTATGTTATCCATTAAATAAACTGACTGAAAACACAAGTTAAACAATTGAATTATTTTATTCATGCATCTATGTATAAAAATCTTGTGTATTATTATATTAATATCCTGCATTTGATGACTGAAAAGTCAGCCCTAACGAAAACAAATGAACCCTTCCTGTATATAAAAGTAAAGGAGACTTTTTAAAGTTATGTTTTTATTTTTATAATAATGATATTTATTGATTTATTTAAACTCTATTGTTTGTATCCTAAGATAAAAAATCCCGGACTTATAATATCTACGGCTGTTACCGGTAACCGTAGTCAAAAAAGTCAAAGTAATGTGAAGAAATATTGTGACAGATTCAACAATTTTTATCGTCATCATCTCATCACAACATCTCTACACAGTTTCACTGCTGAACATTAGCCTCTCCCAAGGAATGCCACAAAACACCAATACTGTCCGGCTGAGGTTGCTTAAAGTCGGTTATCGTGCTATGGAGAAGGCTATGCCCGGAGTTTCTGTAACATAGTATCCGCAACTATTGCATAACTATTCTTTATATAGGCAAATTCGAAAAACCTATAACCGATACTAAAAAAGGGTTCTGGAGTGGCAGCGTCGTACCGGTAATCGAATTTAATATGGTCCGTACTAAGTGAAAAACGCACTTACAATCTACCTGATGATAAGTGGCTACTGAGGTGCATAGGTACCTGCGGACAACATTAAACAAAGAAGGTTACAGATATGTTGTCACCTTTGAGGATTAGGATGGAATGACTCATAGACTAATAACACAGGCAGTATTTTTAGTCTGTGAGGCACTCTATACTCTGCAGAAAGGAGCACAGCGGTGCGAGTACTACTATTTGGCGGTGGAATTAGAAGAGAGAACATTTTCTCAGACGGATTATTAGGCAGAAAAGGAGCCCCAATACCTAGTAAAGATAAAAAATGGATGAAAACATGATAAATCTTGCGTGTCCTAATGCGTCACGTATCCCAGTCGAAATAGATTATTTACTACAAACACTAAAATTCCTGATAGTCTCAAATAGTAGATACTCGAAAAAATATTTTTTAATTTGGGGGATAAGTCGCTCGCGTCCGTAGGCTTTGACCACCTGTTCCTAGGCCCACCCTACATGTGTCCCCCGGGTGGTGCTAAATGAGCGACAAGCCGATACCACAGACTCGGCTCCACGCCGTGGTAGCGGCGTTAAATATACCACCCCATTTCGCACCATGAGGAATCAAATTAAAGAAATGGCCCCGAGTTCCCGGCGCCCCTTTAATGGGGCAGGGGTGCGAAGAATCTCCGGGAGGAAAACCGGCGACGAGGTTCGCCACCCGTCACGTTCTGTCTTTCGGAGACGCGAAACAGTGGATTGCAGAGGCCCGTCTGGCTACGTTGAATGTATGTGGCGCAATGAATGATAAAATGGATAGTATGCGATATGATGTATGACAGAGGAATAGATGTGTTATGCGTAAATGAGACGAAAAGGAAGGGGAAGGATGTCACTACACATGGCATGTATACCGCATACTGGTCTGGTGTAGACGAGATCGAGCGGGCATGCCAGGGAGTAGGTATCATCCTTTCAGAAAGAATGGGCCAATGTGTGAAAGAGTATGAATGTATAAGCCCAAGACTGCTATGGATACGAATGAAAGTGGGCTTAAAGAAGTTGTTTGTGTTAGGGGTCTACGCCCCAGACATGTCTAAGCCCACTTATATCCGAGAGCAGTTTTGGGAAATGGTAAGGATGGTGTTAATGAAGTGTAAGGGAAATGAAAATATTTTTATGCTAGGAGATTTTAATGGAAGGTTGGGGTAGGAGCTTGGTTATGAAAGGATATTGGGAACGTTTGGTGATGAAAGTATAAATGTGGTGAAAGTCTCCTCACCGTATGTATGGAAAATAATCTTTTTGTGACGAACACTTGCTTTCGCCACAAGAGGATTCACATGTATACTTGGGAAAGAGGTGACGATAGAAGCATGATAGATTTCATAATTGTGGATGAAAGATTGAGAGGCGCAGTGGACGAGAGTTTACCGGGGTTCTAACGTAGGAACGGATCATTATTTAGTTTTATGCCGAATTAATGGTCTATTCAGGCGTTGGCGCCATCGATCGTCTGTGTCTACCACTGCGTTATAGCGTATTAGAACAGAAAGGTTACAAGATGAAAGTGATAAAAACAAGTTCAAATGTAGACTGAAAGAAAATATAAGTGGTTTGGATAAATTATGTTTGAAGGAGTCAGACTTGGAGAATATATGGCAAAATGTAAAGAAAATTTTAGTGGATGCAGCTACCGAAGTATGTGGTGTTAGTAAGAGAAAGAGTGAAAGGAAAAATAATACGTTATGGTGGGATGATGAGATACGTATGGAAGTTGAAGCAAAGAAGAGAGCATGACTAGATTTACTACCAACAAAGGCTGCTAATTCTAGTGGTACGAATGGTGATATTGAAAGAAAAAGGGCAGTCTTTAGACATCTTAATAAGAGAGTAAAAGAAGTAGTTGAAAGAAAAAAGCAAGAAAGAACGGATAAGAATGATAGAAGAATATCGGATAACTTCCAGGCAAATATTAAAATGTTCTGGAAACTTATAAGAACTGCCAGGGGACATTCAAAACAGCCCATGATGAATGTTATAAGAGACGAGAATGGCTATATTCTGAATGATGAAGTTTTGAGTTTAAAGAGATGGAAGGAATATTTTCAAAGCGTGTTTATGAGTGAGGAGACAACGTGTGTACTAAGTGAAGTAGAAACACCGAAAGAAGAGGAAAGAGGTAGCGAGATAAGTATAGATGAAATAATGAAAGCAATGAAAAGCATGAAAGCAGGTAAGGCTGCCGGATGTGATAGAGTTTCACTCGAAATGCTAAGGGCTGGAGAGGAAGTGGTGGCAGGCCTGCTGCACACCTTGTTTAATTTATGCTGGGAACTGAAGCGGATACCGGTAGACTGGTGCAAAGCCGTGATAGTCCCAGTATATAAGGGAAGAGGGTCGCAGCAGGACTGTAAAAACTACCATGGCATCAGCCTTCTTAGCATTGTGGGAAAACTGTATGCTAAGGTACTGATTGAAAGGGTCATGAAAGAAACTGATGGATAAATTTGGGAAGTGCAAGCGAGATTTAGAAAGGGAAT
This sequence comes from Parnassius apollo, assembly GCA_907164705.1. NCBI lineage: Eukaryota > Metazoa > Arthropoda > Insecta > Lepidoptera > Papilionidae > Parnassius > Parnassius apollo. The sequence continues at coordinate 3,945,467 of CAJQZP010001030.1, read as the reverse complement.
GGGATGTGCAGATCAAGTCTTTTCCATGTGCATGATCGCGGAGAAGTTTCTGGCCAAAAACCAAAAGGTTTTTTGTGCGTTCATGGACTTGGAAAAGGCCTATGACAGAGTGGATAGGGATTTGCTATGGCAAACACTGAACTCATTTGGGTTGAGCGCTGGCTTGATACAGGCATTGGAGTCTCTTTATAGGGACTCTAGTGCTTGTGTTAGGATCAACGGGGTCTACTCGGACTGGTTTGACATCCATAAAGGTATCAGACAGGGCTGTGTGGCTTCCCCGTGGCCGTTCAACCTATTTATGGACAGTTGTTTGTAAAATTTGAAAGTTGAAGAATGCGGATTAAGAATGGGTGAGTTAACCGTCAAATGCCTTTTGTACGCCGATGATCAAGTTATTCTTGCGTCGTCGGCGGCCGAGTTGCAAATGATGGTTACATTAATGAACGGATCATTAAAAGAAAGGGGTATGAAAGTGAACGCAAGTAAGACGAAGGTTATGGTTTTTGAAAGAGAAGAAAGTAAAACGATTTGTGAAATAAGAATAGAAGGGGAATTGATCGAGCAAGTAGATGAGTTTGTATATTTGGGCTGCGTATTTAGCAGGGATGGGAGATATGATAAGGATATAGAACGACGAGTGAATGCGGGAAATAGAGTAAATGGGGCCTTGCACTCTATTGTGAAGAGTCAAAATGTGTCGAAAAAGGCACGTATGGCAATTCACAATGCTGTGTTGGTCCCTACTTTAACGTATGGTAGTGAAAGTTGGGTGTGGCAGAAGAAGCACGAGAGTAGAATAAACGCAGTAGAAATGCGGTCGTTAAGGAGTATGTTAGGGCTGAATCTGAATGACAGGGTAAGAAATTGTGTAATAAGAGAAGAGTGTGGTTTGCAAGATGATGTTGTGACCAGGATTAAGAAAGGAATGCTTCGGTGGTTTGGTCATGTGGAAAGAATGAATGAGGAAAGAGTGACAAAGAAAATTTATGCTGCAGAAGTGAATGGCAGAGTCGGAAAGGGACGTCCTAGGCGAAAATTTATCGACCAAATTGGCGATTTATTGAAAACGGGCCAAATTAGGAGTACCCTTAACCGACAAGCATGTATGTGTAGGTGTATGGATGTGAAGGAGGCAAGAGAGGTGTGTTAGGATCGTGCCAAATGGAAGTCTGTTGTCTCTGCCTACCCCTCTGGGTGACAGGCGTGAGTGTTTATGTTATGTTATTTTTTTAATATAGTTGCTCAAAAAGGGGCGTATTGTAGGGACGTATAGCGTTCGGGATGTGGGCTATTACATACTCAAGCTTTTTCTTTAGCTTTTCCGAACTCGTGCGTTCTTTTTCCCAACTGTCAAAATAATGTCTATTAAAAAGAAAAAACCAACTACGAAGTATTTACTAAAAAAATCATAGAAGTTTTTATGATTCATGCAAATATTTTTAAATAGAAGCTACTAATTTGTTTCAATATCAGATTTAATGAATTCTCATGACTCATTCAATCAAATGAGTTAGGTTAGGTTTCATTTCATTTCATCTCATTAAATTTCATTTTCATTTCATATCAATAAAAAAATCTACTCAAGACTTAGCTGTATGGGCATAGTTCCCTTTGTCTACCCAGAATGGGTGAAGAAAACCAAAAAAATCTCTGCTTGTATTCTTTTACTATTGGCGCGAGGTTTTGGCGGGAACTTGGCCGACGACGGACTGTCGCTCCCGTTTTGTCGCTTGAATAATAGTTTGAAGTGGATTTTAATTCGTAAAAGTGATGTGATTTTGTGAATTAATTGTCTGCGCGTGTAAAATATTAGAGAAAACGACGAAACAAGTGCTTTGATGTCGATATAAACCTCAAGTTATTTTGATCGCTTAGGCGCCTTGTGAACTTGAGTGGATGTCGTCATCAACTGTCCGCTGGGTTGAGTTGTCGTCAAAATCTCCCAAGGGCTTCGCAAAATGTGACGCATCAGCATATTGTGAAGAAAAGAAAAAAAACGCCGGAACCTTGAAACTGGGCTGATAAATCTATATGGATTGAAACTTATAAAGATTATAATATAAAGAAGATTTGGCTTTAGCCTTTGTGGTTTTTGAAAATATGAAGAATTAAAGAAAATAAGACTTGGCTTCGGCCTTTATGGGCTTTGAAGATATGGAAAGAAGAAAAACAAGAATTGGTTCCGGCCTTTACGCTTCAAAATTCTATATATTCAAATAAAAAAAAGACAAGGCTGTATGGCTTAGTTCCTTTGCCTGCTCTCTCGAGCGAATAATAAAAACAACAACATTACATTACAACAACATTTATTGGCGCCATTTTCCAAAAATGTTCTTTGCGAGTTTAGTTGTTTGTTGCACAAAATGAGTAATTTCGACGATATTTTATCTGAATTAACACCACCGGAACTCAGTATAATTGCACAAAATGCTTCGTAGAAAATTTTACCGGAAAAGTCAAAAGTCGCTACATATCTACTTACGACCATTGATGTATATGTTATCACTAGATCAGTAATAAGCGCGCCATAGCGTTGCCACTGCACATATGGCCACAGCTATGTGCCTAACTAACGTGAGTTCGTTGTTCAATGTGACGCCGACAGAGTTGCGCCGCGACAAAAATGGGTAAATGTGTAGTGCAAGAATGTTATTCAAGGTCACAAAAACGTAATAAATCATGCGGAATCACTTTCAACACATAATTTTTATTTCTTGTTTTCATATAAACGTAAAAAACCTCAAATAATTAAATAAAATTATCGAATATTGCCATTTAGGTTCAATGTTGCCACTTTTCCGCATTTGTGATTATCCTACATTAATGGGAGACTATATAATTAATGGATTAAGTTAATTTGTTACCTCTGATTTTAAATATTTTGGAAATTATAATATAAACTACGTTTTAATTTTCATACAAAATAATTAATTATTCTTATTTTAGTTTATTCATGAATTATCTATTAAATATATTTTATTACCTATTTTATGTTAATAATTTTATATTATTTATAATTTCATATAAATTTTATATTAATTATATTTTATTACCTATTTTATATTGCTTGATTTATTAGTACCTTAAAATTACGTTTTATTTCATCATTATGTTTACTTCTATTCATCTGATAAGCTTTGTATCCTTTTTTCTAAGGGGACGTAATAAAGATTTTAAAATAAAATATACTTTTTTAATATAAAAACAATTAACTGCAGCTTAAAATAACTCATTTTTATTGCGTATTTTAGGTAAAATTTCATATAGTAAGCCACACCAACCCGCCATTGCATGTTTGTGTGTCTATCTTTATCTAATCTTAGCAACGATATTGTTTTCGCAAGTTGTGTAAGTGAGATAGATATATGTTTACTTAAAATTGTTATTAGTTTCAAAGCTACGTCGTCACGTTTGGATAGTGGTTACACTTTTTTCGACGCGCGGTAATGTGGTTTGCTCCTCTAGCGTTGTATAACTCAATGCTTACGACGAATTTATTGATTGGCGAGAAGAGAAAAAGCAAATAGTTTTTCAGAAAATGTTATGTTGGCATACTTCTCCAAACTCTCAGCAAAATTAAAACCTTCTACGTTATGGTCGAGGTTTTCGAAGATAAAAATTATGCTGAAAATAAGAAACAACGTGGATATAAGTGAATATCCAAAAATAAATGCTTTCATTAAACGACAATCAGACGGTTTTACAACTAAAAAGTCGAAAATATTAACATGATGAATAATTTTTGAACGAAGCTCCCGATGATCGTTATTTAGCCACAAAGGTAATTTATTAATAAATAAGACGAAATGGTTAAATAAAGTCAATATATTATTTAAAATATATTAATCAAATCCCTTTTTTTGTAGGTTGCGCTGATTTTTACATCATTATTTAAGTGTGTGTGCATAGAGAGCGCGAAAGTTAAAATGAAGAAAAAAAGTTGGTGTTGTGACCACGATTAAGAAAGGAAAGCTTCGGTGGTTTGGTCGTGTAGGAAGAATGAAAGAGGAAAGAGTGACAAAACAATTTTATATTGCAGATGTGAACGGCAGAGTCGGGAAGGGACGCCCTAGACGAGACTTTATCGAATAAATTGGCAATATTTTGAAAATGGGCAACATTATTAGTATATATATATATATATATATATATATATATATATATATATATATATATATATATATATATATATAGGGATGTAAAGGTAGCGAGAGAGGTATGTCAGCATCGTGCCAAATGGAAGTCCGTCGTCTCTGCCTATAATGTGTGTAACAAATACATTTGATAAAATAAAACAAAACATTAATTGCTTGGGTTCATACTTCCAATATCAATTGTTGAACAAAAATAGTCTATTAACAGTCACACAAAGTGGAGAACGTCGTCAAAGGATATTAAAATGTTGGCAACAAAATAAATGAGTACTGAATATTTGATTGAATGTGTTGTGAATTTTGTTTAATTTCTAACGTTGATTTTTCATTAGTCTGTGGAGGGTATATTCCTAATTAACGAATTTAGATCTCTAGACAAGAAGAGACGTTCGCCCTTGGCCATGACTACTGTAAAGCACTCCAATGTCAGCAATTCCAAAATAAGTCAAAGTTAAGCGCGGAAAAATACGTAAAATTATTTTTAACCAGTGTATCTTATTTATTTGTATCATATTTTATATTTGTTCGCGTAAACATAATAAATCAACATGCGCCTATTAATGAAGTATCAGCAAACAACGGTCTTGTGAATATTCTTATGAAAACATTAGTTACATTTTTGTGTCATTACTCATTACAATTTTTAGCGACATCTTTAAGCAATCTTAATTGTATGCTTTATCGTTTTACTGTCTAATGGTATTAATTAATATTTATTGCTTATGACGCGTATAATAAATGAGATCTATTTTATTGTTTTTAATTTGTTCAAGGTTACTCCTCTTAGTGTCGTTCATAATAAGAATATCTGCCATAAATCCTGATAAATAGAGACAGCTTCAACCATTTAGTAAACTAGTTTGAATTTTATAAAAGGCAGCAGTAACAAAAATGACTCGTTAGGCTATTGAAATTGTGTTCCACGTAGATGAACAAGGTTGTAACAACAGCATGACGAATTACCTGGCTATTGTACTGTTTCCGGTTTAATTTCTGTATCTGATGGATTGAATACAAATATTTAAAATTATATCCATCCCGTTTAATTCTCAACTTTCATCTAAACATTTTCTTTTTTATTTGAGGTTAATCGCGGCGCACATAATAAACAAGATTAATTATTATAGCCTAACGATAAGTAAGCTCAAGTGGTAAAGGATCGAACATGTATATGACTATGTATACAAGACATTTAAAATAGTACACAAAGAAATCCACGAGAATTAGCAAGAAAAACTCGCAAAAATTTTCTTGTTTCACTAATTAATCTTTAACACTATAGGTGAGCTTTTTTATTCCATTGTCTTTCATTTTTCTATTTTTTAAAGTTTTAATTAACTTTAAAACATACCAATGAACAGATCACCAATTACTCAGAAAATCATAAATCTGAATCAGACTATACGTGCCATGTGTATACGTGATGTTTATAACAGGCAAATGATGATGAAATCTGCCGGAGAAGATGATTGAGGACTCTTATCAGGCAAATCAAAGTTCAGACCTATTTTCAGAACAGATGAGTCTAAATATACTTCTGGTTATTTTATAGTGCCTGCAATTTAACGAAGAACACACAGGAGAAGAACGCAAATAGACAGGCCGGCTCGTTCTCATATCAGAACTGTTAAATTAGTTTATAAAAAAATGTATAAATTACTACAGCTGTCCTGAGTGTGTGACTGAATAAAATGTTTGTTGTACCTTTCAGAGGTTATTGCATTTTTCGTATGTAGGTACACTAAATCAAAATAAGCAGTATGTGTTGAAAATAATGTGTTTATATGACGTCAAGACGCATTACTTGTATAATGCTTTTGGTTACTCAGGACTGCTTCATTGGTCTAGTAGTTGTAGTAATGCGGTTCCGGTTTCGAGTCCCGGGTTGGGCCAAAAATATCAGTTATTGAGTTTTTCTCCTAAGAAATTCTCAGTAGCTGCCCGGAGTCAGGAAGTTGGCGGTGTCTCACCCTCATGCCTCGGAAAGCATGTAAAGCCGTTGGTCCTGCACCTGATATCTCTCCGGTTGCATCGGTTTACCGTCCCATCGTACCATGAGAGTAAGGGAATAAAGAGTGCATCTCTGCCTGTGGATACACTTGGGCACTATAATCCTGTCCAGCGCCGATGGCTAGTTACTTGTGACATTTCTGTTAGTTTGTTGTTTTCTTAAATTAGTTTTCATCTATTGAGTTGTTCGATGCCTTAAAAGAGAAGAATTTTAATTACGTCAAAATTACACGTTAAATAAAATAAAAAATAACTTACCCATAGAAACCGGTCTGTATTCTCTTAAATTGTTACATTTAGAGCGATAAAACACGTGTCTTTTGTAACAAAAAGGCACACTAGTATTGCTCTCATATCTTCAATGCATCGTGAACTTGTAACTGTAACGCCTTCCCCCCTCTCTATATTGAAAAGGGCTTCTATATAAAATTACGTAACCAAGATAATAAACATAATATAATAATCTTTCTCAAGGATATCGATCTTTTTAAAAGTTTAGTTATATAAATCGTTTGTCATATTTATGGCGTAATCGTCTTAGTTAGGGCTCTTTTTACGTTGCGTTTGGTTAGTAACTTAGTTTTTTTAGGTGTCTTTTGGAAGAATGAATATTCCTCCAAAAGACACCTAAATACTAATCTAGAATAATTGAAAGCCGTTGGCTGTGCCTTATAATTATTTTAGGCTAAAAAACCCGTTCACAAAGAAAGGGCTAAACAGTTAAGTACACTAAAACGTCCCTATTCCACTTATATCAAGCTAATGCACTAATTAAAAGTACTACTAAACGTACTCACCCTAATCTGAAAAATAGCTGACGTATTATAGCGCTATGGGTTAAGATGCCTCTCACACTCGGTAGAGGTTTGCAATGTCTACGGGCAAGTCGTATTGCTACAGAAAACCCGCACATACCCCTGCATTAAGATGATATGCTTAGAACATATCGGTCAGTGAGTCTATATTTACCTCGATCTCGGTCTCGGTGAAGCAGTCAACAATCTACATGCTATTGTTGCGTGCCATAATTAATGCCTGGTACGTGGAGTCATTAGTTACCATTAGCTCCCTCTGGTATCAAGTAGCAGAACCAGGAGAGTCGAGATCCTTCTAGAGATTTCCATTCCAGAACTTTCTACACCGAGTCAGTCGGGAATGATGTGTACTCGAATTTTGCAGATGTTTGAGTAGAAGAGGCCCTATATTAGGCCGGTATCGACCGCGACCCGAGTTAGTATTGAATTGAAGATACAAACGAATACTTCGAAGCGATATAACTACGAACTAAAGTGATCAATAGTACCATTGTGTTTTATTATTAGTGTGCTATAAGTTGATATTGGTGTTCGGTAATTAAAGTGTCAATTTTGGTAATTCCGTCGGCAGCTTTTACTGTCACGAACCTCAAACTCGTAACAATTGGTGTCAGAAGTGGGATATAATCATGAGGATTTTAACTAAGGAAAACACGTAGGGTATCCGTACCCGAAGTCAACGCCAGTAGGAGACGGGCCAGAGAAGGTTTCGTGGTGCAACTCCGCAGACATCAGAGGGCCAGTTGCCTACCATGGAGGCCAGCCTGTGGGCAGCTCCTGCATCTGCATTACGTGACTTAGGTGCTCTAATGATGATGATGCAGGAGCAGGCTCGCTGACAGGAGGAACAGGCCCACCGACAGGAGGAACAAGCCCGTCGGTTGAAAGAGCAGCAGAAGGGACAGGGCCGCCGACAGGAGCAACAGGCCCGCGGACAGGAGGAAAAGTCCCGCCGACAGGAGGAATACGCCAGTCGATTCAAAGAGCAGCAGCAGTGCGGACGGAAAGAACAGGCTCGCCGTCAGGAGGAACAGGCCTGTCGGTTGGAAGAGCAGCTCAAACGCGATAAGGAACAGCAGATGTTCCCTATGAAGGATCTTCATGCTACCTTCGGGAAAGTCTACTAAAGAGATAGGGTAGGTGAGGGATAGGGTTGCTCATCATGACAACCGCCTGTTCGTGGAGAGAAGGACATGCAGTTGACGCTAGGCAACATGATCTATGTACCTGCATAATGTCATCGTAGCTAATATAATGGACGACTACATCCTGAGCCTAAACTTTATGAGGAAGAATTGTTGTGAGATCGACGTTAAGCAAGGTATTTTGAAATATCGGCAAGAGGAAACTTTCGTGGAAGGGACGTTACCATGGACCTTAAGAAGATTATTCTTTCGCCGAGATCGGAAACGATTGTGCCGGTTAGTCTTCTTTTTTAATTCTTCCTCGGAATCCTGGGAAAACTCAACTTTATATACTCGTGGAAAATATAGACAATGACCTTCCGTGGAAAGTGACTCGAACTTTGGTCAGAACCACTGACATCTCAGGATTGTGTTTTGTGGTGAGGAATAGATTATAGAAAAAGGCACACTGATTGGTACTTGTGAGGAAGTGAATTAGTTGCATTGGTGTCAATATCTATCGACTGGGACCAAAAAATGCACTAACGAGAGTGACCACACTTTTAAAAGACTGTCGCAGCGTTCTCTCTCCGAATAAAAGTGTCAAGGCGAAGAGGTTGTAACTCAAGTACGCCGATGTTTTCTCGTCAAACAATGCTGACATAGGAAAGACTAGCTTATTTCAACATTAAATAAACACAGGGGAAAAATTTCCTATCCGTCATGGGCCAAGAAGATTGCCGGTAGCACGTGAAAACGAAGCAGAAACTATGATTGAGGGAATGGTGAAGGATGGTGTTATTGAACCTTCATTTAGTCTATGGTGAGCAACGTAGGTGACGTTGTTAGTAAAGAAGAAGGACGGCAGAATGCGGTTTTGTGTTGAATACCGCCGTCTGAATGACGTTACGATGAAGGACAGCTATCTATTACCAAGAATTGATGACACGCTGGACATGCTTATAGGAGTAAAGTGGTTTAGCACCCTGGACCTGAAAAATGGCTACTGGCAAGTTGAAATTGACCCTAAGGCCAAGAAGAAAACTGCATTCTTGACAGGAAAGGATCTGTGGTAATTTAAAGTTATGCTGTTTCGATTGTGCAATGCTCCGGCAACGTTTGAAAGCTTAATGAAACTTGTACTTACCGGGCTAATTGGCGATACCTGTCTGATCTATTTGGATGACATCATCATCGTAGGTCGTACGTTTGAGGAACACCTTTGATAACGCGTGATCATGAATACCCAGAGTGCCAACCTCAAGTTGAGTCTGAAGAAATGTTCACTATTCAAACGGAAAGTTAGCTTTTTGGGGTGTGTAGTGTCGGAAGAAGGTATCCGCACGGATCCAGAGAAAATCACCGGTGTCAAGGGTTGATCGGTTCCAAAAGACCAGACGCAGGTTAGAGTATTTTTGGGTGTGTGCTTCTATTATCGGCGATTTGTGAAGAACTTTTTTCACAAGTTAACGGAGGAGAAGCGACATTTCTGCTGGGATGAAAGTTGTGATATCAAATTCCAGGAGCTCAAGAACCGCCTGTGCAAAACACCAATTTTGGAGAACCTTGACGCGGGCAATGAATTTATACTTGACACAGACGCAAGTGATATAGAACGTGGCGGTGTTTTATCTTAACGTAATGTTAATCAAGAGGATGTGATAGCGTACTTCAGAAAGTCTTTGTTAAAGCCGGAAAGGAACCATTGTGTCACAAGTTTTTTCGTGGTAGAGCCACGCTGCAATTATATTACTAGTATAGTTGTAGCACGATATCACGATGAGGGTCGGCTCGACCAGGGAAGGACCACGCTTTCACAGAATACCAGCGTCAAATATTAGCTTAATGCTGCTGTATTTCGTATGGTGAGTGTAGAGAACCAGAGACCCTTTTTACTGGAAACGAGGCATTCCACCTAAGTCTTCACGAAGGACAACGCATCTGCATTTTGATTCGTAATTGAGGATAGATGTAGATGTTATTGGACCACAGCAACCACTTACCATCAGGTGAACTGGGTGCTCATTTGTCATCCTATCCTATAAACAAAAAAAAACAAGACAGGAATTTCTTGCTGTGGTAAAGTCGTTGCAGTATATTAGAAAACATCTTCTGCGGCTGGAATTTCACTTACAAACTGACCATGGTGCACTGAATTGGCTATTGCAGTTCAAAAATCCAGAAGAAAAAGTTGCGAGATGGATTGAAATACTGCAGTAATACGACTTTCGAACATCACAGCGGGAAACCTCATGGCAACGCAGATGTACGTTGTCAAGAAAACCTTGTCCTGAGGAATGCAAGCTTGTACTGGGCAAGAGGATAAGGAAGACGTATCTGTGAGGATACTCAGGACAGAGCACCTCAGCAACGATTGGAAGGAAAGCCTACAACGCGCACAGCAGGAAGATTCGGACATCAAGCCGATTCTGGAATGGATGAAGGCCAGTGATCCCAAGCTCAAGTGGAAGTGGAGCAACGTTTTAGTGATGAGTTCGACCATGAAAATATATTGGGCTTAATGGCTCAGTTTGCTGATTCAGGATGGAGTTCTGTCCTGTAAATGGTAAAATGGTAGGGGAGACAGCTATCATTTGGAAATGGGTGTCCCTAAAGCTAAAGTACCGGATGTTCTACAACTATCCCATAATGGTTGTCTAGGAGGCCTCTCTCGAGGAGTTAAAAGAACACTACTGATATTGAAGTATTATGTGCGTTGCCCTAGTGATTTTAGTGATTTTAGTATTTTCATAGCCTTTATACCTCTTTTGTAAATTATAAGATAATAAGAAGTAATAACAGTAAACAGAAAAACGATGTGATAAATTTTGATTCGAAATTTTACTACACACTAGTTATCTGCCCTAGGTTCACATGAGTGATATCTGAATTCTATAACAGCGCCACCTACCGGATCCAACTATGCTTATAATCTTCGCTGACAAACTTTTACTGCAAGCTATTGTACCGCAGCGCATAAAATACGAACGAATAAAAATTAATTTTTATATATTAGATTTCATTTCTAATGTTAACTCTAAAATATAACGTGTTTTTTGTATCCTGTTTTGTTTGATTCTAGAAGTGCTAAAAATTTATAAAATTTTTTTAATTAATATCTTAAAAATAAATCTTGACTTATGATAAAAATAGTACTGATATACGGTTATCTTTCTTCTGAGGCCCAAAATTTTTTAAGATCGAAAATTTTATAAAAATCAGATGAGTGAGCTATAATAAAATTATAATTACATGGAAAAATAAAATAAAAAATCTTTGGTGGGAAACTGGCATTTTCTCAATGTTATATACAAACAACATCGGTTCTCAATGACTACTGAAATAAAACTCAAATTGAACTACACTTAATTTGTTACAACATTTATGGATATATTGAAATATATTCAGAATATTTTACATAAAAATGGGGGCATTTTTACGTAAAATATTCTGAATATAATCGAAACATAACAATGTCTGAAATCTTTACTTATTATTAATTAAATTTATGATAAAAACAATAGAAAAATATGGTTTAGTAATCAAAGCCAGCAGATTTGCTACTGTCGTTTTAATACCTTGTTAAATAATTACAGTCGGTTGATCAGTTTCACGTTTCCTTAAATCTATTTGTAAATCTCTTTTTCACATATTTCCAGTCTCAATAGAATAATAAGACAAAACATAAATCTTTGCTTATTTCGAAATTAAACAATAATATACATAAGCTGCATTCATAATATGAATAAAATAATTTAAAAATTGCTTCATACCTCATGGTTACAAACTTTTATGAAATTTTAGAATGAGATTTCATTTTCGGATACTGCACAAATAAATTTCTGTAGCGTGCTTTTTACAATTTGGGTATCTGCATCGATTTTGTTTCTCGCTGTAGTCTAATAAGTGCTCTGCTTTGTGTTTGCGAAATTGTTCAGCAGGCATAGGTCTTATTTCAGTTCGTCGGTTCTTGTATTTTAGCTGCAGTTCATCGTAATCACCGCAGGACTCAAAATCTGATAACAAAGTATTATTTGCAATCAAATACTCTCCAAGCGATAGTCTGAATTCACTTAGCTGGGGAATTCCTTTTGGTGCTACATATACTGTTTAAAAAAGTCTTCTGGCGACCATAACTTCTTATCCACTAATATATATCTTAGTTGGAACAATGACCGCTCCATAGGAGAAAAATTTCCATTCCAGGTACTGTCATCTCCGTCCTCCTCTTGTTCTTACACCCATCCGTTGTCTTGAATGACATCCTCGTGTTCTAGCTCCGCCTCTAGTTGTAGAATCGACAGAATGACGACGAAGTGGAAATTTCTGACAACGGCCGAGATTCGCTTTCAGATTCTGAGGAAGAACCTGAATCAGAATCACTTAGACTCTCTCACAGGAAGCGACTCTTCTGACTATTTACCGTCATCGTCGTCTGATAAAATATCCAGGTTCGAATCTTCGAGGGCGTCAGTAATGACTGCATCTTTCAAAACTGAAAAATGTATAAATAAATGTAACAAAAATAAATGTAATCTCCTACTGTTATATAGGTAATACCTATATAACATCGGGACTTGTAACATGTAGGTATAGAATTAAGAACCAATGTAGTAAATAAATATATAACATAAGTAGTGAAATTCAAATATACCATAAATAACTATTGCAATCTGTAAAATATTGTTTGCATTACAAAGAAGACTATTTGGATTATAGTTTCACACCAAAAAATAGTGTGAGTACTATAGATTTGCACAAAATTTAAATATTACTCGCCACGTGGCCGCCGTTGTTCTGCCATCTTTCGCAACAAGTAAACTAATGTCAAAAAATATGACAAGTTGCAAAAAAATGGCTGCTTTAATTATTCAAGTAACATATCGTCTGTGGTCTAATTACAATACTTTGACTATAATTCAACAAATGGAGGTGTAATGAATTATATTTTTTATGTTGTTGTAAAGAGGTGTAAAGAGGTTGAGGAGGCGTAGATCACCCATGTGAGTAGATGTGTGGCTAGAAATATCATGTGCTGCTAAGTGTTAATATGACGCTGCGAGCCGGCGCTTACATGTCCGCTTTTGCAACTAAAAAGAAAGAACTTGTACAAAGTAATCTTTATCTATTTCCTAGATTGAAGGAGTATCTTGAGAGAACAGATTTAAAAAATGATGAAGATGTAGCCTGAACGATGAACAGTCACTTTATTAAGATAATTCTGATTTTAGAAGACGTAAAGTTCAAATTTATTATATTAAAAGGTGGCTCGGTCTCAAAATAAAATTCGCCAAGCGTTAATTGTAATAAAACCAAATTTGATATCTATTGATATATTTATCAATATAAAATTGAACCCAAAATATAATAGGAAGATAAAAAAGGTACAAAACTAATAATACAAAAACTATCAACGATGCGGAATACATTTCTCGCGGCTATTTGAACGATATTATAAATAAACAAGCGTGCATATTTCATGGTCATCAAAGTAGCGAAATACGAAGAAAATAAAAGACGCGAACCAGTTCGTGCTATTTATAAAAAATCAAGGCCGAATTGAATTTTTAAATTGCGTGAGTCGTATGTATTAAATACTTAATCTTAGACATTATATAATTATCTGAAACCTAATATTTATTTTTATTTTTAGTGACGTGTCATCTTGAATTAATGGCAGGTTCTTAATCAGCCATATCCATTCTCTTAACCTAAATGTTTTGCAATTTGCAATTACAACAATTGCATTCATTTTTAAGAACGAAGCCTAAACTTACACATTGGTAATCTATACAATAAAAAAGGATGTTTGTATTTATGAAGTGGTTTAAGTCAAAATCTATTTGATCGACCACAATGAAAATTAGTATATATGTTACGGCTAATAGTCGAAGTGCGGCTATACCTAGTTTTAGCCGGCTACAACTAGGTGCAGCCGACCACATGTGATTAAACTTAGATGTATCCTACTTATCTTCGGTTAGAACTAGGTTTAGCCTTCATCATAGCGGCTAGTACTAGGTGCAGCCGCACACCGGTGGTTAAACCTAGGTGTATCCTATTTATCATCGGATAAAACTAGGTTTTCAGTTCAGTTAAGCATTTTGGTTTTGTTTTGCGATTCTTGTCTTGCGTTTCCCAATTGATTCGATTTCGTCCGAAACAAGATTTATAATTTTGTTGAATTATATTATGTACTGAAATGAAATTTTATACTTTATAAAATTGTGTACTTAACAAAATGTCTGTTAATGCGGAGTCCCTCTGCTCTGTGGTAAAAACTAAATGCATGCTGCAATAATTAGGTATACTAAAGAGTTCGTCAAGTTGGCATCGGGGTATAGATGCGGGGAAGGGGTTGGCGAGGCAGCCGATTTGCTCGCGCGCAGTCCGCCGCCCGCCACAAGACGAAAACTGCGAAAAGTGATCACAAGGGCTTAGATTTGTCTAACTTATGAAAAATAGAGCCTATCATCACGGAACACAAAAGGTCACCTTACTAAGCTATGTTCGGTTGTGACGTAAAAGTGGGCCTAAGATCTTCAGCATTTCCAACTGCGACAATCGAAAATATAGAGAACGAGGAAGACTTGGAACAAATTCTTAAGATGTTAGAAGGAGACGGAAATAATGCTGAAAGTGAGACAATAACAGATGTAAATCAGGAAGAAACTGTAGGAGAAGCAGCAATAAACAGAACAGACTGCGAGCTTTGTAATCAAAACAAAAATGAAAAATGTGACCTCAATATTAAACGACAGATAATAGATACTAATAGAAAAGGCGCAAAAGAATCGTTGACAGTACAAGCAAATAAAATGACAGCATTATCTAACAGAAAGTTTCCTCCGTGCAAAATAGGTGACACAGTTCGGGTGAAAATTCCTGACGTTGATAGAGGTAGAGGCGACTTTCCCAATGTTTTAATGGTTGTACTCGAATGTGATGATGATGGACTGTATAAATTGGGTAACCAGTTTGACACTATTACTGAATTATTTTCTAGGAATCAATTCACTGTATACGAGGCGAAATTTTTAGACGTTGATATTGTTTCTCCTGAAGAAAAAAAAATCATTACTCCAAATAGCTAATGCCATATCCACAACTGGAGGACAAGGATACAAAAGATGACATTGCAAAACTAAATGTGGTAATAGAAAGTGCCTCTGTAAAGCAGCCTGTATTTTGTAGAATTCTAAATGTCATTCAAGTTTATCTTGTTTGAATAAGTGATAGATTCTTGCAACATACTATCACATGAAGAGTTTGTTGATTGTTTTTTTTTAATAATTAAAACTGAGTCAAAGAGATCTTATTTATTTTAACATAAAAATGTGAGAGAGGAGTACAAATACTTGGTTGATTATTTCATAGTAAAACTTAATTTTTTTATGTTTAACATTTGTATCCTTGCGCGTACGATGTCTAGTTCTTTTACTTCTGCAGAGAAGTTTTAAATTGTGAGTTTTATTAATTACTTATAAGTATAATTATAAATGTCACTTCAACATCCCTGTCTTTTATTTTTTCAATATAATATAATCAATCGGGTAACGCAAGACAAGTATCTCAAAACAAAACCAAAATGCTTAACTAAACTGAAAACCTAGTTGTAGACGATGATAAATAGGAAACACCTAGGTTTAACCACTGGTGTGCGGCTGCACCTAGTACTAGCCGCTATGATGAAGGCTAAACCTAGTTCTAACCGAAGATAAGTAGGATACATCTAAGTTTAACCTAGTTGTAGCCGGTTAAAACGAGGTGCATCCGTACTTCGGCTATTAGCCGTAACACATACATTTATTTTCGATGGAAGAGGTTTATATTTATAAACTAAACAAAAATTACAAATTTATTTGAAAGATACAAAATTTAAAATTTTGGTTTCATTTGTTTTTTTTTCAACCAAGTGCAGAAAATGATAAATTAAATTGCATACGCTAAAATAAAAAAAAAGTTAGTGAACATAACCTGGCATTAACTGGCAGGACGTCTGTTATAATATCTAAAAATAAAATGTGGCGTAATTTTACAAAAACATGTCGTAACTATTTCGCCATAATACTGAACTATTAGATATTGTATCCCGGAATCACTGTAAGTATACAAACTTTGCTTCTGTCATTTTTATTTTGTCATTGATGATGGATTATACAGTAGTTCCTTGAACTATTATTTTATTCTGTGATAGTAGGTAGCTTCGAAGAAAATGCTACTTGGGAAAAAGACCTCTTTTTGTTTATCTTTGTTTATTTCCTGTTATGTAATTTATTTTCTTAGTGTAAAATAAAGTCTTTTATTGTATTAATAAAAATAAAAGTATGTAAATGCAGATAAATTTATTTTATGCATAACTTAATTACTAGTAATAATGTAATAACACTTGCACTACTCGTACATAATATAAACTTACTGAACGCACTTATAATAATTGTATTATTGAAAAAAAAAACAGTCCGGTTTTTTGCGGATCTGGTTGAAATATATACGGGATAACTGTGAAAATATAGGCACTTTACAGATAAATTTAAAAAATACAAACGATTTGATAACCTACTTTTTGAAATCTATTAAATTATTCGTATATTTTTTTTGGGAACAGAAGTAGCTCAATTATTCCTATTACAGGTTTTATGTTACATTAGCTTGACATGTATCCATCTATTTATAAATGTAATAGAATTTAAAAACTGTCCCGTTTTTACCTTATTCCAGACATCTGAACAATCTTGAAGACGTATTAAGAGCCGTTAAGTGTACTATAAATTCATGACTATAAGATAGTATTCTCTCTAGGTTCATAACAGCTCATTATCAATGCGAGTTATTTATTTTTTTAATTCTTATAGCATTGGAGCGGATCCCATAGCGATATATAATTCAAATTCCATTTTTTTAGAATTAGAATTTTTTTTTTCTTAATTAATTCGCTAATTTACATCTGCGCAATGTCACACCATTTGATTGAATCTTTTGTTGAAATAAAGAAAAAGATTATAAGAGAGAAGTAATTTAGACTTTTACTCCGCTCCGTTTATGACGCTAGCAAAAGGTTTTACCTTTGCATCTGCATCGGCACTAGTTTTAAAATTTCATACCGTGCAATGTTTCGAAAAAAAAAAACAGACGTGGAAGAAATTACTAGGTAGTTCCTACATACTTTCTGAAGTATTACTACAGTTTTAAATTATATAAGATACAGACGTGTATTTAGTTCACAAAATTCTTTACAATATGCTGAAGATTTAGACAGTAGCTTATCTGTTAGATAGTTAAAGACTATAGTATCTATGCTCTGTACAAGCTTATATGAAGTGTATATTATGCACAAAATTTTTCACAATTTGTCGATACGTTACATTCCGAAGCTTTGGGGAGATTTAGATGATAACGCTCAACACATCGTAAAGTCGTAAATGATTATTTTTCTCAAGGCACTTATGCGTCAAAACTTCTTGTCTGCTAAGTACTCTCTATTCTAGGAGCTCATTTTTACGTATCAAAATAAACAATCTTCATAAATCTTAGAGACATTTTACAAGATAGAAAAAGGTACTAAACAATAATGGGAAATACACAAAGAACAATGTCTAAAATACAATATAAAATAAAATGTGAATATTGTCGAGTATGATCCTATCTTACTTACTGTTTGTAAAATGTTTACAGTTTACAAAGAGTACTGTTACAGAACCTTAATACAACACTGTATATATTAATTTAAACATAAATTATATGAGTGTTGGTAAAAACTGATATTTAGATTTTACTTATCTTTAGAACGTATTTTACCTATAAGATTATGTAAATTTTGTCCTTTTATTAACATTAACATTAAAACATTATAAACTAATAACAAACTTGCATTATTTATAATATAATATAAATTGATTGATAATATAATATAATAATTTCACACAAGTTGCCGTTAAAAATGAACCAACCAACAATGGAGAATATTCAGCTTTACTCATTTAATACTCTGAAAAAGCCTTGTATTTCGCTTAAAAATACAGTCAAATTATAATTGATATTGTATTACGTGGTACTATTATTTATTCTGTGATCGTATGAACTATCGTTGATATGTACCGAGATATGCGTTACAGTTAGGGCAATAGTGGTCAGAGTTTTTGCAAGAATCCACACAGTAGGGTATGCACATACACGGCCAACACCTGAAAAGAAAGTTAAGTTAAATGATTACCTCATCTAGTAAGTGGCTACGACCCATTCAACTTGAAATAAGGATATTTTTATGACAACTTTAACAGCTGAAGCACAAAAGGTGAAGAAAACCATCGTGACGTAATTTGCATGTCTGAGAAGTTAAAAATATTTCAGCAGATTTTTGACCTTCTCTGAAAAAAGTGAAGAATTTTGTCCAGCAGTGTGACGTGTTTAGGATTTTATTTCACTTTTTAACCAAGTTTATTAATTGTTCAAGTAAAATATATAATATTTATTTAAATATGCGGTTGTAGAATCAAGCGACACTCGCACTAGGAATACTTATACATATAGTAATTTATACGATATATTATATCAAACATGTAAAATCTATAATATATTATGAATACATTTAAATAAATTAAGAGATAAGAAAAGTGAGATGTAGTAGCGCGATGGGAACAAAAAAACTATTTCCTTGAAGGCCATGATGATTAATCTAGACCTAGTCATTTTAATATTCATAAAATCTTTATTATTACACATTATATAAATTTGTATCTGAAAAAAAAGAACTGTTCAAGACAAAGTCAATCACCCGTGTCTGTCTTTGTGTTTATTAAAAAAATTAAACCACTTCATAGATGCAGTTACTTAATAAGGGTATCAAAAAATTGTATACAATGTATTTTATGCAATAGAAATTTTTGATGTCTTGCGATCAAGTCCGAAAAATATAACCACACTGTGGAGTTCCATCAAAATATTATTTTTGATATAATTCACTAAAATATCCAAAGTAACCACTTAAAATGGTTATTTGCCGTCAGAATACTATATCGCAATGGACAACGAAACAATAAACACTTAATTTAATACACGCTTATCGTCGTTCTATAAAAGAAGAAATATTTTCTTAGATATAAGACGCAGCGTCCAGCGAATATTTTCTGGTCATTAACTGATACCGTACCACAGTGAAGTTGATAACATACATTTTCAGATTAAATTAATATTTATGTAAACTCAATATGAATAGTGCAGTAAACATTATAAATAAACTAAATAAATGTTAAATTTCTTGTTATGCATTAAAATGTAATTACAAAATATTTTCTTTTATTTAAAAATATAGAAATAGAACGTAAGCTTATCTAAAAGACAATATGGTTTAGCACTAAAGTAAGATAATATTTTATGAACATGTCTAATAAAATCATCCTTAGAATTCCTTGCTTAATCATCGAAGTAGGTACCTGCGCATTTCATGATAAGAATTTATGATAATTGCTTGCTTGTCACTATGTTAATGATTACAATTAATGTGTTTTATTTATCTGTTTTTTTTTAATGGTTTTTACCGATAAACATTCATGTCCAAAACATTTATTACTAATTCATATAATCTCTCTCAAATTTAACTTGTTTGGTTTACAAAACTTTGATTAACTATCAAAATCTCCTAATGATCTGAATGTCTGTCATTTAACAAAACATGACGACGTTTCTATCTTTCACGTGAAAGTTTCAGTAGCCACTAAACCGTAGTGATTTTGTACTTTTTGGCAATTACCAGACTATATACGGTCTAAATTTTGTTATGAGTTTTTTACGCCTTCTTAGATTTACCAAAAAAATTACTTAGATTAAAAACAACAGCCATTTCAATGTTAAACAGTTTGGAAGTCAAGTAGCCGGTAATATCATAACAAACTGTTGATTCCAAATTATCCTGACTAAGCTTTTCATATAGCATTGCTCGTAATCATGATATTTGCAAGTATCCATAATTTTACAACAATTGTGCCGATTGAGCTTTTGATATTAGATTACTGAAAAAATGTTATGAAGTTTAATGTTACAGAAGACGCTTACTTTGTTTTATAATTGTTTTTGCTGGTCAAACCAAGGTGTCAACTTTCAGTCAACACACTTTTTTTCACAATCCTATATAAGCCATTGCATTTAGAATTATATTCATTATAGTCCTCATCATAGCAATGTAATCAATCACTTATTTGAATAGGTCAGTATTCTCTGAATCAGTTTTAGTTCATTATTGTAATGATATAAATATTAAATTTCATCGAGACATATTTAGTTATTTTTAAAAATCTTCATCAGTCCCGAACACAGAAATCGAAATATTACGATTTCTGTGGTCCCGAAACTTAACTACGTGGGTACTCAATAAGTGAAACATCTCAGAAACCCTTACGTGAGTGTAAAGCACCCGAAACGTCGGGAATTAAAAATAAGTTCAAGTGAACTCGATAAAATCTGTAAAGTTATAGACCTCGTTTTAAGTGAAATGTTGACCAGTTTAAATAAAGGTTTAGTCAAATGTAAAATATATATAATGTGATATATAAATATAACTTATGTCTTTCAATGAGGATTTCAATTTTTTCATTCACTATTTTTTTAAAGTTGTATTTAATTTTATAACAACTAGTTTAAATAGGACTATCCTTTAAAAATGAGTAACGTATAGGTATCTATAAATCAATAATATTAGAAGTCGTGAAGATGATCATCAATCAATACCTTATAAACAAATGCTTCTAAGTTCTTACAATTAAAAGTAAGTGGGCATTTTTGTATCTATCATACTTACAGAAATAAGCACAAAACAAGAGCAATGACATGGGTTTTTGTTGTTGCTTTAGTTTCTATTCTAGTAACTATGCTAGCATGACAGGATGGGCAGGTTAGCCGGCTGGGCTGTGGTCCCACTGGAGTGATATTCATCCTGACACTGGAAAAACAAATATTATATTAAATTTCAATTCACTTTATTCGTATTAAGTATATAAAATGTATTCCAGAGCATAAAAATTTGAGTTTTATATTTAAAGTTTAATGGAGTATATTCCATTAAACAACAAATTTGCATGTCTATTAGGGAATTAGTATGTAATAGAAAGTATTTAATAGTATCTCATGTAACAACATACATACTAATAAATAAATAAAAATAATTGACTAGGTATGTAACTAAATCCTGAACGGTGAACATCACTTTAAAAAGTGAACGGCCTTGAAATTACATGTTATATAACGCGGGTTTTTAGTCCGTCGATCTCGTTTATTCAAAAATAACAAACAAGTCCGCTCGAAATTTATTAAGCATTTCCTCTAGTATAAAAGAAGTTATATTTAGAATAGATTATTGAAAATATAAGCATCATGGTACTGAATACGAAATATCAGCAAACGGAATGTTGTTTTTTTTACAATTAGGTTATGGTTGTTACGCACGTTGAGCGAAACGTTTGCGTTAGGCTTAGGCGTCATTAAATTTCAGGTTAAATTCAAGTGCCAGTAACGTGATATTTATCGTGAGAACACTTGATCAAATAAACATAATATAAAATAAACATAATATAAAATAACACAAATAGCAAATTACCAACCTGTACGAAACGGCTACGAATTAAAAATATTAAAAGTTTTTTTTCCACTATCGACCACTTTCAAATCCTAACCGCAGCGATAGCAACAGGCGACTGTCTGATGTCTGTGTCTGTGGTGAGTGTGGTGTTAGTGTGCTATGTTTGAAACGTCATGGCCTCCGTAATTTTAGTGTATTATCTGTGGAGCTAGCTTCCATCACTAACGAAATGACTCATAGTTTGAGAGGTTAAGATATAAACGATAGTATCTATATTGTACCTGTTATCATATATGGTGTTGAGATACAAGGTATATATATATATATATATATATATATATATCCCTTGAATCAACAGAAACCATACTATTGTATGGTTTCTGTTGATTTAGTCACTTTTTGTGTATACTTAGAAATGTAGGTGACACCTCCTACCTACCTGTGTACCTATGTATGTTAACTAACACAAAGGCCATAAAAAATGTTAATAAACGACAGTGACTCCCAAATGATAATTTAATTAAATTATTTTTCTTCACCGTCAACTCCTTTCTAAGTATCTAAACTGCTGAATACGAACCTCTTCAGTTACATAGTGAATTTGCCTTAAAAGCAAAGTTTGGTAACAGTGGTAACGGTCGGATTGACCTCTAGCACTGTTTCCGCCGTCTTCAATCTAGCTATATACACGTCTGATTTAAGCAACATGAAGGATGAAGAATTTTTTGCATTATCCATAGACACTAATAACGATACTCTCATGAAAAAAAAAAGAATTTCTTACGGCGCCTATGCAGTGCAACTTTTTCGTTTTATTATCTACTTAGTTATCCATATCTACACAAATTTTTGCATTAGGAACACATAGGTACTCAATTTTGAATTTCCTCTGTAAATGTTAATAAAATTTCTTTTTATTGAAGTTTTATTTAATGTGATATCTGATAAGAGATTACAGTTTTAAAATTCATTACCTACATAGTATTATTGTATAAAAATTAATAAAATTATCATACTTTGTACGACATTTTTTATCAAACAACTGTGTTGCGTCAGTTTAATCAGGCCAAGACGTTCTGCTCAGTGAACAATCAACACAATCTTAGTTCAGTGATAATTAAAGTCAGACATATACCTAAAGTCTATCTAGAAATAAAATTGTCAAAATAGATAAATAAGAAAGTTGTAAGAGGTTTTATGTGATACTTGTTTCGCACACAGAGAGCAAGCACTTAACAGCCTAAAAGTTATTTTACCTTTCATGTTCGTGTGTAATTATTGATTATTTAGTACCATTGATGTAGCCTTGTCACGTCAGCTACTGAACTGTTGACATAAACTTAATCTATGTAATACAGGTATGTAATAAACAGAAAAATGAAAATAAACATTCTAGAAAGCATTACCTACCCTTTCCAAGAAGAAATTACTTTTTTATCAAAATGAAGGCTAACAAATGTATTTAGAGTCCACCTGATAGTAAGATGGTAATACTGCAGTCCATGAACACCTGCCTTATATTCAAACATAAAAGGCTACAGATACAGCGTCGTCTCTTAGGACTAAGATGGATTACCTCAAACCTAGTAATTGTACTGGCTCTCCGCGGCCTTCAGACCGGAATACAGCAGTGCAAGCAATGCAATTTGGCGGCAGATATAGTTAAGAGAGTAGTACCTAACGAAACAGACTCCTAGGCAGAAAAGGATATTCCATTGTATTTTTTATAGGATGAGTGTGACAAACGAGCACCCAGTCCACCTGAAGGTAACTGGTTGCTGTGGCCCATAGACATCTACATCTATCCTCGATTAGGAATCAAAATACAGATGCTTCGTCACCCGTGAGGATTAAGATGGAATGCCTCTTTCCCAGTAAATAGGGTCCCCGGTTTTCAAAACTCACCATACTAAACGCAGCAGCATAAAGCTGCTATTTTACGTTGGTATTCTCTAAGGGCGTGTTCCTTCCCCGGTTAGCTGAGCCATTGTTGCTACAACTATACTACTAATATAGCTGCAGTATGGCTCTACCACGCAAAAACTTTATTTTGACGTAATTATTTCATCACCTAGTGTTATGTCATAGCTTCACGTCAATAGTATTGGAACTATGAAATAATGAATAATGATAATTTTGGAATCATTATCATCATCATCATCATTACAGCCCTTCACAAGTCCACTGCTGAACATTGGCCTCCCCCAAGTAATGCCACAAAGCACGGTCCTGAGCTACTTGCATCCATCGACTTAATACAAGGTCAACACTCCATCTAGTACCGGTAGGCGTAGTGTAGGGGGGTCGCCCTCCCCCCCGAACGGGTTCCCGCCTTGTCGTGGCGGGGGGGCTTAGAAGCCGTGGCTTGGTCACCCACTGCGAAACAAAGAGGAACCCATATGGCTGGTCCGAGGTGGAGGGCCGGCCCGAGGTGGCCACTCCGAGTGGGCTTGGGAAGCCCACTTCGGATGTGTGTTGGTGGACTGCGGTGAGAGGTGTCTCCTCCCCACCTAACGCTGCAGCCGAGGTGGAGTCGCGGAGGAAGAGGAGTGTTGGTATGGCGATGCGCCACTCGCCCTATCCTCCGCGACTCAAACGGGGCCGCACCGTTGATGCGGTGGTGATGGGGCTGCGGGGGGAGAGGATTGTCGGTATTGCGAGGCGCCCCTCTCCCTATCCTCCGCAGCCGAATCTTGGTTGGCGGCGGAGCCATAGACCAGATCCGCCGCTGGGGTCGGGAAGGCTAGTACTTCTAAGTGCTCGTTTTTCCTGGCCCCATGGCCTTCGCGCATCGGACGCGGGGGCGTCTGTTGCGCAGATGTAATTGGAGGCCGTGGAGGAAGGCGTGCCATGTGTTCTGGTGCGCCTTACTTGGAAAGGAGAACGGGGAGGAATATTCCTCTCCCGATGAGGTGCTGCCATGGGGCGGCAGTCGCTGGTGGGGCCGCGGATGTGTGCGAAAGCGTTCCCGTAGCCCTGCGAATATGCGACGAAGGTGGAACACCATGGGGTTTTAGTCGGTGCGAGTCCGACATAACCCGTCCTTGCCCCCGCGAGGCGGGTATGCGTAGGCATTTCCCCATGTTTAAAAAAAAAAAAAAGGGGTGTATATACATATAGCTGAAGACTGGCTACGGGCTTCTCGGCCATTTATCAGTTCTTCGAACTATATGGCCGGCCCATTGCCATTTCAGCTTACTAATCCGTTGGGCTATGTCACCATTAAGGGCATTGAGCATAGTGCTTAGGTCCTCCAGCGATTCTGCCATAAGGACTATATCGTCGGCAAATCGAAGGTGAGTGATGTACTCGCCATTGATGTTAATACCGTATCCTTTCCAGTCCAGTAGCTTGAAAACGTCTTCCAACGCAGCGGTGAAGAGTTTCGGGGATATAACATCACCCTGTCTTACACCTCTCTGTAGTTGGATAGGTTTCGAACTCTAGTTCTGTACTCGGATAGCCATCGTAGCCCTACTGTACAAACACTTCAGCACTTCGATATACCGACTGTTAACTTGGCACCGCTGATGGGACTGTAGCACCACCCAAATTTCGACGGAATCAAGGGCTTTCTCATAATCCACATACGCCAGGCAAAGTGGCAGATTATACTCTTCGGTCTACTGTACAGTCTGCCGCAGGATATGTATGTGGTCTATGGTACTAAAGCCTTTTCGGAAACCGGCTTGTTCGAGAGGCTGGAAGTCGTCGAGTCTGCGTGCGAGACGATTCGTAAACAGCACGTAGACGCGGCTCAGAAGGGAAATCGGTCTGTAGTTCTTCAAGAGAGCGTTGTCGCCTTTCATAAAGAACAAGACCACCGCACTTCTGCTCCACGCCTCCGGAGTAGTGCCACCATGGAGGACGGAATTTTGGAATAATATCCATAAAATAATGTCAACATATTACAACTACACGCGCCTTAAAGACGAATTCCATATGTTCAATACTTGAAGCATTCGTGACCCCTAGATCGCGAACTACAAGCTAATCAGAGGAGGCCGCCAGGGGACAAGCTTTAAAATAACATTTGTCTTCTCTACATAGTATAAAACAAAGTTGCTTCGTCTAAATAAATTTCGATGCGTGTTCTAGGTAGGGCAGGGCGGAGCTTTTTTCCCTTTAATAGTTTATTCTTACTTTTTTCGATAGAGCCCGAATATCGAATGAATTCCGTTTTCTAGTGACTTTCTAAAAAATTCTCAGCCTCACCCCCCTCTGGTCAATTCTTTATTTTATGAAAATTTTGTTAATGTATTATATCAAGTCTGCTCGGTACAGAATTAACAATGCAAATTGGGAAGCACCCTTTAAATATCACCCCGCTCCCCATTGGCGCGTCTGCGGTGCGTTCACACATCACATTATCATGAATTTAGATGTGATCTTACTTATGGCTTAATTATTCTTAAACTTATTATCCTTGTTTTTGATCTTTCAATCAAACACAACAAAATATAGCACTTTGTTTACATACATAACATACACATATGCCTTACAATACGAGTTTAATTGTATAATATTATATTGCATCCTTATCTACATCCTATATTATATATATATATATTAGATGTCCTATCTTATCGCCTATATATATCTAATGCACTATGATTAGACATAAAAAGGTAAACAAAGGAATAAAAACTTAATATTATTCACAATTTTTAACTATCCTATTTGCATAAAATATCTTATAAATATATAATATAAACTTAACAATTTATTAGAAATTAAAGTACTTATTTAACACTTATTATTTATATAAAATTTATACACTTATTATTTATATATAATTTACGCTACTGATCATTACGTTAATTTACCAGGAAATATGATAAAATATAATAAAGTAAAAGTACACGTGGTCCATTCCCTTAATAGTTGCAACGCACTGCCCGCACGGCCCTCTTCGATGCTGTCGTGCACAATTCGGTTTTAATCAGTAGACAAAATGATTCAAGAGGAAGGTATGTATAATAAATGCTTATTCTAATCACAATAATAATATTATTTAACGCGTGCGTGCGTGCGTGCGTGCGTGCGTGCGTGCGTGCGCGCGCCTGTGTGTGTGTGCGCGCGTTGTGTGCGTGTGCGTGCGTGTGTGTGTATGTGTGCGCGCGTGCGTGTGTGTGCACGCGTGCTTGTGTGTGTGTGTGTGTGCGCGTGGTGTGTGTGCGTGTGCGTGTGTGTGTGTGTGTGTGTGTGTTGTGTGTGTTGTGCGTGCGCGCGCGCCCGTGTGTGTGTGTGGGTGTGTGGTGTGTGTGTGTGTGTGTGTGTGAGTGTGTGTGTGTGCGTGCGCGTGTGCGTGTATGTGCGCGTGTGCGTGTGTTTGTGTGTGTGTATGTGTGTGTGTGTGTGTGTGTGTGTGTGTGTGTGTGTGTGTGTGTGTGTGTGTGTGTGTGTGTGCGCGTGTGTGCGCCCTTCACAAGTTCACTCGCCCTACACTACGCCTACCGGTACGAGATTGCCACTCTGTATTAGTATGTCCTAAGAGTAAGTGTTGCTAATTTCAGTTATTTCCACGTGCAAATATGCATTGTCATCTCACGCTTGTTACCATTAAATAATTTCTTTAATGGTAACAAGCGTGATTTACTTTTTGTAAAATACTTTATAAGTTAACAATACTTGACTTCGTTTTATCATATCATAGGATTGATATTGATAAGTTCTTATCCATATTTTAATACCGACACTGTATTGTTGATTAACGTTTCGTATAATTTAATCTAAAATCGCACCGTTAAGAAACATGATGAATCATAAATACTTCGGCCTTTTATAATTGTGACAAAGGCGTTCTGAAAAAATAATATGTCATATGTGAACAACTACGCTGTAAAAGAATAAAACGGTTGATTCTAAAATGGCGTTTCTAAAACCGAATTAAAAGAATCAGTGGCCTGGTATAATTTTAATTGTTTATTGATTCAAAAAATGGTATCCGATCTTATAGGTTAATTGTTAATCCGATAAAATCCCAAGCTATAATTATTGGTGGTTCAAAAATAAACTCCAAATTAAATCCCATAATATTTAATGGTGTTCAAATCTCTTATAAGGACGTAGTGAAAAACTTGGGAATCTTGATAGATTCTAGCCTTTCTTGGTCTCCTCAAATTAACGCAGTGTCTCGTAAAATGTTTGCAGCTTATGGTTCACTCCGCAGAATGAACTGGTTCTTACCCATCTCCTCCAAAATTATGCTTGCTCAATTTTTACTGCTCCCCATCCTCGATTATTCTGACATAAGTTATCCAAACATTACTAAAGAGCAACTAAAGAAACTTGAGCGACTCCAAAATCTATGTATACGGTTCATATTTGGACTTCGTAAATATGACCATGCCTCATGTACGTTCTGCTCTCTATCGCATTTTATTTAATATATGAAGTACTCCCTACCTTAAAGAACGTTTCCAATCTCTCAGCTCCTATCATAATGTTTCCCTTCGGTCCTCGGAAAACCTTTCCCTACTATGTCCCTTGCACTCTTCTACTTTTTACAGTATATCTTTTTCAGTTCTTGAAGTGAAACTTTTGAATTCCTTACCATTAACTATAAAACGTGCTCAAACAATGGACTCCTTTAAAAATCAAGTTAAGAAACATTATCTTTCATTCTAAATCCTCCATCCTCCTTTCATCTCTTCCTGTCGTTTTATCATCACTAGTCTGCTCGGCATCTTTATTAATTTACTTTTATATTTTAGATTATAATATTATTTATAATGCACTCTAACTATTCATTAACTTTTCACTCATTTTTATTTCCTATTTAGGTTATCTGGAAGACATTGCTGCATGGCAAGAAGACCGCCCTTTGTTTTCCTCTGTGCTTCTTGTTATGCTATTTGTTTTCTTAGTGCACAATAAAGGTAAATACCCTTTTGTATTTTATCGTATTGTATATATTATTAAATATAAAACTTGAATAGCTAATACGTGCAAGTTTAAAATACCTACTTATTCAAAAAAATCTGCACAAAACAAAAAAATATTAAACTAATACGATATCCTAAGACTTGCCACAGGCCTCGCTTCATTCCCGATGTTAATAATAATGTCCTTCAGGCCAAATTTAGGTCATGGCGGCCTGTCTCGACCGTGACTAGCCATCTGCGCGGAACAGGAATATACTGCCCGAGTTTTTGACAAATGTGAAACTTCAATAGCTAAAACATGCAACCTTAACATTTTTGTTCACAAAAATAAACATGTTCAAGTAAAGAAAAAGTAAACTAATAACCTAGAGGCATGTATATATTCTTTGCTAGAGGTACGTTGCCTCACGACTTGCTATTATTGCTATTATTGGCCTAGATTTAGATGTTAGCAATATTCTGCTCCAAACCGGATTAAGGTCAAGACTCCAGTCTCAACGTAGACTTGCCATCTGTGCAGGACAAGATTATAGCGCCCTAGTCTATCCATAAAAACAGATGTTCTCTTTATTCCCTCACTCTCATAGTCCGATGGAACGACAATCCAATACGACCGGAGAGAAATCAAGCGCAGGGCCAAAAGATTTAAGGGCTTTTCGAGGCACGGGGGTAAAATACCGCTAACTTCATGATTCCAGGCGGCCATTGAGAAGTTTTTAACACAAAAACTCATTTACGATCACTCGACTAACGAGACAGTCGAATACTGATGCTACAATATTTGGGGTTAAAGGAAATATTTTTAACTACTTAGTTAAGAAGATTTCTTAAAGGTGTTAAATTTCACTACAAATAATTTCCGTGTAGCCAACAGGAATCGTATCGATTGCTCATATGAATTAAAATACTTGGCGAATATTGAACTCCAGGTTTATTACGGTTAGCTTTATATTAATAATATATATTTTTATGGAATAAGAGTAACAAACGAGCAAACGGTCCATCTGCTAATAAGTTAGTGCTGTAGCCTATAGACATTTTCTTTGATTAAAAATAAAACAGCAGAATGCGTTATCACCTCCTGCGATGAAATGCTTCGTTGCAGTGAACATGAACTCAATTTCTCAATATACGTGACACAGCATTTCACGTTAGTATTCTGTGAGAACGTGATCTTTCCCCAGTCGAGTCACTCATTCGTGCTCTTCTTCATCGGTCCATAAAATTAACCAATGGACATGGATTTCTTCCAGTGTCATGATACATCCAAATTCAAATAATCATTCTTTATTTTTAGTTGTATTTTAATTTTAATGCATAGTTTTATCTTAATTATTATTGCAATAAGCTAATATTTTATAGATTTGTTTTGTTCATTTAGAAACTGGTTGAAGACCAACCGCATATAATTAGTTTTGAGCCACTCAAGCTATCATTACTTTAATTAATTAACAGGTCAGTATGAAACGTCATAAAATATTGCCTGTAATCTCAGAACCATAGCAATAACTAGTTTAAAAATATGTAGAAAGGTAAAGAAATTAGAGTACAAAGTTGTATATTTTGTATTAATTACGGAATATATTTCATACAAATCAAAACTCTTTGAAACAAAGTATCAAAAAAAAGTTTGCGATCAGTTTGAAAAATCTAAATCTTTTTGTTACGGTAGACTTTGTTATAATTTCTTCTTATTTTTAGATGCTTTAGAAGATAGAATAAAAAGATAATAGAAAGATACTTAAGAAGATAGAATTTTAGAATATAAAACAGTAAAACAAATTAAATTGCTTTTTCATATAAAAATGAATTCAACCCAAGCTTACGCTCATTCAGAAATGTGATGTAGAATATTTTTCTAGGAACGTTGTGATTGAAAAAATGCCGAAAGGATGATCAGAAATTTCACGAGTAACTTTGAGGAAAGAAGGATATTCCACGAGTAAAATAGCACGCAGAGTTACTGTATCCCAATCCTGTGCCTTGGTTACGTTGCAGAGGTGACCTACCCCGCAATGGTTGCTCAACTGTTCCGACTGCTGCTCAGAAGCGCTATATTAGATTGCTGGCAGCCTGTGACTCAACAATGAACGTCACTACAATTATATATATATATATTATATTATATATATTATATCATTCAGACATTCGAATTACTTACACCAGGGTGGACTACGAGCACGTAGGTCTTGGCAAGAACCTCTGAACTCACAGTAACGTCAGCGACGGAGATTGCAGGAGCTAGACTCCGGTAAAATGAAGAAGATGAGATGGAAAAAATTTGGCAAAACTATGGCTTCGTTGACGAATCGCGAATCAGTAGGTACTAGGTACTCATCTAGATAAGTGACGTGTCCATATCCGAAGACTATGAAAACCAAGGAACTGCTATTGAATAAGACGACAAGAATGGTTCAGGTTACCGCTAAGAAATGCTGGATATATTGATCCTCAGCGTGCCCAGGAGGATCTCCGTAAGTGTTCGAGCCAGGAAAGGAGTTATTTTGTATTAAATAAAATCAATAATAAAAATAGAAAATGAATAAATCGTTGTATAAGTTTGGTTAAATATATATACATAATACATACATAAACACTCTCACTCCTCTCACTCTCACGCCTGTCACCCAGATGGGTAGGCAGAGACTACAGACTTCCAATTGGCACGATCCTGACACACCTCTCTCGCCTCTTCCACATTCATATACCTATGCATACATGCTCGTCCTTTAAGGGTACTTCAAATTTGGGCATTTTAAATATATTGCCAATTTGGTCAATAAACTTTCGCCTCGGATGTCCGTTTCCGCCTATTACATTCACCAAACCACCAAAGCATTCCTTTCTTAATCTTGGTCAAAACAACATCTTGCAAACCACACTTTTCTCTTATAACACAATTTCTCACCCTGTCAGTTAGATTCAGCCCTAACATACTCCTATTCTACTCTCATGCTTCTTCTGCCACGGCCAACTTTCACTACCACACGTTAAAGTAGGGACTAATACAGCATTTTGAATTGCCGTACGTGCCACATTCTGACACATTTTGACACATTCTGACTTTTCACAATAGAGTGCAGAGCCCCATTTACTTCATTTCCTGCGTTCACTCGTCGTTCTATGTCTTTAACATATCTCCCATCCTTGCTGAATACATATGCAAAATATACAAAGTCATCTACTTGCTCAATCAACTACCCTTCTATTCTTATTTCACATATCGTTTTACTTTCTTCTCTATCAAAAACCATAACTTTCGTCTTACTTGCGTTTACTTTTATACCCCTCTCTTTTAAAGACATGTTCATTAATGTGACTATCATTTGCAACTCGGCCGCCAACGACGCAAAACTAACTTGATCATCGGCGTACAAAAGGCATTTGATGGTTAACTCACCCATTCTTAATCCGCATACTTCAGCTTTCAAAATTTCCAGAAAACTGTCTATAAATAGGTTGAATAGCCACGGGGAAGCCACACAGCCATATCTGACACTTTTATGAATACCAAACCAGTCCGAGTTGACCCCGTGGATCCCACCACGTGCACTAGAGTCCCTATAAAGAGACTTTAATGCCTTTATCAACAAAGCGCTCAACAATATTTTTATTTCTATCTAATTTCTGTTACAATTACTTCAGGATTGAATTACCCAACTTTTGTTATTAAAAAATAAAAAAGGGTTTAATTTCTTAATTCCAAACAGTTTTTCTATTTAAAAAATATATAACGTAAACATAAATTTAAATTTTAATAATATACCAGCCTTTGCTAATAATCACATTTTTTGATGTGTGTTGTTGAAGTTTTTATATTTTACTTAATTTAACATATAACTTAACTAAATTTTGTCAACATGTATGAAATATTAAAGCAAATATTTAGAATATCGTAATTGTCATGAACGTTCTATGTTGTTATATTAAAGTAATGATACATAATAACTACGTTTTAGAACCCATTGCAAACACTGTTTCAAGCCAAGTAAATAGAGCATTAAACAAACATGCTTTGAGAGAACTAGTGCAGTGTAACTTATAGAAGTGAGTTTAATGTTGATAAAAGCAACTGTGGCCAGGAATTATTCAGTGCGGTGTTCTGTATTAAAATACGAAGTCTTAGAAATATAAATTTAGCTGAAAATTTTTTAAAAATAATACAAATAAATATGATGGTTAGCCTATGTTGACTGATACTTTTATACAGTGAAAAGTTGCTTAATAATTTAGTAAGACATGCTTATAACTTCACGATTCGAATAACCAGAACCATATAGTTCACACTACACAAATAAAAACAACAACATTATTTTTGAGTTTGACTTTAATTTGTTACTGTTAGTTTACGTTCCGGGATTAAGAATCGAATCATAGATCTTTGTCGACGATTAAAATAGAATTTGCAACAGTGGATATATAAGATTTAGGTCGCCATGCTCTATATGCGGAACTGTTCTACATAGTATCTGACGTCAACACCTTAGACCTTGGTAGTGAAGCAAGGGAAATGCCGGTCTACTTAAGAGAAAAACGCTTTATTTTAAATAAATAGGTTTATTTTAAATATACAAAAAGTAAGAAAAGTAGTTTAACTAATTGGTAATTCACATTTTAACGCAAAAGGAATTTGTATTCCATTGTAAGGAATTCATCCTTCACTAATAATGAGTAGGAAACCCTATAAAAACAGGTTTGAGTGCCATTGCCTATGGCCGTGGATACCCGTGTGGCCGTGAAGGAAAAGGGGAGATCTCCCGCCGGGCAAGGTGTTCTGCCCGGGGAGCGGCCGACACTCCGAGTGATAGTTCGGAGAAGTTCTATATATACTGTCTATGATTCGGAATGTTGATAGCGTGATTTAAGCTTCGGTGTATTTCGCTTGTGGCGCGACGACAGCGCCGCTACATTACACCCCTGCTCAGACCGGAGGTCGATAGTGCAGCCTCGTTGCCGACGAATGTGCAAGTGCCAGGAGATTGCCTTGTAGTCTGCGGTGAGTCGAGAAGAAGGGAAGTAATCTGCGAGAGTGCCGTGAAGCTGAGGCGAGCAGTAAGGCTCAGAGCCGTGCCGAACACTGTATAACGCAGAGAGTAGCTTGAAGGAACAGGAAGCATTATTATTCCAGTGCTGCGATGAACCTTGTGAAGCTAGATGGCTTGCAGGATATGAAGACTGCAGATGATATCTGCTCGGGAGCGAATGGGTGGGGTATTCTATGACGATGATGAAGCTTGAAGTTTCCGAAGGTTGTTTGGTTGCGTGTTAAAATCACGTCGGGGTCGCCACTGTGGCCGTGAAGGAAAAGGGGAGATCTCCCGCCGGGCAAGGTGTTCTGCCCGGGGAGCGGCCGACACTCCGTGTGATAGTTCGGAGATGTTCATATGCTGTTTATGATTCGGAATGTTGATAGCGTGATTTAAGCTTTGGTGTATTTCGCTTACGACAGTGCCGCTACACCCGTAGTACCGCTCAGTGTTAGGGGTAAATGATGCTCATAACTATTCGTTTCATTAAAATAAGTGAGATAAATTTTCAAATATCAAATTATTCGGAAACGTTAAATTTGTTAGAGTTTTCACCGTTGTCATCCATTTCATTATCACTGTCCGACGACGTGATACGATTATCATCATATATATCCTCAGCCTCTGAGATGAATTTTTAAGAAGAATTTCCTCCGTTTTCTTAACGACCAAATTATGACGAAGTTGTGAACTGCTATTTACTTGATACTTGATAATGATAATTTATTACTTTAAAACAAGTAGTAAGTTGTTACAATATTGTTGGGCACCCTCTTTTAAGTAAATAGATACCTGTAGTAGAGGGCCCCGCTCTTCCTTATTACAATTATATTACTACTTTAAATTAGAATTAAGTATATAACACAAAACAATAAGATAACAAAAAAAATTTAAAAAAAATCAAAAGCTAAACAATTTAAACTGCATGTAAGGTATAATTAGCGATATTTGCGTGATAGTGTGAAAAAATGTGTGTGTGTATGGATGAGCGTGGGAAGTCTGTATGAGTGTAAAAATTCATAAGGCAGTGTTTTCGAGAAGGAATTCGATTTCTTCGTAGGAAAGTTTTCTTAACCAGTCTGTTACGGTTTTTTTACAGTCATGGTAATTCATAGAGTAAATATTGATTTTTTTGGTTTATTTTATTATATAAGTAAACTGAACGTCTAGTATACGGTCTTGATGCAAACTTAGTCTTAAATGAATTTTCGTAGGGTATTTTATATTTTCTATGTCTGGTGATCGAAGATGTGTGGTAATTTATGGAACTATGAATTTTTAAAACTGTTGCTAAAATGTAAAGTTTTCTTACCGAAAGTAAATTACTCCATTCATAAAGTTCAGTTGTAGAGAATCTATAGGGCTTTAAGTACATAGCTTTAATTAAGCATCTTTGAGCCCTTTCAAGCTCAAGGAACCTAGTTTTTGCTGCACCACCCCATATAGGAATACAGTAACCCAAAGTTGACTGAGCCATAGCTATGTATATTTTATTAAGTAAAGACTTCGTGGAGACATGTCGTAGAGACTTAAATATCCAAATAATTTTTTTGAGCCGAGTTTCCATTAATTCTAGATGTGAATACCAAGATAGTCGTTGGTCAACCATGACTCCAAGGTACTTTATATTTGAGACTTTATTTATTTGGGTGCATTTTCAACTAGAGCTTTGGGCGTCCGAGGAATCGTGAATTTTAATATGAAAATCAGGTGTAGGTTGGGTGCTGCTATACATGGTAAAGCAGATATATTTAATTTTGGTTATATTCAAGGTTAGTAGATTCTGATTGAGCCAATTTGCAACCCTAGCAAGGCCTAATTCTGCTGCTTTCCTTACGGAGTCCCATGTGTTTCCTGTAAATACAATGGCAGTGTCATCTGCATATGAAAAAATCTGCCCATTATAAAGTTTCATATTACATAGTTCGTTAACGTATATCAAAAATAGAGTTGGACCCATCACACTTCCTTGTGGGACTCCATAGTTAACAGTTACAGTTTCACTTACAGTTAGTTCCAATTTTTACCGACTGTTTTCTGTTTCTAAGATAGCTGCCAAAAAGGGATAGAGTTTTATCTCTTAAGCCAATGCTTTCTAGTCTTTTTAACATTATGGGTACGGAGACTGTATCAAAAGCTTTCTTTAGATCCAAAAATACTGTTATACATTTTTTATTTATCAATTTCCTGCACAATTAATTTAGTAAGATCCCCAACAGCATCTTCAGTGGATAAACCCTGTCGAAAACTATACTGCGACTTTGAAATTAAATTATATTTATTAATTTTTTTTTTTTTTATAATAAATTATAAATAATTAAAATTGATTTTTTTTTTTTTATAGCCTAGTAGTCTTTTATTTAATATTTTTTCCATAATTTTAGAAATTGACGTTAATACTGATATTGGCCTATAATTAGTTACTTCATCTCTGTTACCACTCTTATATACGGGTGTGATTATAGATTTTTTAAAGACCTCCGGAAATATACCCTTTTCGAAGCTTAATTTTATTAAATTACTAATTGCAATGACGACAATATTTTTAGACTTCTTAAGAAAATTAGTCGGAATATTATCCCATCCTGTTGCGCTATTTGAATTTAATGACATAAGTGTACTCTCTACTTCAGTTGGATCTGTATTTAATAAGACAAATGAATTCATCTGAAAGTCAGCAATAATTACGTTAGTAGAGGTTTGTATGTTACTATTATTGATAATGGCTTCGGCGAGAGATTTACCTATTACCGAAAAGAAGCTATTTACCTGGTTGACTGAATGTAAAGGATTCTGTGTTAGGCTAAGAAGATCAGAGCTAGGAATTTTTGAAGCTTTAAATTGTGTTATGTCGTTAATTGTATTCCATAATAATTTTGTGTTATTCGTAGAAAGAAGTAGTTGTTTTTTGTAATACTGACATTTCAATTTTTTGACCAGGTTGTTACAGAAGTTTCTGTACCTTTTATATGTAATTTTTAAAATTTTAATCACATGGATTACAACGTAGCTTTTTTTTGCATATTATTTCTTACGCGGATGCAGCGTAAAATTCCCTCAGTTATCCATGGTTTAAGTAGGCGTTTATTACTTGTGATGGGGGTGATTTTGGAATTTTCTTTTAGAGCTGTTTGAATTTTTTCAATCAGTATGTTTGCAAAGGTATTAGGGTCACTTTGTTTGTCTAGCTCTGAAAGGTTTTGTAAAACTAAACTACGATAAGCTTTATCAAAGTTTATGACAGTTTTGTAAAGTCTATTCTCATTATGATTTCTATTACAAGAAATCGATAGGAATATCATGAAGTGGTCAGTTATTGTGGTGTTAAGAACTGCAGTAAAGGCGGAATACTTTGTTTTTTCAAGTTTTATAATAAAGTGATCAATGCAGCTACTTTCCCTTGTTTGTAAGTAGTGTCCAGGAAGTAGTCCGTGAAGAGACAAAGCGTTAAGATAATTACATCTATTGTTTCGCTCATATGTTTATTCAGATGCTTTTGGAATTATGTTTATGTTTATATCACCTGTCAGTATAATATTTCGTCGGGATTTAAGTAGCTCTAGATGGTTGTTCATAGAGTTAATAAAAGCATCTGCATTGAGCCGGCGATCGATAAACACCTAAAATCACGAAGCAAACCGTAGTAATTTGAATACAGGAAGCGTCTGATAATATTATTTCGTTAACATGGGCTTGAACGCCATTTTTGATAAATGCGACTACCCCGTCGTTTTGATTCACGTGATTTGTCGTCGAATACATTTTGTAATTATTAATATTTGGAATAGGTTTATCTCTATGAATTCTGCACTCGGTAATAATTATTATATCCACCTTAAATTTAAATTGAAGTCAATTTAAGGTTAGGTCGTCATGGTTGCGGTATACACTTCTTATATTTTGAGACACAACAGTGAATTTTACATTATTTGAGTTTAAGTGTTCAGGTAATTCATCAATATTCCAATAAATAGGTTTATTATTCATCATGGACGGTTAAGTTACGATATATTTTTACATAATTCAATATATTTTTTTCGATATTCATAATTAGTGAGATGAAGAAACCGATTAAAAGACTGTACGTATGCCTTAGTATTTTGCAGAGAAGAATGTTTATTATTTGGTTAGTGGTATATATAGTGTGTGTATTTAAAATTATTGTGCATTTGTGTATATGAGTGAAGATATTCATGGCAACAATGATTACTATGTTAACACATGCTTTATAATTACATATTTTATAAGTAATATAGTGACTGTGAAAATCTGCCTTATTACCAAAAAGAAAAAATAGAAAATTTTTTTTTGCATAAGACTATTAACATGAGCTTCATTTTTAATAACGATAATAGGCGAATTTTCATTTTTCCTGATATATATTTTACCGTAGGACGTTCAGCAGAACTTGTAGTCCTTAGACTTGGCAAGATCTCGGGCTAGAAAATGTAGGCGTGCTCCTCTTGCTGTCAGTTGTTCTGATATGTAAATGGGTTCATACTCATTTTTTGTAAAGCCTAAATGTTTTGTGCACAGTTTTTCTTTGTGTCTTATATTATAGTTTTTGACTAGTTTTAAAAACTCTGTTTTTTGTTTTTCATAGTAGACGTCATCTCCGTTATAACTTGAATTTTATTCTGGTCACTTTTCCTATGTACTCTGTAGATGTCTTTTATATAATTTTTTTCAATGTTACAACCAATGTTATTGGATAGAGTTAGGAACAACTTTAATAAGCCTTCCTTGGACTCATTAGGCACTTTCGGAACATTTTTTATTTCAATGTTGGCCTTACGGTTTTCTCGCTGTAGATCCTCGATCTTGTCCTCTAGTATTGTTATGTAGTCCTTGGTCTTCTTTGTTTGAAGTTCCAACTGCTCTATTTTCTTTTTTAGTTTCTCATTCTGAGATGCAAGAAATTCTATAGAGTTTTGTATGTTGCTATTTGTAGTTCTTATGTCCATTAGAGTAGGGTGAATTTTCTTAATTTCATCCTGCTGTACAGCCATTAAATTAGAAACCATTGATTTTATTTCCTCCCGAAAAGTGTTAAAATCATATTCATAATCATGTTCTCTGCCCCGTTTATTGCGTTGAGTGACAAATTTTGGTGGTGTATGCTCCAGTTGCTTTGAGATATTTGATTCAGACAAAG
The DNA here is from genome assembly GCA_907164705.1 of Parnassius apollo. Lineage (NCBI taxonomy): Eukaryota > Metazoa > Arthropoda > Insecta > Lepidoptera > Papilionidae > Parnassius > Parnassius apollo. The sequence continues at coordinate 3,906,722 of CAJQZP010001030.1, read as the reverse complement.
ATTTGTCATATTTGTTCATTTTAGTACCAGGAAATAATAAGCTGCGAAAGATTTTTACTTTGAGCTCGCTAAACACCACTATGGGTTGGGACACGCTTTTGCGTTCCCTCAAACTAATATAAATCAGGGTTGTGGCTTTGTTTTTGACGACAAAAGATGACGTTCCTGTGCGTGCACTGATTTGATAAAGACAATAAACAACAATAATTCACAGTACCTTCTCACTTGATGACAAGTTTGAAAGTACCAGGGCAAAAGCGTTGTGCAGGAGATTGCTAATTATTATTGGCTGGCGTCGACTTCTTCTTGCCGTAAAGAGTACACGTAATTATAGTACATAGTCACGTATTTATGACTCATCCTGCAGCCGTGTCGTATGAAGCGATTATTAAGGCTTTTTACTATCAGAATGGACTTGTAACTCAAAGTGCCTAAACAATTAAAATTCGACGAATTAGTGGTAGTAAGTGTGACTGTGCCCGGCTCTGCGTGAGGTACTTTACTCGATTCCCAGGCCGAGACGTGTTATTGTAGTTTCAAGATATTCTTAGCGACTGTGCTGTGTTTATGCTCAGCTTTGACAAAAGGCTATAAGTTCGCTCTCAGTTAGGTACATGCGACTTAAGTTCTAACAAATCTGCCTAAATATTAAAGCAATACATATTTACTAGCTACAAACAAGGGAAAAGGATGTTATTTGTTATATTATACTATATTTTTTTAGATTGTAATGAGCAAAATCAATTAACTACCAACAACTCAGTGACACATGATAACTTTTACAATGAACCTTCTACGAGTCGCAGTTGTAGACGATCCTCGATAAATTATAGACTGAGTGTGTCATCAAATGAAGAGCCATTTTCGCCAGCAGTCTATGAATATTTACCACATTCAGATGCAAGCCCTAGTTCAAGTCCGGTTCGAGATTTTATCGATCCTATGACGTCATCGTTGTTGAAGGATCTAACTTACAGTTTAAACGAAGATGCTTTTTTATAACCAAAAACCAGAACAATTATAATATTTTCATAGCTTCACCGACAGTTATTTTTTTACCAAGTCCCCAAAAATCAATACCTTTCACTAATACCATAAGCACTAGACCAGAAATAGATAACACCTCCTGTAAAAGGCTAAACCAAGATGAAAACATCAACCAATATGATAATTTAGAAGAGCCTAACATTTACGGTATTGCACCTTTGCCAAATGAAATTGTCCTAGAGTCGATATCCAATAACAACCACGAGGAAACAATTACTGCTCCAATTCTTCCATGTAGCTCTACATCTGTCGCTTCAGCTAATGTAATTAGCCTTCCAACGCCTCCCATCACATTAGAAATATAGTCGTAGCTCCGGAAATAAAAGCAACTGTGTCTCAGCCATTATTAGTGGCTGAGGGTAACCACAAGCTTAAAAAAAGACAAAGAAACACGGACACGTGGACAAAAGTAAAAACAAAGAAACTTCGGAATATAGGCGCAAAGCCACAAAAATTAAAGAATTAAAAGTATTAAAGAAAAAACTGTTTACACGGTCATTGATAAGTATAATAATGGTAAACAAATAACAGACCTACGGAGTAAGCACGCAAACCGTCCTCATAGAACAACAAATGCCACCGAGCAAAGTGTTATACAACATATAAAATCATTCCCTTGTATTGAGTTTCACTATTTACGGCAAAAAAACTACCCGACAATATTTATCACAGGACTTTTCAAAAATGCACCGGTTATATAAAGTCTGGGTTTCAGAAAACGAAAACTTTCAAAATATAAAAGTTGCAAGTGAATACCAATATAGTCAAATATTTAATACGCAATTTAACCTTTCTTTTTTCAGACAAAAAAATATTTGTAAAATATGCAGTGAATATGAAAATGCAACGGAAGAAGCTAAACTCCAGCTCCAGCAGCTGTACGAAAGTCATATTATAATATAAAGAATAAAGAAAAAGTTTCAGCGGACCCAAAATTAAAAACTGTAGCTGTATTTAATTTGGGGAAGGTACTAGGTCTGCCTCAGTCAAATGTGGGTATTTTCCATTATAAAAGAAAATACCCAGCATATAATTTTACTATATATAATTTAATTTCACGACAGGGTTATTGCTTCTTATGGCATACACAAATTGCAAAAAGAGGTGCTAATGAAATCGCAAGTTGCTTGTATAAATTTTTTTATACAAAATTTTCGAACTTTATGCCTCAACAAGCGGAAGCTTGTGAGGAAAGTGAAAGGCTCTTTCGTTATATACTCCGACAATTGTTCTGGCCAGAATATAAATAGATGTTTTTTCTATGCAGAGACGGCGTAAGGCGTGGGCGACCGCCTACGGCCTCGCGATCCAAGGGGCCTCGCGCCGTGGAGGCTTATGCATTACTTAAAACCGTAAACGTGCCGAAAAAAATTCATTGTCATGAATCGATATTATTGACATAACTAAATACGTTTTTATTCAGTCTAGTAACATTAGTTTTCGTTGCTATTGCGGGGCGACCAGTATACGAGTATATACAGGTTATGTTCCAAAATAGAACCCAGTGTACTGTCCAATGCAAATGACGTCATGAATCGACGCTATACTAGTGATTCGTTCCAAAACATACGACAGTATAATATGACGTCATACATTTGCGCCATATTGGAAAAGTGTTGGCAATTATTTTGTCATTTTGTGCTCCAAAAATCATTATATCCTCCTAATGGAGATACCAACAATTATTCTATAATTTTTTGTATTTGAATAAATAAAAACAAATTCTGGCATGCTTCATTCAGCGCACACACAATTAAAAATTGTTTTATTATGGTCGGATATCTGACGCAATATGGCGGCGGCACGCCAGTACAATATAGTGACAATTGATGACGTCATTTGTATTCGGCAGTACACTGAAAACGTTTCGGAACATACCCACAGTAATCTATGGGGGCGACAAAAGCTGAGGATTCCCCGTTCTGTTTGTTAGACATAGAATACTGATTTTATTTAATGTTGGGCGTGTGGCAATCGAGTAAAGAGTGCGGTACAGCAGCCCACATGGTTGTTGAACGTATATTTTTGCGCTGTACGCACATGAGTAGATAAACGACAACAGATACAAAGCTTCTTAAGAACTTGCAAAATTGTTACCTATTTTGGTAGGGTTGTCACTATAGGTGAAGACAAATTAAAGCTCTAGAACGTTAGCGTACATTTTGTGACTGGATTGAAGAATATCGACAAACTTGTTTCGAAAAATGCTTTTCTGGTAAAAGTTTATTGAAAAAAACTGTTATGATCTGACAAAAGATTTTAAAGATAAAAGAGTAGCCAAAAAGGAAAAGGTGTTGGATTATGAAGGCAAGGATTAACCTATAGTCTCCTAAAAGTCGGTATTAAACAGATTTTCAACACCATGCTCGTTCAATTATAACTAATTTGGATTTGAGATTTATGGCTTTAAACCCACATTATGAAAATTTTGGTTTCCTTTCTAATTTAAACAAGTTAAAAAATATTCCATACCTTCTAATATTAAAATAACTGTCAAGATTTACACACAGCCCTGCGAGTGGGTGAAAGCAGTGACTTTCAACCTTACGAATTATATGAAGAATTACAATTCATGATCCCTAATTTACCTAACTTCGTAACAGATGTGAAACAACTTCTCCAATAAGTTACAGAAAATAATTTAAAAAAATATACCCAAACATTTACATCGTCATTTAACAACACCGATCAGTACAGCCTCCGCTGAAGGAAGCTTCTTAAAATTAGTACTCATTAAAAATTATCTCAGGAATGCAATGTTACAGAAAAGACTTTCAGCGTTGAAAGTTTTATCTATCGACGCAGATATAGCATCCAAGCTGGATTATGAGGCTATAATTAAACAATTCTGCAGGATAAAAAGTAAAATATCTATTTCTTCATTTTTCTTTGAAATTGTTAGGCAGAGGGCCTCGCAAAATATATCGTGCCCACATAAAATTTAGGTCTTGCGCCGCCACTGTTTCGATGTATCTATTTGTTTCACGTACATTACGCTTAGAAATTATTAACCGATTTTTACAGACAGGACACACACAAAATGAAGGCGATTCAATGCATGCCTGCACAGAAAAAAATATGAAAAATAAAACACTATATACACCCGATCAGTTATATGAAATAATAATTAATGCGAAAATTCAAATTAAATTTATTGTTAATAAAATGACACAGGCTAATTTTTACAATTTCAAATTTCCAGTAACATCCATTGAAAACTGGATTCACGATACAAACGGAAATCAAGTCCTTTTCTCAAAAATAAAGGAAGTTAAAGCATTTCCTGAGACACCAAACAAGTTATTTTTAAGTACGATTTTGAAAATGTTGATTACTTGGTTTTAGACACTACGAATCGTACCTCATTACGTACACGTAAAACAAATATTAGCCCTTAGAGTTCAAATAAACTCATGCCCGCTTATGACGAATGTCTACCAATTTCGAATGCTTTATAAGCATTTAATAAGTCTATGTGATACCAATGCTCTACCATTGCATTATCAAGCGTTTCATAGAAATTTGGTAACGCAAAATGATACACCTAATTTTACACACATAATTTTATCGAAATGCAAATATATTTCGTTTTGAAATATTTTTATAACTACTTAAAAATATATAATTGTCTACAAAATATAAATGAGCCTTTTTTTGCTTTACCAATATCATTAACTGATTTTGTACTAACTCCAGATACACAAAGAATAAATTCATTTCATAGACTAAATATAGTGGCATTATTGTTTATTAAAGTTCAGATATATAATATATAAATGAAATAAAACGGTAAGTTTAGGTTATTGAGTAAAAACAACAAATATTAAAAGGAAATAATGCAGTAAAACATTTACGCTCACCAAAAAGTATACTGCTAATAAATTCAATAGAGTTGTTAAAGGATTTACTTTCATTACAGTAAGTTAACTGTATTCTCCTACATGTATGATGTACATAAACGCTAATTTTTATAACGGAGCATTCAGAGTTAATTTCGAATAGAAGCACAACATATTAATTTCGATATATTTAGAAAATTATAAGATTAAATAATAAAGGATCATATTCATAAAATTTCGTCTACAGAAAAGAAGTTATAAGTATTTTAAGAGTTTTTTTTGCTCTCCTGTAAAATAGCAATTTTCATCTTATGCTTTTTTTTCCCTGAGGGTACGAAATAATAACGTACAATAATATAATACAATATTCCCCTCCGGAATCAAATCACAGAGATTAAATCCAAGCCTTTTGGAAAATCAAAATAAAGACTTCTAGTAAAGATGTAGTTTGTCAGTTGCTACAAAAATTTAATAGCACCAATATTTATAAACGTGTGTCAACCGTTATCCAATGGCAGTATTTTTTCTAAATCAATATTGATATCATCCATTTTGGCACTAAATTAAAGCCGATTATAAAGTACAATTATTGTACCACTACATCTTCATATTCAGTGTATTGTCAAGAATGACACGACAATGTGTCAAGAAGTTGATGGTTCCGGCATCACTTGAAATGTGGGCCTGATCTCTCTCCGGTCGTGTCGGTTTACCGTCCCATCGGATTATGAGAGTGAGGGAATAGAGAGTGCACCTGTACTTGCGCATACACTTGGGCACTATAATCCTGTCCTGCGCCGATGGCTAGCCTACCTTGAGGCAGGCCGCCATGGCCAAAATTCGGTCTGGAGGACATTATTATTATTATTATTGTCAAGAATAACATCCAAAACACGTACTTCATCAAATGGGATATTGTTTATAGGTAAACTTAAAATACATTATATTTTTGACATTTAGTATATTTTAACCATTCATATTGTTAACAGAGTAATAATAAAATAGTTTTTTTAAAATGTGTTGAAGGGTGAGGCAGTATTGGTTATTATTACTGGTATATTCTTTTTCTTCTATAAACAGGGTTATTTTTCAAACAGTATCAAAATTTGATATTTAAGTTCAAACAATAAAATTATTGCAGTTTCGAAAATATGAGTAAATAAGGCTATTCTTTTTTGATTCTTTCAATTCTTTCTATTTTCTTTCTTCTTTAGATTTTTCTTTAGATTTCTTTCTTTAGATTTCTTTCTATTTTTATTTGAACTTATCCCAAATTGAATGCGAATTATGGCCAAGAACTACGCGTACGCATTCGCGCACGCCTACCTGAATTCGTAACTAAACGACTCTTATGAATGTGCGTGCGTAATAAAGTAGTAGGCGTGTCATAGAGTGGAGACCGCATTTAGGTAAACGTAGTGTGGGGCTCCCCCTGGCTAAATGGAACGACGATCTGCGCAAGGCGGCTGGCAGCAACTGGATGCGTGAAGCCGAAGATCAGGCTAAGTGGTGCGCCTTGAGAGATATCTATGTCCAGCAGTGGACTGCCTGAGGCTGATGATGATGATGATGATTGCAAAATAACCCTGTATATAAAAGGGAATGTCCTGAGTGACTGACTCATCTATCAACGCACAGCTAGACCAAAATTTGAAATTTGAACAGTAGCTGCCTTTTGTTACGTAGGCATCTATTATGAAAGCATTAATTAAATTCAACCCACAAGGGGATGAAATAGGGTGTTACAGTTTATATGATTTTTTATTTCACGGAGCAAGTGACCGGAAATATACTAAAATTAGTCTCTCAGTAAAATAGATGAATTTGGACTTGGAGAAAAATTAATGAATGATTTTTAATTTAAAAATTGATATACTGAGAAATTAAGAATAATACAATTCACATTATTTTTGTTTTTGAATCTACCATAACGAAAAAACGAGGGTGCAAAATTTGTATGAAAAATATTGCACAGCACAAAAAGCTTGAAATAGAATTCTGAAATTTGGACAGTAGCTGCCTTTTATGACGCAGGCACAACGAAAAATTATTTCGGAAAATTCAACTCTTAAGAGAAGGAAATAACATGTAGTTTTTATGAAACTTTTATTTTACAGGACGATTGATTCGAAATTTACTAAAAGAGTTCTTTGTGAGTTTGAGTTTGAGTAAGTAAAATAAATAAAAACGTATTTAGAGATTTTAAAACAACCCCCTACGGGAAGCCATGAGGTTTTCAAAATTTAATGGAGAAAAATTAATTTATGAATTTTTAATTTAAAAGTACATACATATTCTCTTGTATTTCAAAGTTACAGCCTAGTTGTATACATTTCTGAGAGGGTTTTAGGGCAAGTAATAGTCCGCCGCGCTGTCCCAATACGTGTTGGCGAACTTCACATGTAGTCAAAATATTTTTTTCTTATTTCTCAGGCATGCAGGTTTCCTCACGATGTTTTCCTTCACCGCCGAGCACGAGGTAAATTAGTACTTAAAAATGCAATTAACAATTTCATTGGTGCCGGCGGGGATCGAACCCGGTTTGCTCGCGTATTGTGAAATTTACAGCGAGTGCTAACCATCTGAGCTACCACGGTACATTTAATTTTATACAAATATCATGCACTCTATATTTATAAAAAGAAAGAAAGTACCTATTCTACGTTTAAAAAACTCTATGGTTTTAAGACGAGCATGGAAAGTTGTATGAAAAATATTTAATTAAGACGCGCTACCCAAACCACTGGACACAAAAGTGAGGAATTGGGGCAATAGCTTCCTCATAATACTTAGGCATCCATTAAAAAAGTATTTTGGAAAATTCAACCCTTATGAGTGTGAAATAAGGTTTGTATGAATTTTTTTATTTTACGAAGCGATTAACTAGAAACTAACTTATGTACTATAAGTTAGTTTTGTTAATAAAATAAATTAATATGTATTTTTCTAGGGCCGGTAATATTCAAATTTGTATGGAAAAAAATTGTTTTTGTGACTAAAAAGGGTAAATACTCTTGAATAATAAAGTGTGAGCGTAATAAATATCAATAATACGAGTATGTTTTCTGGGTGCAAAGTTCGTATGGAAAGTATTGTATTTAGACGCATAGTCCAAACCTCAAACCACTTGTAGTACTCGTAGAAGCGTGAAATTGGAGATATAGATTCCATTATTCACGTAGGCATCCACAAAAAAGGATATTCCGGAATTCAAACCCCTATGCAGTTAAATAGGGTCGGGTGTAGATGAAGCCAGTGCTGGCTACGAGTTCACTGGCAGCCAGCGCTGGCTTGTTATTGGCCTTGTATAAACAGTCTTAAGACAAGCACTGGCGGGAATAGATCGCCTTTTTTTATAGAATAGGGTGACAAACGAGCACACAGTCCACCTGATGGTAAGTGGTTTCTGCGGCCCATAGACATCTACATCTATTCTCCATTAAAAATCAAAATGCAGATGCGTTGTCACCCGTGAGGACTGAGATGGAATGCCTCGTTTCCAGTAAAAAAGGGTCTCCGGTTCTCTACACTCACCATACGAAATACAGCAGCATTAAGCTACTATTTCACGCTGGTATTCTGTGAGATCGTGGTCCTTCCCCGGTCGAAACAAGTAATTCGTGCTACAACTATACTACTAATATAACTGCAGCATGGCTCTACCACGTATGCAGCATGGCTCTACCGTCTGCCTATTTTTAAGGTCCTCCTGCGTGTTTAGTTTTTAACCTTAGTTTTTAACCTCCACCTGCGTGCCCCGCAACCACCGCGCCAGAATAAATAATTTGTAATAAAAAAATTTACTAGAGATATTGTACAAATTCCTATATTTCTATATTTGATGTATGTAGGTATATAATAAAAATATTTTTCAGTTAGTTTAAAAAATCATTAATTTAATACAAAGATTTACAAGAATAATCTAGGAATGAAATGAATCCATTTGGCCTCATCTAAACAACACGGGCCAGATCAGTGCTGGCTTGTCTGAAAATTATAAAATGATTTGTGTAACTTGAAAAATGGCACAAATTCTTTTCGATTAATATAATGAAATAAGAATTTGTGTTGTATGTTGTAAATTATAATTATATAAAAGCTTACAGAAAAGTCCATAATGATTTTTTTATCCTTCTCGACCATTTGCGCTAGTTTTATGATACACAGATAAAACTACCTCGTATAGCATTGAAGTCCCTTCTATATCTGCCGCATTATGGTTAATCAGCGAAAATCTCCATACTAATTGGTTAAGCGACGATGCCAAATCTCAGTGATTCTTCAAGTAAAGAAAATGAACGTTTCTTTTGGCCGTAAAAATTTATTTTTCTGCAGGTTTATGACAATTTTATTAAAATGCATCAACAATCTTGCAAAACAGATGGTAAGTCAACAATACGAAACTGCTATAAATTTTCTTAACGGCAAAATAGTTTTACTGGCAGTAAAGCACACGCAGTTCAAGACCCCATAAAGAACGAAGCTTCGGGATGTAGCTGGGCAATAGGTGACACCTCAGCGGAATAAAAATGAGAGGGCGGTGTGAACACACCCTAAGCATTACCAGTTAAGACTTCCATGAAGGGTCACAATAAGAAATATATTTGACAAATCGTTTAAAAACTGTATTTGACAAATATCTCATTTTTTCCCCAAATAACTCAAAATAATCCTTATTTAACATTTTATGCGTATTCTTATTTTTTGTTACTTTCCTAAGTAGGAGTTTGCCAAACTGCTTTTTTTTGCTTTTATTTCAGTTACCTTAAATCGTCTGCTCGGCTATCTACTAGGAGATATTGCAGTGCCATTATGTGAACAACTAAAACGATGCCGAGTTTGGAAACGGTAGCGCGCGATAATCTAGTTTACCACACGTCGAAAGCGCGTAGTCAACTGGTAGTAAACGGGTTATTAGCGGGAATAGGTGGTGTGAATTGTACAAATCGTGGGCAATTAACGGTCAAAACTCCGTACATTACAAAACCGAGATTACACTAATCTAGCATTATAGATTATATGAAATCTAGCAACAATAACATAATTGCCCAATTCAGAGGTATCAGGATACTTAGTTTTGCAGTCCTCTTATAAGGCTGCCTTGAAACGCATGTTGTTACGGGGATGTAAAATAATTAATGAATTTGTATTACCAAAGATTTAAATGCAAAACACTTTTAAAATTATTAGTTGCACGTAAACAGCTCGAGATCACTCTGCGCGCTATGGAGAAGGCTATGCTCGGGGTTTCTCTGCGTGATATCCTCAGAAAGGAGGATATCTGCAGTAGAACTAGATTTACCATTTAGGAAGCTGAAGTGGCAATGGGCCGGACATATAGCTCGACGAATTGGGGTGTAAGGGGGGGTTTCCCGTTGGGGGTTTGGTCTTCCCTTTTTTTTTGGGGTTGGGGTTTTTGTTTTTTTTTTTTTGTGTTTCTAAGTTTAACCGATGAGGAAAAGAGGTTCTCGAGTGTCAGCCTTGCATAGGCGTAGTATATATAGGGCAACTCCCCACTGGATGGTTAGACGACCTATCAAGACATGCAGGAAGTCGATGGATGCAAGTGGCTCAGGACCGTGCTTTGTGACATTCCTTGCGAAGGCCTTTGTTCAGCTGTGGACTTTTGAAGGGCTGTAATCACAGAATAGTAATAATATTGTCTTATTATTACGATTTCTGTGGCTGTAATGTTGATGATGACACGCAACATGAAAACGTACATATTTTTACAATATGTTTTAAAATGCAAAAAATACTTAGTGCTGCCAAAATCAGCTTTTACACATTAGAAAACTTGTTTCATAACTTTTGTTAAGTGGAAGGTATAGTTTCCTCGGTTTTTAGCTGCATCTCTATGAGTTTTGGCCGACGTCAATGGTAATTCGATTGTATGTTTTTTCTATGTTTATTAAACGATATCTTCAGATTTAGATTATTCTTTTCTGTTAAAAAGATAGAAAAATGGGGAAAGAAGTTTTTATTAAGTTACCTAAATAAAATGAATATTGTGAAATTCCTTAGTTCAATCAAAAGGGTAAAAAGAATAATTTTTAATAAAAAATAAAAGCCGACTTTAAACTACTAAAAGTATTAAGTTATAATGTACGAGAGGTATCTAAAAATGTTTTTCAAGATTATATTTTACAATTTTGTAGGAATTATTAAATATTAACTATATATATCAAATCACCTAGTCATCTGTATGTCAATCATCTAGTGTCTCTGAGTAAAACCACGGACGCAAGGACATGGCGAATGAGATGACCATAATGTGCCCCAAGCTGTACAAAAATAAATAAAGACTATTGCTAATAATTTAAATAAAATAAAAAAGCATTTTGAATAACTACTAACATTTCATAGCAGCTGTTGAAAAATAATCAAGTTTAAAAGTATTTAAAGTGATTTCTTCTCTTTAAAGTCACTCTATAGCACCTTTAATTTGGCCATATAATACTTAAAAAGATCGGAGTATGGAAAAAACAATAGCTAAACTCATAAAAATACTTTCTTTATTTATGATATGTTATGTATAAAAACAAGCCTTCAAATAATAAATTAACATATCAAAATGCACTAAATGATAGGATTTTATTTATTTGTTTAATACAGCAACAGCTTAAACATGTAGCGTTACATTATAGGATAGGGTTATTTTACTTTAGTACTTGCAACACTGAATCCGTCCGTCAAGCATCAAAACTATGTAGTGTAGAGGTAAGGAGAACAGACTGTGTATTAAAAAGTGTACATAGAAAACCGTTAAATAAAGGTGGCGCCACTATAGCTACGGGGTTAATTTTAAAGTACGCGCCGAAAAATATTAGTGTGATAGACGACTTTTTCGAGGTTATATTTACTAAATAAAATTATTTTAGATTTTAGAGCCACTGAGCAGTTTAGCAGCACATTTCACACCATCGACAACTGCTAAGTTCATTTCATGTAGCTGTTTCCTACTACATGAAATGAACTTCTAGCTCCTAGCTACTCCAGCGCTGTTGTGGAGAGTTTTCGAACTGTTATTTATTACTTACGGGTGGACACTTTTTCAACTATTCTCCTATGAGAGATTGTTCTCCTTACTTCTACACTCCATAATCAATACAGTCAAAGTGTCAATGTCAGACTTGATCTGATTCACGTTTAACGACTTAGGCGCCGTTTCTCGGTATATGATATATGTACGCTTTTCCTTCGTATTTGTGTTTTATCGTATTTTACTGTTATTTAATAAATGCCGTAGACCGACGCAAGTGCTCCACTAATTATAAACGGTGTAATACATAAGTTTAAATATTTTCTGTCTAATATACTTCGATCAATAGTAGTATTAATAGTAGTAGTAGTAGTAGTACATAATATTACAATATAATTATGTTACAAAATATCATTACAAATAATAATTGCAAAGACTAAAAAAATGCTGTCCTTGTTTTTACACCCCCCCCCCCCACTAGATGAAGTGAGGACGTGGTAAGGACTTCGATTGATGCAGGTGGCTCAGGACCGTCTTTTGTGGCATTCTATGGATTAGGACTATATTCAGTGGTGGATTTGTAAGGGACTGTAATGGTGTTGATGATTATTTATGCCTAGATTAAGAAGCTACACAGCATACGTGATCAACTCGAGTTCTTTATATAATTTCTTTATTGCAATATAATTTTTCTTTGTATGTAAGAGCAATATATATATATATATATATATATATATATATATATATATATATATATATATATATAAGCAATAACGTCTTTATTTAAAAGCTATGATTTATTTTCGCATTTTCAGTGTATTTATTAGCTGCGGAACTATTTGTTTCCGCGACCTAAACTAATAATTGAACACTGGCTGCGAAGTGAAAGCGAGAGGCTTTGCAGTTATCAATATTTACTTTAATGTCAAATATAATAATAAAATATAACAAATAGTCTGTGGCAACTTTGTTGGTCTTTATATTGTATCTTTACTCAATTTATTACATTTATGAATGGCATTTTAATTATTAATTTATTTCTTTAATAAATTTATTAAAACCTTAAAATAAAGAATAGAATACAATAGAAGATTAACAGAATACTTACTAAAACTCATTTAAGCTTTACCACTGGTTCGGAATAAACCTCTTTCCTGGAAAGATACAGAAAAAAAACTCCGCGAGACATTTTTTTAAACATTAATTTACAATTTTATAATATTTTATACAAATACGAAGAAGGTGAAGTTAATCCAAAGTCACTATCTTTTTCTTAAGTCACGAATTGTCAACAATTCAGCAAAAATATTTGACATAGGAAAATTTAGAATGTCGTCGGGAAGGATTTTGGCTTAAAGGACACTGTTTTTTTTGTATGTATATTAATCGATACCTTCGTCAAAGGAGAAAAGATTTTAAAAGTTCTCTTTTTATAAAACGGTTCAAGAAAAATAAATTTAGAAAAAAACCCAACCCTAAAGGTGGAAAAATAGGAATGAAGTTTTCAATATTACTATTTTGACGGCATTGAGTTTTCGAAGAGATTTGACGAATTGTGACATTTTTTAATCCAACTATAAGGGTGAAATTATTTATTTAATTATACGTTAACTTTTGACAAAATGTAAAAAACCGGGCAATAATTCATCTATAGTAAATACACTATAATATCTTAGCAATTTTTTCATTTGAACTTTTTTTAAATATTTTTAAAAACTGTGTTTTTTTTTCTTTCATTGTGGCATTTCATTTACTATAGAGAAGACAAAATGCGATGGTCGCTTAAAACAATCCATTACCAAATTTCGTCTTCATCGTAGGTGTTGTAAAAGGCACCTTTTGAAGATACCGGAAAAATCGAATGGCCTTAGATGAATCACAGCACAACTGTATATATTTTCGAGACCAGTCACGGAGACCAGCGTAGAAGGTAACAGATATATAGTACTGCCATCGTCAATCTAGCTACCAAGTGTGGAAATTATAGCAATATAATGGATTTTATTATTTCGAGATTTAGTGATAAATTGGTGACAATTAGTGACTTAAGCAAAAAATTTGTGACTTAATACTTTAAATCTTTATCGCTAACTCTTGAAATACTAAATTCAGGACGTTATTGGGAAAGATTTTGTGTTAAAGGACGCAGTAAACATGCAGTTTACAATAGAATTCTATGTAATATTTATAAACGCAGACGAATTGTAAACCGCCTCTTTTTTGAATTCAACTAAAAAGTAATACAATAAATTATATTATATATAAATTACATTCAAACTATTTACGTAGGCCACTCAATAAGTTATGAGATGCTCGAAATTTGAAAATGGAACGCACCCGTGTTATATGTTTATAAAAATCAAATTTAAAAGAACTTTTGAAAGAAAATTTAGAGAATTCCATAAGCCAATTACTCAATAATAAAAAAATAAAGTTCTATTAATTTTCCTGCAACGCTTCTCGCGCTTTTCATTTAAAAAGATGGATCGTAACCGTGAACATTTGCGCGCTATGGTCTATTATGATTTTAAATTTGGTTTAACCGAACAATTAAGTTCACAACGGTTACAATCAGCATTACAAGACTCAGCTCCATCACGCGCAACAATTTTTAGATGTATTCATTAGGGGTAAAATTAACCTCATAGATGACCAAAGAACCGGTTCCCTGCAAACAGCAGTAACGGCAGAAAATGTATGGACTACTGAAATGATGGTGCGAAAAGACCCACGAATCATATATACGGTCATCGAAAAGATTGTAGGTATTAGATCGGGGAGCATTCATACCATCTTATATCATCATGGGTCAGGTCAGGTCAACGTCAGGAGTCACGGACAAGAATGGCTACATCTTGAAGCGAGATTCTATTAGAACATTCTACAAGCCGCCGAAGAAAATTGGTCAGTTCTTACCATCCGTGCCATATTCCTCTACAAGATGCAGGAGTGTACAAGCTTAATTTGATTGTGGTCTCTCATATATAGGGCAAACAAAGCTACCAATTAGAACCCGCGTAAAAGAACACATAGCTTACGTGAAGCATCAACGTTCCGGAAAGTCTGCAGTTTGCGATCATATCCTAGACGGCCCCAACCATTACATCAGATTTGATAGACCACAAATCCTCGCGAAAGAACATCGATTCCTACCAAGGATGATACGTGAGGCTATTGAAATTAAAAAACATCCAAATTTCAATAGAGAAGGAGGCTGGATACTACCACCTGCTTGGGACCCAATTATAATTAATAAAATTAAAACTAAACCCAAGCATACAACTGCCAGACTTCAAAACACAGTCATTCTGCGTAGATCAGACCAAAGACATAATTAAAAAGCTGAAGGTACTCCGGGTTAACTTTGACATCGGGACATCAGTCACCTAAGTCCCCCGTGACCATGGGTGCTGGAAATCACCCTAAACGTCGGGTATTAAAAATAACATAAATAAACGCGATAAAATCCGTAAAACTAGTTTTACTTAGCTTACTTAACTAGTAATTAAAATATAATTTCGTAGAGTTTACTAAAAATAACACTTCAATAGATTTCATGATAAATGATTTATTTAATGGTAATTTTCAACCACCTTATATAAGTATAAAATAGGTAAAACTTTAATTTTGTAGAAAATAAATGTTACAATACCCATTTTTAAACATGTAAAGTAAGATGAAATTGTGTAACATGTTAAGTAACGAAATTTAAAAATATACAAATTTATTAAATATTTGAAATATATAACTTGAGGTTTTTGTTTTTATGCCATCTAGCGTCGATTATACTTACCACCTTGAAAGTCAATAAGTTTTAGTTCGATAAAATGACTTTATTACCTATAGCATGTAGTAGATGGCACTATTACAATTCTCAAATTTTCGGTTCCCAGTGGATCTTACAGAGTAATGGAGCCTGAAATGATTCATTTGAATGATCGATCCGAATCTAAAATAGACACGTGACAACTCTACAAGCGCCTAGCGATTAACTGATTAAAGTGCGGTGTAAGTACCGCAGTTGAATGAAAAAGAGTATTCGAATGCAGTGTCGCCTCTAGTACGCAGTACGTAATAGCTCAATGTTTACATCAGAGATTTTTAGTTTTATGTTGCGTTATTTATATACCGCCAAAAAGTAGTGAGACTAATTAAATTATATTATTTAGGATAATAGAAAAATATTGTGATTTGTATAGTTCTGTGGTAGTATTAGGAAATTTTAATTTATATTCTTGTCCGTCATCTGCTCATTTGTCAATGATTATTATGAATATTTTCAGGCTTATTGTGGATTCACTCAGAGCAACAACATAGAGAACTGTATTGGTCGTTGCTTAATTTAGTGTTGTTAAGTACATGAGACGGTGTGTAACTTAGTGCGGCGCCTCCGCTTGTGTCTCCCGATCCCTACATCCCGCGCTCGCGGTATCAGTCCGGTGTCCCACGCCGACACCCTCATCCCCGCTGACGCCAAACATGGCCGACGCTGGTGAGACTTTTCCGAACAATAACAAATACTACGTAGTGCGACGGAATTTTAAGAAATCGGATCTGTTAACACCGTATTCGTCCATAGCAGCTGTAGATTGAGGTATTATGTGTGGTATTAACATAGAAATGAGCTTAATTTTTTTTGACGTTATTTATTCAATTATAGATTACTGCGTTCCAAAGAAAAAGCGAAACCCTGTTAGCTCGAGGTTTCATTACCCCGATTGGTTCACACCTGAAATAATTCACAACTAATATACATGTCAGTGTAAACACCGTTATCCTGGAAACCAGTGGTTTGGTTTCACTTATAGAACGTAAATTCAATGAATTAAAAAAAACGCTATTTTCTTTCATAAAATTTAAAAAGTTTCTGTCCGACACCGTCCGTAAATTCATGGATACCCTATGCGCCCGAGTGACGTAATCACTGTAAAGATCACCGCCCGCGCTAGTTACCTACACAACATTCCAATAAAAATACAATAGGTACACATAACCTGTGATCTAACTTTTCCTTCATACTTTCATCCTGGCTTAGAGGCATAAATTGAGGAATTAAGGAAAAATTGAGATTTTACTAAAAAATGTTGTTATTTTTCATTGAATTTACGTTCTATAAGTGAAACCAAACCACTGGTTTTACACTAACACCCAGTATAAATCGAGTGGGTTAGCGGAAGATTACGGTGAACACTCGCTGTATAGAGCGAGAGTAAAAAATTAATAGGTTTTGAGAGGACTTTTTATCAGCAACGCGTCCAAAATATATATAGAACCCCTATATAAAGAACCAAAGGCATTTTGGAACTACACATAAAATCTCAAAGTGGTAGTTGACACTCACGGTTAATAATACAGGATGGAGAGGACAAAGTGTTGAAGAATTACGATTAGTGTATAGTACGAAACAGACAGACTTAGAAGTGAACGCGAGTATTATTAATGCTGGTGGAGGTAATGGTTGTGCGCGCGTGCATCTAGACCGCTTAAAATTAGAAGAAGTCAGAGATGCGCTACAGCGGTTAAAGCCTAAGTCTGCCATAGGACCGGATGGCATATCTCCCTACGTATTTAGGTACTGTAGGGAAGTGTTGGCTGAACCTCTACTTCACATATATAACCTTTGCATTGGGTCTGCGGTGTTTACAGAGAGGTGGAAAATAACACGAGTCGTGCCGGTGTCTAAGAAAGGTTTATCAAGTAAAGTAGAGGGGTACAGATCTGTAGCTGTCCTGTCAACACCGGCGAAAGTGTTAGAGTCTGCTATACATGATGTACTCTGACAGGTAAGCGCTTAGTTGACTGAAGCTCAGCATGGCTTTCGACTAGCTCGGAGTAACGCAAGCAACCTTCTGAACTGCATGGCTGATACCGTGCCGGTAGTGGACAGTAAAGTGCAAGTGGACGTCGCTTATTTTGATTTCAAAAAAGCCTTCGACTTAGTCGATAACGACGTACTACTAAATGTTTGTTGTTCGCTGACGACCTCAAGTTGTATTTACCGATCAGGGAACGGGAGGACTGTGAGAGGTTACAACGCGACATTGACAGGGTGGTAGCGTGGTGTGAGGATAATAAGTTGCAGTTTAATTCATCTAAATGTTTAACGCTCACTTTTACTCGCGCACGCAATCCCGTGCCCTATATGTATTCGCTGGATGGAGTAGCTATGGCACGAGTGAACGAGGTTAAGGATTTGGGTGTTCGTTTCACCTCAGAACTTAATTTTCAAAACCATATAGTGGACATCTGCAAGAAACCGTATCGCAACTTAGGCTTTATAATGCGCAGGGCTCATTACTTCACTGACATTAAAGCCATTGTAGCATTGTATAATGCCTTAGTTAGGAGCCAGCTTGAGTGCAACGCGGTTATCTGGGCTCCACATGAAACGAAATATAGTCTCATGCTGGTGAGAATTCAAAACAAATTTGTTAGGTTTCTATATCTCAAACAGTATGGAGTATATCCTTTTAACCCTCTTAAATATCCAACCTTATTCGTTTTGGGTACGGTGGGATATAATGAACGCCGCGTTAGGCGAGACCTCGCAATGGTATCATATATTCTCCAAGTAATAAGAGGAAAGATAGACAATCCTTATTTCTTGGAGGGTATATGTTTGAATGTCCCGGAGCAATACGTGTGGCAAAGGCGGCGGCCGCGGCTGCTGGCGGTGCCGCGCGCCCGCACCAATTTGCTGAGGGATTCGGCGCACACTCGCGCCACCAGACTACAATATACTTAACCTTATCCATGAGGAGGTTGACATATTCGTATGTTCTGTGAGTAAATTCGCAAGGGCTGCATTATTTATCATATGTTATAATAATTAAAATGTTTACTGTTTTCACTAGCGCATTAGTAAAAAATTTAATAAAAACAATAAAAAATTTATTGAGTGTCCTACGTACCATAAGGTTGTTAATATTATTATTTATTCTGTGTTATAAGCAAGAAATTCAAAATATGAAATATAATATATAGTTTAAACATACAATGCTGTTGAGAGTTGAGGCACTAACATCGAGGAAGGTTATACAATAAACTCTGCGGGTCGCTTCCGCACATAAAATATCAGTCACGCTCCCCGACTACGACGCGAAGAAATTGCGGTTTGTGTGAACGTTCTCTTCTTTTGGCATAATGTCACGTATTTTGCTTAGGTTTGAACGTTATATTGTGTTATTCTTAAATTCATATTTCAGCCAGTCCTAAAGTAAAGCCAAATTTCGTTTTAGATTACTAAATATTTGCTAAATTTGGGTGTGTTATGCGGAAAAGAGTTTTTATTAGCAAACCTTGCGGTTGAAACTGTCCCTAGTTGACCCTTGTCAAGGGTTGATTTTAGGAGAACATTCCATTAAAACGAAATTAAGCTCAATTTCCTGTGTTTTTTTAATAGTATCAAAATTATAATGTGATGATAGAGAGTTATGTAATTATGATTACCATTAGCACACTACCGTTACACTGGTTCTACTGCGAGTATCGAAAAATGTAGTTTAAGTTTTTTATCAATCGCTAATCAATATTATTTTACCACCTTTTTTAATGTCATTTTCTTGTTTGTCTGTCCGTCTGTTTGTCGTTCCGGGTGGAATCCCCCCAATACATTTTTTCCGTTCATATTCGGTCCGTTGTCATACCCATTTCAATAAAACCATAGTCGATGTTTATTTAAAACATTAATAATATTTCAGACTTAAATAATCGGTTAGACCTGTCTCACTGGTGCTACCGTTTTAAAAAAAATCTATGAAATGCTCCTTTACACTTATTACATATTCATTTGATGATATATCAACAAATTGGACTATGAATGAAAGTTGTTCCACGAGAGTTACATCTCGGGTATAGTCTCCTACAATCACTTAGTATTTGGACTTTTTGACTCACGATATAATTTCAGAATTCATTTTTTCTCCTTCACTTTTAATTTTTAGCCTTTGGCGCCCCTTCATGTTTGGCGCCCTTGGGCTGTCGCCCAACTGCACCCTGCCCTAACGCCTTTACTGCCTGTTACCGATCTGGATAATTGACATATGATATGATGTTGTTATACCGTCATCTCTTGGAAGACTTTCTTTTCATCTTTCTGATACGTCTTTTAACTCCTTACGACATTCAATGAAGAAAATAGAGATATGCATGCTCTTATGCCGCTACCCAAGTATATAATCAAAGGCCTCTATCAAACTGAATGAAAACGACTTACTTAAAAATCAAAAACACCTCATTAAAATTTAAAAATTCAATACTCACGACTGTTGGATCTTGATGAAAACTGCTTCTTGATTTTTGTGATTTAGATTGACATATTTAATGATTCACTAAATGTTGGCTTTAATTTTTTTGATTATAAAAATCGACCGGATTCGCCTCACGGCATAACAAGGGTATGAAGAATAGGAACATACATGAATTTGAGAAAATTTCATTTTTGTGTTGTTATATTATTATAAAACTACCTAAATATTCAAACTGCGGGACGAATAAAGCACTCTGTGAATTATATATGATATTATCCATTAAGCCTTTCAGGCGCTTAAAAAAGAATATCGGATTTACTCGTTAAGTACTCTCATGGCATCACGGATTACCTAGCATTGTAAATGTTCTTTAATGGATGAAAGGATCAATACAAGAGCGTACACCTATATTAATGTTACGAGCTTGAGGTTCCTTACAATAAAACTGCCGATTGAATTACCAAAATTAACACTTTATTTCACTTTATTCTAATTAAACTTAAAACACTAATAATGAATCACACTGATTCATTGATTAAAACTACTTTTACGGATTTTATCGCGTTTATTTTACTTTTAATTACTATTATTTTTAATTCCCGACGTTTCGGGCGCTTTCCAGCACCCATGGTCTGAAAACAAAAACAAAAGTTCCAATTATATGTTCCAAAACGACACATATTCCTTACATAAATACAAAAACTTGACTGCTTTGGCCCATACAAAGCTACCACAACTGATGCAGATATAATGAAGTCTCTTTTCAGAGATGAAAACTCTCGTCTCAGACAATACTTTCAAAATAACGATGTTTTTATTCTAGACAGGGAATTTAGAGATTCAATTAGTTTGTTAGAGGCTTGCAGCTACAGAACATTAATGCCAGAATCCTTACTTGAGGGTGAACATCAGCTCACCACTGAGCAAGCTAACAGGAGTTGTTGTGTGACCATATGCCGATGGGTGGTGGAAGTTGTAAACGGGTACTACAAAAACTGTTCCACATATGATGCAAATGTTTTCCATAGCTGCAAGCATTTTAAATAAATTCGGTGTTCGATTAAAAAACAGGAATGATGCTGAGCAAATCATAAATGTGATTAGAGAACGATTTCCAGTAAATAATAATTTATCTGATTTTATAAATAGTATGAATATGAATAGACGAACATCTGATTTTACTAGTATTACAGCTCATTCCAATACTAATATTATATTCCCCGTCTAGGATATAGTGAAGTTATATTATTTGCCCTAGGAACTTATCAAATTCAACAGGCAAGGTCCTATTATAGTGAACATGTCAGACTATAAGCAGAGAAAACATTAATGTAACAGAGTATTGTTTGAGAGGAAGTGGAAATAATTCACTTATAAGAGAATATTAATATATAAACATAATATACATTTCGAGAAAAGTATATTATGTTTATATATTAATTGATAATAATTTGTCTGGAAGGGAAGCTATAATAGAGTTATGCTGCAATTGTTTAGTTGGTAGAAGAACCATGACTGAGATGACTGACGTCCCGATGTCATTGTTAAACCCGGAGTACCTTCAGCTTTTTTAATTATTGTTTATGGTCCGATCTATGCAAAATAAACTGACTATGTCCTGAGGTCTTGCAGTGGTATGCTTGGGTTTAGTTTTAATTTTATTGATTATAGGATCCCAAGCAGGTGGTAGTACCCAGCCTCCTTCTCTATTGAAATTAGGGTGTTTTTTAATTTCAATAGCCTCACGTATCATCCTTGGTAGGAATCGGTGTTCTTTCGCGAGGATTTGTGGTCTATAAAATCTGATGTAATGGTTGGGGCCGTCTAGGATATGATCGCAAACTGCAGACTTCCCGGAACGTTGATGCTTCACGTAAGCTATGTGTTCTTTTACGCGGGTTCTAATTGGTCTCTTTGTTTGCCCTATATATGAGAGACTACAATCAAAATCAAGCTTGTACACTCCTGCATCTTGTAGAGGAATATGACATGGATGGTAAGAACTGACCGATCTTCTTCGGCGGCTTGTAGAATGTTCTAATAGAAGCTCGCTTCAAGATGTAGCCAATCATGTCGGTGACACCTCTGACATATGGTAGTACAGCAGGCACATGCTCGACTGTGGCCGGCTTCACTCGGTCACTGTGACGTAGGCGCGGGACCCAAAGCTTGTTGTCGTGCAGAACTTGCTTGACATGCTGAAGCTCGGCGGCCAGGTGTTTGCTGTCACAGATCCCTCGTGCTCTCTGTAAAAGGATTTGCCCACGGTAGCTAACTGTGAAGGATGGTGGTGAGATTCACCGTTTAAATATCGGTTTGTATGGGTATTTTTCCTATACACAGTGTGACCAATGGTGTTGTTAGGATTTCGATGCTAACACATTTAGGAAAGGTATGGAATTATTTGCCTCTAACTCCATAGTAAATTGAATTTTAGAGTTTATGGAATTAAGATGTTCTAAAAATGCCATTACTTTGTCTGATGGTAAAATTGTGAAAGTATGGTCTACATACCGCTTGTAGATCCTTGGTGTAATAGGTGCAGTAAGGAGGGCTTTTTCCTCAAAGTCTTCCATGAATATATCGGCGACAATGGGAGATACAGGTGAGCCCATCGCAACACCATCTACTTGCTTGTAAAACTCTTCCTTCCACAATAGATAGCCAGATGTAAGGCAATGTCTGAGTAATACTGCATATTCTGCTGGCATGTTATTTTCCTCTAGTTTCCTAGTTATAATTGAGATGCAGTCTTCAACAGGTAGGCATGTAAATAGAGACTGAACATCAAAACTGACGATGGTTTCATTGTCAGTAAGACGTAGATCTTTTATCTCACTCACAAAATGGTACGAATCCTTAGTGTGTGCTCTTGTGTGTCCTCTGAGTGGTGATAATATTTTAGCTAGGTATTGAGCCAATCTGTACGTTGGCGAATCAATCTGACTCACTATTGGACGTAATGGAGCGTTCGGTTTGTGTTTTTTTGTAACCCATACAACTTCGGTGGTTTGGCACATGAAGGTATTATCGAA
The DNA here is from genome assembly GCA_907164705.1 of Parnassius apollo. Lineage (NCBI taxonomy): Eukaryota > Metazoa > Arthropoda > Insecta > Lepidoptera > Papilionidae > Parnassius > Parnassius apollo. The sequence continues at coordinate 3,883,570 of CAJQZP010001030.1, read as the reverse complement.
TTAACGTCCAGATTCAATTTCTCGGAGTATTTCTTAATTAGATCGCTAGTTGTTTTAAGCGTATTTGTTGTAGGGTCTGTTTTGACCTTTCGGTATGTAGTTTCATCCGACAAAAGTTGTTTATAGGATCCCTAGCGGGTGGTACTACCACCTGCTTGGGATCCTATAAACAACTTTTGTCATCCTATAATCAATAAAAATTAGAACTAAATCCAAGCATACCACTGGAAGACCTCAGAACATAGTCAGTTTATTTTGCATAGATCGGACCATAAACAATAATTAAAAAAGCTGAAGGTACTCCGGGTTTAACAATGACATCGGGACGTCAGTCATCTCAGTCCCCCGTGACCATGGGTGCTGAAAAGCGCCCGAAACGTCGGGAATTAAAAATAATAGTAATTAAAAGTAAAATAAATGCGATAAAATCCGTAAAAGTAGTTTTAATCAATGTGTGGTGTTCGCGTAAATATAAGAAATCACACTGATTCACTTTATTTCGCTCCGAAGCTTCGCTTGTCTCACCAATTTCAATACTGCCTCGATCGCATCTTGCAGCGCCTTTAAATACAAAATTTTCACCGAAACATCCAGAATATTCAAGCAAATACGGGCACCCACCGACCAGACGCAGAAAGTTCGAATGTGGGGCTTCTAGAAAGCTTAATTCTTCTGTTCAATACTAGATGGCGCTGTTGGTCGAAAGTCAAGATTGACATTTTCTAGGAAGCCCTCCTCGCTATTTTCCCCGATACTAGATGGCACTAGTGCCAGGTACCTGACGTCAACTTACGCGCGCAACACTGCCCCCTCCTAAGACATTCTCGTCCCGAGCATTATCGGCCCCATAATAACGCGCCAGGCGATGCACATGGACGATCTTAGGAGTCCCTCTTGCGCCTTTCTGTATCCTGTAGGTTACATCGTTGATCCTGGTCACAATCCGGTACGGGCCATCTCATTTTGAAGCTTAGGAGATTTCCCTTTGCTGCGGACTGGATTGTGCAACCACACTAGTGAACCTTCGTCGAACCTTTGTTGTTCATTTTGCGGTCATACCGGGTTTTCATCTTTTCGGACATTTGCTGGCACGATTGTCTGACGTGCTCATAAATGTCATTCATTTTGTTCCGCAAGTCATTTGCATAATCGGTTATACTGCGTGGTGAATAAAGTGGTATCCCGGTGATCAGGTCTGCAGGCAGCCGTAATTCTCTTCCAAAGTTTGCGAAAGCTGGTGTACTGCTTACTTTCGTGAACAGGGCTTCGATATGACAACAAAAACGGTTGTATGTGCTTGTCCCAATCTCGTTGCCGATTGTCTACAACTTTTGCTAGGTACCTCTCCAATGTCTGATTAAATCGTTCGACCATTCTATCAGATTGCGGGTGATAAGAAGTCGTTCTTGTTTTATGAGTAACCATAACTCGGCAAGTTTCCTGCAAAATTTGAGACTCAAAATTCCTTCCTTGATCGCTGTGAATCTCTAAAGGTATTCCAAAACGACAGAAGACTTCATGAATTAGTTTGTCTGCAACTGTTGAAGCTTCTTGATTTGGAATGGCGAAGACCTTGCCTTGGCATATGGTCTGACACAACTGGTTACTTCGCCTACGCGGATTCCAGATGTGGAGGATCACGCACCTTCCCTGTTGGACCTTCTGCTGACCTCTCACCCGGACGGATATCAGATTTCCGTCGAAGCCCCTTTAGGCTCCTCGGACCATTGTCTTGTCCGGAGTGTGGTGCCACTCACGCTGAAATCTCAGTTGCATTCTGCAGGCTGCCGCCGTGTTTGGCAATATAGGTCAGCCGATTGGGATGGGATGCGGTCTTTCTTTGCATCCTACCCTTGGGAGCGGGTTTGCTTCTCGCCGGACGATCCCAACGTTGTTGCGGATTCTGTCGCTGATGTGGTACTTCAGGGTATGGAACTTTTTATTCCTTCCTCTGTGGTGCCCATTGGAGGCAAATCTCAGACATGGTTTGGTCGCTCCTATAAAATAGCATCATGCTATAAGCAGGAGTGCTACAGAGCCTGGACAAACGTATCAGCGTTCCGGGATGTAAACACCAGCGCTATAAAAAAGAAGTATAATTCCGCCTCTAGGTCCTTCAAAAGAGTCATTGCCAAGGCAAAGTCAGAGCACATAGGCAGAATTGGCGAGAAACTAGTTCGCCTTCCTTCTGGAACTCGTGCATTCTGGTCTCTCGCCAAGGCTGTCCAGGGGAATTTCTGTCAGCCATCTCTTCCATCTCTGCACAGGGAGGACCACTCACTGGCCCATACCGCAAAGGAGAAAGCCGATCTTCTAGGCTCTTTCTTTGCGTCCAACTCGACTCTCGATGATGAAGGAGTACGCCGCCGTCCATCCCGCGGTGTGAGTGCTCCATGCTGGAAGTGCAGTTCACACAGCGCTCGGTTCGCAAAGCACTCCTCTCCCTGGACATCCACAAGTCGAGTGGGCCTGATGGAATCCCAATTGTGCTGAGGACGTATACTCCAGAGTTGGCACCGGTTTTAACGCGTCTTTTTCGGTACTCCTACTCCCTAGGCGTAGTCCCAAAATCATGGAAGACGGCTTTCGTCCACCCGATCCCTAAAAAAGGCGACTGATCAAACCCGTCCAACTACCGGCCTATCGCCATCACCTTCTTGTTCTCCAAAATAATGGAGTCTATTGTAAACTGCCAGCTCATGAGGTACCTTGAGGATCACCAGCTGATAAGTGACCGCCAATACGGTTTTCGCGGTGGTCGGTCAGCTGATGATCTTCTGGTCTACCTAACTCATAGATGGGCGGAGGCAGTAGAGTCCAAGGGGGAGGCATTGGCCGTTAGTTTGGACACTGCGAGGGTCTTCGATCGGGTTTGGCACAAAGCGCTTCTTTCGAAGCTCCCTTCCTATGAGCTTCCCGAGAAATTGAGCGATTGGATCACCAGCTTTCTTGCAGATCGGAGCATCAAAGTCGTTGTAGACGGTGCAAGCTCCGATTGCAAGCCTATTAATGCTGGTGTTCCTTCTTCTGATATCAATGATATTGTAACGCTTCCCGCTATAATTAATTCTCCTTTATAATAAAAATTATATATATATGTGACTAGAATAAATAAAATATGTTTTGATCTTTCTAAATGATCTTCCAAAAGGTTTATTAATAGGCCGTTTTTAATATTTTGGCGTGATCGTCTTAGTTAGGACCCTTATTTACGTTGTGTATGTTTAGTAACTTAGTTCTTTTAGGTGTCTTTTGGAAGAATGAATATTCACTAGGGCAATTGAAAGCAGTTGGTAGTGCCCTATAAGCTAAGTGAACCCCGTTCACGAAGACAGGGCTCGAAAAAGGTTAAGAACATAAAACGTCCCTATTCCGCTTGTAATCAGGTTTACATTATTAATTATCCCTTCCCGCTCGGAAAAGGCTCACAATATATTTATACAAAAATACCCGATACAAGGGCTTCGCTCTCCTACATTTATTTAAAAAAATGTAGGGGAGGTACACGGCCCCACACACGCCGTGCACGGTGAGCGCCAACCATTTTGATGCACTCCCCCCCGAAGGGAACGCTAATTCGGGAACTGGACCGTAGTCCACAGCAAAATAACTGGCGAACCAGTAAAAGAGGCTTGGCCCCTTGTTAGTGCGTAAGCACAAACTTCGGCCGAAGTCGCGCATCTCAATGCGTGTAAACGCCATACAAGACAAAAGAAAAAATTGAATCTACCGCTCACCTCAAGGGAATGGGGTCCCACGTTGTGCGGCTTTAAGCCGCAGCCTTGAGAGTCTCCTCAGATCCTCCCGCCAGCTACCACCCGCATGAGGTCGACACATATGCTCCACCAACCAATACAACGGCAGATATAGCCAAAAGGCAGTTATAAGATAAGAGTAATAATTCGCCATCAGAAAGGGTTTGTGTCACTGACGTTGAGTAAATGCATTTTCGATCATGTTTGTTTCAACCACCAACAAGTTGCCTTCAATCATTCAAAGGTGGGAAAGTTACAGAGATATAATATTATGTTGTTATATAAAACATCGAGGAGGGCAGACAGTCTGCAGCCCCGCAATGAAGGGACCCGACTTGGGCAAAGCTACTTAGGTGTGAGTCAAACCAAGACGCAGAGAGCTCCATTGAGAATAGCGTCCCACCAAACAACCATCGCAGAGACGCAATGCTGCGGAACGCAACAAGCATCAATACGACTATCGTCGGGCTTAAACCATCCCAAGGTCCCCCATACATCCCAGCAGACATCACCACCCGCATACCTCCATCGACCAGAACCACAAGAGAGCGTCGAATCAGACGCAGCACACCCGCAGATCCATCACAAGACGCAATACCGCAAGTAGCAGTAAGCATCAATACAACTATCATACGGATGGCGCCCACAACACACCCACATGACTCCTATCGATTTTGGCAAAAAAAGTTTTTATTGTTGTTATATAAAAAATATCACCAATGTATCATAGTAGCACGCTACTAAGACGCCAATGAACAAAACTCCACGTATCATAGCGCTAATGCACTAAGACATGAAGTTGAGTATGCCTGTTACACTTAAAAGTGCTACCAAATACACTCATCATCCCAATCCGAAATATAGACGACGCATCGCTATGCGCTACTACGCCGCCCAGTGTCGGTCACCCGACCACTCCATACAATGCTCATGCATCAAGGAGACCTTCTATAATATTGCTTTTGTATCATAGACCCTACTTTCATAAGTCATTAATATATGGGGTTCGAACCCACGACCCTACTATTGTAATGCAAATTCATCATAGAGACCTTCTATAGTATTGCTTTTGTATCATAGACCTTACTTTCATAAGTCATTAATATATAGGGTTCGAACCCACGACCCTACTATTGTAATGCATATTGTTACGCGCTCAACCTTGTTTCTTATTTATATCAACGACCTTCCCAACGTCATTAATCACAAAATAGTATTATTTGCTGACGATAGCACAGTTATTTTCACTAGCAGAAACAAAATAGATTTAGAAAGTAACATACACTTTGCTTTAGAGAAAATCATGAATTGGCTAAACATAAATAATTTAAATATAAATTTAGAAAAAACAAAACTTATGACATTCTATCAAAAACGTAATAAAATAAATAATTTAAATATCAATTATCTAGGACAAAAAATCAATACCATAGATAATATAAAATTTTTTGGGTATAAATGTAGATTGCAATTTGAACTGGCAGTCTCATGTGAGCAGTGTGTGTATGAAATTAAATCGTTTTTCGTATGCGTTATATATGCTTGGAAAAGTTGTGGACACATCCGCCGTAATGGCATCATATCATGCTTATGTTATGCTACACTTAGATATATTATTATTAGTATTATGTTCTGGGGTAATTGTACGGACAAAGAAACAGTATTTAAAGCTCAAAAGAGATGCTTACGAGCCATTTGTAAAATTAACCAAAGTGAGAGTTGTAAGCCATACTTCATTAATTTAAAATTATTAACAATGCCATGTCTATATATATATGAGGTAGTCTTATTTGTACGTCAAAACTTAAGTTTTTACAAAAAACTAAATGTCCAGCGTCATAAAGATAAATTGAGCCATCCCAATAATAAGACTGTTTTGTTTCAAAAAAGCGTATTCTGTATGGGTCCTCGACTGTATAACCATTTACCTAAATATATAAGAGATTCTAAGAGCTTTCACATTTTTAAGAAACAACTAAACACATTTTTAACCATAAAAGCGTATTATAATATTGACGATTATCTATATGACAATTTTTAAATTTTAACTATCAAATTTATTGAACGAAACGTTATCTATGTTATTAATTTTGAGACAATTTATACCTACTCGTTTTGACATTATTACTTGGACATTACAATTTTAATTATTACATGTATTTTATCATTATTTTGTGAATTATTATTATGTTAGTAGCGCAAATATACAAATAGGGTTATATTATGTTAATGTAATTATCGGCATTTTCCATTTAATTTTAATTATAAATAAAATCTAATATTTAAGTAGTTTGCATACCGAAAGGTAGAATATGGCTGTATTTTGTTAAATTATTAAGACCTATTGTAACCCATATATCGCAAATGAATAAAATGAATTTGAATTTGAATTTGAATTTGAATTCAAGTCGACGATACACTAGCGCCATCTAGTGTCAGGAACGAGAGCGAGGGGAGCATTGAGAAAATGACATCACAAATCACTCAACCGACAGCGCCTAGTCGAAACTCGAACGCTCGGTACCTTGCGCGTGTTTACTTGAACATTCTGGATATTTCTTTGCTAATTTAAATAAGTAGGCGCTGCAAGATGCGATCAGAGCAGAGTTGAACTCGACGACACAAGCGAAGCTTCGGAACGGAATTAAGTGAATTAGTGTGTTTAATTATTAGTGTTTTTAGTTTTAATTTGTGTAAAGTAAATTAAAGTGTTAATTTAGGTAATTTTATCGGCAATTTTTATTGTCACGAACCTCAAGCTCGTAACAATTGGTGTCAGAAGTGGGATAAAATCATGCCGATTTTACCTAAGGAGGAAACGGAGGGTGTCCGTACCCGAAGTAAACGCCAGCAGGAGACGGACCAACGAAGATTTGGTGGTGCAACGCCGCAGACTTCGGAGGGCCAGCCACCGGCTGCAGGCCCGTCGGTAGCTCCTACATCTGCAGCACCTGACTTAGGTGCTCTGATGGTGATGCTGCAGGAGCTGAAGCGCGGACAGGAGGAACAGGCCAGTCAGTTGAAAGAGCAGCAGGAGGAACAGGCCCGCCGATTGGAAGAGCAGCTGCGGGGCGGACAGGAGGAACAGGCCCGCCGATTGGAAGAGCAGCTGCGGGGCGGACAGGAGGAACAGGCCCATCGGTTGGAAGAGCAGATGCTCCTCATGAAGGATCTTCACGCTACCTTAGGGAAGGAGATAAAGGAGGTGAAGGATAGGGTTGCTCAGCATGACAACCGCCTGTCGGAAGCTGAAACCCAAATCGCGAAAGCTGAAAACCGAATCGAGAAAGCTGAAACCCGAATCGACCAAGTAAACAATCGGGTTGACAACGTAATGGCTGACATGAAGAAATCACTGGACGAACTCAAACTTGGAGATGGAGCTACAGCTCCCGTAGTAGCTACAACACCTTCGCTACGTGGGTTCAAGGTGCCACCGTTCGACGGTACCTCTTCCTGGTCAGCCTACAAAATCCAGTTTGAGGCTGTTATGAAGGCGAACGGCTGGAATAAAAGTCAGGCCATGACTGCTCTCACGCTAGGCCTGCGTGACCAGGCCTTAACAGTTCTTGAAGCTCTCGGTGAGGAAGTGACTTATGAGCAACTCCTTGAGGCATTGGAGGCGAGATATGGCGACGCTCACCTGGAACACGTCTTTCGTGCGCAGCTTAAAGATCGTGTGCAGCGCATCAACGAAAACCTGCAGCAGTGGGCTCTAGAAGTGGAGAAGCTGGTGCGAAAAGCATACCGGTCTGTACCTGCGCTCATTGAAGGGAACCTGGTGCAGACATTCATCGACGGCATCCGCGACCTGGAAGTCAGAGCTGCTGTGAGGCTCGGGCACCATGAGACGCTTAAGGACGCCTTGGCCCATGCACTGGAAGTGGAAGCCGTGCGGCAGGATCATCGTTCCCATCGCGTCAGGGATTTTGCAGCAGCTACAGTTCGCTACCACAACAAAGGATACAGCCCAAGGTGCTATGGCTGTGGGGAAAAGGGCCATCTTTGAATCAGCAGCCCTAAGCGAACCGTGGAAAGGAGAGTTGATCGATCTCGAGAGGGTAGTGCAGCTAACGACACTGCCTGGCGGCGACAGGATCATCGTTCACCTCACGCTAGGGAGGTTACAGCAGTTACGGTTCGCGACCACAATAAAAGATACAGCCCTAGGTGCTATGGCTGTGGGAAAAGGGGCCATCTTCGGTCCAGCTGCCCTGAGCACACCCTACGAAGGGAAGGTGAACGGTCTCAGAAAGGAAGTGCGGCTAACAGCACCGCCCAGCAGCAGCAGAAATACGACTTTACTATCAGACACTGCAGCGGGAAATCTCACGGCAACGCAGATGCATTGTCAAGAAGACCTTGTCCTGAAGATTGCAACCATTGTAGTAGGCAAGAGAGTAAGGAGGTGGTATCCGTGAGGATGCTCAGGACAGGCCACCTCAGCAACGGGTGGAAGGACAACCTACGACATGCACAGCAGGAAGATCCGGACATCAAGCCGATTCTGGGATGGATGAAGGCCCGTGCTACCAAGCCTAAGTGGAGGGACGTCACAGCGATGAGTTCAACCACGAAAAGCTATTGGGCCCTATGGGACAGCTTGCTGATTTAGGATGGAGTCCTGTGCCGTAAATGGGACAATGGTCGAAGAGACAGCTGTCGTTTGCAAATGGTTGTCCCTAAAGCTAAAGTGCCGAATGTTCTACTGTTGTGCCATAATGGTCGTTCAAGAGTCCATCTGGGAGTTAAACGAACTCTACCGAAGGTCCGAGAACAGTTTTACTGGGTCCATTATCGTGACGATGTCGAGGATTGGTGTCGTACATGTACAAGTTGTGCGGCCGTGCGGGGACCTCGGACACGTAGTAGAGGAGCACCGAAATTGTACAATGTTAGTGCACCACGGGATAGGACAGCCCTTGACATTGCGGAGCCGTTACAGAAAGGCGCAAGAGGGACTCCTAAGATCGTCCATGTGAATCGCTTGGCGCGTTATTATGGGGCCGATAATGCTCGGGACGAGCATGTCTTAGGAGGGGGCAGTGTTACGCGCTCAAGTCGACGATACACTAGCGCCATCTAGTGTCAGGAACGAGAGCGAGGGGAGCATTGAGAAAATGACATCACAAATCACTCAACCGACAGCGCCTAGTCGAAACTCGAACGCTCGGTACCTTGCGCGTGTTTACTTGAACATTCTGGATATTTCTTTGCTAATTTAAATAAGTAGGCGCTGCAAGATGCGATGGAGGCAGAGTTGAACTCGGCGACACAAGCGAAGCTTCGGAGCGGAATTAAGTGAATTAGTGTGTTTAATTATTAGTGTTTTTAGTTTTAATTTGTGTAAAGTAAATTAAAGTGTTAATTTAGGTAATTTTATCGGCAATTTTTATTGTCACGAACCTCAAGCTCGTAACAATATTAATCATAGAGACCTTCTATAGTATTGCTTTTGTATCATAGACCTTACTTTCATAAGTCATTCATATATAGGATTCGAACCCACGACCCTACTATTGTAATGCATATTCATCATAGAGACCTTCTATAGTATTGCTTTTGTATAATTGAGTTTATTATCATAAGTCCCTAATATAGGACTAGTCATTGTGCTACAGTACTTCAGGCAGTCGGGCTCCCGACCACCCCATATATATGTACAACTGCAGGAATGTATCTCCGGCAGATCCTCCATACAAGACATCTATACATGAACACCTTCAATAACTTGGAAAATTTTCTTTTATACGTGAACTGCCACAACTTAAGAAAATTTTCTTTTATACATGAACACCTCCCATGACTTAAACAATTTTTAACAAATTTTCTAATTATCTTATAAACGTTATTTAACTTAATTTTATAATATTTTTTGACTTGTATTTATATTATTTATCTTATTTTAAATATTTTTTTCCAAGTTTTTTAAATAAATTTATTTATTACGAAAAACAATTATTTTGCCATTAATTTACTATGTTATTGGGATAATGTCTGAAATATATTAACTTCATGTTTATTAATTTAACTTAATTGCTTAATATATATCTTTTAAGACTATTTTTGGCGCCCCTTTATATTGAATTTAATTATTAATAATAATATTGGGCCGTCACAATCCACCCCCAAATTTTATGTTAATGACCCACACAGTGGAGTCGTTTATATAAAAATTTTCTATATTGAGAGCATATGCACTATACTCAAAATTTTGAACTTATGTGTATCTGTTCTTTCCTCTTTCAATCTGTTACAATTCAGTATATATTTTCATCCCACCTGCCCCAGGGAATGGCCGCCGCCACACACCCCTTCAACCACATCTATCCCAATGCGATAAACCATAAATCGTTATCTTGCTAAATTTATTGTATATTATGTCGTTAATATAGTGGTTCTCTTTAGTTTTTGACTTACATTTTTAAGTCTTTGAAATATTTATTCATCAATGCCGTCTTTATATGTACAGTATTTTGAATATGAGTTGAAATCAGATGGCTACACACCCACAGGATAAATTTGATTGAGCCATTCACCCTGACCCAACTCCCCAAATTTATTCAAATAAAAATATTTTTCAAATTTATCTTACATTCAATATTTACAGATAGTCGTTAATATAATTATTATATCATTTTTATTATTTTTAATAGTTTTGTGTCTTGCTCATAACTTTAATAATTTTAAATTTATTTTCTCAAAGGGCCACCCACAAGACCAATTTATATTACAGTATTTATTCTAGTATGTATATAAAACAAAACTATTATTTAAAATATTTTATTAAATGAATAGCATCAAAATTTCCTATAATTTCATTTGTTTCTGGGTTTGCTAAAGTATATTAAAGTACATTGTCAAATGGTACGGCTGCTATTACATAAGGCCCTTCATACGCCAAATTAAATTTACTCATAACTTTGTTATCTGCATCTGATTTACTAGATCTAGAACCTTTTACTAAATCGCCAATGTGATATTTCATTAATTTATTACGCTTATCAAATTTTGTGTTTCTAATACGACTTGCCTCTTTTAAATTCTTTCGCAATTGTTATCTAATTTGTCCGACATTATGTTTACTTTTACTATTTAGTTTAAGTGGCTGCTTGAACTTATTAATGTTATTGAGTCAGGCGTACTGACCCAGGTTTATAATTCTCTCTATTTAATTTAAATTATTACAAATATCACACATGAACATTATTTGATTTAATGAATTAATACAATAAAATACTTAAATTAATAATTTTCCTAAAAATTTAAGTTCAATCTTACTCATAACTTTCGATTATATAGAGATTAGATGGAACGTCCTTTAATTAATTGGTGAGATCTTATAAAATGTTAGTGGATGAGTATTTTCATTTCCAATTTCAGCTTTTCTATTGTCACATTATGTATGATATATAAAATATTTCGTCTAGGATCAGTGACATGTGAGGTGCTCGCCCCGTACACCTCTTCTTGGTTTACTTTAATTTGGTGAACTTTCGTTTGGTTAATAAACTTTTCTTCGTGAAATTATTTTAACCTTAATTAATTTTTGAAGCATCTTAAACTCATTTTTAGGCTTAACCTTCACTAAGTTAGAACTTTTCTTTGTTTTAACCATTTTATATTTATATACTTTTATCAGTTTTTAGCACTGTTATGTCCTTCACTTACACAAATGTTACTGCGTCTTCTCATTTATTTCACTTTATATTTTATTTCGCATTAACTATGCACACACCTTTTATAACAAAAAAATCAATATTAATATTAAAGCCCCACCCCCAGACTCACAACCACCCCCCAGCAAACACCATCCTCCAAGACACCTTTCCATTTCACGGACAACAAATTGTAGGCATAACGCCTACTTCATAATTCTTATACAGACGACCTTCTTTTTAAAATATATCCTGGTCACGGCACCAAATTGTAACGCTTCCCCCCCTCTCTCATAATAATAATAAATATATTAGATTAAATATAATTAATTCTCCTTTATAATAAAAATTATATATATATGTGACTAGAATAAATAAAATATGTTTTGATCTTTCTAAATGATCTTCCAAAAGGTTTATTAATAGGCCGTTTTTAATATTTTGGCGTGATCGTCTTAGTTAGGACCCTTATTTACGTTGTGTATGTTTAGTAACTTAGTTGTTTTTGGTGTCTTTTGGAAGAATGAATATTCACTAGGGCAATTGAAAGCAGTTGGTAGTGCCCTATAAGCTAAGTGAACCCCGTTCACGAAGACAGGGCTCGAAAAAGGTTAAGAACATAAAACGTCCCTATTCCGCTTGTAATCAGGCTTACATTATTAATTATCCCTTCCCGCTCGGAAAAGGCTCACAATGTATTTATACAAAAATACCCGATACAAGAGCTTCGCTCTCCTACATTTATTTAAAAAAATGTAGGGGAGGTACACGGCCCCACACACGCCGTGCACGGTGAGCGCCAACCATTTTGATGCACTCCCCCCGAAGGGAACGCTAATTCGGGAACTGGACCGTAGTCCACAGCAAAATAACTGGCGAACCAGTAAAAGAGGCTTGGCCCCTTGTTAGTGCGTAAGCACAAACATCGACCGAAGTCGCGCATGTCAATGCGTGTAAACGCCATACAGAATACAAACGAATCCAGCCACAGTGAATGTACGTCACACGGTTTAGGCAAATAGGCACACTGGCCGTAAACCCTCCGTGAGCGCCACCACCTGCCAGACCGCCGCTCCTGCAGACGTGATGTAAGTGTATGGCATCACCACCAATTGCATGATCAGCACGGCTACTAGCCGCAGAGCGTGTCATGAGTCTACCGCTCACCTCAAGGGAATGGGGCCCACGTTGTGCGGCTTTCGGCCGCAGCCTTGAGAGTCTCCTCAGATCCTCCCGCCAGCTACCACCCGCATGAGGTCGACACATATGCTCCACCAACCAATACAACGGCAGATATAGCCAAAAGGCAGTTATAAGATAAGAGTAATAATTCGCCATCAGAAAGGGTTTGTGTCACTGACGTTGAGTAAATGCATTTTCGATCATGTTTGTTTCACCCACCAACAAGTTGCCTTCAATCATTCAAAGGTGGGAAAGTTACAGAGATATAATATTATGTTGTTATATAAAACATCGTGGAGGGCAGACAGTCTGCAGCCCCGCAATGAAGGGACCCGACTTGGGCAAAGCTACTTAGGTGTGAGTCAAACCAAGACGCAGAGAGCTCCATTGAGAATAGCGTCCCACCAAACAACCATCGCAGAGACGCAATGCTGCGGAACGCAACAAGCATCAATACGACTATCGTCGGGCTTACACCATCCCAAGGTCCCCCATACATCCCAGCAGACATCACCACCCGCATACCTCCATCGACCAGAACCACAAGAGAGCGTCGAATCAGACGCAGCACACCCGCAGATCCATCACAAGACGCAATACCGCAAGTAGCAGTAAGCATCAATGCAACTATCATACGGATGGCGCCCCCTCACAACACACCCACATGACTCCTATCGATTTTGGCAACAAAGTTTTTATTGTTGTTATATAAAAAATATCACCAACGTATCATAGTAGCACGCTACTAAGACGCCAATGAACAAAACTCCACGTATCATAGCGCTAATGCACTAAGACATGAAGTTGAGTATGCCTGTTACACTTAAAAGTGCTACCAAACACACTCATCATCCCAATCCGAAAGATAGACGACGCATCGCTATGCGCAACGACGTCCCCCACAAACAGTATGGGTGTGCGATGTCCACGGGAAAGCCGTATTGCTACAACAAACCCGCTTACCACCGGCACTAAGATGTTAATTGTATACCTTAATCGACCAGAACCACAAGAATGCGTCGAATCAGGCACAGCACACCCGCAGATCCATCACAAGACGCAATACCGCAAGTAGCAGTAAGCATCAATGCAACTATCATACGGATGGCGTCCCCTCACAATACACCCACATGACCCCTATCGATTTTGGTAACAAAGTTTTTATTGTTGTTATATAAAAAATATCACCAACGTATCATAGTAGCACGTTACTAAGACGCCAATGAACAAAACTCCACGTATCATAGCGTTAATGCAATAAGACATGAAGTTGAGTATGCCTGTTACACTTAAAAGTGCTACCAAACACACTCATCATTCCAATCCGAAATATAGACGACGCATCGCTATGCGCTACTACGCCGCCCACAAACGGTATGGGTGTGCGATGTCCACGGGAAAGCCGTATTGCTACAACAAACCCGCTTACCACCGGCACTAACATGATATGTCTAGGACACATCGGTTAGCGAGTCCAAGTTTACCTCGGAACAATTGCTCGTGAAGCAGCACACACGCCACCATAATATTCCTTTTCAAGTCCCTAATAAGGACTAGTCATTTTGCTACAGTACTAGGAGCAGTCGGTCACCCGACCACTCCATACAATGCTTATGCATCAAGGAGACCTTCTATAATATTGCTTTTGTATCATAGACCTTACTTTCATAAGTCATTAATATATGGGGTTCGAACCCACGACCCTACTATTGTAATGCAAATTCATCATAGAGAACTTCTATAGTATTGCTTTTGTATCATAGACCTTACTTTCATAAGTCATTCATATATAGGATTCGAACCCACGACCCTACTATTGTAATGCATATTAATCATAGAGACCTTCTATAGTATTGCTTTTGTATCATAGACCTTACTTTCATAAGTCATTCATATATAGGATTCGAACCCACGACCCTACTATTGTAATGCATATTCATCATAGAGACCTTCTATAGTATTGCTTTTGTATCATTGAGTTTATTATCATAAGTCCCTAATATAGGACTAGTCATTGTGCTACAGTACTTCAGGCAGTCGGGCTCCCGACCACCCCATATATATGTACAACTGCAGGAATGTATCTGCGGCAGATCCTCCATACAAGACATCTATATATGAACACCTTCAATAACTTAGGAAAATTTTCTTTTATACGTGAACTCCTTCCACAACTTAAGAAAATTTTCTTTTATACATGAACACCCCCCTATGACTTAAACAATTTTTAACAAATTTTCTAATTTTCTTATAAACGTTATTTAACTTAATTTTATAATACTTTTTGACTTGTATTTATTTTATTTATCTTATTTTAAATATTTTTTCCAAGTTTTTTAAATAAATTTATTTATTACGAAAAACAATTATTTTGCCATTAATTTACTATGTTATTGGGATAATGTCTGAAATATATTAACTTTATGTTTATTAATTTAACTTAATTGCTTAATATATATCTTTTAAGATATTTTTGGCGCCCCTTTATATTGAATTTAATTATTAATAATAATATTGGGCCGTCACAATATGTTGCAAACCCGTAACATTCATTGCTATGCAGATGAACTGGTGATGCTCTGTACATCGGCCGTGCCAATATTTCTCGGGAAAACGTCTCCGAAACTTGTGTCTGAATTCGAGTCTTTGCTGAACAGAGTCTCGGATTGGGGGCGACTAAATCTAGTCCAGTTTAACCCCCAGAAGACACAAGTTTGCGCGTTAACCGCTAAAAAGAACCCTTTGTCGTATCTCCTCAGTTTCAAGGCACTCCCTTGTTGCCTCAGCCAGTATCGGAATCCTCGGCGTTGACATATCGAGTGACGTGAAGTTTCGTGGTCACTTGGAAGAGAAGGCCAAATTGGCCTCTAAAAAGCTTGGCGTGCTCAGCAGAGCGGGACAGTATTTCATGCCGGCACACCGCCTGCGACTTTACAAGGCGCAGGTTCGGCCGCACATGGAATACTGTTCCCATCTCTGGGCTGGGGCTCCCCAGTATCAGCTGCTTCCACTTGACCGCATCCAGCGCAGAGCGGCTCGAATCGTCGACGACCGAGTGCTTTCCGATCGGCTCGATTCACTGGCACTGCGAAGAGATGTTGCATCTCTTTGCATTTTATTTCGCATATACAATGGAGAGTGCTCTGAGGAATTGTTCGGATTAATCCCAGCCGCCAAATTTCATGAACGCACTACGTATGGCATTATATGTATGTCATTGAAAATAAATGAGTGAAGTTTTTGCTCTCAGTCAAAGAGTACGAAGAAAAAGTAACAAAATGATGCATTAGATATTTTTTGATAAGGCACAATACTAGCTAAATAAAAAAGTAGTAATAATCTATCATTCTTGTGCTTGTCCCTCACTCCCCCCCCACATTACAGCAAGTGCTTTACAGTACTTGCAGTAATGTGGGGGGGGGGAGTGAGGGGTTGGTCTTGATGTTAGTTAACGAAAGCTACCTTCAAGTTTAAAATATAAATTTTAGATCCGATCTACGGCGAATGAGTTTATAGTATCTTGAAATCTTGGTAGTATCTGCTTGGGTTTGACTTAGAGAGTTAGCACCCAGCCATCTTTTCTATTGAAATAAGAACATTTCTTATGTTTTAATAAATTCGTGAAATTCATTCTTCAGACATGCAGGTTTTCTCAAATTTTTTTTTATTGTCACAATTGTTTTATTGTAACATTTGCTTGTGCCGGCAGGGTTAGACCCCGGTTCGCGCGTGTACCTTGAAATTTACGGATAATAATAAAATACAATAGATAAATATAGTATTGCGTTTTATTTATACAGGTATCAGAAATATTATATTAAGTACTCTAAATTTCATTTTCGACCGTAACATATAAATTAGACCACACATGAGCACATAGGTAAACATTTTTTTTGGTACCTATTACTATGTTGCCGATAGATGTTTATGTAATGGGTAATATTAAATGTCGTTATACACATAGAATAATTACTATAATACACATTAGACAGTGTAAATGTTGTGTATTATAATTGTGCTTGAAAAGCAATTCGAGTTTAGTTTATGGTATGTGCCGATTCATTCATTTATATGTTACACTAGATTAGTAATTATTAATTACCGCGCCAAAGCGTTGCCACTGCACATATGGCCACAGCCATATGCCTATCTAGCGTTAGTTCAGTGTTCAATGTGACGCCTACAGAGTTGATCCGAACGATCCGCGACAAAAATGGTAAATGCGTAGTGAAAGGTCACAAAAATATAATAAATCACTTTTCACACATAAGTTTTAGTTCATGTTTTCATATAAATTTAAAACCTCAACCTCAAATAATTAAATAAAATTATCGAATATTGCGATTTAGGTTCAATGTTGCCACTTTTCCGCCTTTGTAGTTATCCCACATTATTGGGAGACAATATTATTAATGGCATAAGTTAATATGTTACCTCTGATTTTAAATATTTTGGAAATTATAATAAAAACCACCTTTAAACTTTCATACAAAATAATCAATTATTCTTATTTCATTTTGTTCATGAATGATCTATTAAATATATTTTATTACCTATTTTATATTATTAAATTTATATTAATTATAATTTTATATAAATTATATTTTACTACCTATTTTATATTGTTTGATTTTTAGCACAATAAAAATATATTTTATTTCATCACTTATGCTTACTTCCATTCATCTGATAAGAGAATACACTTTTTTTTAATTAAAGCAATTAACTGCAGCTTAAGAAAAACTCCTTTTAAGGAGTATTTTGGGTAAAATTTCATATGGTAAGCCACACCAACCCGCCGTTGTATTTGTGTGTCTATCTTCATCTAATCTTAGCGACGGTGTTATTTTCGCAACCTGTGTGAGTGAGACAGATATATGTTCATTTAAAATATTTAGTAATTTCAAAGCTACGTCGTCGCGGTTGGATAGTGGTTACACCGTTACACTTTTTTCGACGCGCGGTAATGTGGTTTTCTCCTCTAGTTTTGTCTTTGATTATATACAAAGAGTTTTGTATAACTCAATGCGCCGAGTGCTATTCAGAGATTCGGTACTTGGCTTATTCGGCAATATTTTAAGTATTTCAATTCAGCCCTATAACTTTGAATAATTGATAGATATTCTGCTGATTTGACACATGAATATTAATATAATTTTCAGTGTATGGGTCAAAATTTTATTAAAGCCCTAATAAACTATTCGTCAGTGTTAATATATGGAGCTTTAGCTCACTTTTTTATAAAGTAATGGTATAATAACTTCCCTCTTAACATAATTTGTTCAGAATTGACTTTAGAGTAGTCTTAAGTTTTGCGATCGTATATGAGATTCTGAGTACTTGGTACAGAAAATTTAAAATGATTAATACTCCGTACTAGATTTTAAAAAAAAAACTGAAAAACGTGTTCATAGTCCATCTCTAGCTTATGGGTAGATTATATATTTGAAGGAAGTGGCAGCTCTCCTTACTCTCAGGCCCTATACTTGCGAATGTATTACTTGGATTATACGAAGCAGGATCCTTGGTGTTAGAAGGATAATGTTTGTGTACATAATATTATTACCGGGGTAAAATATTTTTTATCAAAAATAACTTTTTATTTGTTAAAAATCGGTACCTACTTGACTACAATTCACTTACTAAGTTCTGTGAAGCCCTAGATGGTAAATCGCACTAACTTAGCGTAGGAAATAATCTAGGCTCTTTCAAGCAATGAATAGGTTGCTTGAAGACGCCTAGATTGTAATCGGATAGAAATACAGACAGGTTAATCTACTCCTTTGCTGTACGCATTACAAAATACAAAGCAAACCTTTTGGTTTGAGTGTGTGGAATTTTAACAACTGAGGCGTAAAGACCCACTGACCGTAATGCATGTACTCGTAATTCTATCCGAAATGTATCTAGTATTCTGAGAGGCTGGCTACAGCCCGAGCTCGAGGGAGACAAGATGATTCGAAAATATTGATGTTATGGAGTATTGAATTCTCATACACAGTAGTCCGGTTGGAAAACTGACGGAGTTTACCACCGTGCTTTGGAAATCTCGTAGAGCCTTTGGTTCAACGCCTAGTTTTATGAACCTTTTCGTACCTTTTTGTATCTGCCATTGAATGACAGATACGAAAAGGTATCCAATTCAGCATAATGTTAGTTATAACTATTTCCTGCAACGCTATTCTTCGTGAATACCGTACCATGATTATTCTGCCAATAATTTCTAAGTCTGAATTTCGCTCGAGTGAGCAAAATTTACTTAGAAGTAACAATATTATCAATGGAGTTTGTGACAATTTACACCAATTTACTAATGCATTTAACGCTGTTTCGAACTTTGCTATGATAAACACGTTCATAAATCGCCTTCCGAAAGCCATTTCATTTCCTTTATGTCCGCATACTGGGATTTAATATTTTAGCTTGGGAGGTAAATTAAAGAGGCCACCACAAAGAGAGAGTAAGAGATATAAGATAACCTGAAAATACAGACTGTTGTTCCAATTTCGGTTATTTTGTGAAATTCTGCCAAGCTTTAAGTTAATCTGTTTTGTCTATCGTGTAAAACAATATTTATGTTCTGTTAATGTAACGTATTTTCCAGCTCTTTTAGTCTAAATCAGGCATATCTAAGGAAAAAATGTTTCATTGTATGATACTATTTAACATTTTATATTTTGCCACATTTCGAGTACACTGCAGCACCCACGGTCACGCGAGTCGCCTCTTACGACACCCTCGAAATGAATTGAGTTGAGTTGAGTTGACATTTGTGGAATTTGATCATTATCAAATTCCACAAAAACCACTCTTTAAATTTTCATTTAAATTTAAAACTTTGCTTTATCGAGATCATGCAGCAACGTCTTTTAAGTTAAATAAAAAAAGAGATAATTTAGCTATATTTTATTTTTAGGGCATACAAACAATTGTACTGTACGAGATTTGCCAGACTCGTCACCAAGGCGTTAGATTAGCTGCCAAATAGAAATGTGTGAGCTGTTTAGTAATAGTTCCAGAAAATTTGACTACTCGACTTCTCTAGATTAGGAACATAAATATGTTTAAATTTTAGCTGAAGATTGAAGATCTATCTCCTTCCTGTAGCATTTGTTACTCTATATATTTAATGTATATTTAAGCTAGTAGTAAATATAATAATTAAATTAATATATAGAAACGAAATTCCACTTTAGGAAATCATTATTGATAATTTAATGACAAGCAAGGCAACAAAATGTGACTGCACCCTAATCTTTCGGCTTATTAGCCGAAGCGCTGAATCGATTTCAATTACTCCTTTGCGGTGACTTGGGTATAGACCACTGTTTAATTTTCCTAATTCAATTAGAGTTTAACAAAAGCTTGCGAATTCATGACCATATAAGTTTATTCACGGAAGTTATATTTTGAAAAAAACAGGCACCTATTAAGCTACAGTAAAATTAAGCGCATTGAAAAATTGTTATGCAGGAGTTCTAAAACATTCGTGGAGTTCATCTGCCTATGAGGTGCCTTTGGAGGCAAATAAGGGAAATTCTAGAAGTATCTCAAAGTCTGCAACAGTTTATTATAAAGGAGCAACAGCTTTAAAAGTTAATAATTTTATACTTCCTGATAATATAAATAGAATTACTGTGAGTCATCATTATTACAGTTCCTCACAAGTCTACTGCTGATCACAGGCCTCTTATAAGGAATACGTCAAAGCTCAGGAAGCCATATGTATCCATTAACTTCTAGCATCTGTTACCAGGTCGTCATTCGACCTAATCCAATCCACACTATACTTCGCTTATTAGTAAAAGACTCTAGAACTATTTGCTCTAACGGCTGTTGGTTCTTTGACCTATACGGCCAGCCCTTTGTCTATTTGGCTTGCTGATCGATTTACTATCACTGATAGGTAAAAAAAATGTAACTCTTATACATATAATCATATTTTTAAACAAGTTCCAGAAACAAGAAGGTTCCATGTTCAACGCTTATGTTTAGTTTTATGTTTGTTCACCGATTTCTCAGAAATGGTTGGACGGATTTTAAAATTATACGCATTTCAATCTAACTATTTGGACAATATTCTCTTTGTTAACTGTAGCTTGGGATATTAATTAGTGCACTCAAAAGCGTAAAATAATTAAACATTTTTTAAAAGTAAATCGACTACAGAAACAATTCTTCGATACACTAAGTTCTAACATCATCTTCAGAGCTATTGTGTGAAAATTATTTTTTTCTATTTGATTTTATAAGGCTTTATAATTTTTTTATGTTTATTGCTCTATTTTGCCTTTTGAGACTTAAGGCCAAAGAGAGCCTTAAGTTTCGAACTCTGATCAGATATGTAACGAAACAAATGACTACAATATAAGTTTCATAAAGAAATCTAATCTTACTAAAAATTCGACTTATTTGGAGACTATTGGTAGTCTGGAATTTTTAATATCGTACCCTCGAAAACAAACCTGACCCTCGGTGATCCTTATCAAAGTACACAAGACGACCGAATTTTAACAAAATATGAGCATTGTTTTGAATAACAAGATTCAAAATATATAAGTATTCTAAAACATAGCGAAAAACGAGCCGAGTAAAACTATCGTACATAAACATTTGCACTTATACTTTATAATCCTACAAAAAAAAAAAGATATGAAAAGAGGCCAAGTACGGTGTTAACGACACACATTATACATAGGACAAAGAGCAACGTACATAGGACTTATAGAAAGACACATCGTTCTTAAAACTACTAAAGAGTATTATTTATATTTATATTTTTTTAATAGTTGTATTATAGTTGAAGCTCAAATGTGTCGGTTCGCCTAGGAAAGGATCACGCTCTCATAAAATAGAAGCTCAATGTTGCTGTGTTTCGTAGGGTGAGCATAAAGACCCGAATACATTTTTACTGGAAACGAGGCATTCCATCTTAGTCTTCACCCCTGAGATGCAACGCATCTGGCGCAGCATCTACTTACCATATGGTGGCCTGTGTGCCCGTGCCCGTTGTCATCCTTATTTTACTTATAAAAAAGCTTTTTTTACATAGAAGAGTTGGCAAAAGAGCATGCGGCTCACCTGATGTTAAGTGACTACCACCGCCCGTGATCAACCGCAACACCAGGGGAATCGCAGGTACGTTACCGGCCCTTTAGAAAGGAGTAAGCTCTTTTCTTGAAGGTCCCCAGGTCATATCGGCCCGGAAAAATCACTTTCCAGAGGAAGTAATAAAAAGTTCCATACTCCGAAGTGCCACATCAGCGACAGAATCCGCAACAACGTTCGGATCATCCGGCGAAAAGCAAACCCGGCCCCATGGGTAGGATGCAAAGAAAGACCGCATCCCATCCCAATCGGCTGACCTATAGCGCCAAACACGGCGGCAGCCTGCAGAATGCAACTGCGATTTCAGCGTGAGTGGCACCACACTCCGGACAAGATAATGGTCCGAGGAGCCTAAAGGAGCGTCGACGGAAATCTGATATCCGTCCGGGTGAGAGGTCAGCAGAAGGTCCAACAGGGAAGGTGCATGATCCTCCACATCTGAAATCCGCGTAGGCGTACTAACCAGTTATGTCAGACCATATGCCAAGGCAAAATCATGAACAGATCTCCCCCGCATGATCGGTTAAACGTGAACCAAGCCATTCGGCGTGATGGGCATTAAAGTCGCCGAGGATCACGATCTCTGCGGAGGGGATCTGCTGTAGCCTTGCATTTGGATGTGGTCGAAGAGTCGGTCTGTTTCGGCATTACCGCTATGGGGCCTATAGAGGCACCCGTAGACGCGCGGATGGTCGTCGCTGTCTACGCGTAGCCAAAGGATGGACAGGTCCAAATCTTCAAGTCTGCCGAGGCGTCGAGAACAGATGTCCTCTCTGACGTGAACGCAAACTCCAGCCCGAGGCACAAAGGAGTGTTCCAATTTGTACCCCGGGTAGGAGAGATACGAGACATCAGCCGGAGAGGACACCTGCGTCTCGGTCAGAAAGAGCAGAGCCGGCCTCGCCGTCTCAAGATGGTAGTGGAAGGCGTTTAGGTTAGAGTGAAGTCCCCTGATATTGCAGAAATTCACGGATAGCGTGGCAGGGGTCGCCTTGGTCTTGTTGCTCCGTTTGCCCCGAGCAGTTGTAGTATTGAGCGGAATTTTGAAAGCCACCCGTTATTATCTTAACTCTTTTATTAGTGAGGTCCTTGGTTCCCTTTTAACACCTATGATATTGGTGGAAGAGTGTGGTTTGCAAGATGATGCTGTGACCAGGATTGATAAGAAAGGAATGCTTCAGTGGTTTGGTCATGTAGAAAGATTGAATGAGGAAAGAGTGACAAAGTAAATTTATGTTGCAGAAGTGAATGGAAGCGTCGGATAAAGACGTCTTAGGCGAAAGTTTATCGACCAAATTGGCGATATACTGAAAATGGGCCAAATTAGTAGGTATATGAATGTGGAAGACGCGAGAGAGGTGTGTCAGGATCGTGTCAAACGGAAGTCTGTAGTCTTTGCCTACCCCCCTGGGTGACAGGTGTGAGTGTTTATGTTATTTTTTATGTCTATATTGGTGGAATATCATTAAATTTGAAAGAAATCGTTTAATCCCTTCATTAATCTAAATAATTACTTTACATTAAACGCTTTTTCTTGAGTTTTCTCTCTACTGTTTTCTATCTTTGTCAACAGCTGTTCATTTATTCGTGACATCATTTAGAAAACATGCCCATATCGGGGGGGTTTCAACCCGTGGTGGTTGGCACCACATTTTTTTTTTTTTTGTTTTTTTTTTTAAAGGGGGCGCGGGTGGCCCCCAGGAGAACACCGCCGGGGCAACCCACACGGGGATGGTGCGTTGCCGGCCTTTTAGAAAGGAGTAAACTCTTATCTTGAAGGTCTCTAAGTCGTATTTGTCCAGAAAAATCGCCAGTGGTAAACAATTCCACAGTGAAGTTGTACCAGGAAGAAAACTACTGGATTGTTTGGTTTTGTTTCGTGCGTCACCTCTTTTTTTATTACGTTTTTGGCGTCACCCTTTCCTTTTTCAAACTTGGCTGACACAATGTGCGATTGCCGATGATTATTTATAAATTGTATTAAAATTTGGGTTTATATAACGTAAAAACAGCACCAGGTTCATATATATTAACCTGTAAAAAGTTTGTATGAACCTGAACTAAAATACTGAATTAATAATAAATACCCTTGTGACAGAATAACTGAGTTTACTAACTTCCTAATGACCTTTAGTGCACACAACTGCCACACACTGCATTGCCGTGGCGTCGCCTTAAAGGTGTCGTTGCTACATCCTACTAAGTTAGAATTTAGGAAAAACGTTGGCATATTTTTTCGTTTTCTTCTAAAATTTCCGTGACAAACAAACTAACAATCCACTGGATTGGATGGTAAGTGGATAATGTATACCATGGACACTTGCAGATAACTTCAAACAAAATAAAATGCAGATGCGTTGCCACCTCTGGAGACTAAAGACTAAGTTCTAATTTATTTTCCATTTAAAGAAAGCTACATTGCGTATTCATCCATGAAGATGATTATACGAATTACAATCTGTAAAGCCATCTACATCAGTCAACGGTTACGCTTGTATAAACGATGTGTTAATTTTATGGGGCCGCCTGGGTAGAGACATTTTTCAAACCAGGAGACAACAGCAGTGCTGCTTAGTGGCTGACATAATGTGTGGAAAACTTACCTACCTATCAAACTAATCACTGGAAAATAGTTTAATTGTAAATAATTTTGAAAAGTGTAATTCTTTTGCTGTTTTAGATGTTCGTGGGTGGTAAACACTTCTTTCAGGTAAGCCAAATAATCGTTTGTCCGCTCTTCTATAGGAAAGTAACATCCTATCGGATAGACAAGAATTAAGCTAACGTAAATGTAACATACTTCAACTTCCTACACTGAAATTCAGGATTAAGAAAGGCAATAAAATACTTGTTATTTCATTATTATTATCATTAGATCACTTTACAATACCACAACTCGCCAAAGGAACGCCACAAGACACTGTCCTGATCCACCTGCATTCATTGACTTTGTGCATATCTTCCCAGGTCGTCACTCCATCTAGTGGGGCGGCCAACCTACATTTAGGCTTATGGGTGGCCGATTGCTACTTCATGTTTCCGATCTGTTAGGTTATGTCGGTTACTATACTGCAGATATCCTCATAACAAATCACGTGGAGAAATTACGAAGTTTTGTTTTTTAAATTAAGTAAAACTTATGTGTTTTTACTCGCCGTACCAAATTTATGCCTCAGTCTTTCACCGCTGAGGCCTTAAAGCTATGGAATAAATTACCGCCTCGTATCAGGAAACCGACTTCTGTTACAGCCTTTAAGAGGATGGTGACTGATCACTACCTTTCTTCTTCCAGCAACTAACTTTCATATTTAAATGTTTCTGCTTATGTGTGACTCGATATTATAAATTATTTAAGTAGTTTTTGTATATTATGTTCGTATATAAGTCATGTATCATATGTAAGTATGCCTAAAATTTATGTATTATGTACTATTTAGTAATTACATATGTCATGTATCAGGTATTTAGTATATTATTTAGGTTAATTGTAGTTATATATATTTATCTTTTTATTTACACTTATGGTATGTACTTATATATTTTATATTTATTAACATAAAAACATAACATAAACACTCACGCCTGACACCCAGAGGGGTAGGCAGAGACTACGGACTTCCATTTGGCACGATCCTGATATACCTCTTTCGCCTCTTTTACATCCATATATCTACGCATACATGCTCGTCGGTTAAGGGTACTTCTAATGTGGCCCATTTTCGAAATATCGCCAATTTGGACGATAAACTTTTTTCTAGGGCGTCCTTTCCCGACTCGGCCGTTCACATCTGCCATATTTTCAATAAATAGCCAATTTGGTCTATAAATTTTCGCCTAGGAGCCCCGCTCTCGGCACCAAAATTTGCTTTGTCACTCTTTCCTCATTCATTCTTTCCACATGACCAAACCACCGAAGCATTCCTTTCTTAATCCTGGTCACAACATCATCTTGCAAACCACACTCTTCTCTTATTACACAATTTCTTACCCTGTCATTCAGATTCAGCCCTAACATACTCCTTAACGACCGCATTTCTACTGCGTTTATTCTACTCCCGTGCCTCTTCTGCCACATCCAACTTTCACTACCATACGTTAAAGTAAGGAACCAACACAGCATTGTGAATTGCTCTATTTCCCGCATTCACTCGTCGTTCTATATCCTTATCATATCTCCCATCCCTGCTAAATACGCAGCCCAAATATACAAAAACAGACTAGTATTATGAATTACCATACGTGCCTTTTTTGACACATTCTGGTTCTTCATAACAAAGTGTAGTGCCCCATTCACTCTATTCCCTGCATTTACTCGTCGTTCTATATCCCTATCATATCTACCATCCCTGCTAAATACACATCCCAAATACACAAACTCATCCCCTTGCTCATTTAACTCTCCTTCTATTCTTATTTCACATACCGTTTTGCTTTCTTCTCTTTCAAAAACCATCACTTTCCTCTTACTTGCGTTCACTTTCATTCCCCTTTCTTTTAATTCCCAGTTCATTAATGTAACCATCATTTGCAACTCAGCCGCCGATGACGCTAATATGACTTGATCGTCGGCATACAAAAGGAATTTGACGGTCAACTCGCCAATTCTTAACCCACATTCTTCATCTTTCAAAGTTTGCAAACACCTGTCCATTAATAGCTTGAACAGCCAAGGGGAAGCTACACAGCCCTGTCTGACACCTTTTTGGATGCCAAACCAGTCTGAGTAGACCCCATTGATCCTGACGCAAGCACTAGAGTCCCTATAAAGAGACCTTAATGCCTGTATCAAACCAGCGCTCAACCCATATGAGTTCAGTGTTTGCCGTAACACATTCCTGTCCACTCTGTCATAAGCCTTGCTTACGTCCATGAACGCACAAAGAACTTTTTGGTTTTTGGCCAAAAACTTCTCCGCAGTCATGTGCATGGAAAAGACTTGATCTGTACACCCCATTACCTTTCTAAAACCCGCTTGCACACCCCAAATTTTTCCATCAGTTTCTTTCATAACTCTTTCAATTAACACCTTAGCAGTTTACCCACAATACTAAGCAAGCTGATACCACGGTAGTTTTTGCAGTCCTGCTGTGACCCTTTTCCTTTATATATTGGTACTATAACTGCTTTACACCAGTCATCCGGTACCCGTTTTAATTCCCAACATAAAACAAGGTGTACAGCAGGCCTACCACGACTCCCTCTCCAGCCCTTAGCATCTCGAGTGATACTCTATCATATCCAGCTGCCTTACCTGCTTTCATGCTTTTCATTGCTTTCATTATTTCATCTACTCTTATCTCCATACTCCTTTCCACTTCTTTCGGAATTTCTAGTTCATTTAATTCAGACGACTCTTCACTCATAAACACGCTTACAAAGTATTCCTTCCATCTGTTTAAATTCGAAACTTCATCATTCAGAATACGTCCGTTCTCGTCTCTTATAGCATTAATTATAGGCTGTTTTGTATTTCCCCTGGCAGTTCTTACGAGTTTCCAGAACATTTTTATGTTAGCGTGGAAATTATCAGATATCCTTCTATTATTCTTATCCGTTCTTTCTTTCTTTTTCCTTTTAACAACTTCTTTTACTCTCTTATTTAGACGTCTAAATTCTGCCTTTTTTTCAATCTCATCATTCATACCAGAAGAATTACCAGCTTTGGTTGCTGGTAAATCTAACCATGCTTTCTTCTTTGATTCAACTTCCACCCGTACCTCATCATCCCACCACAACGTATTACTTTTCCTTTCATTTGTTCCCTTACTTACACCACATACTTCGGTGGCGGCATCCACCAAACCTTTCTTAATATTATCCCACACAGTATTCAAGTCTAAATCATTCATACCAACTCATTCAAACATCTAATATTTTCTCTCAGTCTACATTTATACTTCTATTTTACATCTTCATGTTGTAACTTCTCTATTCTTATACGCTGTAACGCTGTGGTAGACACAGATGTCCGATGCTGCCAACGCTTGAAAAGACCATTAATTCGACCTAAAACCAAGTAATGATCCGTCCCTACGTTGGACCCCCGGTAAACCCTTGTATCTACGACTGCGCTCCTCATTCTTTCATCCACAATTACGAAATCTATCATGCTTCTATCATCACCTCTTTCCCATGTATACAATTGAATCTTCTTATGACGAAAAAAAGTATTCGTCACAAAAAGATTCTTTTCCACACATACGGTGAGGAGGTCTTCACCATTCTCATTTATACTTTCATCACCAAACGTTCCCAATATCCTTTCATAACCAGACCTCTTCACCCCAACCTTTCCATTAAAGTCTCCTAACATAATAATATTTTCATTTTCCCTACATTTTGTCAACATTATCCTTACATGTCCCAAAACTGCTCTCGGATGTAAGTGGGCTTAGACATATCTGGGCCGTACACCCCTAGCAGGAACAGCTTCTTTAAGCCCACTTTCATTCGTATCCATAGCAGCCTCGGGCTTACACATTCATACTCTTTCACACGTTGACCCATTCTTTCTGAAAGGATGAAACGGACTCCCTGGCATGTCCGTTCGGTCTCGTCTACACCAGACCAATACGCGTTATACGTCCCATGTGCAGTGGCATCCTTTCCCTTTCGTTTCGTTTCATTCACACATAACACATCTATTCCTCTGTCATTCATCATTTCGCATACTTCATCCATCTTATCATTCATTCCTCCACATACATTCAGAGTAGCCAGACGGGTTTCCACAATCCACTTTTCGCCCCTCCGGGAGACAGAACGTGACGGGTGGCGAACCTCGTCGCCGGTTTTTCTTCCGAAGATTCTTCGCACCCCTGTCCCATCAAAGGGGCGCCGGGAACTCGGGGCCATTTCTTTTATTTCCTGACTCATGGTGCGAACAAGGGGTGCTGGTAGATTTTACGCCGCTACCATACGGCGAGGAGCCGAGTCTATTTTTTCGGTTTTGTCGCTCGTTTAACACCACCCGGGGCCACGTGTAGGGTGGGCCTAAGGTTAGGTGGTCGAAACCTACGGACGCGAGCGACTCATCCCTCCAGTTATATTTATTATTTTAATTTATATTTTTACGGCACCTGCTTAAGTTATCTGCATAGTTGACTGGTAGAGAATGACTAAAGGCATTAATATTTGATGTGCAATAAAGATTTTAAACAAATAAATGAATGAATAAAACATTAAAATCCATCGTCTTCAATTAATATTTTTATGTATGTATTAAAGTATTCTATGGAAATTTTATTAGGTTTTACATGAACTACGATAGAGGCACCACTACAGAGGCCATCAAAGTTTTTAAAGCAGATAATATCAATTGCGATCACGTAGCTCAATAGGAGCGTCGCCAGATAGTACTCGTAAACAACACTTCAAGCGGTCTAGATAATTTTGTTCTCATTATTAATCTTTAAAAAGTTAATAATATGGCCAATAACACTAAAATTATTTTGGCTACACTTTTAACAATAATCATTATAATGATTTTTTATATTTACGCGAATACTGCACATTAATATACAATTTTACGGATTTTATCGCGTTTAATTTTAACTTTTTTTTTGATTCCAGACCTTTCGGGCACTTTCCAGCACCCATGGATACATCCATCTTCTGTATTGAAATTAGGATCTTTTTCAATTTCAACAGACTTGCGAATCGTCCTTGGTAGAAATCGGTGTTCTTTGGCAAGGATTTGTGTTCTATCAAATCTGATATAATGGTTGAGACAATCCTGAGCATGTCGACATAATGCGGACCTCCCGGATCGTGTTTTCTTCATATCAGCGATGTGCTCTTTCCCACGGGTTTTCATCTCTTTCTTTGCTTGATTTGGATCTTTATTTTGCCCTATATAAGAGAGACCACATTCAAATTCAAGCTTGTCCACTACTGCATCTTGCGTAGGGATGTTACACTTAAAATAATTATAGTTGGATATGGGTGGGAGCTGACAATCGATCAGCAAAGCAAACTTATTTGTATAAAATAAAATTTATAAAATAAGTGCTTGATGTTTATTGTCACCTAGCGTAAGAACGCATGTATTTGGAAGAGCAAATCTACGATGAGCTTTCTTCATGAAGTGAAGAACATAATGATTGTTATGAAATATTTATTAAGAAACCCTTGTAAATGCTAATCTCTTATGGATTTCTTTATAGAAAAAAATTGATTATGTTTTATTTTAGTATAAGGGTAACAAACGAATACAAAGTTAACCTGATGGTAAGTGGATGCTGTAACCCGTGTACACCTATATTTATTCTCAACTTAGAATCAGAATTCAGATGAAGACTAAGATGGTATGCCTCGTTTCCAGCTAAAAGGGTCTCCTGCTGTCTATGCTCAACATACAAAACTCAGCATCGTAAGGCTACTATTTTACGCTGTTATTTTGTAAGAGGGTGGTCCTACCCCGGTCGAGTCGACCCATTCGAGCTACAAGTATGATATAACAGCAGCGTGATGCAAATTACGTAAAACTTCAAGTGAAAATAAAGTATGTTATCCACAATATGTATTTAAATTAAATGTCTTAGTTAAGATAACACCTTGTTTTTTTCACCACTTAGCATTTTATGAAAGAAAAAGCTCTCTGTAAATAATGTTGAAGTGACGAGAGTAGCAAACGTGACACGGTTTTGTATAAATTTGCAAGATCATTAACTTTTTTGAATAAAATTTTGCCACTTTTGAGAAGCAGGTAAATCTGAAAAAAATTTACAATTATTTTCTTGTGTATCACCATAGATCTTTAATAAAGAGTTAAGGGGATATAGTAAGTCAGCTCAAATTCTAATTCAAACTCTGGTTTGAAACAGCCATCGGGGAATCTTCGTTTTAAATGGATATAATAAGTCAGCTCAAATTCTAATTTCGCCCCCACTTCCCCGCGCGTCTTATGCTATGTACCGAAATGTTTGTAATCACTAATACTGTAAGTAGATAGGTGGTTAGATACTTATTTCATTAGGTTTATCATATTTATGCCTGTTTCATAACGCCAACCCAGTCACTTCTTTTTTTATTACGGTTATTTCCCATTTTAATTTAACGTCGTCCTGTTGCGTAATGTGTAGAAGCGACACAACTTCTCCCTTCAAAAGCCTAAGCGATACTAACGGAGCGACAGGAACAGGAATCAAGCTTTAAGACGCCGATAGTTTAGTTAATTCAAATATATTACAAAAATTATAATAATAAGCTTAACTAAAATAATAATTAAAAATATAATATTTATGATTAAAACTAATTATATACAATATAAAAGAAGAAACTATAATATAGAAAATCTAAAACTAAAAATTTTAATAGTCAAAAAGACCTGCTCCCCGTGGTATAGTGCCAAGAACGCTGGCTGCGTTTCCTCGCTGAATAGCTATACTTAGCCTTTGAGCGAGTAAAGAACTAGCCCTCTTATCACCAGCAGCGACGACCAGTCGTGGATACAGTTCCTTTAGAAACTTCACTGCACGATTTAATTAAAACTAATTATACACAATATAAAAGTTTCTTCTTTTATATTGTATATAATTAGTTTTAATCATAAATATTATAATTTTAATTATTATTTTAGTTAAGTTCATTATTATAATTTTTGTAATATATTTTGAATTATAATATTTAATTTGGATATGTAATGGTTTAGGTAATTTCTTTTTACAGTGAAAATAATGGTATTTTAAAAAAAGTAAATAACATTATCAGTGCTTTATAGTTAGTTCAGTTAGTATTATAAGTTTCATGATCTTATTTAAAGTACTTTATGAATAACAGCGGTTTATTGTTCAGTTTGGAGGTAACTTTGGATTTTTTTTCTATCGAGAAAATTTTACGGAATCGTATATTCATCTAACATAGTCCTTAACATTACTCCTCAACTTTACCATATATTTATTTCAAAATTAATGCTGCAATACTTTCGGCATAACGGAGGATCTTGCTAAGCCATTTGAGGTTATATTTCCCCTTAAAATAAAATAAATGGTTGCTTGCCTATAATCTGAATAAACCGACTACGGGAAGCAGCTTCATTAGTGTGAAACGAAGAAATTAGTGTGAAATTATTGCTAATTGGTCAGGTGCATCAGATATGTACTGCGATTGTCAATATATTTAGCCAAGTGCGACGAATAAAGCTTATTCTCCAACAGCCACATCCAACAGTGAACTTTTACTGGTTCACAAATAAGATGAAGAACATTTCACGGTGAAGCACAAAAAGTCTTTCAACTATTAGTGTATTAAGAGAGGATTTTTTTTATATAAGGGAGGTAAAACGAGCATGTGGCTCACCTGATGGTAAGTGAATACCAGCGCCCGTGAACGACTGCAATTGAATTTGAGCCACTATATTTTGAATGCGGTAAATTGGAAGGATCTAGTCCTGGAACTATCCGGCCCAGAAATGAAAGCAGTATTTCATGTGGGTTTTCGCCTGACCTTTGTAAAGTTGCAAGCGGTGAGCCGAAATTAAAAACTATGGCGATCTACTGAGCACCAAACTCGTAGAAGCCAATTTGTCCTGCCCTTCCAATTATATCCAAAAGTCATTTCAGTCACTGACATAAGGTTATTATTGTCAAAATATTTCCATATTTTTTATTTTAGCATGAGCTCATGACACAACAGTCAACTATAGCACCTATTATTTTTTTTGTCAAATATTATTGTATATAATTTCAGTTACTCTGTATAGATATCATAAATTTTTAATTACTCCTCCTTCAATACGTAAAACACAAAGAGAGCCAAACACCACTAAACCAGCAGGTCATTAATTATCCATAATGAGCAGAATGAGAAGCTTAATGCATATTGATGCCGACATAATTGTATTTTCAAAGCAATAAATATTGGACGCCACCTTTATAATACGCACATAGAATAACACATTGTAAAGTCAACGTGTACCGGTGCTCGCAATTATTGCTAATTGGTCAGGTGCATCAGATTGAATAGGGCTTAAAGCATTAGATTATTTTATAATTAACTGAGAAAATCAAAGATGGAGCCAGCTTGAATTAACATTTAAATGAAAGTAAGTTTTAACGCATTTTATAGCGTATTTAAATCTTTTAAATTCTCGACGTTTCGAGTATTTCACAGCACCCATAGTCATGGGGGGGAGGACTGAGGTGTTAGACGCTCCAATGTCATAGTTAATCATGGCTAACTTCAGTTCAAAATAATAAATTTTTGTCCAATCTAGGCGGAATGAACTTATAGTTTCTTGAATTATTCCAGTTGTATGCTTGGGTTTGGATTTAATTTAATTAAATAAATGATCTCAAGCAGATGGAAAGTCAAAGACCTCAGTCAGCCCACCCCCGTGGACATGGAAACCCAAATGAAAATCCCGAAACCCATATAAATGGGGTGTAAAGCACTCGAAACGTCGAGAACTTAAAATAAGTTAATATACACGTAAACATAAGAAGCCAATTACATGCATTCTTTTCTTCATAAATTGATTTACTCCATTTATGAAGATTTTCATATATTGATTTACCTGTTACGTGTTATAAAATGATATATAAAAAACAACACTCTCCAATAAGTGACGGTTTTAAGGTATCGTGATAAGATTCGGTTCATGTAATCCTTTTCAGGTAATAAGTAAAAAAACTACTTCGGAAAAAAATCTAATATTTAACTACATGGGAAAATCACATGGTAATACACGATAAGCAGGCAGCCGTCGGGTAACAAACATCGGTACCACTACAAAGTTCTGAGATAATGTCGTCGTTGACGATAAGCTCAAGTTTACAATTTGATGCCGTTACCCTTACAGCCTAAAAGTCCACTGCTGAACATAGACCTCGCCCATAGATTTTCTCATAGGGGAGTTATTTGTCATAGTGCCACGTTCGACAAGCGGGTTGGCAACCTCTTTTTTATTTTTAGTCGGTAATAGGAAAACGCTGCTGCCCTTCTCCTGATTTGTTTCCCTTTGTCGCCTCTTACGACACTCATGGGGTGATATGGGGTAGTGGTTATTTTTACGCCACCACTATAAGGTTATAGAATTTGCTGAATTGTTAGCAGTTTGTAGTAAATAAACTCTTATTTTAAATATCTTAAGTACTTTTAATTTTTTGGTGATATCATTGCGGTAACTATATACCTTTGTAATATAGTAGATAACTATTTATTTATTTAATGATTTCGTATATTTACGCGAACACTACACATTGAAATAATACTAGTTTTTACGCTTTACAGCACTCATGGTCACGGTGGTCCCGCCCGTGACCATGAGTGCTGTAAAGCGTTCGAAACATCGGGTATTTAAAAAGTTAAATATACGCGATAAATTCCGTAATAACTAGTAGTATTTCAATATTTATTTATTCTTTACGTCGGCTTGTAAAAGCGACTATTAGACACAGACTTCTCTAAGTATTTACTTCTTCTACGTGAGCTCGTACTATTGGACTATCGGACATAAATTTCTTCCGTTATGGAGAGGATTTACCTTACGGCATCCACGGGATGAAATGGGGTAATGGAGGATCTAATTACTATCTAATTACTATTATCTATTTCACCTGGAAGATACCCTGGCGCGGTTAGAGCATCACACTTGCCACACGGCATGTTGACGTTCATAAATGCTTACTTATATAAACAATATCCGGTAATGCTTCATTCATGGTCATTTATTACTGTGGATAGAACATTTACATTTTAATAAACCTTAATCTCACGCCTTATTCACCGCAGCTTTGAATCGATTTCAATTTAACGTTTGCGGTAGCTTGACTTCAGACCAACGTTTAATTTCCCTCATTCAGATATGGTTTAAGGTATCGCTTTGGTACTTAAAATTAAAATGAATGTGTTGTATTTTATTTATGAAAGATATTTTTATGGAAACAGTATGAACTACAGTAAAATTGTGTATTTATTTGTAATATTTGAAAATTAACTATGATCCTTGAGAGTAAATCTTAGCTAATTAATTTTCACACTTTTAGTTTATTGTATTTCTGTAAGGTAAGGCAACATTGTTTATTTTATATGATTAAAAATTGGCAGTCTTGTAGGTGGAGTGCACATTGGATGCCTTCTCACTGATTACAGTGACGATTTTATAAAATATAGAGCCGACCGGTGATATGTCGTAACGTCAAAGATTCTGCACATCCGGCAATACTACTGCTAATGCCTTTATATAGAAAATGTTCAGTCTGTATGCTGGTGAAAGATAACATCTGTGAAGATCGGTCATCAAAATATATTGAATTAAACCTAAGTGATAATTTAGAATTTTCCATCGATAAACTGAAGCCAAAAACAATGTGAACAACCACTGAAGTACTCCTAACAAAGTGACAGATTTTATTGATGATTAGCTGAACCGCATGGTACGAGATTGTAGCTACGGTAGCCACACGGTATATAAATAGCTAAGGGGTTTTAGTCCAGATGTTTTCTTAGGACTCCAACATTTTTTCTGTTCATATTCGCTCCATTGTCATACCCAATTTAATTAAAACCGTAGTCCATGTTTATTTAAAACATTAATAATAATTCAGATTCAAATAATCAGTTGACCTGCCCCACTGGTGTCACCGATTTAAAAAAATTCTATGTAATGCTCCTATGCACATATTACATTTTTATTTGATGACATGTCAACAAATCAGACTGTGAATTAAAGTTGTTCTACGTGAGTATTATGTACGTGAGAATATCTCGGGTGCAGTCAGCTATAATCACATAGTATTTACTTCCCTTCATGTTTTGAGCCTGCTCTGGGTATCTGATATCGAGCATATGAAGTTGACTTACCGACATCTCTCTCTCTCTCTCTCTCTCTCTCTCTCTCTCGTCTTTTAACTCCTTACGTCATTCAATGAATAAAATAGGGATATGGATGCTCTTATGATGCTACCCAAGTATATAATCAAAGGCCACTACCATACTAAATGAAAACGACTTAATCTCATTAAAATTTAAGAATTTAATACTATTGACTGTTGGTTCTTGATGAAATCTTCTTAATTTTTGTGATTTATATTGACATATTTACTTATTCACTAATATTTACTTTACCTTTTTAATTATAAAAATCGGCCGGATTAGTATCACGGTATTACCAGGGTATGAAGAACGAACATACATGACTTTGAGAAAATTGCATTTTTGTGTTGTTATATTATTATAAAACTACCTGAATTTAAAAAATGCGGGACGAATACAGGACTCTGTAAATTATGTATGATATTATCCATTAGGCCTTAAGGGGATTAAAAAAGAATATCGGCTTTACTCGTTGGATACGTTAATGGCATGACTGATTACCTGGCATGGTAAATGTTCTATAATGGTTGATAGGATCAATACAAGAGCTTGTTAGAAATTAAGGTTGACATTTTTCTTTAGTTTATAATCCACGTAAGTTCTCCTGTATCTGTTTATCAACAAGTATATAGACTCGTAGTTAATAATATTACGTTGCCAAAATCAAAAACCACATTTACGTAGCAAGTGCAGGTAAGTACTACCTATAAAAATTTATGTATTTGACCAGACCACCACTGAAATTATTAACCTCAATTTTGAATACTGATTTACCACGTATTTAGCAGGGAAACCCTCTCAGAAATGAGGGGAGGTCTGTGCCCAGCAGTGGGACGTATATAGGCTGTAACTTTTAGCAGGGAAGGAAAGATCAGTAAACAAAGTATTTGATAAAACATAAATAATTTACAAACATGTGAAGTCCGCAAATACGATCACTCTTGGGTAAAGCGTGATGGAAGGTCTGAATTCACAACTGGACCAATATAGGTTGCACAAGTATAAATTTAAAAGAAAATTTAGAGATTAATTCTTTGTAAATCTAGAAAACGAATAATATCGTACTTTTTAAACGATTCAAAAGCATTTTAACGAATGAAATTTATTTCAATAATTATATATACCAAGCTCATTTGTAGTTTAATTTTTTACAAAGTAACGTTGGTTCACAGTAAGTTAGTAATACTCGTACGTGCGGTTTCGTTTACCTATTCAGTATATTTATATTTGTTCTGGCATTACGAGTAACGTATTTTATACGTTAACGTAAGTTTACAATGTTGTTTATGTGTTAAATAACAATATTTATATTTTATAATTAAGTAACGTACGTTATTATCAATGTATAGTTTATTTATAGATGTAGTGGAAATTTTTAATAAAAGTTTTCATGAACACTTATTAATTTTTATAAGCACTTAGGTCACTAGGTTGGGAAAAAAGTTTCTTCGTTTTTTGTTTTGTATGAAATTGAAGAAAAATCTCTTTGGTTGTACTGTTCGTATCTGGCTGGTTTTAATATCAATACATATAGGACATTAAGAAAAGAAAAACAAAACACATTAAAAAAACACTCCCGCCATTTCTCAATTGTTCTATCCGCCAAAATGAGTGAATCTATCGAAGATATTTGATATATCCTGAAGTTTTATTACCATGTGTGTGAAAAATGCGACTCAAGCCGCGAAAAAAAATTGTGACGTTTAAGAACCTAATGCAGTGTCAGTATAAGTCAAAAAGTTGGTTTAAGGTTAACGTTTTGGTAAATACGTTAAATTTATTCCTTATCAGCAGGTTTCCTCAAGATGTTTTTTTATTGTCGAGATGTGGTAAACCAGCACTTAAAATTGCAATTAACATTTGTTGGTGTCGGCGGGGTTAGACCCTGGTTCGCGCGTGTACCATGAAATTTACAGCTAATAATAAAATATAGTAAGTATAGTATTACATTTTATTTACACAGGTATCAGGAATATTATATTAAGTACTCTGCATTTCATTTTCGACCGTTACATATAAAAATAGCACATGAGGACATAGGCACGGTAATTTTATAGGTAAACATCAGTTTCACTATCAGTAACACGATATCACTGTGCCGATTATTTGATACCTATTACTATGTTGACGATAGATGTTTATGTAATGGCTAACATTAAACATCATTAAACACATAGAATACTATAATACACATTATACAATATACATTATACACGTTGCGTATTATAATCGTGCTTGAAATGCAATTCGAGTTTAGTTTGTGCTCGGTATGTGCCGAGTGCTATTCAGAGTAGGTACTATTCGGTACTTGGCCAAATTGTTTTAAGTATTTGCATTCAACCGAATAATTTTGAATAATTGATAGATGTTCTGCTGAAATAATACATGAATATGAATATAAGTGTTAGTGTATGGCTCAAAATATTATTAAAGCCCTAATAAACTATTAGTTACTATTGATATAAGGAGCTTTAGCTCACTTTTTTGTAAAGTTTTGGCGTAATAACTTCACTCATAATATAATTTATTCAGATTTGAGTTTTGTGTAGTCTTAAGTTTTGCGATCGTATATTAATTCGAATTAAATTGAGTAGTTCGGCTAAGTACTTGGTACAGACAATTTAAAACGAATAATACTCTGTACTAGATTTTAAAAAAATCTGAAAAACGTGTTCACAGCCCATCTCTAGCTTATGGGTAGATTATATATTTGAAGGAAGTAGCAGCGTTACTTACTTTTAGGCCCAATACTTGCGAATATGAACTAACTTAAACTTAAATGTCTTTAGATTACACAAGGCAGGATCCTTGATCTTAGAAGGATAATGTTTGTGTACATAATATAGGACATAATGATTTCTTAAATTTACGCGAACACTACACATTGAATAAAACTATTATTTACGGATTTTATCGCGTTTAATTAGTTTAATTTATTTTTATTATTATCCCGACGTTTCGGGTGCTTTACAGCGCCCATGGTCACGGGGGGGACTGAGATGTTTGACGTCCCAATGTCATAGTTAGTCCGGCTACCTTCAGTTTTTTTAAATATTAATTTTTGGTCCGATTTACGCAAAACGAGCTTATAGTATCCTGAAGTTTTGCAGTGGTATGCTTGGGTTTTGGTTTAATTTTGTTAATTATAGGATCCCAAGCAGATGGTAGCACCCAACCATCTTCTCTATTGAAATTTGTATGTTTTTTAATTTCAATAGCCTCGCGTATCATCCTTGGTAGGAATCGGTGTTCTTTTGCGAGAATTTGTGGTTTATCAAATCTAATGTAATGGTGGGGACGATCTTGAACATGTTCGCAGACTGCAGACTTCCCGGAGCGTCGGTGCTTCACATCAGCTATATGTTCCTTCACGCGGGTTTTTATAGATCTCTTTGTTTGACCTATGTAAGAGAGACCACATTCACAATCTAGCTTGTACACACCTGCATCTTGTAGAGGAATATTACATTTGATGGATATTGGATAGTAAAAATTGACTAATCTTCTTCAGCGGCTTGTAGTATGTCTTAATGGACGCTCGCTTCAAGATGTAGCCAATCTTGTCTGTGACTCCTCTAACATATGGTAGTAGAGCAGGCGTGCGCTCGACTGTGGCCGGTTCACTCGTTCACTGTGACGTAGGCGCGGGACCCGAAGCTTGTTGTCTTGCAATACTTGCTTGACGTGCTGAAGCTCCGCGGCCAGATGTTTTCTGTCACAGATCCCTCGTGCTCTCTGAAACAAAGATTTCCCATGGTAGCTAACTGTGAAGGATGATGGTGAGATTCACCATTTAAATATCGGTTGGTATGGGTCTTTTTCCTATACACAGTGTGACCAATAGTGTTATCAGGATTTCGGATGACTAAAACATCTAGGAAAGCTAAAGAATTATTTGCCTCTAACTCCATTGTGAATTGTATTTTAGAGTTTATGGAGTTAAGGTGGTCTAAAAATGCAGTTACTTTATCAGATGGTAAAATTGTGAAAGTGTCGTCTACGTACCGCTTGTAGAACCTTGGATTTACAGGAGCAGTAAGAAGGGCTTTCTCCTCAAAGTCCTCCATGAATATGTCGGCGACTATGGGTGAGACACAGGTGATGCCCATCAACACACCATCTACTTGCTTGTAGAACTCCTCCTTCCACAATAGATAGCCAGATGTGAGGCAATGTTCAAGTAGTATTGCATATTTTTGAGGCATGTTATTTTCTTCTAGCTTCCTAGTTACAATAGAGATGCAGTCCACAATAGGTAGGCATGTAAATAGTGACTGAACATCAAAACTGACCATAGTTTCATTGTTAGCGAGCTTTTATCTCACTCACAAAATGGTATGAATCCTTTGTGTGTGCTCTGGTATGTCCTCTTAGTGGTGATAGTATTTTTGCTAAGTATTGTGCCAGCTTATAGGTTGGTGAATCGATCTGGCTCACTATGGGACGTAGTGGAGCGTTTGGTTTGTGTATCTTCGGTAACCCATGCAACCTCGGTGGTTTGGCACATGATGGTATTAGCGAATTCACGTCGAGATTTAATTTTTCGGAGTATTTCTTTATTAAATCGTTAGTTGTTTTAAGCGTGTTAGTTGTAGGGTCTGTTTTGACCTTTTTATATGTACTTTCGTCCGATAAAAGTTGTTGTATTTTAAAATTATATATTCCGACGCGGCCATTACTACCGTAGCACTTCCTTTATCCGCGCGGAGAATCGTGAGTTCTGGTCTGTTCCCTAAGTTATTTAGCGCTGTAAATTCGTCTTTGGGAAGCTTTGGTTTCGGCACTGAACTACGACGTAACAAAGACGAAATATCTTGACGTATGGCCTCCAGATCTTCCTTACCGATATTATTCTTAAACAGACAATCCTCAACACTGCAGATAATTTCTTCGTACTGGATTTTTCGCGGAGTTGATGCGAAGTTCATTCCCTTCGCTAATACTTTCATTATCGGTTCGTCCAGTGTACGTTTTGACAAATTATAGACAGTGCGTTGTTTATAGTTTGTGTCTATGGTCAACGATTGTTTATTGTTCTGGCGTTGACTTGGATGTTTGGCATTTGATTTGATCATTAATTTTTGGTATTTTTTCTATTTGTTTATTTTTGCATTCATTGTATTTTGATGCAAAAATAAACAAATATAAAAATACCAAAAATTAACGATCAAATCAAATGCCAAACATCCAAGTCAACGCCAGAACAATAAACAACCGTTGACCATAGACACAAACTATAAACAACGCACTGTCTATAATTTGTCAAAACACACTGGACGAACCGACAATGAAAGTATTAGCGAAGGGAATGAACTTCGCATTAACTCCGCGAAAAATCCCGTACGAAGAAATTATCTGCAGTGTTGAGGATTGTCTGTTTAAGAATAATATCGGTAAGGAAGATTTGGAGGCCATACGTCAAGATATTTCGTTCTTGTTACGTCGTAGTTCAGTGCCGAAACCAAACCTTCCCAAAGACGAATTTACAGCGCTAAATAACTTACGGAACAGACCAGAACTCACGATTCTCCGCGCGGATAAAGGAAATGCTACGGTAGTAATGGCCGCGTCGGAATATAATTTTAAAATACAACAACTTTTATCGGACGAAAGTACATATAAAAAGGTCAAAACAGACCCTACAACTAACACGCTTAAAACAACTAACGATTTAATAAAGAAATACTCCGAAAAATTAAATCTCGACGTGAATTCGCTAATACCATCATGTGCCAAACCACCGAGGTTGCATGGGTTACCGAAGATACACAAACCAAACGCTCCACTACGTCCCATAGTGAGCCAGATCGATTCACCAACCTATAAGCTGGCACAATACTTAGCAAAAATACTATCACCACTAAGAGGACATACCAGAGCACACACAAAGGATTCATACCATTTTGTGAGTGAGGTAAAAGACCTACATCTCGCTAACAATGAAACTATGGTCAGTTTTGATGTTCAGTCACTATTTACATGCCTACCTATTGTGGACTGCATCTCTATTGTAACTAGGAAGCTAGAAGAAAATAACATGCCTCAAAAATATGCAATACTACTTGAACATTGCCTCACATCTGGCTATCTATTGTGGAAGGAGGAGTTCTACAAGCAAGTAGATGGTGTGTTGATGGGCTCACCTGTGTCTCCCATAGTTGCCGACATATTCATGGAGGACTTTGAGGAGAAAACCCTTCTTACTGCTCCTGTAAATCCAAGATTCTACAAGCGGTACGTAGATGAAACTTTCACAATTTTACCATCTGACAAAGTAACTGCATTTTTAGACCACCTTAACTCCATAAACTCTAAAATACAATTCACAATGGAGTTAG
The DNA here is from genome assembly GCA_907164705.1 of Parnassius apollo. Lineage (NCBI taxonomy): Eukaryota > Metazoa > Arthropoda > Insecta > Lepidoptera > Papilionidae > Parnassius > Parnassius apollo. The sequence goes on along the minus strand of CAJQZP010001030.1, from coordinate 3,841,714 downwards.
AGGCAAATAATTCTTTAGCTTTCCTAGATGTTTTAGTCATCCGAAATCCTGATAACACTATTGGTCAAACTGTGTATAGGAAAAAGACCCATACCAACCGATATTTAAATGGTGAATCTCACCATCATCCTTCACAGTTAGCTACCGTGGGTAAATCTTTGTTTCAGAGAGCACGTGGGATCTGTGACAGAAAACATCTGGCCGCGGAGCTTCAGCACGTCAAGCAAGTATTGCAAGACAACAAGCTTCGGGTCCCGCACCTACGTCACAGTGAACGAGTGAAGCCGGCCACAGTCGAGCGCGCGCCTGCTCTACTACCATATGTTAGAGGAGTCACAGACAAGATTGGCTACATCTTGAAGCGAGCGTCCATTAAGACATACTACAAGCCGCTGAAGAAGATTAGTCAATTTTTACTATCCAATATCCATCAAATGTAATATTCCTCTACAAGATGCAGGCGTGTACAAGCTAGATTGTGAATGTGGTCTCTCTTACATAGGTCAAACAAAGAGATCTATAAAAACCCGCGTGAAGGAACATATAGCTGATGTAAAGCACCGACGCTCCGGGAAGGCTGCAGTCTGCGAACATGTTCAAGATCGTCCCCACCATTACATTAGATTTGATAAACCACAAATTCTCGCAAAAGAACACCGATTCCTACCAAGGATGATACGCGAGGCTATTGAAATTAAGAAACATACAAATTTCAATAGAGAAGATGGTTGGGTGCTACCATCTGCTTGGGATCCTATAATTAACAAAATTAAACCCAAACCCAAGCATACCACTGCAAGACTTCATGATACTATAAGCTCGTTTTGCGTAAATCGGACCAAAAATTAATATTAAAAAACTGAAGGTAGCCGGACTAACTATGACATTGGGACGTCAAACATCTCAGTCCCCCCCGTGACCATGGGCGCTGTAAAGCACCCGAAACGTCGGGATAATAATAAAAATAAATTAAACTAATTAAACGCGATAAAATCCGTAAATAATAGTTTTATTCAATAATATAGGACAGTTGAGTAAAATATTTTTTCAAAAATAACTTTATTTTTTGTTCGTTATAAACCAGTATTTGACTACAATCAACATGGTAGTAAGTTATGTGAAGCCCTAGATGTTAAATCGCACTAACTTAGCGTAGATAATAATCTAGGCGCTTTCAAGCAATGAATAGGTTGCTTGAAGACGCCTAGATTGTAATTGCAATTGCATTACGAAAGACAAAACGAACCGTTTGGTTCGAATGTGTGGAATGTTAACAACAAAGGGGTGGAGACCCGCTGACCGAAAAGCATGTAATTCTATCCGAAATGCATCTAGTATTCTGAAAGGTTGGCTACAGACCGTGTTCGAGATTGACACGATTATTCCAAAATATTGATGATATGGGGTAGCGAATTCTCATACACAGTAGCCCGGAGTCGGAAAATTACGGTGTTCACCCCCGTGCCTCGGAAATCTCGTAAAGCTATTGGTCCTACGCCTGGTCTCTCTGCTGTCGTGTCAAGTTGTTGTCTCATCGAACTGTGAGAATAGAAAGTGCAACTGTGTGTGCGCACACACTTGTGTACTATAAAACTGTTTTGCCCAGATGTCGTCTAGTCTCCGTTGAAATTGTTCACCGTGATCAATATTCGGCACTATTATTTTTATACCCATTGAATGGCAGCAAGTTAGTTATAACAATTTGCTGCAAAGCTATACCGTACCATGGTTATTCTGCCAAAAATTTCTAAGTGGGAATTGGACTTGTGGCCGTGGAAGGAAAAGGCGAGTTCGGAGATGTTCTATATATACTGTTTATGATTCGGAACTTTGATAGCGCGATTTAAGCTTCGGTGTGTTTCGCTTGTGGCGCGACGACAGCGCCGCCACATACTCGAGTTATTAAAATAAAGATAATAATATTTTATTTAAAAAGAAGTAACAATAGTATTATCGATGGAGTTCGTAAGAATTTTCACCAATTTACTAAGGCGGTAGTCTCCTATAAACGCCATCGGCCGCTTACAGCGTAACGCCGTACACCGCGTTACGATGCTTACTATGGAAGTGTACTGTTGTGGTCTCTTTCACAAGCTGATGTCAGCATATGGACGTCGTAGGCGGCGTTAAGACGCTTTGTTGCGCTGCGTCTCATAAGCATGGGTCATTGACGGTTTTTTAGTTAATGTAATTTAACTGTTAATCATTAATGGTCAACAGGTTTAAAAAGCTGTTAAATAAATAACAGGTTTTGAAGCTTCAATTGTTAGCATTTATCGTCAATTTAATATTTCATCGTTTTCGATAAATAACAGTTTTGTTGTAGATTAAGTTAAAGATTATTGATTTGATAAGAATAAATTCGTATCTAAAGATTACTTTTATGTTTATTGAACTGCAATGACCATTCTTCGTACTTTTTCCAGGCTTAGAACTGGCTGGGTATATACAATATTCATGATTTTTTTCCTTTGTTCTATTTACAGTAACATATAAAATGCGATATGATGTATGATAGAGGAATAGATGTATTATGTGTAAATGAGACGAAAAGGAAGGGGAAGGATGTCACTGCACATGGCATGTATACCGCATACTGGTCTGGTGTAGATGAGATCGAGCGGGCATGCCAGGGAGTAGGTATCATCCTTTCAGAAAGAATGGGCCAATGTGTGAAAGAGTATGAATGTGTAAGCCCAAGACTGCTATGGATTCGAATGAAAGTGGGCTTAAAGAAGTTGTTTGTATTAGGGGTCTACGCCCCAGACATGTCTAAGCCCACTTATATCCGGGAGCAGTTTTGGGAAATGGTAAGGATGGTGTTAATGAAGTGTAAGGGAAATGAAAATATTATTATGCTAGGAGATTTTAATGGAAGGGTTGGGGTGAGGAGGCTTGGTTATGAAAGGATATTGGGAACGTTTGGTGATGAAAGTATAAATGAGAATGGTGAAAGCCTCCTCACCATATGTGTGGAAAGGAATCTTTTTGTGACGAACACTTTCTTTCGTCATAAGAAGATTCACATGTATACTTATGAAAGAGATGATGATAGAAGCATGATAGATTTCATAACTGTGGATGAAAGAATGAGGAGCGCAGTGGTGGATACAAGGGTTTACCGGGGGTCCAACGTAGGGACGGACCACTACCTGGTCTTATGCCGAATTAGGGGTTTATTCAGACGTTGGCGGCATAGGACATCTGTGTCTACCACTGCGTTACAGCGTATAAGAATTGAGAGGTTACAAGATGAAGATGTGAAAGACAAGTACAAATGCAGACTGAGAGAAAATATAAGTAATTTGGATGAGTTGTGTGTGAATGAGTTAGACTTGGAGAATGTGTGGCATAATGTTAAGAAAGGTTTAGTGGATGCAGCTACCGAACTATGTGGTGTTAGTAAGAGAACGATTGAAGGGAAAGACAACACGTTATGGTGGGATGATGAGGTACGTATGGAAGTTGAAGCAAAGAAGAGAGCATGGCTAGATTTACTAGCGACCAAAGCTGGTAATTCTGGCGGTAAGAATGATGAGAATGAAAGAAAAAAGGCAGAGTTTAAACGTTTAAATAAGAGAGTAAAAGAATTAGTTGAAAGGAAAAAGCAAGAAAGAATGGATAGGAATGATAGAAGAATATCGGATAACTTCCAGGAAAATATTAAAATGTTCTGGAAACTCGTAAGAAATACCAGGGGACTTCCAAAACAGCCTAGATTGAATGCGATACGAGACGAGAATGGCTGTATCCTGAATGATGAAGTGTTGAGTCTAAAGAGATGGAAGGAATATTTTGAAAGCGAATTTATGAGTGAGGAGAAGTGTGAACTAAATGAAATAGAAATTTCGAAAGAAGATGAAAGAGATAGGGGAGATAAGTATAGATGAAATAATGAAAGCAATGAAAAGCATGAAAGTAGGTAAGGCAGCCGGATATGATAGAGTTTCACTCGAAATGCTAAGGGCTGGAGAGAACGTGGTGGCAGGCCTGCTGTACACCTTGTTTAATTTATGTTGGGAACTAAAGCGGGTACCGGGAGACTGGTGCAAAGCCGTGATAGTCCCAATATATAAGAGAAAAGGGTCACAGCAGGACTGTAAAAACTACCGTGGTATCAGCCTTCTTAGCATTGTGGGAAAACTGTATGCTAAGGTACTAATTGAAAGAGTTATGAAAGAAACTGATGAAAAAATTTGGGATGTGCAAGCGGGATTTAGAAAGGGAATGGGGTGTACAGATCAAGTCTTTTCCATGCGCATGATCGCGGAGAAGTTTTTGGCGAAAAACCAAAAAGTTTTTTGTGCGTTCATGGACTTGGAAAAGGCTTATGACAGAGTGGACAGGGATGTGTTATGGCAAACGCTGAACGCATTTAGGTTGAGCGCTGGTTTGATACAGGCATTAAAGTCTCTGTATAGGGACTCGAGTGCTTGTGTTAGAATCAACGGGGTCTACTCGGACTGGTTTGGCATCCATAAAGGTGTCAGACAGGGCTGTGTAGCTTCCCCGTGGCTGTTCAACCTATTTATGGACAGCTGTTTGGAAAATTTGAAAGTTGAAGAATGCGGGTTAAGAATGGGTGAGTTAACCATCAAATGCCTTTTGTACGCCGATGATCAAGTCATACTTGCGTCGTCGGCGGCCGAGTTGCAAATGATGGTTACATTAATGAACAGGTCATTAAAAGAAAGGGGAATGAAAGTGAACGCAAGTAAGACGAAAGTGATGGTTTTTGAAAGAGATGAAAGCAAAACGGTATGTGAAATAAGAATAGAAGGAGAGTTAATTGAGCAAGTGGATGAGTTCGTATATTTGGGATGTGTATTCAGCAGGGATGGGAGATATGATAAGGACATTGAACGACGAGTGAATGCAGGAAATAAAGTAAATGGGGCTCTACACTCTATTGTGAAAAGTCAGAATGTGTCAAAAAAGGCACGTATGGCAATTCACAGTGCTGTATTAGTCCCTACTTTAACGTATGGTAGTGAAAGTTGGGTGTGGCAGAAGAAGCACGAGAGTAGAATAAATGCAGTAGAAATGCGGTCGCTAAGGAGTATGTTAGGGCTGAATCTGAGTGACAGGGTGAGAAACTGTGTGATAAAAGAAGAGTGTGGTTTGCAAGATGATGCGGTGACCAGGATTAAGAAAGGAATGCTTCGGTGGTTTGGTCATGTAGAAAGAATGAATGCGGAAAGACTGACAAAGCAAATATATGTTGCAGAAGTGAATGGAAGAGTCGGAAAGGGACGTCCTAGGCGGAAGTTTGTCGACCAAATTGGCGATATACTAAAAATGGGCCAAATTAAGAGTACCCTTAACCGACGAGCATGTATGCGTAGGTATATGGATGTGGAAGAGGCGAGAAAGGTATGTCAGGATCGTGCTAAATGGAAGTCTGTAGTCTCTGCCTACCCCTCTGGGTGACAGGCGTGAGTGCAAAACGGCCTACATATACGTTAACATTTCAAAATAGCATTTTGCTGGTAGTTAGTCTTGTTATCCTTTGATTTACAATTGGCCCCGATTTGGAGAACGTTCTATCGCATTGCACTGATGTTGCAGTCGTAGTACATTTTTCAAAGTAAACTTTGGCTAACTATGGATAAAAAATTGTGAGTTTCCCATCATTCCAAAGAATTCTTCCTGTCACCAGTAGTATTAGTACTTGGTAATATGTCGTCGGCTAAATAGATGTCCACTTCTTCTATGGCTTTTGATAACGGAGTGCCTGTGGTGGGAGGTGCCCATATTATTTGATCAAAAATATCCCGTGGACTGAATTAATTCTAGTTCTTGTCAATTCATTTTGATTTGAAGTTTGGGCCAGTGTTGCAGCATCAATTTTGGATATCTCGGTGGCGACGAGCATTCGTACTCTGTCTTTTGTTTTGACAATTTCAGCGTGTACTGCAAATCCCTGCATCTTAAATCAAGAGTCCAAGAAAGTACACAAACTAAATGTGCCACTTTGCTCTATCCCTTTGAATCTGTCTGATAAACCTGATTTCAAAAATGAAACTATATTGTAGACATTTGATGTTCGATTTCCTTTCTCTCATATTTTATTATAAGATTCTATCAGGCAACGTGTCGATATTATAAGATAACACGCCGTCAAATATTTATGACCACACTTCGAATGGTTCCAACACCTGACATAACTGTTGATAGGTGGTCCAATCTTTCGAAGTGATCGTCGACAAGTCTTTGTCTGCTAGCGTCTTTCTCTGCGAGCTTTTTTTATGTGAGTCACAATGCGTTTTATATTGTCTATTTGTCTTTGGCAGAGTAAACTTTTGTTTCTACGTGCCACCGACATAATGTTCAAGCTTTGTCACAAAACAATATTCACCTAAAATCCCAACCAGTAAAACTTAAACTTAAAAATTAACTAAACTTAAAAAAAAACTTGTCCTTGACCACGTAATGCAAACAAATGAATCCTTACGAATTTTAGCCTTGAACGAAGCTCACGGATTATTTACACACACTAAATAGAAAATCTGAACAAATAACAAATTAACTTTCTTTACTTGCTCACGCTCACACACGCACACACAAGACCGCGTCCGATATGTTGATACGGCGGTGTTCGGTAACCTCCGGAAGTAAAGAATATTTCTGAAGGAGACTAAATTCACAGAAATGAATAAAATAATATTGAAAAAAATGCGTTGAGTGCGTTGACGTAAATTGAAAGCTAATATTTTCAACCTATTTTTTCATTGATGATTAACAGTTAACAGGTTGACGAATGAAAAGCCGTTGAAAATAACAGTTTATTGATTCAACACCCACTTCTATGCGTCTCTAGTTATTTCGAACCATTGCAGCGTGAAGGTCGTGTCTAGCGTCAGTACAAGATGACAAAATTTTATAAAGAAAAGGACGAGTTATTGATTTATTATTATTTTTAAATTGTTCTTGATTAATACGAAATTATTCAGTAAATTTAGAATTGCTGTCTTTTACGTTTTTCATAATAATCGGTGCCTTCCTGCCTTTATTTTTCTTCGTATACGGTCGTCTTGGGCCTCTTCTTCAAGTAACACAAGTGCTGCCAAAAGTATTGAATTTATATCTATTTTATGTACAAATATCATACACAACCACTGTCGGCTACTAACTGTTGTTTGATCGAAAGTCTAGACGTCGTCCGTTGCTAAGATATGTATTGACCGCTGACGCTGTGCCTGGCGTTCAGACGCTGATCGGAACGTTTACGCTGAAGCCGGAAGTCGCGTATAGCATTTAATAGGAGACCGTAGCCTTATGCATTTAACGCTGTTTCGAACTTTGCTATGATAAACACGTTTACAGATCGCCTTCCGAAAGTTATTTCATTTCCTTTATGTCCGCATACTGGGGTTTCATATTTTAGCGTGGAAGGTAAATTAAAGAGGCCACCAAAAAGAGAGGAAGAGATATAAGATAACCTGGAAATACAGACTGTTGTTCCAATTTCGGTTATTTTGTGAAATTCTGCCAACTCAGCTTTAAGTTAATCTGTTTTTCCCATGGTGTAAAATAACATTCATATTCGTTTAACGTAATTTTCCAACTCTAAGTCTTAATTAGGTAATCACATTTAGAGACAAAAATGTTTCATTGTACGGTACTATTTTATATTAATTGCCACATTTCGAGTACACTGCAACACCCAAGGTCACGCGAGTCACCTCTTATGATACCCTCGAAATGAATTGAGTTGAATTTGATCATTATAAAATTCCACAAAAACCACTCTAAGTTTTTCATTTAAATTAAAAATTGTTGCTTTATCGAGATCACTCAGCTACGTCTTTTAATTTAAATAGAAATAATGTGATACTTCAACTATTTATTTTGTAGGTCAAACAAACAATTGTACCGTGAAAAATTTGCTTAGCTCGTCATCAAGCCGTTAGACAGCCGAGATCTATAATTTATTCTGTGCCGCGACATGGAAATGTCCGATTTATTTAATAATAGTTCTAGAAATTTTGACTAAGTACTCGACCTCTCTGGATTAGAACATGAATATGTTTAAATTTTGGCTGAAAGCTGAAGATCTATCTCTTTCCTATAACATTTATTACCCTATATATTAAATGTATATTTAAGGTACCAGTAAATAAAATAACTATATGAATATATAGAAACGAAATTCCTCTTTAGGAAATGATTACTGATAACTTAATGACAAGCAAAGCAACAAAATGTGACTGCACCCTAATCTTTCGGCTTATTCACCGAAGCGCTGAATTTATTTCAATTACCCCTTTGCGGTGACTTGGGTATAGACCACTGTTTAATTTTCCTAATTCAATTAGCATTTACTAATAACTTGCACAATCATGAACATATAATTTTTTTCCAGGAAGTTATATTTTGAAAAGAGCAGACACCTATTAAGTTACAGTTTAACTATGCGCATGGAAAAAAATGTTATGCAGGAATTTTTTTTTAATTTCAGGAAAAACGTTAAGTTTAAGAAATAAAGTAAAACGAGCTGGCGGGTTCATGGAGTTCGTTTCTCTTTGTTCATTTGCCTTTGGAGGTAATTAAGGGGAGTTCTGTAAAATATCGAAAAGTCTACAACGGATTATTATAAAGGAGCAACAGCTTCAAAAATTAATAATTTTGAACTTTCTGATAATATAATTAGAATTACTGTCAACCATTATCTAGACACGCGGTAGCGGGTCAAGCCAAGTTCAAGCAGAACGGCGAGCCGCACCGTGTGTAATATTATACGAACCATTTGGAGCCACTTTTGACCCCCTCATAATTCAAAAACTATTTCACATAAACGTTACGCATTTGGCACATATATTGAGACTTACGAGATATATATGTACTTCAAATTTCGTAAACACATCTCAAACGGTTATTTTGATATTAACGTCTTAAAATCGTCATTTTAATCGCTGACTGACCTATAGATCAAAGCTCTGACCCAGTTCCAGATGACCTAGAAAGTTTAAATTTGGCATGCATATTTTTTTTTTTTTTTTTTTATAGGATAGGGTGACAAACGAGCACACGGTCCACCTGATGGTAAGTGGTTGCTGTGGCCCATAGACATCTACATCTATCCTCAATTACGAATCAAAATGCAGATGCGTTGTCACCCGTGAGGACTAAGATGGAATGCCTCGTTTCCAGTAAAAAGGGTCTCCGGTTCTCTGCACTCACCATACGAAATACAGCAACATTAAGCTACTATTTCACGCTGGTATTCTGTGAGAGCGTGGTCCCTCCCCGGTCGAGCCGACCCATACGTGCTACAACTATACTACTAATATAACTGCAGCATGGCTCTGCCACGTAAAATATAGTATAGGTAATTAGGTGAATAAAAAGGAATAAATCAGAAACTGATAAATTTTCATCATTTTATTATAATTTTTCACTTAATTGATTCTATTAGGAACACAGAACACTTAATATGGCTAGCTATATTAGGTGTTCTGTGATTAGGAACATGTACACAGCGCGCGGTACGCCACCGGAGGACCGGGGTGGGAGCGGTGCGATAAAACCTTGACGCGAACGTGTCCGAGGTCTGAGCGAGTGGCAGGTGGCACTGGCAGCAGCGCTCATAAACGCGAGCACCGTTTTGCTGTCCGGTTGTCTCTCGATATCTGACCTGTGAGGTGGCGATTTATGCTACGAAATTAATAGGTTTCCTTAAAGATACTTATATATTTGTGGTTATTATTATTACAATTCTTTTAATAAGTACGCACCGCGTGTCTAGATGGTATAGGAAATAGTTTAAATCAAAAACTAATAATAATTTTAGTATAGTTATAAGTAGGTATGTATACCTAACTCTGAATGAGAGAGAATGAGACTTTATTGGTATGGTAACAAATTTTCTTGAGAATTCAATAGATAACAGGTAATTTGTTATGTAATCGTCTTAAATAATTATCTTTTTATTACTTATATTGTACAATGAGTCGTACAATAGAATTACGGGTGGGTGACACACTTACCTTACACCGAATTATTCCAATGCCTCCCTATGGAAGCTGCCTATTCCATGCGATCGCCGTATGTATATGTTCACATGGAATAATTCCCTACTTGCTTAGCATATGTTATTACTATTCAATCACAAAGCCTTACCCTTGACAGTGCCCTTCTCGACATAGGCTCCTCTATATTTGGTAGAGGGCAGGCTTACGTTGGACTCTCCAGAGCTAAAACCTTAGATGGAGTACATCTTATCAATTTAGATCCAAGTCAAATTAAGTCTCAAAAGAGCTCTATTGTAGAGTTCAACCGTCTGCGCACGTTATACCGCCCCGACATTGCCAAATTAAGTATAAACAGAAAATGCGTGAAAAAAATTCCGGCTACTGAATTGGCAGTTCACTCAAACATATCAAAGGTACAAGAAAATATAGAAAATAACGCAAAAAAGACAATTATACCCCGTAAACGTAGAAAATACAGCAGTTTAACAAAAACTATTTGTAAGTACCTACTAATAATTTATGTACAAAAAGTTGTGATATCCCATCAAAAACATAAATGTAAAATGAGATCCAAGTTCAATATTATGATATATGCCTTGGTTGTTGACTTCAACGGCAAAAGAAGTGTGATCTAAATGGGTGCCAAGTTCAATTGTCAGCCCTGAAATTTATTTATAACAACATAAAATATCGTTTCTTCTTATAACTTAGGATAATATATTGTAGCCTAAGGTCTGACTTGGCTAGTTTTTATATACGAATTATATTATAGCTTTCGCAAGTTCTAAATCTGTTACTTGTCGATTCTTATTTTATTATTCCGAAAATTTGGCTTGCTGGTAGAAACTAGCCATCGAACATGATAATTCGTATATGAGAAAAAGAAGAAGTCAGACCTTAGGCTACAATATATTATCCTAAGTTATAAGAAGAAACGATATTTTATGTTGTTATAAATAAATTTCAGGGCTGACCATTGAACTTGGCACCCATTTAGATCTAACTTCTTTTGTCGCTGAAGTCAACAACCAAGGCATATATAATAATATTGAACTTGACTCTCATTTCACATTTATGTTTTTGATGGAATTATTATTACAGCTCCTCACAAGTCTACTGTTGAACACAGACCTCTCGTAAGTAATGCGAACAGCATCTGTTACCAGGTCGTCACTCGACCCGCCCCAATCCACTTATAGTAAAAGTTAAAGTAAGTTAAAGTTTCCAGGTTATCTTATATCTTATTAGTAAAAGACTTCAGAATTATTTGTTGGTTCTTTGAACAGTCCATTGTCTATTTAGCTTGCTAATTCATTTACTGTCAGTAATAGGTAAAAAATGAAAATTATATTTTTAAACAAATTCCAGAAACAAGAAAGTTCATTATTCAACGCGTATATTTAGTTTTAATGAAATGGTTGGACGGATCTAAAAAATTATATGCATTTTAATTTAACTATTTGGAAAATATTTTCGTTGTTGACTGGGGCTTGGGATATTAATTAGTGCACTCAAAAGGGTAAAGTAATCAAACAATTTCTAAAGGTAAATACACTACAAAAACAATTCTTCGATACACTAAGTCCTAGCATCAACTTCAGAAGCTATAGTGAAAATTATTATTTTCTTTTTGGTATTATAGGGCGCTTTCACTTTTTTAATTTTAACTGGGTATGTTTTTTTTTGCATTTTGAGACTTAAGACCAAAGAGAGCCGCAAGTCAATTATGATCAGATATGTAACGAAAAAAAGACTACAATATAAGTTTCATAAAGAAATTAAATTATACCAAAATTCGACTTATTTGGAGACTGGATAGTCTGGAATTTTTAATATCATACCCTCGAAAACAAACCTGACCCTCGGTGATCCTTGTCAAAGTACACAAGACGACCGTAGTGTATTTTTACAATATAAGTGCATTGTTTTGAATACCGAGATTCAAAATGTAGTCAAAGTATTATATAGGTATATATAGGAGAAAAACGAGTCGAATAAAAACTATCGTACATAAGCATTTGCATTTCTACTTTATAATCCCACCAAAAACGTAAAATATCAAGAGGCCAAGTACACATTAACGACACACAGTGTGCAGCGTTCTTAAAACTGCTATAAAGATGCTATAGAGAAAAGAACTATAAATAAATATAAATATATTATTTATATTTATTTATAGTTGTATTATGGTTGACGCACGAATGTGTCGGCTCAACCGGGGAAGGATCACGTTCTCATAGAATACCAGCGTAATATAGAAGCTTAATGCTGCGGTTTCGTATGGTGAGTGTAGAGAACCGAAGAAGACTCTTCTTACTGGAACAGAGGCATTACATCTTAGTCCTCACCCCTAAGGCAACGCATCTTCCGCTGCATCGACTTACTATCAAATCGACTGTGCGCTCGCTTATCACCCTTATTTTATTTTTTTTAAAATTTGTCAGGTTTTGATCTTAATTATTTTATTGGTGAGGTCAACAGACAATCCTGAAAGTCGTTTGTTGATAACTTGGTTAATTTTTCACACTTATGATATTGGGTGAATATTATTAATATTGAAAAAAAGTTTACCTTATCCTGATTAAAACTACTTTTTACGGATTTTATCGCGTTTATTTTTTACTTTTTATTTTTAATTCCCGACGTTTCGGGCGCTTTCCAGCACCCATGGTCACGGGGGACTGAGATGACTGACGTCCCGATGTCATTGTTAAACCCGGAGTACCTTCAGCTTTTTTAATTATTGTTTATGGTCCGATCTATGCAAAATGAACTGACTATGTCCTGAGGTCTTGCAGTGGTATGCTTGGGTTTAGTTTTAATTTTATTGATTATAGGATCCCAAGCAGGTGGTAGTACCCAGCCTCCTTCTCTATTGAAATTAGGATGTTTTTTAATTTCAATAGCCTCACGTATCATCCTTGGTAGGAATCGGTGTTCTTTCGCGAGGATTTGTGGTCTATCAAATCTGATGTAATGGTTGGGGCCGTCTAGGATATGATCACAAACTGCAGACTTCCCGGAACGTTGATGCTTCACATCAGCTATATGTTCTTTTACGCGGGTCCTAATTGATCTTTTGGTTTGTCCTATATAAGAGAGACCACATTCACAATCAAGCTTGTACACTCCTGCATCTTGTAGAGGAATATGACACTTGACGGATGGTAGGTACTGACTAATCTTCTTCGGCGGCTTGTAGAATGTTCTAATAGAAGCTCGCTTCAAGATATAGCCAATCTTGTCTGTGACACCTCTGACATATGGTAGTACAGCAGGCACACGCTCGACTGTGGCCGGCTTCACTCGGTCACTGTGACGTAGGCGCGGGACCCGAAGCTTGTTGTCGTGCAGAACTTGCTTGACGTGCTGAAGCTCGGCGGCCAGGTGTTTGCTGTCACAGATCCCTCGTGCTCTCTGTAATAAAGATTTGCCCACGGTAGCTAACTGTGAAGGATGGTGGTGAGATTCACCGTTTAAATATCGGTTTGTATGGGTCTTTTTCCTATACACAGTGTGACCAATGGTGTTATTAGGATTTCGGATGACTAACACATCTAGGAAAGGTAAGGAATTATTTGCCTCTAACTCCATAGTAAATTGTATTTTAGCGTTTGTGGAATTAAGATGTTCTAAAAATGCAGTTACTTTGTCTGATGGTAAAATTGTGAAAGTATCGTCTACGTACCGCTTGTAGATCCTTGGTGTAACAGGTGCAGTAAGGAGGGCTTTCTCCTCAAAGTCTTCCATGAATATATCGGCGACAATGGGAGATACAGGTGAGCCCATCGCCACACCATCTACTTGCTTGTAAAACTCTTCCTTCCACAATAGATAGCCAGATGTAAAGCAATGTCTTAGTAATACTGCATATTCTGCTGGCATGTTATTTTCCTCTAGTTTCCTAGTTATAATTGAGATGCAGTCTTCAACAGGTAGGCATGTAAATAGAGACTGAACATCAAAACTGACCATGGTTTCATTGTCAGTAAGATGTAGGTCTTTTATCTCACTGACAAAATGGTATGAATCCTTAGTGTGTGCTCTTGTGTGTCCTCTGAGTGGTGATAATATTTTAGCTAAGTATTGAGCCAATCTGTAAGTTGGCGAATCAATCTGACTCACTATTGGACGTAATGGAGCATTCGGTTTATGTATCTTTGGTAACCCATACAACTTCGGTGGTTTGGCACAGGAAGGTATTATCGAATTAACGTCCAGATTCAATTTTTCGGAGTATTTCTTAATTAGATCGCTAGTTGTTTTAAGCGTATTAGTTGTAGGGTTTGTTTTGACCTTTCGATAAGTAGTTTTATACGAAAAAAGTTGTTGTATTTTAAAATTGTAATCTGACGTATCCATTATAACCGTAGAATTACCTTTATCTGCGCGGAGAATCGTAAGCTCTGGTCTGTTGCGTAAGTTTTTCAACGCGTTAAATTCATTTTTGGGGAGATTTAATTTCGGCGCTGAACTTCGACGTAACATAGACGAGATGTCTTGACGTATGGCCTCTAAATCTTCATTACCAATATTATTTTTATACAGACAGTCCTCAACACTACAGATAATGTCCTCATACGGTATTTTTCGCGGTGTTATTGCGAAATTAATACCTTTTTCTAAAACTCTTATTGTGGCGTCGTCCAGTGTTTGTTTTGATAAGTTGTAGACAGCGCGTTGTTTATGATTCGTGTCTGTGGTCAACGATTTCGTATGTTGGACATTTGATTTAGTTGTTAATTTATAGTATTTATCAATGTGTTTATTTTTGCATTCATTGTATTTAGTTGTTTCGCGTTTATCTAAAGTTTCCATGCAATTTTTATAATCAAATGTCGATAAAACTGTCTTTAATTCACTGGACGAATTGTCTATGGTTTTGTTTATGAAATATAGATCGGTACGTTTTTGCTGAATCACCGTTATTAACAACTTTTTACTAGCCTGATTTAAGATCTTGGCGCTTCCTTGAATGTCTTTTTTAGTGGATATCTTGACAGACGTAGGAATGAGATTATGATCTCTGCATCTCTTCAAAAAATTTAAAGCTGTTATGTATCTTGCGCGCTTGGTCTTCAGATCTTCTAATCGGCGTATTTTATTTGCTATTTCCAGTCCGTACTGGTTAACGTAATGATTTCTTATATTTACGCGAACATTGCACATGATTAAAACTACTTTTACGGATTTTATCGCGTTTATTTTTTACTTTTTATTTTTAATTCCCGACGTTTCGGGCGCTTTCCAGCACCCATGGTCACGGGGGACTGAGATGACTGACGTCCCGATGTCATTGTTAAACCCGGAGTACCTTCAGCTTTTTTAATTATTGTTTATGGTCCGATCTATGCAAAATGAACTGACTATGTCCTGAGGTCTTGCAGTGGTATGCTTGGGTTTAGTTTTAATTTTATTGATTATAGGATCCCAAGCAGGTGGTAGTACCCAGCCTCCTTCTCTATTGAAATTAGGATGTTTTTTAATTTCAATAGCCTCACGTATCATCCTTGGTAGGAATCGGTGTTCTTTCGCGAGGATTTGTGGTCTATTAAATCTGATGTAATGGTTGGGGCCGTCTAGGATATGATCACAAACTGCAGACTTCCCGGAACGTTGATGCTTCACATCAGCTATATGTTCTTTTACGCGGGTCCTAATTGATCTTTTGGTTTGTCCTATATAAGAGAGACCACATTCACAATCAAGCTTGTACACTCCTGCATCTTGTAGAGGAATATGACACTTGACGGATGGTAGGAACTGACTAATCTTCTTCGGCGGCTTGTAGAATGTTCTAATAGAAGCTCGCTTCAAGATATAGCCAATCTTGTCTGTGACACCTCTGACATATGGTAGTACAGCAGGCACACGCTCGACTGTGGCCGGCTTCACTCGGTCACTGTGACGTAGGCGCGGGACCCGAAGCTTGTTGTCGTGCAGAACTTGCTTGACGTGCTGAAGCTCGGCGGCCAGGTGTTTGCTGTCACAGATCCCTCGTGCTCTCTGTAACAAAGATTTGCCCACGGTAGCTAACTGTGAAGGATGGTGGTGAGATTCACCGTTTAAATATCGGTTTGTATGGGTCTTTTTCCTATACACAGTGTGACCAATGGTGTTATTAGGATTTCGGATGACTAACACATCTAGGAAAGGTAAGGAATTATTTGCCTCTAACTCCATAGTAAATTGTATTTTAGCGTTTATGGAATTAAGATGTTCTAAAAATGCAGTTACTTTGTCTGATGGTAAAATTGTGAAAGTATCGTCTACGTACCGCTTGTAGATCCTTGGTGTAACAGGTGCAGTAAGGAGGGCTTTCTCCTCAAAGTCTTCCATGAATATATCGGCGACAATGGGAGATACAGGTGAGCCCATCGCCACACCATCTACTTGCTTGTAAAACTCTTCCTTCCACAATAGATAGCCAGATGTAAGGCAATGTCTTAGTAATACTGCATATTCTGCTGGCATGTTATTTTCCTCTAGTTTCCTAGTTATAATTGAGATGCAGTCTTCAACAGGTAGGCATGTAAATAGAGACTGAACATCAAAACTGACCATGGTTTCATTGTCAGTAAGATGTAGGTCTTTTATCTCACTGACAAAATGGTATGAATCCTTAGTGTGTGCTCTTGTGTGTCCTCTGAGTGGTGATAATATTTTAGCTAAGTATTGAGCCAATCTGTAAGTTGGCGAATCAATCTGACTCACTATTGGACGTAATGGAGCATTCGGTTTGTGTATCTTTGGTAACCCATACAACTTCGGTGGTTTGGCACAGGAAGGTATTATCGAATTAACGTCCAGATTCAATTTTTCGGAGTATTTCTTAATTAGATCGCTAGTTGTTTTAAGCGTATTAGTTGTAGGGTTTGTTTTGACCTTTCGATAAGTAGTTTCATACGAAAAAAAGTTGTTGTATTTTAAAATTGTAATCTGAAGTATCCATTACAACCGTAGAATTACCTTTATCTGCGCGGAGAATCGTAAGCTCTGGTCTGTTGCGTAAGTTTTTCAACGCGTTAAATTCATTTTTGGGGAGATTTAATTTCGGCGCTGAACTTCGACGTAACATAGACGAGATGTCTTGACGTATGGCCTCTAAATCTTCATTACCAATATTATTTTTATACAGACAGTCCTCAACACTACAGATAATGTCCTCATACGGTATTTTTCGCGGTGTTATTGCGAAATTAATACCTTTTTCTAAAATTTTTATTGTGGCGTCGTCCAGTGTTTGTTTTGATAAGTTGTAGACAGCGCGTTGTTTATGATTCGTGTCTGTGGTCAACGATTTCGTATGTTGGACATTTGATTTAGTTGTTACTTTATGGTATTTATCAATGTGTTTATTTTTGCATTCATTGTATTTAGTTGTTTCGCGTTTATCTAAAGTTACCATGCAATTTTTATAATCAAATGTCGATAAAACTGTCTTTAATTCACTGGACGAATTGTCTATGGTTTTGTTTATGAAATATAGATCGGTACGTTTTTGCTGAATCACCGTTATTAACAACTTTTTTACTAGCCTGATTTAAGATCTTGGCGCTTCCTCGAATGTCTTTTTTAGTGGATATCTTGACACACGTAGGAATGAGATTATGATCTCTGCATCTCTTCAAGAAATTTAAAGCTGTTATGTATCTTGCGCGCTTGGTCTTCAGATCTTCTAATCGGCGTATTTTATTTGCTATTTCCAGACCGTACTGGTTAACATAATGATTTCTTATATTTACGCGAACATTGCACATGATTAAAACTACTTTTACGGATTTTATCGCGTTTATTTTTTACTTTTTATTTTTAATTCCCGACGTTTCGGGCGCTTTCCAGCACCCATGGTCACGGGGGACTGAGATGACTGACGTCCCGATGTCATTGTTAAACCCGGAGTACCTTCAGCTTTTTTTAATTATTGTTTATGGTCCGATCTATGCAAAATGAACTGACTATGTCCTGAGGTCTTGCAGTGGTATGCTTGGGTTTAGTTTTAATTTTATTGATTATAGGATCCCAAGCAGGTGGTAGTACCCAGCCTCCTTCTCTATTGAAATTAGGATGTTTTTTAATTTCAATAGCCTCACGTATCATCCTTGGTAGGAATCGGTGTTCTTTCGCGAGGATTTGTGGTCTATCAAATCTGATGTAATGGTTGGGGCCGTCTAGGATATGATCACAAACTGCAGACTTCCCGGAACGTTGATGCTTCACATCAGCTATATGTTCTTTTACGCGGGTCCTAATTGATCTTTTGGTTTGTCCTATATAAGAGAGACCACATTCACAATCAAGCTTGTACACTCCTGCATCTTGTAGAGGAATATGACACTTGACGGATGGTAGGTACTGACTAATCTTCTTCGGCGGCTTGTAGAATGTTCTAATAGAAGCTCGCTTCAAGATATAGCCAATCTTGTCTGTGACACCTCTGACATGTGTCTTGTAGTAGATGCAGAGATCATAATCTCATTCTACGTGTGGCAAGATATCCACTAAAGACATTCGAGGAAGCGCCAAGATCTTAAATCAGGCTAGTAAAAAGTTGTTAATAACGGTGATTCAGCAAAAACGTACCGATCTATATTTCATAAACAAAACCATAGACAATTCGTCCAGTGAATTAAAGACAGTTTTATCGACATTTGATTATAAAAATTGCATGGTAACTTTAGATAAACGCGAAACAACTAAATACAATGAATGCAAAAATAAACACATTGATAAATACTATAAAGTAACAACTAAATCAAATGTCCAACATACGAAATCGTTGACCACAGACACGAATCATAAACAACGCGCTGTCTACAACTTATCAAAACAAACACTGGACGACGCCACAATAAAAGTTTTAGAAAAAGGTATTAATTTCGCAATAACACCGCGAAAAATACCGTATGAGGACATTATCTGTAGTGTTGAGGACTGTCTGTATAAAAATAATATTGGTAATGAAGATTTAGAGGCCATACGTCAAGACATCTCGTCTATGTTACGTCGAAGTTCAGCGCCGAAATTAAATCTCCCCCAAAAATGAATTTAACGCGTTGAAAAACTTACGCAACAGACCAGAGCTTACGATTCTCCGCGCAGATAAAGGTAATTCTACGGTTATAATGGATACGTCAGATTACAATTTTAAAATACAACAACTTTTGTCGGATGAAACTACTTATCGAAAGGTCAAAACAGACCCTACAACTAATACGCTTAAAACAACTAGCGATCTAATTAAGAAATACTCCGAAAAATTGAATCTGGACGTTAATTCGATAATACCTTCCTGTGCCAAACCACCGAAGTTGTATGGGTTACCAAAGATACACAAACCGAATGCTCCATTACGTCCAATAGTGAGTCAGATTGATTCGCCAACTTACAGATTGGCTCAATACTTAGCTAAAATATTATCACCACTCAGAGGACACACAAGAGAACACACTAAGGATTCATACCATTTTGTCAGTGAGATAAAAGACCTACATCTTACTGACAATGAAACCATGGTCAGTTTTGATGTTCAGTCTCTATTTACATGCCTACCTGTTGAAGACTGCATCTCAATTATAACTAGGAAACTAGAGGAAAATAACATGCCAGCAGAATATGCAGTATTACTAAGACATTGCCTTACATCTGGCTATCTATTGTGGAAGGAAGAGTTTTACAAGCAAGTAGATGGTGTGGCGATGGGCTCACCTGTATCTCCCATTGTCGCCGATATATTCATGGAAGACTTTGAGGAGAAAGCCCTCCTTACTGCACCTGTTACACCAAGGATCTACAAGCGGTACGTAGACGATACTTTCACAATTTTACCATCAGACAAAGTAACTGCATTTTTAGAACATCTTAATTCCATAAACGCTAAAATACAATTTACTATGGAGTTAGAGGCAAATAATTCCTTACCTTTCCTAGATGTGTTAGTCATCCGAAATCCTAATAACACCATTGGTCACACTGTGTATAGGAAAAAGACCCATACAAACCGATATTTAAACGGTGAATCTCACCACCATCCTTCACAGTTAGCTACCGTGGGCAAATCTTTGTTACAGAGAGCACGAGGGATCTGTGACAGCAAACACCTGGCCGCCGAGCTTCAGCACGTCAAGCAAGTTCTGCACGACAACAAGCTTCGGGTCCCGCGCCTACGTCACAGTGACCGAGTGAAGCCGGCCACAGTCGAGCGTGTGCCTGCTGTACTACCATATGTCAGAGGTGTCACAGACAAGATTGGCTATATCTTGAAGCGAGCTTCTATTAGAACATTCTACAAGCCGCCGAAGAAGATTAGTCAGTACCTACCATCCGTCAAGTGTCATATTCCTCTACAAGATGCAGGAGTGTACAAGCTTGATTGTGAATGTGGTCTCTCTTATATAGGACAAACCAAAAGATCAATTAGGACCCGCGTAAAAAGAACATATAGCTGATGTGAAGCATCAACGTTTCGGGAAGTCTGCAGTTTGTGATCATATCCTAGACGGCCCCAACCATTACATCAGATTTGATAGACCACAAATCCTCGCGAAAGAACACCGATTCCTACCAAGGATGATACGTGAGGCTATTGAAATTAAAAAACATCCTAATTTCAATAGAGAGGGAGGCTGGGTACTACCACCTGCTTGGGATCCTATAATCAATAAAATTAAAACTAAACCCAAGCATACCACTGCAAGACCTCAGGACATAGTCAGTTCATTTTGCATAGATCGGACCATAAACAATAATTAAAAAAAGCTGAAGGTACTCCGGGTTTAACAATGACATCGGGACGTCAGTCATCTCAGTCCCCCGTGACCATGGGCGCTGGAAAGCGCCCGAAACGTCGGGAATTAAAAATAAAAAGTAAAAAATAAACGCGATAAAATCCGTAAAAGTAGTTTTAATCATGTGCAATGTTCGCGTAAATATAAGAAATCATTATGTTTACCTTATCCTTCTGCGCGCTACACATTTGTTTCATCTTACGCGAACACTACACATTTAAATAATACTAGTTTTAACGGTCATTTTATACTTTCGCGGTCCCCTCGTTTTTTGTCTCTAGAAAATCGAAAAATCATCCGATTACGATGATTTTTTTAATCTTCGTTTTTATGGCGGATTTACGAAAAAATAATACGAAAAATGTCTCATCTGAAGATTTCATATAGTTTTATGATTTTATATGTTTATGAGCGATTATAGTCGAAGAAGTGTGTTTATGATCATAAACACACTTAACGAGCTCGGGACTTAGGGCATTCCGATTCGGACAGGTTAGGTTAGTGCGAAGCGGAGCTTCGTCGACCGGGCTTCCCTCGACTGCGCTACGGGAGAGAGTTGGGGGAGGAAGCTCAGGGCCAAAAAAATTAAAATATATATTGTATTGTATTAAAACAATATAAGTTTTAATTTTTTTTATTCCCGTAAAATTTTTCATAAATCTGCCATAAAAACGAAGATTTAAAAAACAATCATCGAAATCGGATGATTTTTTGATTTTATAGAGCCAAAAAACGAGGGGACCGCAGTGGTATAAAATTACCGTTTTTACGGATTTTATCGCGTATATTAACTTTTTTATATACCGTTATTTACATTTCAAGCACTTTACAGTGCCAGTAACATAGTAACGGGGGGACTGATATATTCAACATCCAGACGTCGTATTTAACCGATGTCATGGTTAAGCAAAGGATTAACCTTCTATTGATCTAAATAAATACATTACATTTAACGCTTTTTCTTGAGTTTCCTCTTTACCGATTTTTTATTTAAAATCTAAGCTATAAGAAACGAATGTTGCGGAAATCACTGCTGTGGTTAGTTTTGAACTTTGTCAACAGCTGTTCATTTATTCATGACAACCAATGAAACTTAACTGTTGAACTTAGACCTCCCCATAGATGACCTCATAGGAGGGATATTTTTGAAACTCGCCACGCTTGGCAGGTGGGTTGGCAACCGCAATTTTTTATTTTCTGGCTGTTATTAGGCAGACGCTACTATCCATATACTGGTTTGTTTCTTGCGTCACCTCCTTTTTTATTACGTCACTGGCGTCACCCTTTCCTCTTTCAAACTTGGCTGACACAATGTGCGACTACCGATCACGTGGTCTTGGGTTCGAGTCCCGAGTCAGGCTAAAAATATATAAATTATTGGATTTTCTGTCGAGAAATTTTCGATAGCAGCCCGGAGTGAGATACTTGGCGATGTTACACTTCCGTGCCTCGGAAATTACGTAAATCAATTGTTACTGCGCTGCGCCTGATCTCTCTCCGGTTGTATCAAAATACCATCACATCGGACTACGAGGGTGTGGAAACAGATATTTCTGGTGGTAAAAGTAATTTTTATTTCCAAATTCAAACGTATAATAACGTTGTGAAAAACAAATTGTATAAAAATATGGGTTTATAAACGTAAAATCACCACCAGGTTCATAGAAATTAACCTGTACAAAGTTTGTATGTGCCTGAACTAAAATATTGAGCTAACAATAAATACCCTTATGAGTGAATTACTAAGTTTACTAACTTCCTAATGACCTTTAGTGCAATACCCCACAATGCATTGCGGTAGCGTCATCGGAACGGTGTCATTGCTAGATCATACTAAGGAAAAACGTTGGCATATTTATTCCTTTTCTTCTAAAATTTTAATGAATAACAAACTAGCATTTCATCTGATGGTAAGTAGATAATGTAGTTCATGTTCATGAACATGACAGGCAACTTCAAACAAAAGAAAATGTAGATGCGTTGTCACCTCTGCAGATTAAGGACTAAGTTGAAATTTATTTTCCAATTAAAATAAAGCTACATGTCATTGACGAAGATAATTCCAGATCCATCTGAATTACTCGAACGTGTCGCTGGTATAAAGGATATGTTATTTTTTTCGAACAGCCTGAGTAGTGACATTTCTCAAACCAGAAGATATCAGCATTGCTGCTTAATGGTAGATATAATGTGTGAAAAACCTGCCTACGTACCAACCTACTCATAGTCAAATAGTTTAATGGTAAGTAATATTAAATGTAGTTCTTTTGCTGTTTTAGATTTTCATGGGCGGTGATAACTTCCTTCAGGTAAGCCAAATATTCCTTTGTCCACACTTCTATAGGAAAATAATATCCTATCAGATACGTAAGAGTTAAGCTTACATCAAAATTTAGCTTTAAATTCATAGACTGGAATTCAGGATTAAGAACGGCTATAAAATACTCGTTATTTCATTATTATTATCATGACATCACTTTACAAGACCACAGCTAAACCAAGGAACGCCACAAGACACTGCCCTGATCCACCTGCATTCATTGACTTTATGCATGTCTTTCCAGGTGTCACTCCATCTCAGCTTTCTGATCTGTTGGGTTACTATAAATATCCTCAGAAAAAATCACGTAGATAAATTTTGTTATATAAATTAATTAAATCTTAAAATCGATCTTCTTTAATTGGTATTTTCATGAGGTTTTACACGAACTACGATAGAAGCACCATAAAGGCGGTCAAAGTTTTAAAGCAGGCAATATCAATTGCGATCACGTAGCTCAATTGGAGCGTCGCAACTTAACACCAGACAGTAAACAATACTTCAAGCGGTCTAGATAACTTTTTTCTGGTTATTAATCTTTGAAAAGTTAATAATATGGCCAATAATACTAAAACTATTTTAGCTACACTTTTAACAATAATCATTATAATGATTTTTTTATATTTACGCGAATACTGCACATTAATATACAATTTTACGGATTTTATCGCGTTTAATTTTAACTTTTTTTGGTCTCGACGTTTCGGACACTTTCCAGCACCCATGGACACATCCATCTTCTCTATTGAAATTAGAATGTTTTTCAATTTCAATAGCCTTGCGAATCATCCTCGGTAGGAATCGCTGTTTCTTCACGTCACATTCAGGCTCCGGGAAGTCTGCAGTCTGTGAACACGTCCAGGATCGCCCCCGTCACTACATCAGATTTAATAGACCACAAATCCTCGCTAAAGAACACCGATTCCTTCCAAGGATGATTCGCGAGGCTATTGAAATAAAAAAAACATCCTAATTTCAATAGAGAAGATGGCTGGGTGCTACCATCTGCTTGGGATCCTATAATAAATAAAATTAACCCAACCCAAGCATACAATTGCAAGTCTTCAAGATATCATAATTTCATACTGTGTAGATCGGAACAAAAGTTAAAATTTTAAGTGGGCTATCAAATCTGATATAATGGTTGGACGATCCTAAACATGACAGAGTGGACAGGAATGTGTTATCGAAAACGCTGAACTCAAATGGGTTGAGCGCTGGTTTGATACAGGCATTAAGGTATCTTTATAGGGACTCTAGTGCTTGTGTCAGGATCAATGGGGTCTACTCGAACTGGTTTGGCATCAAAAAAGGTGTCGGACAGGGCTGTGTAGCTTCCCCTTGGCTGTTCAACCTATTTATGGACAGGTGTTTGCAAACTTTGAAAGATGAAGAATGTGGGTTAAGAATGGGCGAGTTAACCGTCAAATGCCTTTTGTATGCCGATGATCAAGTCATATTTGCGTCATCGGCGGCTGTGTTGCAAATGATGGTTACATTAATGAACTGGGAATTAAAAGAAAGGGGAATGAAAGTGAATGCAAGTAAGACGAAAGTGATGGTTTTTGAAAGAGAAGAAAGCAAAACGGTATGTGAAATAAGAATAGAAGGAGAGTTAATTGAGCAAGTGGATGAGTTTGTGTATTTGGGATGTGTATTTAGCAGGGATGGTAGATATGATAGGGATGTAGAACGACGAGTAAATGCAGGGAAAAGAGTGAATGGGGCACTACACTCTATTGTGAAAAACCAGAATGTGTCAAAAAAGGCACATATGGTAATTCATAATGCTGGGTTAGTCCCTACTTTAATGTATGGTAGTGAAAGCTGGGTGTGGCAGAAGAAGCACGAAAGTAGAATAAATGCTGTAGAAATGCGGTCTTTAAGGAGTATGCTAGGGTTGAATCTGAATGACAGGGTGAGAAATTGCGTGATAAGAGATAAATGTGGTATGCAAGATGATGTTGTGACCAGGATTAAGAAAGGAATGCTTCGGTGGTTTGGTCATGTAGAAAGAATGAATGAGGAAAGAGTGACAAAGCAAATTTATATGGCAGATGTGAACGGCCGAGTCGGGAAGGGACGCCCTAGAAAAAAGTTTATCGACCAAATTGGCGATATTTTAAAAAGGGGCCACGTTAGAAGTACCCTGAACCGACGAGCATGTATGCGTAGATATATGGATGTAAAGGAGGCGAAAGAGGTATGTCAGGATCGTGTCAAATGGAAGTCCGTAGTCTCTGCCTACCCCTCTGGGTGACAGGCGTGAGTGTTTATGTTATGTATGTTACGATCCTAAACATGTTGTCATACTGCGGACTTCCCGAAGCGTGTTTTCTTCTCATCAGTGATATGCTCTTTCACACGGGTTTTTATGGATCTTTTTGTTTTCCCTATGTAAGAGAGACCACATTTAAAATTAAGCTTGTACACTTGTGTATCTTGTAGAGGGATATTACATTTGAAATAATTATTTTAATTAATTAATTATATTAGAGTGCCGACAATCAATCTGCAAAGGGAACTTATTTGTATAAAATGTATAAAATAAGTGCTTGAGAGGTTGTTTATTGTCACCTAGCGAAAGAAAGAATGTATAGAAAGAGTAAATCTATAAGATCTGCATGAAGTGAAGAACTAGATGATGATGGTAATATTTTTAATATACCCTTGTAAATGTTAACCTCTCATGGTTTTCTTTATAGATAACATATCCAAATGTTTTTTATAGTATAAGGGTAGCAAATTAACAAACAGTCAATCTGATGCTAAGTGGATGCTGTGACCCACAGACATCTACATTTATTCTCTATTAAGAATCAAAATGCAGATGCGTTGTCAACCCTGAAGACTGAGATGGAATGCCTCGTTTCCAGAAAAAGGGTCTGCGGTTGTCTACGCTCACCATATGTAACCCCACAACATTAAGCTACTATTTTACGGTGGTATTCCGCGTGAGCGTGGTAACTACCCCGGTGCTACAACCACGACATAGCCACGGTAATATTATTTATATAAAATTACCGTGACATAGCTGCAGCGTGGCAAAAAACTCTATCGCGTAGAATATTTTACGTAATTTGTGCAAGTAGAACCTCTTTAAAATTTATAAAATTAAAGAAGATTATAACAGATACAGTAAAATTAAAAATAGAAAGGAAAATTTAGAAAAAAAATGTATCTTAACATAACATGTTGAATTTTTACAACTAGCGGTCAGTAACATTTCATAACGTCCCGAGGCTCAAATGGGATATTCCAGAAAGACGTAAATACACTTGGTACAGCCATGCTGCATCTATATTACGCATGTTGTAGCATGAATATGTCGAATAGACCAGGGAAGTACCGCGCTTTTATATAGTATATAGAATATTACATAGTACATTATACTTCAAAATGTTTCGTCTGGTGAGTGTAAAGAACTGGAGATCCTTTTTACTGTATACGAGTAATATCATCTTAGCCCTCAGGAATGACAATACAACATCTAGGGTTGCCACCTTTTTTTTACAAATAAAGTATATTTGCGTTTTAAGGCTGAAAATAAAGTACGAGAAGGGAAAATAAAGTATGTTATCCACAACATGTATTTAAATTATTTGTCTTACTTAAGGTAACACTGTTTTTTCATCACTTAGCATTTTATGAAAGAAAAAAATGAAGGAATAACAAACGTGACACGATTTTGTATAAATTTACAAAATCATTAACTTCATAGAACAAAATTTTGCCATTTTTGTGAAGCAGGTATCGTCTGAAAAAAAAAATTAGAATATTTTTTTGTGTATCACATACATCTTTGTAATATGATGCCAGTTTTATATATTTTTTTTTATTTATTACTAGCTTGCCAGGCAGACGTTGTTCTGCCCTTTTCGACGACAATTTGTCATGTCCTATTAAAAATCAATAAATTCGCAAAAAAAATTGTGGGCAATAAAACTGTCCTATCTCTCAAGTTGGACCAAACTGCACACAAATGTTTAGGGGTTTTGCAAATAGTTTAGGGGTCCATTGCGGACAAACAACGTGACGCGTAATTCATATATATTAAGATTAAAATTGTTAAATAATTAAAACAAAATAAATGATTGCTTGTCTAGAATCTGGATAAACTGACTACGAGAAGCAGCGTCAAAAGTGTGAAACATCTTGTACCGCGATTATCAATATGTTTTGCCAAGTGCGACGAATAAAGCTCATTCTCCCTACTGCGAGAGCTATCAAGGGCCACATCCAATACAAATCCAAACAACAAAAACATCCAAACAAGTGAACTTTTACAGGTTCACAAAAAAATATGAAGAAGATTTCACGGTAAGAATGCCAATTGAAGCACCTCAAAAAGTCTTTCAACCAGTAGTGTATTAAGAGAAGATTTTTTTCAATAAGAGGGGTCAAACGAGCATGTGGCTCAGCTGATGGTAAGTGAATACCGCCGCCCGTGAACAACTGCAATTGGATTTGAGCCACTCTCTTTCGAATGCGGTCAATTGTCTACACTTGAAGCAATCCGGCCCAGAGATGAGAGCAGTATTCCATGTGGGGTCTCACCTGACCTTCGAGAAGTTGCAAACGGTGGGCCGAAATTAAAAACTATTGCGATCTACTGAGCACGCCAAGCGAGTGAAGGCCAATTTGTCCTTCCCTTCCAATTGTATCCAAAAATCATTTCAGTCATTGACATGAGGTTATTATTGTCGGCAATAATTATACAAAATATTTCCATATTTCTTTTATATTAGCGTATGACTTTCAACAGGAAACTATAGGCACCATCTAGCAATTTCTATTAATTTTTCTGTTAACGATTATTTAATACAATTTCAGTTACTCTAGATAGATATCATAAATTTTTAATTACTCCTCCTTCATTACGTATAACACAAAGTTAGTTACCACAACTACCCCGGTGCTACAACCACGACATAGCCACGGTAATATTATTTATATAAAATTACCGTGACATAGCTGCAGCGTGGCAAAAAACTCTATCGCGTAGAATATTTTACGTAATTTGTGCAAGTAGAACCTCTTTAAAATTTATAAAATTAAAGAAGATTATAACAGATACAGTAAAATTAAAAATAGAAAGGAAAATTTAGAAAAAAATGTATCTTAACATAACATGTTGAATTTTTACAACTAGCGGTCAGTAACATTTCATAACGTCCCGAGGCTCAAATGGGATATTCCAGAAAGACGTAAATACACTTGGTACAGCCATGCTGCATCTATATTACGCATGTTGTAGCATGAATATGTCGAATAGACCAGGGAAGTACCGCGCTTTTATATAGTATATAGAATATTACATAGTACATTATACTTCAAAATGTTTCGTCTGGTGAGTGTAAAGAACTGGAGATCCTTTTTACTGTATACGAGTAATATCATCTTAGCCCTCAGGAATGACAATACAACATCTAGGGTTGCCACCTTTTTTTTACAAATAAAGTATAATTGCGTTTTAAGGCTGAAAATAAAGTACGAGAAGGGAAAATAAAGTATGTTATCCACAACATGTATTTAAATTATTTGTCTTACTTAAGGTAACACTGTTTTTTCATCACTTAGCATTTTATGAAAGAAAAAAAATGAATGAATAACAAACGTGACACGATTTTGTATAAATTTACAAAATCATTAACTTCATAGAACAAAATTTTGCCATTTTTGTGAAGCAGGTATCGTCTGAAAAAAAAAATAGAATATTTTTTTGTGTATCACATACATCTTTGTAATATGATGCCTGTTTTATATATTTTTTTATTTAATACTAGCTTGCCAGACAGACGTTGTTCTGCCCTTTTCGGCGACAATTTGTCATGTCCTATTAAAAATCAATAAATTCGCAAAAAAAATTGTGGGCAATAAAACTGTCCTATCTCTCAAGTTGGACCAAACTGCACACAAATGTTTAGGGGTTTTGCAAATAGTTTAGGGGTCCATTGCGGACAAACAACGTGACGCGTAATTCATATATATTAAGATTAAAATTGTTAAATAATTAAAACAAAATAAATGATTGCTTGTCTAGAATCTGGATAAACTGACTACGAGAAGCAGCGTCAAAAGTGTGAAACATCTTGTACCGCGATTATCAATATGTTTTGCCAAGTGCGACGAATAAAGCTCATTCTCCCTACTGCGAGAGCCATCAAGGGCCACATCCAATACAAATCCAAACAACAAAAACATCCAAACAAGTGAACTTTTACAGGTTCACAAAAAAATATGAAGAAGATTTCACGGTAAGAATGCCAATTGAAGCACCTCAAAAAGTCTTTCAACCAGTAGTGTATTAAGAGAAGATTTTTTTCAATAACAGGGGTCAAACGAGCATGTGGCTCAGCTGATGGTAAGTGAATACCGCCGCCCGTGAACAACTGCAATTGGATTTGAGCCACTCTCTTTCGAATGCGGTCAATTGTCTACACTTGAAGCAATCCGGCCCAGAGATGAGAGCAGTATTCCATGTGGGGTCTCACCTGACCTTCGAGAAGTTGCAAACGGTGGGCCGAAATTAAAAACTATTGCGATCTACTGAGCACGCCAAGCGAGTGAAGGCCAATTTGTCCTTCCCTTCCAATTGTATCCAAAAAATCATTTCAGTCATTGACATGAGGTTATTATTGTCGGCAATAATTATACAAAATATTTCCATATTTCTTTTATATTAGCGTATGACTTTCAACAGGAAACTATAGGCACCATCTAGCAATTTCTATTAATTTTTCTGTTAACGATTATTTAATACAATTTCAGTTACTCTAGATAGATATCATAAATTTTTAATTACTCCTCCTTCATTACGTATAACACAAAGTTAGTTACCACAACTACCCCGGTGCTACAACCACGACATAGCCACGGTAATATTATTTATATAAAATTACCGTGACATAGCTGCAGCGTGGCAAAAAACTCTATCGCGTAGAATATTTTACGTAATTTGTGCAAGTAGAACCTCTTTAAAATTTATAAAATTAAAGAAGATTATAACAGATACAGTAAAATTAAAAATAGAAAGGAAAATTTAGAAAAAAAATGTATCTTAACATAACATGTTGAATTTTTACAACTAGCGGTCAGTAACATTTCATAACGTCCCGAGGCTCAAATGGGATATTCCAGAAAGACGTAAATACACTTGGTACAGCCATGCTGCATCTATATTACGCATGTTGTAGCATGAATATGTCGAATAGACCAGGGAAGTACCGCGCTTTTATATAGTATATAGAATATTACATAGTACATTATACTTCAAAATGTTTCGTCTGGTGAGTGTAAAGAACTGGAGATCCTTTTTACTGTATACGAGTAATATCATCTTAGCCCTCAGGAATGACAATACAACATCTAGGGTTGCCACCTTTTTTTTACAAATAAAGTATATTTGCGTTTTAAGGCTGAAAATAAAGTACGAGAAGGGAAAATAAAGTATGTTATCCACAACATGTATTTAAATTATTTGTCTTACTTAAGGTAACACTGTTTTTTCATCACTTAGCATTTTATGAAAGAAAAAAATGAAGGAATAACAAACGTGACACGATTTTGTATAAATTTACAAAATCATTAACTTCATAGAACAAAATTTAGCCATTTTTGTGAAGCAGGTATCGTCTGAAAAAAAAAATTAGAATATTTTTTTGTGTATCACATACATCTTTGTAATATGATGCCTGTTTTATATATTTTTTTATTTAATACTAGCTTGCCAGGCAGACGTTGTTCTGCCCTTTTCGACGACAATTTGTCATGTCCTATTAAAAATCAATAAATTCGCAAAAAAAATTGTGGGCAATAAAACTGTCCTATCTCTCAAGTTGGACCAAACTGCACACAAATGTTTAGGGGTTTTGCAAATAGTTTAGGGGTCCATTGCGGACAAACAACGTGACGCGTAATTCATATATATTAAGATTAAAATTGTTAAATAATTAAAACAAAATAAATGATTGCTTGTCTAGAATCTGGATAAACTGACTACGAGAAGCAGCGTCAAAAGTGTGAAACATCTTGTACCGCGATTATCAATATGTTTTGCCAAGTGCGACGAATAAAGCTCATTCTCCCTACTGCGAGAGCCATCAAGGGCCACATCCAATACAAATCCAAACAACAAAAACATCCAAACAAGTGAACTTTTACAGGTTCACAAAAAAATATGAAGAAGATTTCACGGTAAGAATGCCAATTGAAGCACCTCAAAAAGTCTTTCAACCAGTAGTGTATTAAGAGAAGATTTTTTTCAATAACAGGGGTCAAACGAGCATGTGGCTCAGCTGATGGTAAGTGAATACCGCCGCCCGTGAACAACTGCAATTGGATTTGAGCCACTCTCTTTCGAATGCGGTCAATTGTCTACACTTGAAGCAATCCGGCCCAGAGATGAGAGCAGTATTCCATGTGGGGTCTCACCTGACCTTCGAGAAGTTGCAAACGGTGGGCCGAAATTAAAAACTATTGCGATCTACTGAGCACGCCAAGCGAGTGAAGGCCAATTTGTCCTTCCCTTCCAATTGTATCCAAAAATCATTTCAGTCATTGACATGAGGTTATTATTGTCGGCAATAATTATACAAAATATTTCCATATTTCTTTTATATTAGCGTATGACTTTCAACAGGAAACTATAGGCACCATCTAGCAATTTCTATTAATTTTTCTGTTAACGATTATTTAATACAATTTCAGTTACTCTAGATAGATATCATAAATTTTTAATTACTCCTCCTTCATTACGTATAACACAAAGAGAGTCAAACAACACTAAGCCAGCAGGTCATTAATTATCCATAATGAGCAGAATGAGAAGCTTAATGCATATTGATGCCGACATAATTGTATTTTCAAAGCAATCAATATTTGACGCCAGCTTCATAATACGCACACAGAATAACACATTGTAAAGTCAACGTGGACCGGTGCTCGCAATTATTGGTAATTGGTTGAGTGCATCAGATTGGTAGGTTTTAAAGCATTAGATTATTTTATAGTTAACTGAGCAAATCAAAGATGGAGCTAGCTTGAATTAACATTTAAATGAAACTAAGTTATTAACTTAAGTTTTATAGTGTCTTGAAGTTTTGCAGTTGTATGCTTGGGTTGGGATTTAATTTTATTAGTTATAGGATGCCAAGCAGATGAGAAGTCAAAGACGTCTGTCACCCCACCCCAGCGGAAATGGGTGCAGTAAAGGACTCGAAATGTGGAGAATTTAAATAAGTTAATATACGCGCAAACATAAGAAGCCAATTACATGCATTCTTTTCTTCATAAACTGCCTTACATAAAATCCACTATTGCCTTGCCCATATATTGCTTTGCCCGTTAAAATATGTGTTAGACAATAATATATTAAAAACAACCCTCTCCAATCCGTGATGGTACTGTAAGGTATCATGATATTATTCGGTCCGTGTAATAAATTTCAGAAAATAAGTAAAAAAACTACTTAGCAAAAAATCAAATAAAATTTAACTAATCCTTAGTGTGTGCTCTAATCTTAGTGTGTGCTCTTGTGTGTCCTCTGAGTGGTGATAATATTTTAGCTAAGTATTGAGCCAATCTGTAAGTTGGCGAATCAATCTGACTCACTATTGGACATAATGGAGCATTCGGTTTGTGTATCTTTGGTAACCCATACAACTTCGGTGGTTTGGCACAGGAAGGTATTATCGAATTAACGTCCAGATTCAATTTTTCGGAGTATTTCTTAATTAGATCGCTAGTTGTTTTAAGCGTATTAGTTGTAGGGTTTGTTTTGACCTTTCGATAAGTAGTTTCATCCGACAAAAGTTGTTGTATTTTAAAATTGTAATCTGAAGTATCCATTACAACCGTAGAATTACCTTTATCTGCGCGGAGAATCGTAAGCTCTGGTCTGTTGCGTAAGTTTTTCAACGCGTTAAATTCATTTTTGGGGGAGATTTAATTTCGGCGCTGAACTTCGACGTAACATAGACGAGATGTCTTGACGTATGGCCTCTAAATCTTCATTACCAATATTATTTTTATACAGACAGTCCTCAACACTACAGATAATGTCCTCATACGGTATTTTTCGCGGTGTTATTGCGAAATTAATACCTTTTTCTAAAACTCTTATTGTGGCGTCGTCCAGTGTTTGTTTTGATAAGTTGTAGACAGCGCGTTGTTTATGATTCGTGTCTGTGGTCAACGATTTCGTATGTTGGACATTTGATTTAGTTGTTAATTTATAGTATTTATCAATGTGTTTATTTTTGCATTCATTGTATTTAGTTGTTTCGCGTTTATCTAAAGTTTCCATGCAATTTTTATAATCAAATGTCGATAAAACTGTCTTTAATTCACTGGACGAATTGTCTATGGTTTTGTTTATGAAATATAGATCGGTACGTTTTTGCTGAATCACCGTTATTAACAACTTTTTTACTAGCCTGATTTAAGATCTTGGCGCTTCCTTGAATGTCTTTTTTAGTGGATATCTTGACACACGTAGGAATGAGATTATGATCTCTGCATCTCTTCAAAAAATTTAAAGCTGTTATGTATCTTGCGCGCTTGGTCTTCAGATCTTCTAATCGGCGTATTTTATTTGCTATTTCCAGTCCGTACTGGTTAACGTAATGATTTCTTATATTTACGCGAACATTGCACATGATTAAAACTACTTTTACGGATTTTATCGCGTTTATTTTTTACTTTTTATTTTTAATTCCCGACGTTTCGGGCGCTTTCCAGCACCCATGGTCACGGGGGACTGAGATGACTGACGTCCCGATGTCATTGTTAAACCCGGAGTACCTTCAGCTTTTTTAATTATTGTTTATGGTCCGATCTATGCAAAATGAACTGACTATGTCCTGAGGTCTTGCAGTGGTATGCTTGGGTTTAGTTTTAATTTTATTGATTATAGGATCCCAAGCAGGTGGTAGTACCCAGCCTCCTTCTCTATTGAAATTAGGATGTTTTTTAATTTCAATAGCCTCACGTATCATCCTTGGTAGGAATCGGTGTTCTTTCGCGAGGATTTGTGGTCTATTAAATCTGATGTAATGGTTGGGGCCGTCTAGGATATGATCACAAACTGCAGACTTCCCGGAACGTTGATGCTTCACATCAGCTATATGTTCTTTTACGCGGGTCCTAATTGATCTTTTGGTTTGTCCTATATAAGAGAGACCACATTCACAATCAAGCTTGTACACTCCTGCATCTTGTAGAGGAATATGACACTTGACGGATGGTAGGTACTGACTAATCTTCTTCGGCGGCTTGTAGAATGTTCTAATAGAAGCTCGCTTCAAGATATAGCCAATCTTGTCTGTGACACCTCTGACATATGGTAGTACAGCAGGCACACGCTCGACTGTGGCCGGCTTCACTCGGTCACTGTGACGTAGGCGCGGGACCCGAAGCTTGTTGTCGTGCAGAACTTGCTTGACGTGCTGAAGCTCGGCGGCCAGGTGTTTGCTGTCACAGATCCCTCGTGCTCTCTGTAACAAAGATTTGCCCACGGTAGCTAACTGTGAAGGATGGTGGTGAGATTCACCGTTTAAATATCGGTTTGTATGGGTCTTTTTCCTATACACAGTGTGACCAATGGTGTTATTAGGATTTCGGATGACTAACACATCTAGGAAAGGTAAGGAATTATTTGCCTCTAACTCCATAGTAAATTGTATTTTAGCGTTTGTGGAATTAAGATGTTCTAAAAATGCAGTTACTTTGTCTGATGGTAAAATTGTGAAAGTATCGTCTACGTACCGCTTGTAGATCCTTGGTGTAACAGGTGCAGTAAGGAGGGCTTTCTCCTCAAAGTCTTCCATGAATATATCGGCGACAATGGGAGATACAGGTGAGCCCATCGCCACACCATCTACTTGCTTGTAAAACTCTTCCTTCCACAATAGATAGCCAGATGTAAAGCAATGTCTTAGTAATACTGCATATTCTGCTGGCATGTTATTTTCCTCTAGTTTCCTAGTTATAATTGAGATGCAGTCTTCAACAGGTAGGCATGTAAATAGAGACTGAACATCAAAACTGACCATGGTTTCATTGTCAGTAAGATGTAGGTCTTTTATCTCACTGACAAAATGGTATGAATCCTTAGTGTGTGCTCTTGTGTGTCCTCTGAGTGGTGATAATATTTTAGCTAAGTATTGAGCCAATCTGTAAGTTGGCGAATCAATCTGACTCACTATTGGACATAATGGAGCATTCGGTTTGTGTATCTTTGGTAACCCATACAACTTCGGTGGTTTGGCACAGGAAGGTATTATCGAATTAACGTCCAGATTCAATTTTTCGGAGTATTTCTTAATTAGATCGCTAGTTGTTTTAAGCGTATTAGTTGTAGGGTTTGTTTTGACCTTTCGATAAGTAGTTTCATACGAAAAAAGTTGTTGTATTTTAAAATTGTAATCTGAAGTATCCATTACAACCGTAGAATTACCTTTATCTGCGCGGAGAATCGTAAGCTCTGGTCTGTTGCGTAAGTTTTTCAACGCGTTAAATTCATTTTTGGGGGAGATTTAATTTCGGCGCTGAACTTCGACGTAACATAGACGAGATGTCTTGACGTATGGCCTCTAAATCTTCATTACCAATATTATTTTTATACAGACAGTCCTCAACACTACAGATAATGTCCTCATACGGTATTTTTCGCGGTGTTATTGCGAAATTAATACCTTTTTCTAAAATTTTTATTGTGGCGTCGTCCAGTGTTTGTTTTGATAAGTTGTAGACAGCGCGTTGTTTATGATTCGTGTCTGTGGTCAACGATTTCGTATGTTGGACATTTGATTTAGTTGTTAATTTATAGTATTTATCAATGTGTTTATTTTTGCATTCATTGTATTTAGTTGTTTCGCGTTTATCTAAAGTTTCCATGCAATTTTTATAATCAAATGTCGATAAAACTGTCTTTAATTCACTGGACGAATTGTCTATGGTTTTGTTTATGAAATATAGATCGGTACGTTTTTGCTGAATCACCGTTATTAACAACTTTTTACTAGCCTGATTTAAGATCTTGGCGCTTCCTCGAATGTCTTTTTTAGTGGATATCTTGACACACGTAGGAATGAGATTATGATCTCTGCATCTCTTCAAGAAATTTAAAGCTGTTATGTATCTTGCGCGCTTGGTCTTCAGATCTTCTAATCGGCGTATTTTATTTGCTATTTCCAGACCGTACTGGTTAACATAATGATTTCTTATATTTACGCGAACATTGCACATGATTAAAACTACTTTTACGGATTTTATCGCGTTTATTTTTTACTTTTTATTTTTAATTCCCGACGTTTCAGGCGCTTTCCAGCACCCATGGTCACGGGGGACTGAGATGACTGACGTCCCGATGTCATTGTTAAACCCAGAGTACCTTCAGCTTTTTTATTATTGTTTATGGTCCGATCTATGCAAAATGAACTGACTATGTCCTGAGGTCTTGCAGTGGTATGCTTGGGTTTAGTTTTAATTTTATTGATTATAGGATCCCAAGCAGGTGGTAGTACCCAGCCTCCTTCTCTATTGAAATTAGGATGTTTTTTAATTTCAATAGCCTCACGTATCATCCTTGGTAGGAATCGGTGTTCTTTCGCGAGGATTTGTGGTCTATCAAATCTGATGTAATGGTTGGGGCCGTCTAGGATATGATCACAAACTGCAGACTTCCCGGAACGTTGATGCTTCACATCAGCTATATGTTCTTTTACGCGGGTCCTAATTGATCTTTTGGTTTGTCCTATATAAGAGAAACCACATTCACAATCAAGCTTGTACACTCCTGCATCTTGTAGAGGAATATGACACTTGACGGATGGTAGGTACTGACTAATCTTCTTCGGCGGCTTGTAGAATGTTCTAATAGAAGCTCGCTTCAAGATATAGCCAATCTTGTCTGTGACACCTCTGACATGTTTCTTGAAGAGATGCAGAGATCATAATCTCATTCCTACGTGTGTCAAGATATCCACTAAAAAAGACATTCGAGGAAGCGCCAAGATCTTAAATCAGGCTAGTAAAAAGTTGTTAATAACGGTGATTCAGCAAAAACGTACCGATCTATATTTCATAAACAAAACCATAGACAATTCGTCCAGTGAATTAAAGACAGTTTTATCGACATTTGATTATAAAAATTGCATGGTAACTTTAGATAAACGCGAAACAACTAAATACAATGAATGCAAAAATAAACACATTGATAAATACTATAAAGTAACAACTAAATCAAATGTCCAACATACGAAATCGTTGACCACAGACACGAATCATAAACAACGCGCTGTCTACAACTTATCAAAACAAACACTGGACGACGCCACAATAAAAGTTTTAGAAAAAGGTATTAATTTCGCAATAACACCGCGAAAAATACCGTATGAGGACATTATCTGTAGTGTTGAGGACTGTCTGTATAAAAATAATATTGGTAATGAAGATTTAGAGGCCATACGTCAAGACATCTCGTCTATGTTACGTCGAAGTTCAGCGCCGAAATTAAATCTCCCCAAAAATGAATTTAACGCGTTGAAAAACTTACGCAACAGACCAGAGCTTACGATTCTCCGCGCAGATAAAGGTAATTCTACGGTTATAATGGATACGTCAGATTACAATTTTAAAATACAACAACTTTGTCAATATTTTAAAAAGGGGCCACGTTAGAAGTACCCTGAACCGACGAACATGTATGCGTAGATATATGGATGTAAAGGAGGCGAAAGAGGTATGTCAGGATCGTGTCAAATGGAAGTCCGTAGTCTCTGCCTATCCCTCTGGGTGACAGGCGTGAGTGTTTATGTTATGTATGTTACGATCCTAAACATGTTGTCATACTGTGGACTTCCCGAAGCGTGTTTTCTTCTCATCAGTGATATGCTCTTTCACACGGGTTTTTATGGATCTTTTTTGTTTTCCCTATGTAAGAGAGACCACATTTAAAATTAAGCTTGTACACTTGTGTATCTTGTAGAGGGATATTACATTTGAAATAATTATTTTAATTAATTAATTATATTAGAGTGCCGACAATCAATCTGCAAAGGGAACTTATTTGTATAAAATGTATAAAATAAGTGCTTGAGAGGTTGTTTATTGTCAACTAGCGAAAGAAAGAATGTATAGAAAGAGTAAATCTATAAGATCTGCATGAAGTGAAGAACTAGATGATGATGGTAATATTTTTAATATACCCTTGTAAATGTTAACCTCTCATGGTTTTCTTTATAGATAACATATCCAAATGTTTTTTATAGTATAAGGGTAGCAAATTAACAAACAGTCAATCTGATGCTAAGTGGATGCTGTGACCCACAGACATCTACATTTATTCTCTATTAAGAATCAAAATGCAGATGCGTTGTCAACCCTGAAGACTGAGATGGAATGCCTCGTTTCCAGAAAAAGGGTCTGCGGTTGTCTACGCTCACCATATGTAACCCCACAACATTAAGCTACTATTTTACGGTGGTATTCCGCGTGAGCGTGGTAACTACCCCGGTGCTACAACCATGACATAGCCACGGTAATATTATTTATATAAAATTACCGTGACATAGCTGCAGCGTGGCAAAAAACTCTATCGCGTAGAATATTTTACGTAATTTGTGCAAGTAGAACCTCTTTAAAATTTATAAAATTAAAGAAGATTATAACAGATACAGTAAAATTAAAAATAGAAAGGAAAATTTAGAAAAAAAATGTATCTTAACATAACATGTTGAATTTTTACAACTAGCGGTCAGTAACATTTCATAACGTCCCGAGGCTCAAATGGGATATTCCAGAAAGACGTAAATACACTTGGTACAGCCATGCTGCATCTATATTACGCATGTTGTAGCATGAATATGTCGAATAGACCAGGGAAGTACCGCGCTTTTATATAGTATATAGAATATTACATAGTACATTATACTTCAAAATGTTTCGTCTGGTGAGTGTAAAGAACTGGAGATCCTTTTTACTGTATACGAGTAATATCATCTTAGCCCTCAGGAATGACAATACAACATCTAGGGTTGCCACCTTTTTTTTACAAATAAAGTATATTTGCGTTTTAAGGCTGAAAATAAAGTACGAGAAGGGAAAATAAAGTATGTTATCCACAACATGTATTTAAATTATTTGTCTTACTTAAGGTAACACTGTTTTTTCATCACTTAGCATTTTATGAAAGAAAAAAATGAATGAATAACAAACGTGACACGATTTTGTATAAATTTACAAAATCATTAACTTCATAGAACAAAATTTTGCCATTTTTGTGAAGCAGGTATCGTCTGAAAAAAAAATAGAATATTTTTTTGTGTATCACGTACATCTTTGTAATATGATGCCTGTTTTATATATTTTTTTTATTTAATACTAGCTTGCCAGGCAGACGTTGTTCTGCCCTTTTCGACGACAATTTGTCATGTCCTATTAAAAATCAATAAATTCGCAAAAAAAATTGTGGGCAATAAAACTGTCCTATCTCTCAAGTTGGACCAAACTGCACACAAATGTTTAGGGGTTTTGCAAATAGTTTAGGGGTCCATTGCGGACAAACAACGTGACGCGTAATTCATATATATTAAGATTAAAATTGTTAAATAATTAAAACAAAATAAATGATTGCTTGTCTAGAATCTGGATAAACTGACTACGAGAAGCAGCGTCAAAAGTGTGAAACATCTTGTACCGCGATTATCAATATGTTTTGCCAAGTGCGACGAATAAAGCTCATTCTCCCTACTGCGAGAGCTATCAAGGGCCACATCCAATACAAATCCAAACAACAAAAACATCCAAACAAGTGAACTTTTACAGGTTCACAAAAAAAATATGAAGAAGATTTCACGGTAAGAATGCCAATTGAAGCACCTCAAAAAGTCTTTCAACCAGTAGTGTATTAAGAGAAGATTTTTTTCAATAAGAGGGGTCAAACGAGCATGTGGCTCAGCTGATGGTAAGTGAATACCGCCGCCCGTGAACAACTGCAATTGGATTTGAGCCACTCTCTTTCGAATGCGGTCAATTGTCTACACTTGAAGCAATCCGGCCCAGAGATGAGAGCAGTATTCCATGTGGGGTCTCACCTGACCTTCGAGAAGTTGCAAACGGTGGGCCGAAATTAA
The DNA here is from genome assembly GCA_907164705.1 of Parnassius apollo. Taxonomy (NCBI): domain Eukaryota; kingdom Metazoa; phylum Arthropoda; class Insecta; order Lepidoptera; family Papilionidae; genus Parnassius; species Parnassius apollo. The sequence goes on along the minus strand of CAJQZP010001030.1, from coordinate 3,801,498 downwards.
AAACTATTGCGATCTACTGAGCACGCCAAGCGAGTGAAGGCCAATTTGTCCTTCCCTTCCAATTGTATCCAAAAATCATTTCAGTCATTGACATGAGGTTATTATTGTCGGCAATAATTATACAAAATATTTCCATATTTCTTTTATATTAGCGTATGACTTTCAACAGGAAACTATAGGCACCATCTAGCAATTTCTATTAATTTTTCTGTTAACGATTATTTAATACAATTTCAGTTACTCTAGATAGATATCATAAATTTTTAATTACTCCTCCTTCATTACGTATAACACAAAGTTAGTTACCACAACTACCCCGGTGCTACAACCACGACATAGCCACGGTAATACTGTATTATATAAAATTACCGTGACATAGCTGCAGCGTGGCAAAAAACTCTATCGCGTAGAATATTTTACGTAATTTGTGCAAGTAGAATCTCTTTAAAATGTATAAAATTAAAGAAGATGATAACAGATACAGTAAAATTAAAAATAGAAAGGAAAATTTAGAAAAAAAATGTATCTTAACATAACATGTTGAATTTTTACAACTAGCGGTCAGTAACATTTTATAAAGTCCCGAGGCTCAAATGCCAAATGCTCAAATTCCAGAAAGACGTAAATACACTTGGTACAGCCATGCTGCATCTATATTACGGATGTTGTAGCATGAATATGTCGACTAGACCAGGGAAGTACAGCGCTTTTATATAGTATATAGAATATTACATAGTACATTATACTTCAAAATGTTTCGTCTGGTGAGTGTAAAGAACTGGAGATCCTTTTTACTGTATACGAGTAATATCATCTTAGCCCTCAGGAATGACAATACAACATCTAGGGTTGCCACCTTTTTTTTTACAAATAAAGTATATTGCGTTTTAAGGCTGAAAATAAAGTACGAGAAGGGAAAATAAAGTATGTTATCCACAACATGTATTTAAATTATTTGTCTTACTTAAGGTAACACTGTTTTTTCATCACTTAGCATTTTATGAAAGAAAAAAATGAATGAATAACAAACGTGACACGATTTTGTATAAATTTACAAAATCATTAACTTCATAGAACAAAATTTTGCCATTTTTGTGAAGCAGGTATCGTCTGAAAAAAAAATTAGAATATTTTTTTTGTGTATCACATACATCTTTGTAATATGATGCCTGTTTTATATATTTTTTTTATTTATTACTAGCTTGCCAGGCAGACGTTGTTCTGCCCTTTTCGACGACAATTTGTCATGTCCTATTAAAAATCAAAAAATTCGCAAAAAAAAAATTGTGGGCAATAAAACTGTCCTATCCCTCAAGTTGGACCAAACTGCACACAGTGTGCAAATTTGATTAAAATCGGTTAAATAGTTTAGGGGTCCATTGCGGACAAACAACGTGACGGTTAATTTATATATATTAAGATTAAAATTGTTAAAATAATTAAAACAAAATAAATGATTGCTTGTCTAGAATCTGGATAAACTGACTACGAGAAGCAGCGTCAAAAGTGTGAAACATCTTGTACCGCGATTATCAATATGTTTTGCCAAGTGCGACGAATAAAGCTCATTCTCCCTACTGCGAGAGCCATCAAGGGCCACATCCAATACAAATCCAAACAAAAAAAAACATCCAAACAAGTGAACTTTTACAGGTTCACAAAAAATATAAAGAAGATTTCATGGTAAGAATGCCAATTGAAGCACCTCAAAAAGTCTTTCAACCACTAGTGTATTAAGAGAGGATTTTTTTCAATAAGAGAGGTCAAACGAGCATGTGGCTCACCTGATGGTAAGTGAATACCGCCGCCCGTGAACAACTTCAATTGGATTTCAGCCACTCTCTTTTGAATCCGGTCAATTGTCTACTCTTGTAGCAATCCGGCCCAGAGATGAGAGCAGTAGTGTGGGGTCTCACCTGACCTTTGAGAAGTTGCAAACGGTGGGCTGAAATTAAAAACTATTGCGATCTACTGAGCACGCCAAGCGAGTAAAGGCCAATTTGTCCTTCCCTTCCAATTGTATCCAAAAATCATTTCAGTCATTGACATGAGGTTATTATTGTCGGCAATAATTATACAAAATATTTCCATATTTCTTTTATATTAGCGTATGAATTTCAACAGGCAACTATAGGCACCATCTAGCAATTTCTATTAATTTTTCTGTTAACGATTATTTAATACAATTTCAGTTACTCTAGATAGATATCATAAATTTTTAATTACTCCTCCTTCATTACGTATAACACAAAGAGAGCCAAACAACACTAAGCCAGCAGGCCATTAATTATCCATAATGAGCAGAATGAGAAGCTTAATGCATATTGATGCCGACATAATTGTATTTTCTAAGCAATCAATATTTGACGCCAGCTTCATAATACGCACACAGAATAACACATTGTAAAGTCAACGTGGACCGGTGCTCGCAATTATTGGTAATTGGTTGAGTGCATCAGATTGGTAGGTTTTAAAGCATTAGATTATTTTATAATTAACTGAGCAAATCAAAGATGGAGCTAGCTTGAATTAACATTTAAATGAAACTAAGTTATTAACTTAAGTTTTATAGTGTCTTGAAGTTTTGCAGTTGTATGCTTGGGTTGGGATTTAATTTTATTAGTTATAGGATGCCAAGCAGATTGGAAGTCAAAGACGTCTGTCACCCCACCCCAGCGGAAATGGGTGCAGTAAAGGACTCGAAATGTGGAGAATTTAAATAAGTTAATATACGCGCAAACATAAGAAGCCAATTACATGCATTCTTTTCTTCATAAACTGCCTTACATAAAATCCACTATTGCCTTGCCCATATATTGCTTTGCCCGTTAAAATATGTGTTAGACAATAATATATTAAAAACAACCCTCTCCAATCCGTGATGGTACTGTAAGGTATCGTGATATTATTCGGTCCGTGTAATAGTTTTCAGAAAATAAGTAAAAAAACTACTTAGCAAAAAAATCAAATAAAATTTAACTATATGGGAAAATCACATGGCAATACATGATATGCAGGCAGCCGTCGGATGACAAATGTCAGTACCACAAAGTTCTTAAGTAACGTCGTCGTTGACGATAACTTAAGCTTAAGTTTATAATCTGATGCCGTTTCCGTTTTTTTATAGGATAGGATGACAAACGAGCACACAGTCCACCTGATGGTAAGTGTTTGCTGTGGCCCATAGACATCTACATCTATCCTCGATTACGAATCAAAATGCAGATGCGTTGACACCCGTGAGGACCAAGATAGAATGCCTCGTTTCCTGTAAAAAGGGTCTCCGGTTCTCTACACTCACCATACGAAACACAGCAGCATTAAGCTACTATTTGACGCTGGTATTCTGTGAGACCGTGGTCCTTCCCCGGTCGAGCCGACCCATTCGTGCTACAACTATACAACTAATGTAACTGTAGCATGGCTCTACCACGTTACAGCATAATTAAGTCCATTGTTAAACATAGGGCTCCCCCATAGATTTTCTCGTAGGGGAGTTATTTCTCACAGTTGCCACACTTGGTAAGCGTGTTGGCAACCGCTGGTTTCAATTTTTAGTTGTTATTAGGAAAACGCTGCTTCCCATCTCCTGATTTGTTTCCCTCTGTCGCCTCTTACTATACTCACGGGATGATTTGGGGTAGCGGATATTTTTACACCGCCCCTATAAGGTTATAGAATTTGCTGATTTTAAGCAGTTTATAGTAAATAAATTTTTATTTTAAATATCTTAAGCATTTTTATATTTTTTATTATAATGATATCAACTATTCTATGTACCTTTGTAATATAGATTACTATTTATTTATGCTATTATGTCAGCTTGTAAAACCGGCTATTAGACACGGACTTCTCTAAGTAATTATTTCTTCGATGTGATCTCGTACTATTGGACTATTAGACATAAATTACCTTAGTTATAGAGAACATTTTTTATAGGAAAGATAGCGTGACAAACGAGCACAGATTTCACTTGATGGCAAGCAAAGACGTATAAAAAAGGATAGACAGGTTACACACTAACATTATTGTATTTTAAAGTGGCGCAGATAGTACTATATCTACGTACAGTTATTTATTATGACACGTTGCGCTAACAAAAAGAGACAAATGATACGGCATACCTATCGTTAGAAAAAGGTGAATATACATTATTAGTTACGTATTGATTGCTGCTGGCTCTCATTGGCACGATACGGAGGATAACATTAACTCTTTCACTCTCATGCACAGATTACATCTCGCTTTTTACCTTACACGTATTAAAAAACAGTCAAACGAAATTACATCTAATGTTTTAATTAAAAAACTGTACTCACGAATGAAATGAGATGCTTTTATTGTCTCTAACAGTTTCCGTGTAATTTGTGCACCATCTAAAAACACAGGAAGGCATTTTTACCACGAATAAATCGAAGATTTACGCGCTATAGCGAAGTATAGCCGTGACGCGAAAGCATGCTCGACTGAATTCGAGTCTGGGAATTACCTGCTTTTCGTATTGCAATTCTAGAGCGAATATGACGTATCTATAACTATAAAAACATCTTAGATGGCAAGTGGCTGTTGTGGCCCATAGACATCTACATCTATCATCGATTACGAATCAAAATGCAGATGCGTTGTCACCCGTGAGGACTAAAATGGAATGCCTCGTTTCTAACTTACGACATCCAAGGGATGAAATGATGTAATGGATCCTCTTCTATAAGATATCCTGGCGTGGTTAGAGCATCACACTTTTCACACGGCAAGTTGATGTACATAAATACTTACGTATACTCGTATTAAACCTTAAATGTTAATATAAATTATCTGGTAGTGCTTCATTCGTGGTCATTTAATACAGTGGATAGAACATTTACATTTGAATAAACCTTAATCTCACGCCTTATTCACCGCAGCTTTGAATCGATTTCAATTTAACGTTTGCGGCAGCTTGACTTCAGACCAACGTTTAATTCCCCTTATTCAGATATGGTTTAAGGTATCGCTTTGGTACTTAACATTAAAATGAATGTGTTGTATTAATTTGACTAAATGAAAGATTTTTTTTATGGAAACAGTATGAACCATATTAAATGTGTGTTCATATTTATTAGAAAGATGTGAAAATTAACTATGATCACTGAGAGTGAGCTACGTAGTTTAAAGTGCCATTTTTAACCACAATTTATTTTTCACGAGCACCTTAGCTAATTGCTTTTCACACTTTTATTTTAATGGATTTCTGAAAAGTAAGGCCACATTATTTTAATTTATATATTTTTATTATTTACAATTGACAGTATTGTAGGTGGAGTGCACATTGGATGCCTTCTAACTGTTTGCAGTGACAATCTTATGAAATACAGTGCCAACCGGTGATATGTAGTAACGTCAAAGTTTCTACACATCCGCCTATACGACCGTTAATGTCATTATGTAGGAAATGTTCAGGTTTATATGCTGATGAAGGATAACATCTGTGAAGATCGGTCATCAAAAATGCATTTTCACAATGAAATTTTACTTTCTTTTGAAACTTAGTGTGCTTCATTACCACGGGTGGATAATTCAGGTTTAGTTTAGGACTTCTGAAAAAACTCTCAAACTCTACCTAAATCAAAACATTAGAAATAACTAGGTAATAACTTCGTTTCAATTCCTTGCAGCTGTTCATTTTTGTATTTTTTTTTATTTGTTCTGATTGTTGTTCTCAATATTCATACCATAAAAAATAGCATAATTTCGTATATTCATCTCATCTATTCATCGCATAATGTCCTTTTTTGGATCTATTTCGACTCTCAATATTTTCTTTTTATTCCTAATCTTTTGGTTATTTTAAGTATGTCTATATCCGTTTATATGTTCCGTATTCCTTTTAAAGGTCTACCTTTCTACAAATTCTCTGCAGAACAACCTTAAATTTTGTATAGTCATGCCTGTTCCAAAAAATGTATGATAAGTTTACCACAGATGTTCTAGTTGCAACTATGTTTTTCATAATATTGCACCATAGTTGCACCGACGCAAAGATTTCCTGAGTGCGGACTATACTAATTTTTTTTTCTAAAGTTTAATTTACAGTTGAAGTTACAAATAAACTTATAGTTCACCTGATGGTGAGTGGTTACTGCATATTGGTTGCACGTGTGAACACCTGCAACTAGTTAAGTAAAGAACGCTACTGATGCGTTGTCACCTTTGAGGACTTAGATAGATTGCCTCAAAGCCTGTAATTATACTTGATCTCTATATCTTTCCGACCCGAACACAGCAGTATACTTTGTTGATAATAAAACATACAAGATTATAAACTGTTATTTTTAACATCCCGCTATGAAAACGAATGATTTTCAAAAAATCGGGAAATTATTGGTTTCGCCCCGGTTTGTGTATGTGTGTGTGAACGGCTTGACCAATCGAGACGCGTTTCATGGCATTCGAAAGAGTTCTATTGAAATTAGGTTTCATGTGAATTTGAATCAAGTCAGCTGGGTAGATTTTGAAAAATCTCCAAAAAAGGTTTTATGAGATAACTTTTAAACTAATGTATCGAACGATTTCAAAATCAGCTCTTAACCTAAAAAAACAACATCAATTGTCATAAACCGCATCAAAATCGGTTCATTCGTTCGAATTTGAATCAAATTTGAATTATTATAATATTTTAATTCTCAAAAACGTTGTAATCGGTGGATTTTGGAGCGCCTTGCATTTGAAATTAGCGGGAAGTTGCAGGGATGGCCTGTAGGGTCAACCGTATTTTTCTAAAAGTTCCGCTGGGTTTCTTGCTGGTTCTTCCCAGGACAGAGGTTTTTTTTTCGAACCAGTGATAAATTAAACAGAAGAATGACCTTCAGTAAATATTATTAATAGTTAAATTTCTGTTTCTGTTACGTACTGCTGCTTGGCGACAGACAGAATAAATAAGAAGGTGGTACTCACCCAGACATACTACGTAAAAGAAGTCCTACTGCCTGATTTATCAGATTGGTCTATATCAAGATTATCCGCACAGTGCGAGTCCGTAAAGATAATTGAAACGCCGTTTCTTGAAAAAGCACTGCACATATTTATAATTAATATTCACTTCATCTTTTTCATTTCATTTTCAGCAGGTATATTTATTTCTTTGCAAGCGGTTATAAGCCGCAGTCAACAATATTTCATATATTATTTACTTCTATTGTAAAAATATTGGTAAAACTATTCCATCGTATACCTATCTTTAGAGGTGCAAGTCGTCGGAGTTCAAATTCAAGTCATATCGTAGGAACAAGATTTTCAATTTATCATTTAGTAATGCTTAAATACTTTCCGAAATAGTTTATTATATATTAGTATTCACCTCCTCCATTCTGTATTCATTTTACATAACACTTGAATGCGCTCAGTAAATCAGAAGCTTAAGTAGGCATTCGTCTCCTAAATCTTAATCCGTGACTTCAGCGTTAGTATTGTCAGCTTGGGAAAAGGTTAGTAGTGTTTTATAGTTAGGTAAAATTTTTGTTAAATTACCCGCCTCAGCTTCACTATCTATCTATCTAGGATCTAATCGCTTTCTATGTGTGGTGAAGTTTTAATATAATTAATTCATAATGATTTCTTATATTTACGCGAACACTACACATTGATTAAAACTACTTTTACGGATTTTTTCGCGTTTATTTTACTATTATTTTTAATTCCCGACGTTTCGGGCGCTTTCCAGCACCCATGTCCCCCGTGACCATGGGTGCTGAAAAGCACCCGAATCATCGGGAATTAAAAATAATAGTAAAATAAACGCGATAAAATCCGTATAAGTAGTTTTAATATAATTAATTCACCTATTCCGAAGATTAGCGCGGATAGATAGACAGACATAATTTTTAAAAATGTATATTCATGTCTAAATGGCATACAAATAACCGCCTCGGCTCAATATAGGGCAGTCATTTCGATATCACAGACATACGGACACTTCAATTTCATTTATATGTAATGAGTAGTACTTATGATGAGTGTTTATCTCAAATAGGTAATTTTTATGAGTTATCGTTACGAAAAGTTATGGTAGACTGATACTATTAAATTCAAAAGGTTACTGGCGCCAATCCAAATAAGCTGGCGGATGTTCTGTTATTTCCATAAAGTATGCTTTTATACCAAGATTTATTAAAAAAATGTTTGAATATTATGCACAAAACACTTGCCCCGCTTTCTTCGAATTTTTTTTTAATTCAGGAAGATTTTTGCATTAACGTAGACTATTATCTTATTATTTTTAACGTATTAAATTTTTTGGGTGAAAAAAAATCGTAACAATTTCTCTTTTATGGACAATTTTTTCAAAACAATTAAATTAATTAAAGTGGATTAATAAAAAATATTGCTGAAAGTTGTCAACTTGATGATCGATAATTTCCACGCTTGGTAGGCGGGTTTTCAACATCAGTTTTTATTTTTAGTTGCTTTTAGGAGGACACTGCTCTCCATCTCCTGATTGTTTCTTTGCATCACCGTCATCGGTTAAAAATATAGTGTGAAAGTGACAACCCCTTGTATTAAAACATGGCAACGTTACCGTCACATCGTGGCATCACTAGTATGGTAACTTGGTCAGTTTTATTGATAAATATTAAAACCACCACTGTAAAAACGAAATATATTACATTTCCTAACCATTACCAAGAAGACCTACATTCAGTACAAAATCAATAAAAGTTCTGGGGCACTATACCAAGAGCTTACACAATTCCGCGTTAAAATTAACTCCCTTGTTGCCATATCAAAAACAATGCTGTTAATTTTTTTTTAATTGGCATATCTCAAAAAACTTTACGTTGTCCGTGTAGGGCCCGCCACGCACTACATCGATCGTTCCGTTTCGGAATTCCGACGATCGGTCACATATATATGGAGGATTATAATTAGGGGGTAATCTTTCCTTAGTCCTTCGTACTTTTCTGTACCTATTTGTATGTCGTAGCGATAAACACAGTAATAATAATTAAATTTTCGATTACAACCTTTATATCTATATCGCTCAACGGAAGAATGTTTTGTTAAATTTAGTTTCTCAGTAAGCAAATTATTGTTAATTCTTAATAAGAAATAAAGTTATTTAACTACAAAATACATATCCGCCGTGGATTTTTTAAAATTTTAAATTTTGCTTTTTATAACTGACTTAAAAAGAGAAGATTACCAGAAAAAATGTACATGGAGCACTGCTGTTACGTATGAGCTTGTGCTGAAAAATACCACCTAGCAGCATTTGACTCAGTGGACAGACTTGCTAAGGCGCTTATTGGTAACCTTGATTTGGTTTAAAATAATCTTAGCCTCGAGCATAGGCGCAGAATAGCCAGCCACTCGGTATTGTATAGGATGTATTTCAGAGAGTGTGGGCAGGAATTACATGCTTCTACTTTCCATCAATGTACAAGCAGTCAGCTGTACTTCAACGCTTTGTTGTCGATATTCCACGCAGTCGAGCCGGATGGTTTTTTTCATCTTTTCGTCCGAATACAATCTGGGCGTCTTCATGGTGGCATTGGAAAGGAATTTGTTACGCTAAGATAATGAGATTTACCATCTAGGGCTCCATCACTGTTTACCATTGGTTGGGATTGTGATCATGCATTAGTATATAATAAGTAAAAATAAATTAATTTCACTGCCGAGCACATGGTAAATCAGTACTTATTATGCGATTAACCATTCAATGTTATCGGTAAAGATCGACCTCGAGTTGCAGGCGTGTAATGGAATTTCCGGCGAGTGCCATGCCCCTAAACTACCTCGGCTCTCGAGGTGCATTTAGTAATCTGTATCATATTGCTGATATTTCTTACCTAGCGAGATGTAATAGGATTTTTGTTAGATATATAATAATAGTAATTCATTTCTCACCACATAAAATTAACAATCTAGGTGATTGACAAAAAATAGGCACAAAGTAACGTGAGAGACTGATGCCTAAATTAAGCGACGTACCTGTATCTCAGGTCATCAGGTCTCCCTACCAGTTCACAAATACAAAAGTATGTAATCTTGGAATACGTATTTTAATAACAATGATACATGTTATAATGTATTTAATTGTGGTAGGTGAAAATTACAACATTTACAAAATCTTGTAATGTAAAAAGATCTTCCGCATCTTTATAGTCCCTTTACAGTTACCATTAATGGATACATTTTAGCTTTAACTTTAGGTAAGGTATAATATTAAGATCCTTGTTAACTTTATTATACATTTATCCGCCAAGATAGCAAAACATCTTCCTAGAAAACTAGGTACAATGGTCATAATGAGAGGTGCATGCCCGGTCTTTGCGTCTCGTGTACTGTGAATTATTTTGGTCATATTTTAATTAAGCATCTTTTTATACTACTGTGTAAATAATAAACAATTTCCAGACTGTAAGTTCTTCGGAAATTTTATAAATTTAAAGGTAAGAGACTTACTTTTATTATAAGATTAACCTTTGTGATCTTTCAAGTGGCAGAGGCGATGATTTGGTAGCCTCAAAAGTAGACAGATTTAATAGTATTAGAATCTGCTACGCGGCGGAGTTTTTTTTTTGTTATAAATTAATTTGCGTATCCTATTGGCTATATAAAACTTGTCTTGGTTTTACTTTTAAAAATTAATCTTAGTTCACTTTTAGGAGAACATTTCTCAAAATGAGTTTCTAAAAAAATTCTAAAAAATGCATTTCTCAAAAAATATTTACACCTGTACAATGTACTACCTGCGAACACAGATTTGTGAGGTTTAAAATTAATTTTTTTTTTTTATTTTAAGAACAGTGTACATGCTGGCTTACAGTATGTACAAAACGTCAACATGCTAACTAATAAATTACAGTTAGTACCTAACATATGCCTTTCGCTTAAACCCGTCATAAGCACTTGCAGAAAATTATTGATTTCTATTCAGTCACATATATTATAAGAATAAAGATGTATTATAAGAATAGGAATATTTTTTGTGGTTATAAAACTAAAAAAGAGATTCATCATCATAATCATCAGAGTACGTAAAAATCAAAAAGTTAGTACATATTCAGAATATAATATAATATGTACAAGGTAGAATTTATTTCTGCAGGGTTGCTTGGTAAGACGATTCATCATCCCTCGAAGTTTGAATGTGGAAATAGCCAGAAAGTCTTATGACTTCCGATACATGGTCGTATAATCATCTTGTCTACGTTAGTCGTAACATACCTAGAAAATAGATATAAATTTAATAAAAAAATCGTTTTTGGTTTCTTATTTTTTATTCATTATGCAACTAAAAGAGAAATATGTTTCTGAATAATTTGCAAAGGCAAAACATCTAGGTCAGTGACTAAAACGAACATCGTTCACGTGCAGCAAGTGCTCGTTTACATAAGCAGTCTTCCGGCGTGGCGCCGCCGTGCTGTCTCCGTAGCGCGTGCTTGATCTTTATACATACGTGCTTTAGCTGCACGTTCTAGCTCCGTAATACTCATATAGAGGTTACCGCACACACGTAAGATACAAGAAATATTTTAAAAATCTTTTGATTTTTACTACAAGCAAGGTAAAAGTAAATTAGATTTTTTTGTTTAACATGAAAATTTAATAACATTTAAAAAAACCTTTGCCATTACTGAGACGATGTTGAAATTTGCACTTTGAAATATTATTATTTTTTATGAGTATGTAAAAGCTAAAATGTCATGTGACGCCCGTTGTACATAGAAACATAAATAGAAACAGAAACTTTTTATTCAATATAGATTATTTAATAATACGTATTTAAAGTCACTTTTTTAATTTACCACTGATTCGGAGAACCCAGCGGAAATTAAAAAAAAATAACAGCTTACAATCTTGTAGTTTACAATTAACAAACAACACATAACAAATTAGAAATAGCTTAGTAGCGATCACCCTTCCCATAGCTTATTGTCATCCATGTATAAAAATACCACAAACTTATATTGTGCATTACACTTATATAAAAAAAAATTAAATATAGTACAATTATCGCTTACCATAGACATGAAAGCTGTCGCCGTAATCAAAATCGGCAGAAAAGCCATTATGACTATTTTATATAAAATTAAGCCTAATTAAATTAAATTCCATTTAAATTCCATTGCTGAACATAAGCCTATAGAATATAGATATCCCTCATAAGGGAGATTTTAGGATAGTTGCCACGCTTGGCGGGCGGGTACAGTATTTTGACAGTATTTTTTTTTAATTTTGAGTCAGGAAGACGTTGCTGCCCATCTCCTGGTTTGTTTCCTTTGGTCCTCTATCACGACACACACACAATGATATGGGGTAATATTCTCACACTGCCACTACACGGTCTGTCATCGTTTTTATTTTATTTTCATCTCAAGGTAAAACGGTGTTAACAAGCAATTAAAAGTCGAGGTTGTATTAATACTACCACTTGGTCCGGCCGCACATCGGCTATTCGAAAAATAAATAGATAAAGGATTGATTTGTAATGAAATGAAATTATTTTGATAATTAATTTTATCATAAAATAATATGTTGTAAAGTTACACGGGATATAATGCAAACCAAATATTTACGAAATTTGCTGAACGCACATTAGATATCGGTGAAAATCTGACATTGCACGCCAAATATTTGATTTACGATTTATTGAACAAACTTTAATTTTTGGGCACTTGTTATTGAGAGCTCAATTGTGTTCGGGATCGCATTTGAAATCGGAAAGTCTATTATAGTACTATCAATTTATTTTATTAAATAAATATGTGCTACAATTAAAATTATTTAACAGCAACTCGCTCCGACTTTGCCTGAGTGCAATCAAATTAATATGTCATTTATTTAATAATTTAGATATTTCAAGAGGATACCTTGAAAATGAATCGAAGTTTTGGGGGCTTGGCTTATTTCTTTCTCGGTGAAGCTAACGGCCGACTGAGGGAGTGTCAAAGTGAAAGTGATGCAATGACTTCATAGTACGTAAATTATGAAATAGCCATACCGAGCAAGCGCTCGGAAGAAAACTAAGTAAGCGTCAAACAACATTTTTATTTATTTTAACAAAACTTCGTTATGGATTAAAAAACTGGTTATGGTTATGAGAACTTAGATATGATTATTTACTATGCCTTAAAAATAATCCCATGAACTTATTCGTAAGAATATTGTAGTGTCATGGAGAAATGTAAATAATTAGAGCCTTATTTGCAATTTCTTTCTATCAAGAAAATTACATGATATCGTGTTTTCCTATTATGCAATCCAAGGTCATATACTCAAAAATCATATATCAAAATTTTAGTTAGTAATCTATAAAACTTAAAGAAATATGTTAAATAGAAAAACCACCAAATTTTCGAGGTTATCACCTTAAAATAATCTATTTTCTGTTAAAATATAGCCAGATCACTTCAGGTGGTACTTCTCTATCTGTTTGGAACGTTTCGTCACATTCGGTTCAGCCATTCCGGAAATTACAGACTGACAGCCAGACAGAGAGACAAAATTTTAAAAATGTTATTCATGTCTTAATTCTATGTAAATAACCCACCTATACCCACAGACAAACAATCTAATTTTATTTATATGTGTAGATTATACAGGATAGCAAATAAAATTTGCACCAAAGACAGGATTAGTAAAAGAAAAAAGTTTCATCGTAATCAAAAGCCTTAAGCTTCTTGTTTCTCTGTTGCTGGTCCTTGTTGTCTTTTTTTATTTTTGTTTAAAAATTTTCCCTCCCGACTTGATTTTATTGCTATTTAAACGTAGTTTAGTGTAGATTTTAGATGACGTGGAAGGACACTTGAAATGTTTTTAATGCTCATCCAACGTGCTTTTAAGGGTAATAATCTTGCTAATTTTGAGCCGGCTTTGCATACAAAACAGATCAGAGAAATACGAAATCTTGAAATATAAAGTTTTGTGTTGTATCTATACAGTTCTTTTTAACAGATATTTTACATAAAATTCGCTCTGACGTATATGAACTGTCTGATGGCCCATATAAAATAACTAATGTTTTGGAAAATATTTCTTTTATCGAGGTACTTACAAACTTTGTTTACCGAACCTTTCAAGAAACTTTCTCGCCCTTTTACGTTTGTAGTTATTAGTTCTCTGAGATATATTATGGCCAGCTCACTGCATCTTCAGTTAATTTATTCACTGGGCTATATCGATCTCTTTGGTTCTTCTGCGATTATTTTTATTAGAAGTCTATCACGCAACTCCGAGCATCCCTCTCTATTTCCCGCTGAGTGAACATCCACGTCGTAGGTAAATAATAATAAAATCATACAGACTGAACTTCGGTCACGGCGGCCAGTCTCAACGGAGACTAGCCATCTGCGCAGGTACTTGTATCTAGGTGCATTCTAAGTGATTCATTAAATCAATCAGTATTAGCATTAAAAGAAGACCTATACCTAGGACGATATTGTAAAATATGTCTACCTGTAAGCACGACGCTTGATCAAGGTATTTTTTTATTTTAGGATTAAGATTACTTTTAACAAATTATTACCCTATCGTTTTGATTGAGATGGTTAGCTGAAGGAAATTATTTGTAATTATTTGATTGAGGTATGTTTTTATTGTTGTCGACTCTACATTGTGTAGTATTGATATATCAATTTAATGTTTGAGGTTTTATAGTGTTACTTGTAAGTCATTAATATTTTTATATACATTTTTAAGATTTTATTGCAAAATGAATTGCAATGCAGTGGACGATATGAATGACAAGCTCGTGGAAACTTAGCTCCGACCGCATGGACAATGCAGAACTTGGCTCCGACCGCATTGTTCATGCGGCCGGAGCTAAGTTCCGCAAGAGCCGCCGCAGAAGAACACAAAAACCCTCCGATCACAGTCGTAATCTCGTGGCTGTTAGACGGGAAATGATGCTGCAGTCTTCATCGGATTTGACAGCATACAGGCAACTGCACAGACAGAACTACGGACTGCGACTACTAACTAACTTTCAGATCTGCGACGTGGTCCTTCACTGCTGGCCATATGAGGACGCTCAAGGTCGCTCAGCGGGCTATGCTTGGGGTTTCTCTGCGTGATAAACTATAAATGAGGATATCTGCAGAAGAACCAGAGTAACTGACATAGTCCAACGGTTACAAATTAGTAAACTGAAGTGGCAATGGGCCGGCCACACAGCTTGAAGAACCGATAACCGATGGGGAAAAGGATTTTCGAGTGGCAGCCTCGTACCAGTAGGCGTAGTGTAGGGTAACCCCCCACTAGATGAAGTGACGACCTGGTAAGACATGCGGGAAGTCGATGGATACAGGTTGCTCAGTACCGTGCTTTGTGGCATTCCTTGAGGGAGGCCTATGTTTAGCAGTGGACTTGTGAAGGGCTGTAATTATGATGATGACATTTTTATGTTTTAATAGTAAAGTCTATTTATTTAAATATATATGTTTTACTTAAGTTTTCAATATCACAGTTGATTTAATAATAAATCAATTTTTTGCAATGTCGATATTGTACTATCCATTTTGAAACATCTTTAGAGGTACGAAAGTAAGGCATATTTAGTATTTACGTATGTAAAGCATATATTCGTGGTAAATATATGATTATAGATAAGCTTATAACATTTTTGGTACAGGGTAAAATAAGTATTTTATTTTCTTCATGGCCTGCAACTGTGACAGTAAACTGTGTTGACGT
Source organism: Parnassius apollo (assembly GCA_907164705.1). Classification (NCBI taxonomy): domain Eukaryota; kingdom Metazoa; phylum Arthropoda; class Insecta; order Lepidoptera; family Papilionidae; genus Parnassius; species Parnassius apollo. Next base: position 3,785,823 of record CAJQZP010001030.1, on the reverse strand, counting down.
AAATTGTGTGTATTCTCTGCTTTTGTATTCTCAAATGTGGTGTGTTTAATAGTTTAAAGAGTGTGAATTTAGTAGAAGCGAGTTTGTGTATAATATATGGAATAAGATTATTTACATTAAGGTAGTTAAAATAGCGTTTTAAAAATACAAGAGTGTTTAACACTGTAATCATTGGGCATAGTCAGTCTTACTGTGGCAGTTGAGCCTATATTAATTAGAATCACTCGCGAATTATCGTCTTTTCCGACATAAACTTTCCCGTACGACGTCCAGCAATAGTTATATAACTTGGATTTTGCTAATTATTTTCCAAGAAAATGTAGGCCTTCGCAGTAAGGTTTTCAGAAATGAAAACAGGCGTGTCAGCCTCAGCGTAGTCCTAAATATTTTACACATATTTTCATTTTATGTTTAATATTCACGTAAACTAATTTTAAGTAAATTATTTTTAGTTATTATTGACATTGTTTGTATTATTTTAGGTATCTTTCTTTGTCCTTCCTTTCTTGAATCAACTCTATACATATCTCTTATTTTTTAACTGTATATTTCACAACTTTTTTTTTGGAAAGGCACGTTAACATGTCAATCAAGTCCTCCTTGGTTTCACTATCCTTTCTTGGCACTTTTTTAATTTTAAAACTAGTTTTCCTCAAACCCTTCTGTGAGTCCTCAATTTTATCTTCTAAAATAGTAATTAATATATTTCCTATCTTCCTGCGCTTGCATCTCCAACTTTAGATTTTTTTATATTCTTCATTTTTAGATGTGAAAAATCAATGGAGTTCTCTATTTGAACGTCTGCTAGTGCCGGAGCAACTTTCTTAATTGTGATTACCCCCATATTGTACCTGATTTGTGTATAATATTATTATTTCATATCTTATGGTATGAGTGAAAGCGGTTAGATGAAACAATTTTTGAAGTCTCTCTTCTCAACGCGTATATTTAGAGTTCAGTTAAAGTCAGTCAGTTAAATTTAATTCTTACTAATTTAAGGAACAAAACTTTTATCGAGACACAAAATCCTAATAATCAAAAGGTTAACGAACTAAAAGTATGTTTTAAAGACAAACAGTATTCAAAAATTAAGGGGTCCCTGTTGTAACCAGCAATTTTCACCCGCTTCTGTGTCAGCGTATTTACTTATCCGGGAGCTATTTACACTTTTACCTTTCCAACAAACCGAGTTTGCACAATTGACGGAAACTGAATTTGCGAAAAGATAATTTTCTTTTCAGCTTGTATGGATGATTAATTTTAAATTTCCAGAAATACCTGTTACCTGTAATTTTGGCAATTTGTTGGTAATATCGTTTTATTAGTAATGGTTAGGTAAACTACAGAGGTGCTGGTACTCTAAAACTGTTGTCAGCATTTTACATAATACTAATTTTATATATTTTATAGATTTAAGCGCATTTAATTTTAATGTATTTTTACATGAATTTTATCCAATGAGTATATTATACTATTCGTCATCAATATCATAATAATGATCATCAGCCTGCGACAGTGAACTGATGCACATAGTATTCGAGTAAATATAATAGTCATTATTTATTATCCGTAAGTAGTGCTTCGTGTGGGTGTTTTAGTCAATGTATGTAATTGCTAGAAGGTTTTTAGTTTACTATAACAAAAAAAAAAGCTTTTCATCAGTGTTCTTTTGGCGGCGGCTTTGACGAACTTTCGCTCCGCGGATTATGTTAGAAAAGTGTTGTTAGGTTATCCTGGCACGATTCTAAGAACTATGTTATCGAAAGGACTCTTGTCTCTACAAATGTTTCCTCGGTTTTACAGCCTTGTAAAATATTCAAAAACGAGAGCAGAAAATCTGACGTTATGACTTTGGTCCCAAACCAAGTTCTAGGATACATGTATAGACACGTTGCTGACTTCTCTTCTCAGGGTAACACGTTAGAATCGTGATGGCACCAGAGGTTAATAAGAATCTCTGAGAGATCACAGCATATTTGTTCCATTTGTTATAGAATCTGTCGGTCCGTAGGGTCTTGCTACAATGAAGTATATCACTAAAGTAACTGCATCCGCGACTTTTAGTCACCGCTAGTGATAAGAGGGCTGGTTCTTTTATCACTAAAAAGCTAAGTATCTTTCAGCTTCGATCAATTATATACTATTGATCGAAGTCTTTCAGGGAGTAAATCAAGCCAACGTTCTTTGCACTATACTGTAGAGAGTAAAACAACAGTTTTAGTTTTTGTTTTTATTATCTTAATAAATATTAGGTATTTTACGTTATGTTGATAAAAGTTGTAACTAAAACTAAAAATAAAATATAAAAAAATCCTGAGCTGAGTTTTTCAACAGTGCTATTATTATAAGGTCTCCAGCAACGCTAGAGTTGAAGTTAAGTGTATTCGGAAATTCCAATTGTTGACTACCCAATCGACGAGAAAACGGAGCTATACTTGTGTGGAGTAAACAATGCGGTGAATGTTAACTTTTAAATGATCCAAGGTCTGTAGCTACTTCTATAGCACCCAAAAGTGATGTAAAGGCTTCTCAATAAAGTTTTTTTTGTTTATTGCAGATCTCCAAACTAATTCAACCAAAAATTAACCTCATCATTAAAAAAAGTTTTGATTCTAAAAAGAAAATAAAGCTCAATATTGTTTTCCGCAAAATCGTCCACAAAGTGGATAGGTACAGCTCCAATTGCTGTGTACGATGAAGAGTTGACTCCTCAACACTACGCTGTACAACATCATTGATTTCTCCTGGGCGAACTGTATGGCACCATATGTGGTACAAAATCAATCCATGGTTTGCCAAATAACTTGATCGGAGGAGCAATTACATCGACCGTAAAATTGACAGTACGCAAGGTAAGTTAGGTGAACCATAAACTTTAAAATAAATCTGCATAATTTGCAAGCGTTGTTTTGGTGTAATTCTATCCGTGATGAAATAGCGAAACGTACTGTCCTCAAATAATTGTCAACCGTCAAATCAACAGTCACAAAAACAATTTTGCCAATTTAAAAAAAAACTTAATAAAAACAACCTGTTATTAAACGATATTTAAAAAAAATCATATCATATATCTGGAAAATTTAATAAACTCAAGTGCGCAAGCATAAGTAACGACATCTCTAAAGACCAATCAATTTGAAGTAATCTTCGCAAGACACGCAACTATAGATTTATTTTTAAATTTATATCCCATTAAAACGCTATTTCAACATATTCTGTCTTTACGATAAATTAATTATACCGTGTGTGGTGCAAGAATATTCACTGCCCCATATCGTCCCGTGGGTTTCGTAAAAGGCGACAAAGGGACATAAACAGGAAATGAGCAGCAGCATTTTCTAAATAACTACATAAAATAATAAAAAAGTTACGGTTGTCTACGTGGTAGAGCATGTGGGGGGGTGGAAGAACTTTGGTGACAATTGATTGATTTTATGGGGTGTTTGGGCCGCAGCAACCACTTACCGTGCTGAGTGTCAAGCGTAGTAACTACGGGGAGGGCCATGTATAGCAGCGGACTTATGATAGGCTGTAAATAATGAAAAAATCAGATAATATTTAAAATTTCCGGAACTATCAGATATTTTTATAGAAGTTACGGTGGTAAACGTGCACAAAATCCATTCAATAGTCAACTGGATGCTGAAGTTCAACCACCCCTGAGGAATAAGATCACCTTGCCATCTTTTTTCTTTGAATTACCTTCTTGTATCATCAGTGGTGCAGCTATAATACTAAGAAGCATAGCTTCGCTACGTTAAACATTGGATATCATTGCAATAATATATACGCGTCCATACTTATGTTTTATAGTAAACTATGAGTCTCTATTATGAGTTGAATACATTTTTATTCCGTGATGTCAACACATTTTTTAATTTTCTATAGGATATTATAATATAAACTAGTCCCGATTTGATGAATACTTTGACTTAATGAAGGCAAATTTCATTTAAGATAAGCCGTTATCACATTTGTACGCCAACCTATAAGAGGTCTTATTTATTTATTTTGTTTGGCTGACGAACAGATAGTACACTAAAATTAATCAAATACATCAGCATGCGTACTAAGTATATGCCTCAATATTTACAGGTTAGCACAACATGTGCCAATATAAAGTAAAGTAACTTATAATATGTACATTACAAAACAAAATCAACAATTTAACAACAATACAGCAAAAAAATATATTTTTGTCATTATTGATATCACTGTCGAAAACAGCTTAAATTTAAACTATCAAGAAGATAAGAGATAATAAAACACGCATTTTGTGACGGATGCAACGTTGTTTTACATATATAAATTCATTAATTACACAATTGGTTTGGAAGAAATCCTTTGCCCTAGGAAGAACTAGCAAGAAACCTAGCGGGACTCTTTTTTTAAACATAATTTTACAATACATACACTGTCTTGGTCTGTAGGTTTGTACCACTCTCAATCATATAACAGCCACCAATCACAAGTGTTCCTCTAATGCGTCCCGTTCTGAGGAGTAACTCGGTATAGATTAGAGAGAGACATTGCATCTTTGCCTTCAGAGCCGATAACGCTTCTGAGACCTTCCTTGCTTGAAGTCGGTCGCCGGTAGTAAGTACTAGCTGTTCGCTTCGCTGGGCCCAAGTTAATAACGTATCAAGATTTTTTTATGGGACTATCGTAAAATCCGTGGATACTGAGCGTCTACATTGCTAAATGAGTAACTATACTAAATTTCAACTCAATCGGTATAGTTTTGGAGATATCGTGATGAGTCAGAAAATCAGTGGTATTTAGCTTAAATTGATATATATTCTTACCTCCACAAGGTTATTTTTCAAAAAGTAGCCAAATTTTAAACTTGAGTACAAATAATATATAAATAATGATATACCGTTATTGCAGTTTTAGAAAATACGTGTAAATAAGGCTTCTACTTTAATTTACGTTGCACTGAAAGTGTGTGTGTACAGTAAAAATAATGTACTACCACGCATTACGAATTTAAAAGATAAAAAGGATATGTACTTTTGTGTGTGATTCTACCATGAACTTCATTTATACACATAAAGAATTTCAAGCATACATGAACCAATGTCACAGTTATCACAAGCAAAAGTTTTATTTTACGAGTCTGAGCGTTTACACATTCCACACATTTCGTGGATTTTATAGTCGCGTAGTCAACGTACAACAAATTTACAACGAATCGTGTACGCACTTAAAATAGTTTATCGACTGGTAGTCAGATAACTTATGCCTGAATAAAAAATATTTTATTTTGATTGTAGGTGTGTTAAGTGAAGTAGAATTATTTTTTTTATTTTTTTATCAGACGTTCTGAATTTATTATTGGTATATATATATATATATATATATATATATATATATATATGGTTTTTTAAGAGTTCTCCATCTGACACGTATAACTCGAAATATATATTAACCTGCACGGGGTTTGTAAGCGCAGAGCTATTAGCCTAGCAGTCATACACATTATAAGTCTACCGCTATTTGTTTTTTTTGTCATATTGATTCGTTAGTGAGCAGGGTGAGTAATTGCAGAGCAGCCTTTCTTGAACCCCATTTAAATTTGTCAAAATGCTAATTTCATTTTACGGTAAACAGTTACTAAGCCTTCGGCTGTGATGCTGAGGATGGGAAAAGTACAGTGAGGCGGACAAGTATTTTTATGACTTACAAATAACTGTTGCGAGGCAGCAGCAGCTGCTATCTAAAAAAAAGAGTGATTTTCGTAAAAAAAAAACTGTATATTGCCAGCAGTTATCAGACTAATTAAATTTTTCGTTTGGATTATCTTTTAATATAGAGTGTTATTGTTGGTTGATTAATAATAGCATTTTCGTTTATTTCAGTTTTGTGACAGTTTACAAACAATTTTTTTTATAAAATTGTTGTGACAAGCAAAGTTATAGTCCTCCTAATGGCAAGAGGTCACTGCAGCGCATGCGCACCTACAAGCATACAACCAACCTTAAACAAAATGCTACAAATGCATTGTCACCACTGATAGCATAAAATAGAATGCCTCTCAGTCTGTACTGACTCTTTCTATACCATTCAGAACGGAACACAGCAGTGCACACAATGCTTGGCGTCAGAAATAGGTACAAAGGTGGTATATTTTATAGGTAGAGCCATGTTGCGGCTATATAAGTCCCGGGGAAGGACCAGGCTTTTACAGAATACTGGCATGAAATATCAGCTTAACGCTGCTGTTTCGTAAGGTGAGTGTACAGAACCAGAGACCATTTTCAATGGCAACAAGGTATTCCATCTTATTCTTCAGGGGTGACAAGGCATCTGCATTTTGATTCGTAATCGGGTATAGACGTGTCTATGGGCTACAGCAACCACTTAACATCATTCTCTTATACAGCCACTATACAGCAAACTATCCACCCAAGATTTATGAGGAGACCTAGATTTAGCGGTGAAATTTAACGACTGTAATGAAGATGATGAAAAATTACGCTTCTAAAATATTTGTTGAAAAAGTAGAACAATTTTATAACCTATATTTAAATTTTATTAGAAATCTAAAATTCGCAGTACTGTAATACGTATTTGGCACTACTTCAACGTGTGCCTAATGCGTAATTCTAAATTGTTAAAAACTGTGTTTCCTCGGAAAGGTTGAAATATTACGATAAAACTACTAGAAACTACTACTTAATGTAGATTGCTATTAGCATAAAAGATACAAGGGACTTTTACTCTTTTATATAATTTTGAAATAATAAATGTAACTTTACTTTTTCTTTTTTCGAAACCAGTGACGTGTTATGTAAGTCATCTAATTATCTGATTATTAAATAATAAAGAGACAAGATTTTTTCGTTCCACGGATTTATAATTTTTATGTGATGAATAACATTATCTTCTGTAAAGCAATGGGAAGGGATTGAACGTGTTAAATTTATATTGCTTACAAAAATAAATACAAAGTATATTATAAAACTAAAGTTTCTCAATTTTTCTTTAAAAGATTACCGTTCTTTTAGATTTTCGAAGTTATCTCTTGAAAGCAAGTAACAAAGCACAAAAACTAAGTTCCTGTAAGAGTCTCGGACTTTGTAAGACATTATTCACTTTTATCATTTCTACGTTAACCTCTGGATACTAAAGTTGAAGGATTTTTACAGTTTCTTGGATAAAACTCAAATTTCTTATGCAAATACGAGGGCCACTTGCGAAGTCTTGCTAAGTTTACCTTTGTGTTTACTTTTTTTGCTTACTATCTTATTACTATAATATACTTCAAAACCTGAAAACGAGACTGTACAACCAGTGCGTGTTGCCGGTGAGGACCTATAGGACTGAGACGTGGTCCATCACTGCTGGCCGTATGAGGACGCTCAAAGCCGCTCAGCGAGCTATGGAGAGGGCTATGCTCGGGGTTTCTCTGCGTGATAAACTTAGAAATGGGGGTATCCGCAGTAAAACCGTAAGTGACTGACATAGCCCAACGGAATAATAAGCTGAAGTGGCAATGGGGCGGCCATATAACTCAAAGAACCGTTAACCGACGGAGAAAAAAGGTTCCTGAGTGGCAGCCTCGTACCGGCAGGCGAAATGTAGGGAAACCCTCCACTAGATGGAGTGACGACCCGGTAAGACATGCATGAAGATGATGGATACAGGTGGCTCAGGACCGTGCCTAGTGGAATACCTTGGGGGAGGTCTATGTTCAGCAGTAGACTTGTGAAGAGCTGTAATAATGATGATGATGACTGTCTACACTGATGCAACTTACTTTGGCGTAAGAATACCTAATAACCCATATCGTCCCGTGGGTTTTATGAGAGGCGACAGAGCAAAATTGAAACAGGTTATGGGCAGCAGGATCTTTCTGATATCAACTAAATATAATAAAAAAACTGCAGTTGCCAAATCAGCTTCAAGCATAGCAATCATGGCAGATTTCCCTATATGAGGCTATCCATGGGGAGGCCTATTGTTAAGCAGTCAACTTGTATAGGCTGTAATGATTAACTTTTTTGTAGTACTAGTACTTTTTTAGTTTCTAATTAAGGAGAAATTATTTGTATGTTCCTTTAAAAAACTTTTTAATATAACTTTTTAATACAGTTGCTCAAAAAATGGCGTATTGCAGGGACGTATAGCGTTCGGGATGTGGGCTATTATATACTCGAGCTTTTTCTTTACCTTTTCCGAAATTCATCCGTTCTCTTTCCCAACTGTCAAAACAATGTCTATTAAAAAGAAAAAACCAACCACGAAGTTTAAAAAAAATCATGGAAGTTTTTATGATTCATGCAAATATTTTTAAAAAGAAGCTGCCAATTTGTTTCAATATCAGATTTAATGATTTGATTCAATGAGTTAGGTTAGGTTTCATTTCATTTCATCTCATTAAATTTCATTTTCATTTCATATCTATAAAAAAATTCTACTGAAGACATGGCTGTATGGGCATAGTTCTTTTTGCCTACCCAGAATGGGTGAAGAAAACAGAAAAAATCTCTGCTTATATTCTTTTACGGTTGGCGCCACTTTCCAAAAATGGTCTCTGCGAGTTAAGTTGTTTGTTGACACAAAATGAGTAATTTCGACGATATTTTAATTGAATTAACACCACCGGAACTTAGTATAATTGCACAAAATCCTTCGGAGAACATTTTACCGGAAAAGTCAAAAAGTCCCTACATATCTACATACGACGAACTTATTGCTTGGAGAGAAGAGAAAAATTAAATAGTTTTTCAGAAAATGTAATGTTGGCATACTTCTCCGAACTGTCAGCAAAATTAAAACCTTCTACGTTATGGTCGAGGTTTTACGATGATGAAAAGTATGCTGAAAAGAAGGAGCAACGTGGATATAAGTGAATACCAAAAACTAAGCTAGTTGAGTTTAGTGTATTTTTATTATTTTATTAAATTGATTAATTTTTTCGCAACTGTATTAAAAATAGTTGTTTAATACACGTGCGGAACCGTCATTGCAACTTGTTCCGACTGTCAACCCTCACCTTCGGCTGCGCCTCGGCTCGGGTAGACATTTGTCGGAACTCTTTGCAATGACGGGCTTTCCACATTCGTAATGAAATATACTATTTTTTTTTTCATATTTTTGTGTAATGCATTACTAAATCCCTTGAAAAATATTTCAACTTATAAGAAAAAAAAAACACTATAGATAAATGGTACAAGTAGCCTGGCAGTACTTACGAGTAGTATACTGGAGCAAGTGTTAAGAGGATAGAGTAAGTCAGCTCAAATTCTAATTTCGCCCCCACTTCCCCGCGCGTCGTATGCTATGTACCGATATGTTTGTAATCACTAATACTGTAAGTAGAAAGGTCGTTAGACACTTATTTCATTAGGTTTATCATATTTATGCCTGTTTCTTAACGCCAAGCCAGCCGCTTCTTATTTTTATTACAGTTATTTCCCATTTTAATTTTACGTCGTACTGTTGCGTAATGTATATTCTGATCGTAAGCGATACAACTTCTCCCTTTAAAAGCCTAAGGGATACTAACGGGCGACAGGAATCAAGACGCCGATAGTTTAGGTAATTTCTTTTTACAGTGAAAATAATGGTATTTTAAAAAAAAGTAAATATCATAAGCACTGATTTATAGTTAGTAGTTAGTATGCAAAGTTGTTGTATTTATGAATAACAGGTTTATTTTATTTTGGAGGTAACTTTGGATTTTTTGAGATTTAGATCGTGTTTGTACATATCATACATTAATCCTCAACTTTACCATATATTTATTTCAAAATTAATGCTGCAATATTTTCGGCATAACGAAGGATCTTGCTAAGCCATTTGACATTATATTTCCCCTTAAAAGTATAATTTAAATAAAATATAATGTTTTTTTTTAATTTATAGACGTTGAATATTAATGTCGTAATGTGTAAATGCATATAAAATATGGCTATATCTTTTTTCCTTAATTATCTAATAATCAATTAATTCGCCAACGAATAATTACATAATAAACTTGTACAAACATTACTACTTGTAACAGTTTACGTGTTAACGAAAACAAGCTACATAAATGTAAATTAAACTATTTTCCAAATTATAATAAGTATTAAAAATTAACGATGACATCTTTTTCCTCTAATATTCACGTATAAAAGTTAAAATATACATCGATTTGTATAATAGTTACAAGTTGTTTGTATCTTTAAACCGCTCTCCTTTAAAGTTGTGTTTTTAAATCTGTTTTTAAAGAGCATCTACTTAAAGAGAATAATCACCAGCTGTATTAGAATATACCTAGTAGTTATAAGTAATTGAAAAAGCTATTGAGCTTACGAACCTCCTGATGTTGAGTTGTTGTTAATTATATGTCTGCTGAGGACTAAGCATCATCCACGTTAGCGTGACCACTGATCCTGCGATCTCGAGTTCAACTCCCGGGCCCAAAAATAAACAGTCATTGAAAGAAATTTCCCGGAGAGTTGGTGGTGTTTCTCCATCATGCCTCGAAAAGTTTGTATACGTAGTAGGGCCATGCTGCAGTTATATTAGTAGTATAGCCCTAGCACAAATGGGTCGGCTCGACCGTGGAAGAACCACACTTTCACAGAAAACCAGCGTGAAATAGTAGCTTAATTCTGTTGCGTTTCATATGGTGAGTGTAGAGAACCGGAGACCTGGTTTTTGGAAACGAGCCATTCTATCTTAGTCCTCACGGGTGACAACACATCCGCATTTTGATTCGTAATTGAGGTTAGATGTAGATGTCTACATCTAACCTGAATTACGAATTACAGCAACCACTTACCATCAGACTGTGTGCTCGTTTGTCATCCTATCCTATAAAAAGAGCACGTAAACTATTTGGTCCTGCGCCTTATCCCAACCCTCCCATCCAATTATGAGAATATGGGAATAGAACGTATCGTTGCTTACGCACACACTTGTATACTATATAAAAGTTTTATTTTACGATTGAAAACGTTTTCACATTCCAAACACTTCATGGATTTTATATTCGCAAAGTTTTGACATTTACAACCAAATGGTTGGCACTTAAAATATGTTATCGATTGGCAGTGTCATTACTTATGCCTATATAAAAAAGTACTTTTCTTTTGATTGTAGTTATGTTTAAGGGATTGGGATTTAATTTTATTTATTATAGGATCCCAAGCAGATGGTAGCACCCAGCCATCTTCTCTATTGAAATTAGGATCTTTTTTGATTTCAATAGAAAATTAATTCATCCTTGGGAGGAATCGCTGATTCTTCACATCACATTCACGCTCCGGGAAGTCTGTAGTCTGTGAACACATACAGGATCGCCCCCGTCACTACATCAGATTTGATAGACCACAAATCCTCGCTAAAGAACACCGATTCCTTCCAAGGATGATTCGCGAGGCTATTGAAATCAAAAAAAACATCCTAATTTCAATAGAGAAGATGGCTGGGTGCTACCATCTGCTTGGGATCCTATAATAAATAAAATTAACCCAAACCCAAGCATACAACTGCAAGTCTTCAAGATATCATAAGTTCATACTGTGTAGAAGTAAAATTATCGGTACTATATCTGGACGTTGAACATCTCAGTCCCGCCTATGACCAAGAGTGCTGTAAAGCGTTCGAAACGTTGGGTATTTAAAAAGTTAAATATACGCGATAAATTCCGTAAAAACTAGTATTATTTCCATGTGTAATGTTCGCGTAAATATAAGAAATCATTAAGGAAAATCCTACATTGGTAAAGGCCTTTGTCTAACCTCTGCCTTTGTGTACCTGTTACCGGGTTGATAAAGAAGAAGAAAAAGAAACATTTCTGTATAGTGCTGAATCAGAATCTCAGTGAACGCTCATGACTTTCATTTATTCTCTACTTTTCATTAGTTTTACCACAAATGTGATCGCAAATATCATTAAAATATTGATTTCAGAAAAATAGCTTTGTGGAATTGCTTCGCATTTACTATTTAGACAGCTGGATAGCGCAGTGATTAAATGGCTGCAGCGCTGCTGGGCTACATTTTCGAATCTCGCACGGAACAAGTGTTTATGTGACTTCTAAGTAATTGTTCTGGTTCAAGAAAGGTGACCTTGTATTATTTACGGGAGTAAATATAAGTGATAATTGTGATTTTAAGAGCTATAAAGAAAAATAATCATGATTTATTTACGTGGTAGAGTCATGTTGCAGCTATATTATGGTTGTAGCACGAATGAATCGGCTCGGCCGGAGTAGGACCACGCTCTCACAGAAAACCGAAATTCTAAATACGAAATACAGCAGCTCATCCACTTACTACTTATATATCCATATAATTATCCACCCAAGAAGGCAATCTACGGGGAGCCAAGATTTCACCGTGGACTTTGATTACTGTAATGAAGAATAAAAAGAAAAGATATAGATAAACACGATGATTTAATAATACATATATTTTAAAAAATATAAGAAAAATATGCTTTTAAAATATTTGTTAAAAAATTAGAACAATTTTTCTTTGTCTATATTTTATTAAAAATCAAAATATTTGCAGCACTGAAATACGTATTTGGAACTATTCCAACGTGTCCTAAATTGTTAATAGCTATGTTTCCTCGGTAAGGTAGAAATATCACGATAAAACTACTTTGCCAAGAAACTACTACTAAAAGTAGATTGCTATTCGCATATAAGATACAAGGGATTTAAACTGTTTTGTTCAATTTAAAAATAAAATTTAAAGGCAACAATAATTACTTATAATCCTGCAACAATAATATAACTTTTAATATTGCGTAAATTTCTAATATTATGTAAATTCGTAATTTTATATAAATTCGCAATATTATGTAAATTCCTAACATTACGTAATTTCATAATATCATGTAAATTCGTAATATTATGTATCAATATCATTTTTAAACTGTAATTCGCTGATGCTGATTTACCACGTGCTCAGCGGTAACGGATAACATCTTGAGGAAACCTGCATGTCTGAGAAATAAGAAAAAAATATCTCGAAGACATGTGAAGTTCGGCAACACGCATTGAGGCAGCGCGGAGGACACTTCCTTGCCTTAAAACCCTCAGCAATGAGAGGAGGAGTGCGACCAGCAATGGGATGTGTACTAAAATATTAATGTTTTTCTTATTCAATTTATTAAAACATTACTTCGTGGTACTAGAAACACGATGAAAAACCAAATCAAATGTTTTCATTAGGAACAAAAACCATTGTTTGCTTAGTACAAATCGACCTGTGAATTAGCTGGTCTAATAGCGCAATGGATAAGTGTTTTACTGATACTCTCACTCACACGATAGTTTCGTGAAGCAGCCGCTGCCGGCTTTTGTAATAAAATTAGGATGTTTTTTGATTTCAATAGCCTCGCGAATCATCCTTGGAAGGAATCGGTGTTGTTTAGCGAGGATTTGCGGTCTATCAAATCTGATGTAGTGACGGGGGCGATCCTGTACGTGTTCACAGACTGCAGACTTCCCGGAGCGTTGATTCTTCACATCAGCTATACGTCCTTAAACGTGGGTTTTAATTGATCTTTTAGTTTGTCCTATGTAAGAGAGACCACATTCACAATCAAGCTTGTACACTCCTGCATCTTGCAGAGGGACATTACACTTGACTGATGGTAAAAACCGACCAATCTTCTTCAGCCGCTTGAAGTATGTTTTGATGGTAGCGTGCTTCAAGATGTAGCCAATCTTGTCAGTGACTCCTCTAACATATGGCAGTACAACAGGTACACTGTGGCCAGCTTCACACGTTCACTGTGACGTAGGCGCGGGACCCGAAGCTTGTTGTCATGCAAAACTTGCTTGACATGGTGGAGCTCGGCAGCCAGGTGTTTACTGTCACAGATTCCTCGTGCTCTCTGAAACAAAAATTTACCCACGGTAGCTAACTGTGAATGATGGTGGTGAGAATCACCGTTTAAATATCTATCTGTATGGGTCTTTTTTTCTATACACAGTATGGCTCAAGGTGTTATCTGGATTCCGAATTACTAACACATCTAGATAAGCTAAGGAATTGTTTGCCTCTAACTCCATTGTGAACTGTATTTTAGAATTTATAGAGTTAAGATGGTCTAAAAATGCAGTTATTTTATCTAAAGGTAGAATTGTGAAAGTGTCGTCTATGTACCGCTTGTAGAGTCTTGAATTTATGGGAGAAGTAAGCAGGGTTTTGTCCTTAAAGTTTTCCATCAATATGTCGGCGGCAATGGAAGATACAGGTGAGGCTTTCTGTAAAGTTAACATTACGCGAGTAGACCGGGTTCAATACTCGGTAGCGTGAAAGAAATTGTAAGCTATTTAAAAACTGATTTCTCTTGTGCTCATCTATGAAGTAAAAAATCGTGAGAATACCTGCAATAAAATGCGTGGAATAAAATATTTTTGAAAACATTGAGCAGCGCAGCAGACTAATATTTCAAAAAAGCTTTCAGAAAGGAGAACACCCTGTGGAGTCGGACGTGTGTAACCTGTAACTTTACCATTTTCTATATTGAAAAGCTGTGAAGTATTAAGTAATATATTATCTGACTAGCTGTTACCCGCGGCTTTGCCCGCATGGTCACTGGGAAATGAACTATCCATTGCTTTTTGAATTGAAAGAAAACTGAGTTGTATACATTTGTCAGAGATGCAGCCATTAAAAGGAATCTGAGCAAAATTGATTCGTCAAGCCTATTTAAATGTTTTGAAATGCAGCGTATAGGAAAGCATGAAAATAGCCTGTTTATTCCAAATGGAAATTATTCCAAATCCAAATGAAAATTTAAGACGCTACTGTACACAATGTTATACGTTTTTCCATTCAGGGAAAGAATGTGGAGATTCTGGGCATTTGACACACGCGAACATACTACATACAGCTGACCATGAGAGAAGCAAGGTTTTTCTAAGTTCACCCCGCTACCTGTAACGTTTGCCCTTGCGCTTTATTAATTGTCATTGCAAAACTGAGCTTAATTGGGAACTGCAACTTTTTGAATTGAAAAGGAAGATCTGTGGGAATTATAGGGATCCGTGGTATAATAACATTTTCACCTTTTCCTACGCCTGTCAAAATTGCAGCACCGATTATGTTCCGTCCAAGGTGTGTCACACGCAGCCTTGTCCCGTTACATAACCGAGGAGCATCTAAATTTCGCAATAGCATGACTGGGACGCCTAATTTTAATTGAAACTTATGTGAGGGCACACCTGACAACTCTAGAGAATTTAGAAACTCTGCAAGATACGAAGTGCTCTGTTTTGTATCCATAACTGTGTCTACTGACAAATACTTAATATATCTGAATTTAATTTGTTAACGCTCTCATTTTTTAGTGCAAGAATCGCCCTTTCACATAACCATTTGTCTTCATGCATGTTGTTCGTTAAATCTGAATAAACGCTCGCAATTAATTCGGAATGACTCTGTACTAAATTACAAAAATCTCTCGTCAATTTAACGCAACCGTCAGTATCCGTTTCCAACCGCCCATCGCCAATTTTTAATAGTGTGTCAGCATAGTTTCCAGCATTGATATCATTATACAAATGCACTCTCATATTCGTAGTTAAACTGAATTTTGTCACCTTGTTCCATAAAATAGATGACTTGAGGCATGCTTTAATTTCATCTGCAAAGAAAGAAAGAAACATATTTTATGCTCCACATCTTTATAATTTTTAAGTGAAAAATCCCATTAACGTGTTATATTCATATAACTCACAACACAATTATAATAGGTCCTGACATATAAAATTGGCATTTTGTACGGGAGGAATATAAAGTCATTTTTTTTGGTAAAATATATTTAATTAATCAAAGTATGGACCGTCGTTATCTGTGCACTTTTGCCATCTCATAGGTAGTTCATTTATCCATTTACTAACAAAAACCACAGGGGTGAGAATCAACACTCTTTGAAGGCAGTTTGGACTGCCTCATCGGAGTTGAATTTTTTTCCTTGTAAGAAGTAATCCAAGAAGTTGTTTGTTGTGCAATGAGTGGTCTTGCGTTGTCGTGAAGTAGCAGTGGCCTAGAGCGATTGGCCAATCCCGGTTGTTTAGCAGCTAGTTCTTTCTTCATGGTTTGCAGTTGCTGACAATAGATATCTGCTGTAATCTTTTGGCCAGACTTTGAAAAGCTGTAGTGAACGACACCGGCGCTAGTCTACCAAACACTCACAAGTAACTTTTTCCTAGTCAATTTTCGTTTATGGCAGGATTTGGCTGGGTCTCCAGGGTTCAGCCATTGCGACGAGCGCTTCCGATTATCGTACAGTATCCACTATTCATCACAAGTAATGATTCGATTTAAAATCCCTTAATTTTTGTGTCGGTTGAGCAAAGTAACACAGCAGTCGACGCGTGTTTGCAAGTTCGATTCACTCAATTCATGAGGTACCCATCGTTCAAGTTTTTTTTTACTTTCCCGATTTGCTTCAAGTGGATTAATACAGTGTAATCACTTACCTAGAAGCCTGCAGCTATCTCTGAAATTCTTTCTCTGCTTTTTCTGCAGTACGGTAGAACTCGTACTTGTAAATATACCGGTATTTCATGTGTTCCATTGTGCGGTAATAAGCGACGCCAAAGAAAAAAATAATGAGGAAAAAACAAATGAATGACTATTTTCAAAAACTTGAATTTAGAATTATTAACCAAAGAGGAAATATTTCAGATCAAAATGGTCAGTACGACAAAACGCTAATTTCATATGTAAGGACCCAATATAACAATAGTTTCTCAAATTTTCATTAAAAAATTACTGTTCTTTTGAATTTTCAAAGTTGTCTCTTGAAATCAAGTGACAAAATACAAAAACTAAGTTCCTGTAAGAGTCTCAGACATTGTAAGACATTATTTACTTCTGTCATTTCTAAGTTAACCACTGGATACTAAAGTTGCAGGATTTTTACAGTTTCTTGGATAAAATTTAAATTTACTTCAATTTCTCTTACAAACACGAGGGTCACTTGCAAAGTTTTGCTAAGTTTACCTTTGCGTTTACTCTTTTTACTTTCTATCTTATTCTTCTGTTGTATGTACACTTTTAATTGGAATTTAATTTATATTCATTGCTTGTCTTCAACGGAGGGAGCCACTTCCACCATTTACGGAAAATACTGTATAGACCACAAATTCTACTTAAAATATGTACATATCTTGCAATAGAATACACCTAGTAATTAAAAGTAATTAAAAAGGCTGATAAAGTTTACAGTCTTGCCCGCTCACATGGTGAGATACGGTGACAATGAAAAAAATTCGTTTTTGTTGTCTTACCTGGAAAAATATTAAACGAGATAAAAAAATAAAACGAAAATACAAGAGAGTCATTGGTAAACATAGGATAATTGATTTCAAAATAATGATGCCACACACGGTGTTCAACATACTATACAGGTTTTGCTTCCCGCATGCGTTGTATATAGATGATGTAGTATTTCAATCAATATAATAAACATTTATAAAAACATGGCTGCCTTTAGATAACATTATAAATGCACTACACAAACATGACGCGACCAACTGAAGTTTTGATCGTTGCAAGTTAGCTGTTTAAAAGACTGTGCCATTAGCGTTCACACAAATATTTATGAACTCAATATACCCTTACTACCCGAGGGAATTCGGAGGAAAAACGCAAACAGCATAAGACACTTGATACGGTAAGAATACATGTTAACGGAGTTTTCTTGATTTTTAGCATTTAGTTGGTAGTAATGGCCAACACCGTAGCCAGGAGTAGCGGGGCCGCCGGGGACTGGGAGCCGTCTATTTGCGTCTTTGCTCGTGGGGGGGGGGGGGGGGTAATATTGCCATAGTTGATTATATGAGGACGCTCAAGGTCGCTCAGCGAGCTATGTAGATGGTTATGCTCGGGGTTTCTCTGCGTGAAAGATTAAGAAATGAGGATCAACAGTACCAAACCTGTAGTAACATGGTATACGTGGTAGAGCCATGCTGCAGTTATATTAGAAGTATAATTGTAGCACGAATGGGTCGGCACGACCGAGGAGGACCACGCTCTCTCAGAATACGAGCGTAAAATAGTAACTTAATGCTGCTGCGTTTCGTATGGTAAGTGTAGAGAACCGGAGACCCTTTTTGCTGGAAACGAGGCATTCCATCTTACGAAGTGTCCATCCTCACGGGTGACAACGCATCTGCATCTTGATTCGTAATCGAGGGTAGATGTAGATTTCTATGGGCCACAGCAACCACTTACCATCAGGTGGACTGTGTGCTCGTTTGTCAACCTATTCTATAAAAAAATAGCAGTAGAACCAGAGTGACCGGCGATTAGTAAGCTGAAGTGGCAATGGGACGGCCATATAGCTCGAAGAACCGACAACCGTTGGGGAAAAAAGGTTCTCGAATGGCAGCCTCATACCGGTAGGCGTAGTGTATGTAGGTGGTGTAGAGTGATGACCTGGTAAGACATGCAGGAAGTCGTTGGATACAGGTGGCTCAGGACCGTGTTTTGTGGCATTTATTGGCCTATGTTCAGCAGTGGACTTGTGAAGGGCTGTAATGATGATGATGATGATGATAATGAATGGACAACAAGCTTGTGAAGCGTTGCAACTAAGGCAAATATTTTATAAGGTAATCGTTGGGGAAGGCCTGTGCAATGGATTTTTAATAGAATATGATGAATGAATGAATGAATTTTATGTTATATATTATAAGTTAATTATTAATGAGCCTTGTGATAACTAATAACACATCACATTAAATGTTTAATACAAATCAGTTTTATTCTAATAGTAGTGCTCTTTTGTTTAACAAGTGTAACAAATGAGTTCACAGTCGACTTCATGTTAAGTGGATGCTGTGGCCTATAGACATCTGCATCTATCTTCGATAAAGATAAAAATATAGGTGTGTTATCACCCTTGAGAACTAAGATTGAATACATTTGTTCCAGTAAAAAAGGTCCGGTCACGCTGCTATTCTGTTGGGCGGTCCTTCCCCAGTCGAACTGCCCTACAATATAATATTAGGTCCTGATTTATGAAATTCCCGTATTTCATGAAATAAGTAATATTTTTTCTTTATGTTTATTTCTGTTTATCAAACTAATCACCTATACAGTCTACGCATTGTTTTGAAAAAATCAGCTGTATGGGAGGCAAAAAATTCTACAAAAGCATTTTGTACTGCCTAACAGCTATTGATTTTTTTTCGGCAAAAGTTATCCAAATTATGGAAAAAGTAAAAGTCTGTAGGTACAAGGTCTCGGAGTGCGGCGAATGACGGAGAGCCTTTTTTGAAATTACCAGTATCTGCTGCAGAATGCATATATATACAAATACACACACACACACACATATATATATATATATATATATATATATATATATATATATATATATATAGCGTCTACGTGCTGTTTTCGAAAGTCATTTTGAATCGTCTCGCACGCAGACTCGACGACTTCTAGCCTCCCGAACAAGCCTTTCCGAAAAGGCTTTAGTACCATAGACCACATACATACCATTCGGCAAATTGTACAGAAGTCCGAAGAGTACAATCTGCCCCTTTGCCTGGCGTATTTGGACTATGAGAAAGCCTTTGATTCCGTCGAAATTTGGGCGGTCCTACAGTCTCTTCAGCGATGCCAAGTTGACTGTCGGTATATCGAAGTGCTGAAGTATTTGTACAGTACGATGGCTAGCCGAGTACAGAACCAGAGTACGAAACATATCCAACTGCAGAGAGGTGTAAGACAGGGAGACGTTATTTCCCCCGAAACTCTTCACCGCTGCATTGGAAGACGTTTTCAAGCTACTGGACTGGAAAGGATACGGTATTAACATAAATGGCGAGTACATCACTCAACTTCAATTTGCCGACGATATAGTCCTTATGGCAGAATCGCTGGAGAACTTAAGCACTATGCTCATTGACCTCAATAGTGCCTCCCAATGGATAGGTCTTAAGATGAACATGGACAAAACAAAGATCATGTTTAATGTCCATGTCACACCTATGCCGGTAGTTGTTGGGAGCAGTAAGCTCGAAGTAGTTGACGAGTACGTTTACCTGGAGCAAATAGTCCGGCTAGGTAAGTCCAACTTCGACCGAGAGGTCAATCGACGGATTCAACTCGGCTGGGCAGCGTTCGGGAAATTACGACACATCTTCTCGTCAGGTATACCTCAAAACCTGAAAACTAAGTTGTACAACCAGTGCGTGTTGCCAGTGATGACATATGGAACTGAGACGTGGTCCTTCACTGCTGGCCGTATGAGGACGCTCAAAGTCGCTCAGCGAGCTATGGAGAGGGCTATGCTCGGAGTTTCTCTGCGTGATAAACTTAGAAATGAGAATATCCGCAGTAGAACTAGAGTGACCGACACAGCCCAACGGATTAGTAAGCTGAAGTGGCAATGGGCCGGCCATATAGCTCAAAGAACCGACAACCGTTGGGGAAAAAAAGGTTTTCGAGTGGCAGCCTCGAACCAGTATACGAAGTGTTGGGCGGCCCCCCACTAGATGGAGTGACGACGTGGTAAGACATGCAGGAGGTCGATGGATGCAGGTGGCTCAGGACCGTGCTTTGTGGCATACCTTGGGGGAGGCCTATGTTCAGCAGTGGACTTTTAAAGGGCTGTAATGATGACGATGATGATGATATATATATATATATATATATATATATATATATATATATATAGCAGCGATTGTAGCAGCGACACCGGCAGTGAACATGGAAAGTACTTGTCACAGAATAAGTTAAGTTATGCTTTCTCGGTATGGAGAATGGAAAACGAGTGGACAAGTGGTCAAACGTGATGTGAGTTAACTTCTAGGTCTCCTCTATAAGAGCCTCAAGAATTGATTAAAAAGACTTTTATTATTCCATAATTTTTTTAAGATTTTTAATTGATTAATTTGTAAGAAAAAGAAGTTTTAATATTAGGGTAATAAATAATAAATTTAAGTTGCACAATGTGATAGTTCTTGTATGATAAGTACGTAAGAAATATCTTTCATAATTGCGATCTAAAGTTATAAATCAAGTAGAGGGTAGATACAAAAAATGAGCTATAAAGTTCATACAGCTGTATACCAAAAAAGATATTAAATTGTAAAGGGTATAATTGTACAGTTTATGGACCAAATTGAAAATAAAACTTGTTTATTTCTAACTTCTCTTTGTTTTATTGATAGACATAATAAATGTATGTCAATAAAGAACATAATTTAATTAATTAAAACTAATATTTTATAGTTGGAATTCGGATGACGACGTTTCGTTTATTATTTTTTTAGCAAGAACATTTTCCAATATAATTGTAATTAGTATTCAAATATGTCAAAAAATGCCAATTTATGATTCCTAGATAATTGAAGGGGAAAACATTTGTAATTAGCATGGCAGTTATATAGTTATATATAGCCGTGGTAGCTCAGATAGTTAACGCTCGCTGTAAATATAACCGAACGCGAGTAACTCGGGTTCGATCCCCGCCAGCACCAATGAAACCAGCATGTCTGAGGAATAAGAAAAAAATATTTCGAAGACATGTGAAGTTTGCCAACATGCATTGGGGCGACGCGGCGGACACTTCCTTGCCCTAAAATCCTATCAGAAATGAGGGGGAGGCCTGTGCCCAGCAGGGGACGTATATAGGCTGTAACTTTACTTTTAACTTTTACTGCGGAACGGAAATTTGTAGGTCCATTATATAATAAAGCCGCAGTATGGCTCTAACTTATCAGTATTATTTAACAATAACAAGTAATATATATATATATATATATATATATATATATATATATATATATATATATATAATACCTATATGTATATATAGAAGCAGTAAGATCATCTAGGGCTATCACCGATTCATCTTTACAATATATTGAACATTTCGTAGATAATGCGTGAATGTTAAGCACTAATTGGTTTGCAAATCCAATTAGGTCGGCTTCAATACACATTAAGCACGTACGCTACGTTATTGATTTGATGATTTGTTATGTGTTTGTAAATTTCAAAATAATTTAAACGAAATACACAAAATAAAAGCGACACAGGGGAGCAACGCGTTTTAAACATGTTTTTTTATAGAATAATGGTAACAAAGAAGCACAAAGTCCACATGATGTTAAGTGGCAGTGATACGTAGATATATACATTTATTCTAGATTTTACATCCAAATGCAGATGCGGTATCACCCCTGAGGACTAAGGTCGAATGATTTGTTTCCAGTAAAATGGTTCTCAGGTTCTCTATACTCACCACACGAAATACAGCAGAGCAGTATTAAGCTACTATTTTATGCTGGTGTTCTTTGGGAGCGGCCAACCCAATCGTGTTACAACCATAATATAGCTGCAGCGTGGCTCTACTATGTATAAATATCTTTATGATTCAATGTAGCGGAATTATCTAAGTAACCGCTAAGTGAGCCAAAAATTTACAAAACACTGCTAGCGAGATAGATTTGCAAAAATATTTATTTTTTCTTTTTGTATTATATATAATATATTATATTAATTGTAAAAATATCTTATATATAGAATATCATACATAAAATATTAAATATAATATTCATTATTATCATACTGCCATATATAATACTATCTTTATTTAAATGTCTGGGGGCACGGCAATGCCCGCGCCAAGTCGAGCAAAAAAGCGGCACGGCCGTACCATCCTTTTCTTGAAGCAGTTTTGGCCATTTTCGACCCCTCTGTAACTTCGTTGTGTATAAAATAGAGCCTGAATTTTCAGTAACCAAGTAGGTATTGTATACACGGCATGTTTCAAATTTCATTCAATTTGAACTAGCAATTCAAGAATTATAAATAGTCAAAATTTCTTAATTTTGTCACTCGCTGACTGACCTATCATCGAAACTCTAAGGCACTTGTAACAGGCATAGAGGCTTCAAATTTAGAATGCAATTAGTGTTTAGTGTATAAATCAAGGAAAAATGAAAATATTTTTCAATTTCGGTCGAGTTTTCTAGATATACCAACTGTATAAATTACTTTGTAATATTATATAAAAATATAGGATTACAAAGGTACATTTGCAGTGAATGAATCAGTGTACCTGTGTATGTATGATATAATGGAATAATAGGTGTAGATAGGTACGTTCTTAGTATTAAAGAAGTAGAATTTACCGGAAAGGAAAAAAAGTGGGACTAGTGCGGCGGTTGTCCCGATTCTAATCCGGGTTGAAGAACCAGAAAATGAAGAAGAAGAATATTAAAAATCTTTTATGTTTTAAACAAATAGATTGGCAATCGCACAAAACAATAAAAAAATAGCTAATTACGTAATAACTTATGACAAGAGGACCCTTAAGTAGGGACAGAATAAATTAACCGACTATTACATGGATCTCACAAATTTTTACGGTAGAAGAACTGAGTTGCGCTACTTTGTTTTTTTACAAGTTATGTTTTTGATGGAATTTCTTTTACTTTAAGTGTCTTAGGTGCCTTACATTGGATACCATCATACGACTGTCATATCAACGATCATTTTTGCTTGAACGTAACTCTTAAAAGATAATAGCAAATAAGAACACAACATTGCAACTAATACACGTCTGAATGAAGTAATTCTGTGTAAAGGACAACAATCTAATGTTTTTAACATTATTATCCAGTGCTTGGCTATTTCCATACCTGATGATATATTTTATATAGTTGAAGATCAAATTCTCGACGCATGCCAGTTTTTTGTGTCAGTACGAGTTTGTTTTCTTCAGTTTCAAGCCATTATTGCTTGCGCTCAAAATTGTCGATCGTAACTCAATTTTCATCTCCTGTAATCTGTATGTTAACCTCTCAACGCAAGCGAATATATATTATTTGACAGTAGATTAAGGTCCGGCTGGGGTGGCTTTTAGGCCACCCTCAAGTCGCATACATTTTAATAATATAAAATAGAATATTGAAAGAATACAACTTTTTTAATTTAAAAAAAATTAAAGAATTATAAATTGAGAGGGGATTTATTAAGCACGTAGTTCCACACAATTGTTGGCTCTCTTTTGGAGACGAAGTGGTGTCAATTTATGATGTGACAATGAATAGTTCATGAATAAAGCATGGAGTTTGAGCACCGAAATTGCTCTGCCAGATAGAGTGAAGTTGATTCCTATTCTATGAGCCTTATTTATTTTTTCAGATTTATGGTCGCCCCGAATGAGGTACATCGGGTCGATCATAATCTCCATCTCTGAATCTTTTGGACTAAGTTTGGTAGTAAGCGGGCATAACTTTTACTATCGTTGTACGAGTATGTTATGTTTTACTAAAAATAAAAGAAGTCTGCGAAATAAAGGAAGCAAGCTAAAGTTCAGAAGAACGAAGATCCATAATTTGTTCAGTTCTCAAATGATATATATATATATATATATCTTTTACATATATATGTATATATATATATCTTTTACAGTGTCAATATACAGGTATATCTTAAAATATATAAATTACGTGTCACGTTGTTTGTCCGCGACGGACTCCTAAACTACTTAACCGATTTTGATCAAATTTGCACACCGTGTGCAGTTGGTCCAACTTGAGAGATAGGATAGTTTTTTTGCCCATGAGTGACCCATATATTTTTTTGCGAATTTAAGGATTTTATATATATATATATATATATATATATATATATATATATATATATATATATATATATATATATATATATATGTGTGTGTGTGTGTGTGTGTGTGTGTATATTTTTATTTATACTACTACTCCAAGAAATTCAAGATAATTCTATGACATTCTCGATTTACTACGTGCTTGTCGGTAAAGTAATAAATTGTGACGAAACTTACATGTCTAAGGAATGAGAATATTTCGAACATATGTAAAGTCTGCCAGCACGCACAGGAGCAGTGCAGCCAACTTACTGCCTCGTAAAACTCTCCGAAATGACAGATAACAGGAGGCTCAGACATATATTAGTCTGTAACTTATTAAATAATAATGTCCTCCAGATCGACTTTCGGTCACGGCAGCCAGCCTCAACGGAGACTAGCCATCGGCGCAGGACAGGTGCACTCTCTATTCCATCATCAGTCTCATATTCCGATGGGACGGTAAACCGACACGACCGGAGAGAGATAAGGCGCAGGACCAACGGCTTTACGTGCTTTTCGAAGCACGGAGGGGATATACCGCCAACTTCCTGACTCCGGGCAGCTATTGAAAATTTCTTGACGGAAAAACTCAATAATTAATTTTTTCGTCCGACACGGGATTCGGACCCAGGACATCATGATTAGTAGTCGCGCCACTACAACCACTAGACCAACTAGGCAGTCCCAGTCCAGTCTGTAACTTATTATATAAATGAATTTCATTGCTCAATTGAACACGGCAGATTATTTATAGTTTTTTGTTTAGATTTTATTTAGACATAATAATTGATTTAAAAAAATAAGGTCAATGGGAAAATATATTTATAAATTTTATATGTAAACTTATGTTATTATTTTAGAACAGAAAGATTATAGGACGGAATTTCTTGCTGCTAGTACGGAAAGAAATTTCTAAGCGCTTGGGCCAAAAACTTATCTTCGGTTAATAGTTTTTATTACACAAAAACTCTACTCGTTTCTTTTGGTTTAATTTTTTATTCATAAAAGGAACTATTAATTTCCAATAATAAAGTGAAAAAATAATAAATTGTACAAAATATAAATGGTTTTGCATAGCAAACTCTGACTCAGACCAGTGATTTCCATGAAATTGCTTTTTTTGACAACATTATGAGTAATGGATACTCATCGGATTGCTATTACTGACTCAGTTTTTGTACAAAGTAATAGACTTTCTTTTTGGTATGAAAATATTTAAAATTAATGTTCCATTTTGCATTTTTATTTTCTTAAATTTTTTTGAAAAACATTGATTCTTTGAGAGAAAACTAAATAAATGATTAACAAATATTACAATTACTTATAAAACTAAATGAGACTTGTCTGTTGTTTAAAAGCAAACAAAAATACAGTGACTACCCTGCAGTAGGCAATTAAGTCTCACGTGGGCACGGGAGTTTTGCTACTATTCTGTTTTTTATGGTTATACTGCCATCTATTGGAAGCCTCTCTATCTCTACCTCTCTCTTCTATGAATAAACCCTTTCTATCTGACATATCCATCTTTTCTAACACGAAATATCATGATGAAATTGGGTAATGTATACTGTTACACCACACGCCATAGAATATGATATATTTTAATTTATGTATCAATCTATAAAATTGATGGAAACATGTAAATAGCACCGATAAAACTGCTAAAGTTTTCAAATTGTTAAGTACAGGTACAGACTCTCATAATGCATCAATTCGAAGAAACCCTACATTTGCTTCGAAGATATAGTATATAGTTTTTGAGAGGATTTGATATAATCACAAGCTTGGTCTTACTCCTCCGATGGTACCTTATTTTGTCGGTATATTTTACTTCTAGGTTAAATGAGATCGCCATCTGTTGGAAGCCTGTCTATCTATCCTTCTCTCTTCTAAGAATGAAACCCTTCTGGTATTTACCATCTGGCATATCCATAATGAAATATCGAGATGAAAATACGGGTAATGGATGTAGTTACACCACACGCCATAGAATGTGATATTATTTATGTACGTATACCTTATAAAATGAATGAAAACATGTAAATGGTTCCGATAAAACTGCTAAAGTTTTCAAATACTTAATCACAGGTACAGCCTCTCATAATGCTCCTAAATGCATTAATTCGGAGATAACGCTACATTTGCTACACTACATTATTGTCGTATTTGAAAATGTAAGTATAAAATGTAAGTATAAAGTTACTGAAAAGCTTAAAAATTAATGTATTTTTCATACTAAGCACTCACTACACATTGCAAAATTTAAAAAAAAATTTTAAAAGTCCGAGTCTAAGTACGGAAATGTGCCTGAAATGGATAATTTCATTGTAAACTTCTGAAGTTACAAAAGGGCTCTTAAAACAACGTTGATGACCATCTATGACATCTGTTTAAAATTTCATGAGTGTATTTTTATACTTTCTTGGTAGTTCAAAAGAAATGTACATAAAATGTAACATAGGCGAATAGCAAAACTAAGTTTTTGTTACGAGACGTGGTAGCAGGCTAAGCGCTCGCTGTTCATTTCACAGACATGTTATATTTCACGATCCCTTTGATCCATAAAATTGTTAATAAAAGTTTTAAGTGCTGATTGACTGAGAATAAAATATATATTTCGCGAACAAGTGTATTTGATTTATAAATCTCATTATGGAGAATGAGAAGGAATAGGAGGAGTTCTGTGTCCAGCAGCTAGTATAAAGCTTTAAATGTACTAAACAGATTATTGATTATTCTATAAAAATGATATCGGTTACAAATTACAACAGTATCATATTCATGGGAAAACGGAATCCCTGTCTGGGCTATTCAAAAATATCCACTAGCCCATATCGTCCCGTGAGTATCGTAAGAAGCGACGGATGGAAACAGTCCACGAGAGGAGCATTAGGGTCTCTCTAACAACAATAAGAAAATAGAAAAAGAGGCCGCCAGCCTACCTACCAAACGTGGCAACTATGGCAAATATCCTCCATACGTGGTAATTTATGGTGAGGTCTATATTGAGCAGTGGACTTAACTGAAGATAGGCTTCCATGAAAGAATTAATGAATATTTATTAAAATTCTTTTATGCTTTTACCATTGTTTCGATAAAAATCCTGCAGTCCTGGGAAGAACTACGAAGGTATCAGTGGGACTTTATTAAAATTATTGTTTCATATCATAATATGTGTAATATGTTAAATAATTCACTGTAAAACATTTTTAGAAGGAGCCTGATAGCATGAATGAAACAACGCCTCGTTTCTTAGGGCCTGCTCAATCACCCATGTATATAAATATTAAATTATTAAACCTCATAACCCATTTTATACAGTATTTTTTCGATAAACCCATATAAAAACCATGTTTTTTTGGATGTGTTGTGTATGTGCCCCGCCCCGACTTTGTGAAAAATTTCAAATTTTTTATAAAAATTTTGTATTTTTTTATCCTGGGTACTTGGTTTTTCTCCTCCATCGTGGAGGCAGCTTACAAACATAAATTTCATAAGGATAAACATTTAAACCCGGATCAGTTATTTATAGGCCACACAAATACTTGTTT
The DNA here is from genome assembly GCA_907164705.1 of Parnassius apollo. Classification (NCBI taxonomy): domain Eukaryota; kingdom Metazoa; phylum Arthropoda; class Insecta; order Lepidoptera; family Papilionidae; genus Parnassius; species Parnassius apollo. The sequence goes on along the minus strand of CAJQZP010001030.1, from coordinate 3,757,669 downwards.
CGTGCGGGATTCGAACCCGCGACTCTTGGCGCGGCAACTCGTTACTAAGTCACTGCGCCACGGAGCCAACAGCTGTCAACAAATTAATATATTTGTGTATAAAAAGTTGAAAAGAGTTTTCTGAGTATGTTATAATAATAAACTGTTTTTGAAACCGCAGCGCGGATGAAGATAAAACATAAGAATGATTTTAAATTTATTTATTTTATAAGTAAAAAATATTGATAATGTTTGTCCGTTGTCGTAACTGTCTAACATAGTCGTGGATTGATTCTAAGTTGTACGGTGGAGATTTGTCCTATACGCCACTTTTGTCTTTAGTCTGTACCGGCTCTTACTGTCACTGCTTTGAATGGAGAAAAGTCCTGTAAATATTGAAACGATGTACCCGTTTCTGGTCCGTCTGTGGCTATTTTACTGGGGTTTACTTTTAACTGGCTCAAATACTACAAACGAAAATATTTCTTAAAATAGAATATAATTGTGGATTATACTCATGTTTATGTGGTGCTAGAAAGAAACAGTATAATATAGAACCGTCCTAAGGTATGTGATAGCAGTGTAATGAAATTTATCAACTTATATTATCTTCCCTTGTGGTTTTTTAACAGTTATCTCTGTACATTTTCCGCAGAACCTACAGATGAAAACGTTTGGTCTTTCAATATGCTTAATAAGTATGAAGATTTTTAAGAACCACTCTCCATATGAAAGCATGCTCTATGTGAAGCCAAAATTAAATCGTATACAGGCTGGTAGAGATAACGTTATAGTTAGAAGCAAAAACTAATGGGGGGGGGGGGCAAAGAAACAAATGCATATGTGCGTTCACTTATGGCGCCTTGTGTAATTTTTTTTAAAGAATAATCACTAGAAGTTTTCTTTCGCGTACAATCTCTCTGTGAAATAGTTTACCACCGGTGATTTTTCGGGACCGATACGACTTAGGAACGTTCAAGAAAAGAGCTTACTCCTTTCTAAGAGGCAGGCAACGCACCTGCACAGCCGCACATGAATAACTGCACTTGCAGTTGTTCAAGGCGGCGGTAGTCAATTAACATCATGTGAAACGTATGCTCGTGTACCCCCTCCCCTATAAAAAATCAGAAAAAGTAGCGGTTATTAATTATGTCCAGTATGACATACTTCTATTCATTATATATTATCATTATATTACAAAATGTAACCGTAATTTGTACAAAAGCAGAATTTTAAAATCATAGCAGTTTAATGTTGCATCATTTAAAGCATTAACGCACTTAATGTTGTCTCAATTCGACTCACATTTTAAAGTTATTTTGAACGGTAAACAAAGAACCTCAAGAAGCCAATTTCCATAAAATGGTAAATATTATTTAAATTTGAAGCTTTACGTGGCAACGAAATTATGACAAATGGTATCCCTGGAGTGAGATTTCGCAGGTTAGGCTTTGCACAAAAAGCGAGAAATAATACCGTTAGCTTTCTTTTAGGAAAACCATGGCATTTTTCTTGTCTTTTCCTTAAAAATTGTTGGTAAACCTTTCTAAAATAAAATGTTTAAGTTTTTTAAACTTTCTTAGAATGCATCGTAAAATAAATTACTACGTAATTTATAACTAGACTGAATAGAAATAGATTTTCTCGCTATAACTCATACGTAGTTAAATAGGCATGCTGATCGCTACGAACATTAAAAATAAATTTTATAAAACGAATTATATAACATCAAATGCTTCAAGTAGAAATAAAATATCTACACGTATACTTTTATACAATGTCACATTTTATTCTATACTAGCGATATGCCTCAGATTCGCACGGGTACAACTATATCCGTAACCCTTGCGTTGGTGCAAGTAATAAGTTGACAAAGTTTTATCGCAATCTGATGAACGGTATAGGAGCGCATAAATTACGAAAAAATCAATATTATTTTTATTTATTAGATTACCTATTTTATTTTGTTTACGAGCAACATTTTCCTTATTTACAAAAATCGCAATTAATACAGCCGCAGGGTAGTTCCAAATATTAATGTATTTACGAGTCAATCTTTAGTGGCGGCGTTAGAACATCCACCACCTCATATCGTCCCGTGGTTTCATAATAGGCCACAGAAGGAAACTGAAACAATAAATGAGTGGCAGCAACTTCCTGATAACAACTCAAAATAATAAAAACTGCGGTTGCACACCCGCCTGCCAGGCGTGGCAGCTATGGCAAATGGTGAATATAGCGCTATAAGGCAATCTTTGGGGGAAGCCTAAGTTCAGTAGTGGACCTTTGTAGGCTGTGTATAAATGGAAGTCCGTAGTCGCCGCCTAACCCTTGTCTGGGTGACAGGCGAGAGAGTTGTATGTTGTTGAGCACGATCATACGCTGATCAATCCGATTCAAATATTATGGAAACAAGCAGTTTTATTATCTTTACAACCCATCCCAAGTCCATAACTGGACACAGGCTCGCCCAAGGATGCCACAATCTTTCATCGACTCGACCAAGGGAGGACCACGTTTTAACAGAATACCAGCGTAAAATAGCAGCTTAATGCTGCTGTGTTTCTCATGTTGAGTGTGGTGAACCAGAGATCCGTTATACTGGAATCGAGGCATTCCATCTTAGTCCTCAGAGGTGACAACGCATCTGCATTCTGAATCTTAATCGAGATTAAATGTAGATGGCTATGGGCCACAACATCCACTTACCGTGTGCTCGTTTGTCATCCTTGTCCTACAAAAAAAGACTTTCTGCATCTCTTACCAGATCGTTAGTCCATTTAGTGGTTGGTCGTCCTACGCTTCGTGTATAGGAGTACTTTTCTTCCCCAGTGGTTATCGGCTCTTCAGGCTATATGGCCGGCCTATTGCTATTTCAACTTACTGATCCGTTGAGCTATATCGGTTACTCTCGTTGTACTGTGGGGATTAGAATGTCTAGAACGCAGAGAAATTTCAAGCACAGACTTCTCAGCTCTTATCTTATATTAATACTTTAATATTTCGTACTTATTTTCATCAAATTTTCGCAACAATTTCAGTGAAAAAAATCAAAATAGGTATGTTTAACATTTAATGATAAAAGATAAAATTTATTAATCATCTTGAGATTTCTTTCTTTGACTCGTCACATTTATACGAATACTGCGTTTGAGATGAACTCTATTTATCTCAGACGTCTAAAGGGATATTCAAAGCTTCACAAAGTAGCAAATTTTATTGCACGTCTTCTTTCATTATATTTTATGATACTAGGAATTTTAGTCGTGTTGTGAAACATTTCATAGTAAGCGTATCATAACAGTAAAGTATTATTTTTGACTGCTTTATTGGTCTAGTTGTAAATGCCACTACTGATCATCCGGTTCTACTTTCGAATTACTGGTCGAGTAAAAAGTCTAGTCGAAATTCTCAGTCATTAAGTTAACATTGTTTCGCCCTGTGCCTCGGAAAGCACGTAATGCCTTTAGTCCTGCGCCTTATATCACTCCGGTCGTGTCAGGCTACCATCACGTTGGACTTTGAGCGGGAGGGAATAGAGGGTGTACTTGTGCTTGTGCATACACTCGGGAACTATAATCCTGTCCTGCGTAGATGGCTAGTCTCTGTTGAGACTGGCTGCCGACACTGAAAATGAAGGGGCATTATTTAAGTTCTATGTGGATGAAGTAAGATTTTAGTAAATGAGGCATATGTTTAACCAAACATTTTTCTGTTTCTTTTATCGAAAGGTAAACTCACCCTTTTTTAAACTACTAACATTTAAAAGTATTTAAAGGACAAATATATCTTAAAAATAAAAAGTAATATCATGTTACTCTAACACGCCATACCAAGTGCAAATGGAATAAAATTTTCAGCAAAGGTTACGTGATAATGTGACATTTAAATTTACTAGTATGAAAACTTATTCTACGTTCACTAAGGTCGGTTACGTGGAGCAAAAGCCGCAAAGCTACTTCTTACTTCTGTGAAGTCACAGGGTAGTCAAGTAATAAAAAGTTTAATTGAAACATCTTACGTGCAGCGTTTAACGACGTGTTCTACTCGCATAATAACCTAATTAAAAGTTTATGCACATCGAGACTTATCCTTAAAACAGACTCTTTGTTGAATAAAAAACTTTATTAAAGCAGTATAAAAATAAACTCTTTTTCGAAAGAAAAACACGGACACCTAAACAAATACTCAGAACTTTGTAAATTAATTACAAAGGAATAGTTTTCGTCAGTTTTAAGAAATAATCTTAAAGTTCAAAGCGCTAGTAGTGTACTTGCTCGCTAAGTAAAAATTATACACGATTTATTTGTTTATTTTTCTTTAATAAAGTAAAAGCAGATAAAAGTTTAGTATAGAGTCTTACTCCCTCTTGCTGAAATCGCGAGAGCGATAGCAATAACGACTATATCTCAAAGTGTTCCTTGCGAAATACGTTCCCACTCCGCGATAATCACATTCTTCAGCTCTCTGATATTATGTAGAGCCGGCCGCACTGATCTCACTCGTCGCTTAAGAAATGGAATAGGTAGTTCGAATTTAGGGCACAGGCCTCCTATCATTTCAGAGAGGGTTTTTGGGGCAAAGAAATGTCCACCGCGCTGCCCCAATACTTGTTGGCGAAGTGGACATGTCTTTGAAAATATTATTTTTATTATATCTCAGGTATGCAGGTTTTCTAACGATATTTTCCTTCACTGCCAAGCACTTATTAAATCAGCGCTTAAAATAATAATTAACAACTTCATTGGTGCCGGCGGGGATCGTATCCGGGTTGGTCGCGTACTGTGAAGTTGTACAGCGATCGCTTAGCCCTTCAGTTACCACGGCCTTTATTATAATATATTTTTATAATTAATAATCCATACGGTCAACTTGATTTCACCATTCGATGGCTGTCGTAACAGGCGATAGAGGAAAAAAATATAAAATGGGTGGCAGCGTCAACACAATAACAAAAAAAAATACACATACATACATATACGTGCATCCTCGATTAAGTGAAGTGCATCACTAATAAGCTTCTATTTCCTAGGACCTTGGTGGTAGGATTTAATTTCTATCTGGGTAGGTACATGCCACGTAACTATTTCTGCCGCTAAACAGCCTGCACTGGTGTGTTCTGGTCTGAAGTGCTTACAGAGCCAGGACAATAACATGATGTGATGCATTCCATCTAAGTCTTCGGGGGATATAGAAGAAAAAACGTAGTGCGGAGACAGCGGACTCAAATAGTCACGGGGTTAAATCCGCTATTCTAATGCTGTCGTAAACTATACCTACCACAAGCATTTAAGCTTAACTGAATAGTTAGATAGAATACTTGACGATGGACAAAATCCACTGGGCCATTGATAGTTTCCAACCCTATAAGGCAGCAGGACCAGACGGTTTATTCCCGGCACTTCTACAGTGGGGGGAGGGGTAAAGTCCTAATAGTCAGACTTGTTGCCATAATGAGAGCATGTCTGGCTCTTAAATATGTTCCTAGGGGATGGAGGGAAGTGAAAGTCACGTTCATACCCAAACCAGGTAAGAACGACTATACAGACCCTAAAGCCTACAGACACAGCCTCACATCCTTTCTCCTAAAGACAATGGAGAGGATGTGTGAACGGGAGTTGAGAGGGTCGGCGCCGATTAACTTACCGCTACACGAAAAACAACACGCATAGCTTAGGTAAATCAACAGAATCGGCACTTCACAAAGTAATAACAAAGATTGAAGAGGCCATCCAAAACAAAGTAATATGTCTAGGCTCCTTCGTAGACGTAGAAGGGGACTTTTGACAGAACAAATTTCTCCAGCATAAAAAGTGCCCTAAGTGGACATAATGTTGAACCGGCACATAAAGATTGCTGTTGAATCTCAGACAATTCAGATCATGAAAGGATGCCCGCAGGGTGGGGTTCTTTCACCTCTCCTGTGGAATATGGTCATTAATGAACTCACCAGCAAATTATACGCTAACCATTTCTACACAGTAGGTTATGCAGATGATTTGACAATACTGGTCTCTGGTAAGACAGCAAGCATTGTGTGCAACCTAACCCAAGCGGCTCTCCTTATTGTGAAGAGATGCTGCAAGGACCTAACCGTTAATCCAAAAAAAAAACAACGGTTATATTAATGTTCACTCAAAAACGAATGCTGAATCACTATCATCTTCCAAGTTTTTTAAAGCACAAAACTCCAGCTTTCCTCCGAGGTAAAATACCTAGGTCTTACCTTGGACAGTAAACTTAACTGGAACAAACACATAGAACACAAAATCAGCAAAGCTAGTTTAACTTTTTGGCAATGCAGAAACATGATTGGCAAACGATGGGGTTTGACGCCAAAAATATACTGTGACTGTACAAAACTGTAATTCGGCCCATGATCACATACGGCTCTCTGGTATGGTGGACCAAAACCAATGAAGCCACCACTGTACGAAAGCTTCAGCGTTACCAAAGATTGGCTTGTATGGCTGCCACGGGCATAAGGACTACACCAACAGCAGCTTTGGAGGCTATGCTGGAGCTAACACCGCTTCATCTACATGTACAACAAGAAGCAACTTTAGCTGCCATTAGACCCAAGACCCTAAATCTTTTAAGTAAGAGCAGAGTCCTCCAAACAGATATAATCGACAGAAGTTACCCAAAAATTCCTATCTTATAAGCCAAGTATGATAGGATCCCAAAACAATTTGTATTCGATAAGAAGTACAGGATACAACTAAAGGAAACTAACCGACAATGTGGCGGTACTACAAGCTCTGAGTTGCAATGTGACGAACTGGGAACTGATATACGAGTGCTGTTGGCGACGCGCCTATAAAAATGTTTCAGTTTATTAAATCAACCGATGACGTTGCTATGAAAAAAGGGGCAGTCACGAGCAACGACGCTCTGATAAGAGAATGCTTAGTTAAATCTTTAAGAAATGTCGAATTAATGATATGAAGGTCTTGGGTTCGACTCCCAGGCCGGACTAGTTTGTTTGTTTTCCTAAGTAATATCGCTTAATAAATTCGTAAGGAATTTAAGATATAAATTATGTTACCGGATTTGTTCCCCGGTTGAAATCATCTTTCAAATGATGTAAATTCATAAGAATATTAAAGTGAAGTTAAAGATCGGATTTGTTCCCCGGTCGAGATAATCACTCTGTGCATAGGCAGAATTAATGGATATTAATTGCATAAATGTTGTTTTGTATAAGTTTGATACGTTTTGTACGAAAACAAATGCCTATTTGTTATGATTGATTAATGAGAACATTCATTTATATTGTTATCTGATTAAAGATAGTTTCATACAGTTCGAAAATTGTATAAAAGCATTTAATTTGCCTAATATGGTCAAAATTGGTGTATTTCATAATTTAATTTTTTCTGATAGCCGAGAGCCGTGCAAAGTTAGTTGTTCACATAGCGTGAGTTCATAGACGCACGCTGGCCACGCCCTTAGGAGGCCGAATATGTAAAAATTTAAAATGTTTGTAATTCAGTGATTTATGTAAAAATTACTTGTAAAATATTTCAGGTTAATTGTACGTGCTAAAAAGGTAAATTCTGTGTTATTTTCATGTGAAAATTCCTGTGTATAAGTGAAATAATGATAGTTTTGTATAAGAAATTTAAAAGTGTTTTAAATAGTGAAATAAATAGAAAAAATGTAAATTAAATTATTGTATTGGTTAGCTTATGTATAAATTCAAGTGAGAAACATTGTTTTAACTTTCTGTGTTAAATATTTAAGAAATTTCGATTTCGAACTTGTGAGTAAAATAGGCAGTTTTCGTTTAATAAATAAAAGGTTTTTTATGATATGAGGATATGATGTATATCATGGTGTAGATATTGTTTTGTACTACCTATATTGATAAATTGTATTTGTATATGATTTGAATAAATAAAGATATTGAGTAAAACGTGAGAGAGTAATAGAACAAATTCATGTAATTGAGTTGCGCAAGCGCGCGAATGGCGCGGCTCACTTTCGCGTATAGCTCTGGGGTAGCTTAGTGAACGGGTTTTATTGCAATTCGTTCGGGAATCGTTCGGGGAAGTTCGGAAATAGTTCGGGAATCCTTCGGGGAAGTTCGGAAATAGTTCGGAAATAAATAAGAAAATCCGGGGAAAAGTTCAAGAAAAGTGAAAAACCAGCAGTATAGGGAAAAGTGATTACTCTCTCACGGAACGGTTTGAAGATAATTGCTGTTTCATTCCCAAGATCCTTTAAGTTATACAGTCCACATCGAAGAATTAAGGCGTCGGGACCGGGACGACTTCGGAAGACCCGTAATCCCCGTCTGAACCTACTTGCTGAAAAGGAAGAGGTTATCGCCCTAGTGTGTTACTCCGTTGCGGAGATCACATACGTTGTTCCCGAACCCAACGTAGGCGTGATAGGAGGCCGGATCGAGAGAAGCCTCGATTCCTGTTTCTTAGTACCCGATCCGCTAGGTCCTTTTCAATTGGTCCTTTTCAGGATCAAGAGGGACACCGACCTGAGTCCTTTTCAATTGGTCCTTCGCGGCCGGATTGAGAGGACGTCCGAACCTGTGTTCCTTTTCAATTGGACCTTCGGAGCAGGATTGAAGACCACCCGAACCCCGCCAGCTGGATCAAGGAACCAGCTGTGGACTGCTGGTTGTGGAAGAAGAAGACCTTCGGAAGCCGAGTGAAGATCAGCAACCGAAGGAAGCCAGAGGTTTGAGCTGAAGCAATAGGACCAAAGGCCTGAAGACCAGGACGGCAGCACTGAAGGGCTGGACCTGGAACTACCGGAAGAAAGAAAACCGGGATTGCAGCTTGGGGCGTGTGCTCGCATGGGGCACATATCGCAGCCGGGCGCAGGTGTCTTGTGAAGGCACTCATCGTGGCCAAGCAGGGCTTGGCATTTTTCCTGTCGGGCAAGCGTGCTCGGCATTTCCTGTCAGACGATCGTGTCTGGCATTTCCTGTCGGACGACCGTGTCCGGCATTTCCCGTCGGGTCATCAGGGTGCAAAAAGCATCCACCGCTGCTGCTGCCGGGCGAGGGTGCGCGTGGGCACCTGACTGCATCGCGGCCGGAGGAGGGCGCTTGGACGAGGCGTCACCGGCAACTGGGCGGCGAGCACAGCATACATCCCGACCACCTAACGGTGCCAAACGGTTGGGCTCTGGCATAACACCTTCGGGTGGAGCAGTTCTCTCGAGCGAGACTGCGCTTGCACTACCGCTCGACTGTTTCGTCATATTCCTTGGCGGGACAGTTCCTAAACCTTTCCTCCATTCCATTCCTGCACGACTCCATCCCTGGACGGCTCACCTCGGTAGGCCCCGTTCAGGATTGATAGGGCTGATAGGGCTGTTAGGGTGGTAGTAGGGTTGTAGGGTTGGGAGATAAAGGGGGGGAGGGGTAGTGGTGTTAGGTTGGGGTGTAGAAGGGTTGTAGGTAAGGGGTTGTAGGGACCGTAGGGACAGTTAGGGACCGTAGGCCAACAATCACCTTCCTGCAAGATGAAGAAGGCACAAGACCAGACAGGGAGAAGCGAAGGGAGCAGGACAAGGACAGGGCTCTCAAGAAAAGCTAAAGAAGCGGAATCATCTGGAGCGACCACAGCTACTGCGTCAAATGGAGCAACTCCTCCAAGTGGAGCCACCACAGACACGTCCACATGCACGTGGGACTCAGGGACGTCCATGGCAACGACGAGCAACAGGACGGACACCAGTGGTACACAGGCCAGCACCGCACAACAATCCGTTATATCCAGGAGTGAAACGGTGGTCGAAAAAGTAGGTCAAAGGACCGAAGAAGCGGCATCGTCAAGGACAGTAATCGGGCACACTAGTGATAAAGGGTCACAGAGAGGTAGTAGGTCATCGCGATCGGCGAGGCTGAAAGCCGAATTAGAGGCGCGGATTAAATTCGAACGCTCAGAGCTCGAACGAGCACAGGCAGCTGCTGCCTTAGCCAAGTCTCAATTGGAGTTGGCACGACTCAACCGAGAAGAGGAAATCGACTCGAGTGAGGATGATGAAGAGCGGAATACTCAGGTGGAACCTTTCGTAAGGAGTTGGGTTCAGCAAACCATAATGAGCGCGCCGGTTAGTGTAGCACAACCCGATATTACTGATAAGGAAGCGTGTAAAGGATCACGCCGCAAAGGGGCGGAGGTCGAGCGCAACCTAGGAAATGCACAGAAAACACACGCGAGTGAGGTGTCAGAATTGACCGAAGCGATTGTGAGTGCAATAAAAATAGCTGGTAAAGATAAATCTTCCCAGCTTCATTTCCTCCAGGAATTACCGGTGTTCGATGGAGACCCGGGTGAATGGATAATTTTCAAAACGGTGTTTGAAGACACAAAAGGCCAATTTTCAGGGGTGCAAAATGTCGCACGCCTTAGGAGGGCATTAAAGGGCACCGCTAAAGAGGCGGTTAAGTCGCTGTTATTTACTTTATGTGAACCTGAAGAAATAATGAACGCTCTCGAAAGAAGATTCGGTAGGGTTGAGATGCTCATTCTAGCCGAAATCGAGAATGTAAAGCGTATGCCAAGATTGGCAGAAGATTGCCGAAATATAGGATCTTTTGCAAGTCGTATTACGAACGTGGTTGCCACAATACAAGCGTTGAATCAACCACAGTATTTATACTCACCGGAGTTAGTGAGCCGCATAGTGGAGAAACTTGGAACTATGATTAAATTTAAATGGTTTGAATATCGAGCTCAATATCCTTTGGAGCCAGAGTTACAGAAGATGGCCAAGTTTTTAAATTTATTGAGTGAACAATTTGGAACGTCCTTAAGCAATGAAAATGCGCCTGAAAAAAGGAAGCGTCCTGAATTCAGGAAGCAAACTGTACACACTGCAAAGGGAGGTGTACGCAGCTGTGCCGAGAGCGAGCGCTATATGCGCCGAAGTAATATGAGCGAGCGTTTAGAACGCCGAAATAATAAAAGGCACAACCGACAAGTGGTTATGATAACCCAGGACAAGCCTGTAAGTCGGGTAACACATAAGTGTGTTATATGCAACAAGGAGCACTCTATAGTGAGTTGTTACAAGTTTAAGGACATGAATATTCGCGAGAAATGGGAAGCCGTCAAAAAGGCCAAAGTATGTTTCCAATGTTTGTCACCTAACCATAGGAGGTTAGAGTGCAAAGCGAAAAAATGTGGTGTAGAAGGATGTAGAATGTCACATCATCGAATGCTACACCGATACCCCAATGAAAATACCTCGCCACAAGGGGACGAGGGGGGTAAAGATGCTCAGATTACAACTGTTAGTACAGTAAATGCACTGGCATGTGCATATTTAAAGATCATACCGGTCGAGTTGCATGGGCCTAGAGGAAAGGTCAGGACAACAGCTCTTCTGGATGAGGGATCGACCATGACACTCATAGAGGAGTGGATGGCTCAGAAGTTAGCGCCTCGCGGACGTAAAGAGGGATTACGTATCGAAGCCGTGGGAGGTAAGCGAATTAACGACGATAGTTCGTATCGCTTAAGCGTTAAAATAAAAGGCATTTATTCGAGCGACTTAGAAGAGATAAGTGTACAAACAATTAAGTCACTTAACCTCGCTCCTCAGTCGGTAAGCCGAGAATTATTGCAACGGTGTTCTCATTTGACACCGATCAAGGATGAGTTGATGTATGAGAGGTCCAAGCCTACCATATTGATTGGTCAGGACAATTGGCATCTCATAGTTACTCGTGAATTGGTTTCGGGAGGTAAGAACCTACCTGTAGCATCGCTCACCAAACTGGGGTGGGTTTTGCATGGTCACATATCGGGTGGCATTAAACCAATCAAGATTGTTAACCACATTTCCACCAAGAAGGAGGAAGATATGGATAAATTAATCAAGGATTATTTTAGTTTGGAATCTCTGGGAGTATCGGCTAGAAAGCCCGTGAACGACCCAGAAGAACGAGCTTTAAATATTTTGAACAAAACGGTACGTCGTATACCTAATAATAGGTACGAGACTGCTTTGTTATGGCGTACAGACAATGAGTGCTTGCCATCGAATAGGGCACAGGTTGAAAGTCGCCTGTTTAATATTGAGAAAAAGCTCGACAAAAATAGCGAGTTGAAAAAGGAATACGAGAAGCAAATTGAAAATCTCATCGTTAACGGTTACGCAGAGAAAGCGAACCATATTTCCATTTCCCCCACGTACGTGGTACCTTCCCTCACTTCGCAGTGACTCACCCACAAAAGAAGAAAATAAGGATAGTTTTCGACGCCGCCGCAAGGACGGGCGGACGTTGTCTTAACGATGCGTTGTTGACCGGACCGGACTTATTGAAGTCGTTGTTCGGAGTTCTGCTACGATTCAGAGAAGGAAGCGTGGCAGTAATGGCAGACATTAAGGAAATGTTCCTGCAAGTGAAAATCCGGGAAGAAGACAGGGATAGCCTTCGATTCTTATGGCGGCACAATCGTGACGCGCCACCGGAAGAGTATAGAATGACGTCACTCATATTTGGAGCGGCATCATCACCATGCATCGCTATATATGTAAAGAATAGAAATGCGCAGGACAACGCACATATCTATCCAGAAGCAGCTTCCGCTACGGAAAGCAATTTTTATATGGATGATTACCTACAGGCATTTCCCGACGTGACGACGGCCGAAAGGATAGTAAACGATATGTATGAATTACATAAGCATGCTTCTTTCCAACTGAGGGGATGGGCTAGCAACCGACCCGAAGTTTTAAGTAATATGGAAAATAAATATAAGAGCGACAGTGCTTCGCTTGGAGATAAAGAGCACACAGAGCGCACGTTAGGTTTGATTTGGAATATCAAACGGGATATAATAAGTTTTTCCACAAGTCTTCGTAGCACCCCGGAAGAGGTGATGGAGGGTTTACGACCGCCTACGAAGAGGGAGATAACTAGCGCTGTGATGTCAGTCTTCGATCCTTTGGGACTCGCATCACCCATAACGATTCAAGGGAAGTCGCTGATCCAGCAAGTATGGAGGACAGGCATCTCTTGGGATGAAGAAGTTTCACACGAGTTACACGTGTTATTTTGTAAATGGATATCGGAAGTGAAGAAATTAGGTCACTTAGAAGTACCTAGACCCGTTGCTGAAGGCATCGGCAAAGGAGAGTTACATACTTTCACGGATGCTAGTGAAAAAGCATACGCTGCCGCGGTGTATTACGTCACCACGGACGAGCAAGGAATAAGGCTGATTACGCTGATCGCCGCAAAGGCAAGAGTAGCGCCATTGAAACCAATTTCGATTCCAAGGCTTGAATTGCAAGCAGCTCTTATGGGCAGCAGACTGGCTGCTTCGGTTAGTGAAGAGAGCAAGTACGAGATGTCCGAGAGAGTGTTTTGGACAGACTCACGTACAGTGTTAGCGTGGATTAAGTCGGATCCTCGCGCTTTTAAACCATTCGTTGCTCATCGATTGGCTGAGATCGAAGATCACAGTAAGCCATGTGAATGGCGATGGGTTCCAACGTCACAAAACGTGGCAGACGACGCCACTAGAAATTTTCCTTCCACCTTCGATGTAAGTCATCGCTGGTTTCAAGGACCTGAATTCCTCAGGAAAAGTCCTGATTTATGGCCCAAACAAGTGGACACCATAAATAGCTTAGAAACAGGTGAAGAAAAATCGCCAAAAGGCGTAAATACGTTAAGAAAGCAAGAACCGTTAAGTCTACCCGACTACGGACGATTTAGCAGCTTTAAGAAATTCCTTGGAGCAACTACACGCACCTTACAAGCGGTAGAAAAATTCAAGAGTTTAAGAAAGTCGGTTAAAGGACCCGACGACGCAACCGAAAAGTCGGTTATGTGTTCCAACAAAGTTTTAGCAAAGTCGGTTAAAGGACCCGATAGCGCGTTGGACACAGCGCTCTTGAAAAAGGCGGAAATATTAATTTGGAAATTCATTCAAGACGAGTGTTTTCATTCGGAAATAAAATGTTTGAAAGCAGGCAAAAGCGTTGAAAGAAGTTCACGCTTAAGTAAATTATCTATGGAAATAGGAGAGGATAACTTACTCCGTTTAAATGGACGTTTACCTTTCAAGTCTAATTTGACCGAGGAAAGTAGAAAACCTGTCATATTAGACGGTAAACACGAAATCGTTAAAATGATGATTAGAGAAGTTCATCATCATTTTGGACACGCCAATCACCAGACGGTGATGAATGAGGTGAACCAGAAATTTTACGTCTTGAACTTGCGTAATGTAGTACGAAGTGTGTCACACCATTGTCAGTGGTGCAGGACATACAGGTCAAAGCCGCAAAACGTGCCACAAGGAAATATTCCTCTGGAAAGAATAGCTCATCATGAGCCACCTTTTACATGCTCAGCTGTAGATTATTTTGGTCCTATGAGTGTGACTATAGGAAGGCGACACGAAAAACGTTGGGGCGTTTTATTCACGTGTCTGACCACCAGAGCAGTACATCTGGAATTAGCAGCCTCATTGACACCAGCGTCAATGATAATGGCGTTAAGGCGATTTATCGCCAGAAGAGGAAAACCAGCCGTTATATACAGCGATAACGGGACAAATTTCAAAGCTGCAAATAAAGAATTATTGAAAGCATGCGAAGAATGCTATGAGGGCATGACAAACGAGTCATTTAAGAAATATATTAAATGGAAATTTATACCTCCGGGAGCACCGCACATGGGTGGCGCCTGGGAGAGGTTAGTAAGATCGATTAAAATTGCGTTGACCGCTACGCTTAAGGAGAAGAGCCCACGAGAGGAGGTTCTACATACGTTACTTTTAGAAGCAGAGCATACGGTAAATTCCAGACCTCTGGTAACATTCAGTATGGATAGTCCTGAAGAGGGTTTGACACCCAATCATTTTCTTCTGGGACGCTCATGTGGTGATCGACCACCTGGATTATTTTTAGAGCGACATCTGACGGGTCAACTCAATTGGAAAGCTGCACAGAGGTTAGCCGACCATTTTTGGACAAGATGGCTGAAAGAATACATGCCTACGTTAATACCTCGAACAGGTGATAACGGCAAGTTCATGGAACCTAAAGAAGGCGATATTGTTTTGATAATAGATCATTCGTTGCCACGAAATACGTGGCCAAAAGGTAAAATTAGTAGAACGTTACCGGGACCAGACGGTCACACCAGAGTGGTTGACGTCATTACTAGCACAGGTATCTTGAGGAGACCTACATCCAGAATAATAGTCCTGGTACCCGCGACGCCTCCCAAATGATGGTGCTAACGCACGGGGGGGAGATTGTTGGCGACGCGCCTATAAAAATGTTTCAGTTTATTAAATCAACCGATGACGTTGCTATGAAAAAAGGGGCAGTCACGAGCAACGACGCTCTGATAAGAGAATGCTTAGTTAAATCTTTAAGAAATGTCGAATTAATGATATGAAGGTCTTGGGTTCGACTCCCAGGCCGGACTAGTTTGTTTGTTTTCCTAAGTAATATCGCTTAATAAATTCGTAAGGAATTTAAGATATAAATTATGTTACCGGATTTGTTCCCCGGTTGAAATCATCTTTCAAATGATGTAAATTCATAAGAATATTAAAGTGAAGTTAAAGATCGGATTTGTTCCCCGGTCGAGATAATCACTCTGTGCATAGGCAGAATTAATGGATATTAATTGCATAAATGTTGTTTTGTATAAGTTTGATACGTTTTGTACGAAAACAAATGCCTATTTGTTATGATTGATTAATGAGAACATTCATTTATATTGTTATCTGATTAAAGATAGTTTCATACAGTTCGAAAATTGTATAAAAGCATTTAATTTGCCTAATGTGGTCAAAATTGGTGTATTTCATAATTTAATTTTTTCTGATAGCCGAGAGCCGTGCAAAGTTAGTTGTTCACATAGCGTGAGTTCATAGAAGCACGCTGGCCACGCCCTTAGGAGGCCGAATATGTAAAAATTTAAAATGTTTGTAATTCAGTGATTTATGTAAAAATTACTTGTAAAATATTTCAGGTTAATTGTACGTGCTAAAAAGGTAAATTCTGTGTTATTTTCATGTGAAAATTCCTGTGTATAAGTGAAATAATGATAGTTTTGTATAAGAAATTTAAAAGTGTTTTAAATAGTGAAATAAATAGAAAAAATGTAAATTAAATTATTGTATTGGTTAGCTTATGTATAAATTCAAGTGAGAAACATTGTTTTAACTTTCTGTGTTAAATATTTAAGAAATTTCGATTTCGAACTTGTGAGTAAAATAGGCAGTTTTCGTTTAATAAATAAAAGGTTTTTTATGATATGAGGATATGATGTATATCATGGTGTAGATATTGTTTTGTACTACCTATATTGATAAATTGTATTTGTATATGATTTGAATAAATAAAGATATTGAGTAAAACGTGAGAGAGTAATAGAACAAATTCATGTAATTGAGTTGCGCAAGCGCGCGAATGGCGCGGCTCACTTTCGCGTATAGCTCTGGGGTAGCTTAGTGAACGGGTTTTATTGCAATTCGTTCGGGAGGTGCGGGGAAGTTCGGGAATCGTTCGGGAATCCTTCGGGGAAGTTCGGAAATAGTTCGGAAATAAATAAGAAAATCCGAGGAAAAGTTCAAGAAAAGTGAAAAACCAGCAGTATAGGGAAAAGTGATTACTCTCTCACGGAACGGTTTGAAGATAATTGCTGTTTCATTCCCAAGATCCTTTAAGTTATACAGTCCACATCGAAGAATTAAGGCGTCGGGACCGGGACGACTTCGGAAGACCCGTAATCCCCGTCTGAACCTACTTGCTGAAAAGGAAGAGGTTATCGCCCTAGTGTGTTACTCCGTTGCGGAGATCACATACGTTGTTCCCGAACCCAACGTAGGCGTGATAGGAGGCCGGATCGAGAGAAGCCTCGATTCCTGTTTCTTAGTACCCGATCCGCTAGGTCCTTTTCAATTGGTCCTTTTCAGGATCAAGAGGGACACCGACCTGAGTTCCTTTTCAATTGGTCCTTCGCGGCCGGATTGAGAGGACGTCCAACCTGAGTTCCTTTTCAAGTGCCATCAACGATTGAATGAGGTATGTAAGCACAACAATGTGACTCTGCAATGGATCAAGGGACATAGTGGATCTAGAGGCAACGATGCAGCAGATGAACTGGCCAAAAGGGGATCAGCCCTGGCAACTATAGGGCTGGAACCAATAATACCAATCCCCTTTGGCTACGTATGTTCACTGGTACGTAGATACTTCAATAATTTACACGCTCAGCTTTGGAAAAATTTAGTAGAGAGGCCCTACCTGAAATAAACAGTCGTCTAACCAAGGTATTAATGAGACTGAACAAGCCACAGATCAGGATAGTAACAAGGGCTATCACAGGGCATGGCTCTTTTAACAAACATTTGTACACCATAGGTGTTACTGATAGCCCCCTGTGCAGGGCATGCATGGGAGAAGAAGAAACGGCGGCTCACGTGTTGCTGTCCAAAAGTCGCTTCATACAGGGCTAAACATCGCCGGGTTCACTCCCCGAAGTTGCTTGCAACATCAAGGGACTGCTGAGCTTCTTCGGGGAGATATCATGGCTCGAATAACCATAATATTCCTGCCCACGCGCAAAATACGCGCTTAGAGGTGGAGTTGCGGAAAACACCCCTCCGTAAACTAACTGAATAGTTGCATTGTTGGTGAGAGGTAATAACGCCTATGTAGCCTTCTTTGCTTGAAGTTGATTGCTGGGGTCCATGACCTGCAGCAGCCACATCATGGTGACTCCATGTTCATTTGCCACTTCAGTTTTATAAAATAAGTCTTATGCTTTTTACAAATGTCAACATAAAAATTATTGTTTTAACCATAATTAAATTGTGAACTTCTCCGAACTGAACAAAATCAATTTAATAAAGTTGTATTGATCAAATTAACTAAACAATGTATAAAGCACAAACAAACTTTTCCGAGCTGTTTAGTCAAAGTTCGTCTCGAGGCCTATATACCTTTGTAATATTTAATTCCATCATGTTAATAAATCACTAGCAAATATCAGTTGCATCGTAAAAGGCTTCTTCCTTTATTTTTTATGTCATTTTTGGTTTTGTGTCCTTTTATTCTCTATATAGTTACTCAATTTTTTAATATAACAAAATATTTTATTTATACTTTAATAGTTTTTAAACTCATTAAATTATAAATAGGAAATTACGACACATATTCTCGTCAGGTAAACCTCAAAACCTGAAAATGAGATCACTGCCGGCCGTACGAGGAAGCCCAAGATCGCTCAGCAAGCTATGGACATCGATTTCTCTGAACTTAGAAATGAGGGTATTCGCAGTAGAACCAGAGTGCTCGACATAGCCCAGGATTAGTAACTGAAGTGGCCACCATATAGCTCAAAGAACCGACAACCGATGGGGAAATAAGGGTTTTAGGTCAATAAGGCAACGTGCTTTGTAGCACGTTTACTTATTGATTCCTTATAAAACCTAATTTTCCTAATTCATTAATGATGATAATGATGATTTTTAAACAAAATACCAAAATTTTAGTTCAATTAGTTGAGGATAATTACTTTAAAATTCGGTTGCAAAATTTGATCTTAACAAACATACGAGGGTGGATTGAAAAGTACTCGGCCTAACCAAGAAAATAGACACATACGAAATCAGTTATATTTTTATTTTTCTACAAAATCACCATCAAGTTCAATACACTTTTGCCACCTCCCCTTCCAAGCATTTAGACCGTTGAAAAAAAATGATTCTTCCTTAGAGTCAAAATATGCGTCTACAGCTGCTTTGACCTCGTCGTTTGTCGAAAATCTTTGACCTCCCAAGTGCTTTTTTAGGTTAGGGAAAAGAAAGAAGTCTGATGGTGCCAGATCAGGTGAATACGGTGGATGCGGTAACAGTTCAAAGCCACAGTTGTGAATTTCAGCCATTGACTGTACTGACGTGTGAACACGGGCGTTATCTTGATGAAACAGGACTTTTATTCTGAGCATTCCTCGGCGTTTTTCTTTTATTTCCTCTCGTAAACGACGTAGTAAGGTGCAGTAGTAATCAGAGTTTATAGTCTGACCCCTTTCAAGATAATCAATCATAATCACACCTTTCGAGTCCCAGATTACTGAAGCCATCACCTTATTTGCCGACAAAATCGACTTAGCCTTTTTAGGGGGTGGTGAACCAGGTCTTCTCCACTGTTTTGATTGTTGTTTTGTTTCCGGTGTACAGTAATGAACCCATGTTTCGTGCATAGTAACAAAACGATTCAAAAAATCATCTGCATCGGCTTCAAATAACTTCAAACAGTCGCGTGAAATAGTCAATCGCGTCCTTTTTTGTTCAACTGAAAGCAGTTGCGGAACCCACCTCGCAGACACCTTGTGGAAACCCAACTCGTTGACAATGATATTTTGAGTTCATTCATAAGAGATGCCTATAATCTCGGCTATCTCTCTAATTTTTAATCTGCGGTCTCCCATTATTAAATCAAGTACTTTTTTAATATTTTCGTCACTAGTTGACGTCGAAGGCCTTCCAGAGCGGGGTTCATTTTTCACACTCTCTCTACCACGCTTAAATTCTGCTATCCATTTTTTGACGGATGAATATGACAGAGCACAATCGCTTAATGTACTGACCATGTCATCATGGATGGCTTTTGATGATAACCCCTTCTTATGGAGGTACTTAATGACGGCACGCTGCTCGATTTGCTCCATTCGCGGAAATTATGTCCGATTACTTTGTTAATAAATTTATAAAATCACAACTAATTATCGCACACGTTTCGAACTTCACACAATGAACTAGTCTGAACTGAACTAAATAATGTGAGTAGATTTGATTTTTAGAATTGAATGGATCAGTGTTAGGCCGAGTACTTTTCAATCCACCCTCGTACAAACATTGTAGGTTATTATAAGTATATTGCAAAGTAAAAACTTTTAAAAACTAAAGCAAAAGCATATATACTTAAACGAAGCATTAAATATTATATTGCTACAAGGTACAAGTTTAAACGCTAACAAAGAGGCACCAAACATGTACTACGAGTACTCGTATCACCACATTGAACCACCATCATAATCATCTCGTTCACGCCAGATGAAATACACACACTCAAGAAGAAAGTAGCGTCAATAATTGTACTGCAATATTCAATTCGTCTGTCAGGAATAGAAACACATATCTGCTGTGCCCTCCTTCCTTATGATAGTAAATTAAAGCAGTCACCCCTTGTCATTATATCGCGAACAGATATTCATGAGCCTTAAGTCTATATAAACTGTAAAAGCGTCCTGGCGAAAACACCATGTTAAGCTTGGCAGAACTTAACATGGCGTCTAAAAGGTATAAGTTCAGTAGTAGACTTTTACAGGCTAATGAAGACGATTAAGATCAAAGGAGTATAACTATCAACACAAGCTAAGCATGCACGAACATAGTACATTAATATAAACAAAATGCAAATAAGTCCACAGTATGTGAAATTAGTGTTAATTAAAATGAACGTATCCTTTTACTTCCTTAAGTACATGATTTGTGAACAAGTGGGTACTTAACATTTGATATCTACTTTTTTATTTTTGTATACGTGTTTTTATGAGATCACTCGTACAAAGTAAATCCCTTGATACTCCTGTCTGGTTGCAATATCAAGCCACACGTAAAACCGAGTTGAACTGTACAGTCACATTAAAATCAAAAATCAATTAACGATTTTATTTTCAGTAAATAAAGTTGACTATTACCAATGCACTTGAGTTGTCACCCTACTAAAGTATTCTTGAATGCTGGCACGTGTCGCGCACGCATTTCTATTTTGTCTTAAACCCTTGCCTTTGATGAGACTTAAAAAGTACTAACGTCTAAGTAAATATTGCGTTTTAATTACAAGTTCATTAATTTTGGATTAGCATTTAGAATACTGTTGTTATTTAATCGCATGTACTAAAAAAATGATGGAGTGTTACAAAATTTTTATACTTATAGAAGAGGCTTTATGTATGTCAATAAGACTTATACTCTTTGTAATTTATATGTTTCATCAATACTTTTTGATGGTGGTGATGTTGGAACAATCTTGAGTCGGGTAAACGTTACAACACATAATGAAAGTGCTATTAAACACTGCTAATTAATATAATCGGTTATTAGAAAAAAGGAACATTTAAGTAACACAATATTGAATATAGTGCTTTGCATTTTTTACTTAACAGGATTTTAAAATTGACGACAAATATTATCAAAATATTTATTTCAGAAATATAACCTTCTGGAATTGTTTCGAATTTACTATTTAGACAGCTGGATAGCGCAGCGCTGCGGGGCTACGGATTCGAATCTCGCACGGAACAAATGTTCGTGTGACCTCTAAGTAATTGTTCCGGTTCAAGATAGGTACCATTGTATTATTTACGGGTATATATTATCATTATGATATATATATATATATATATATATATATATATATATATATATATATATATATATATAATATTATATCATAATGAGATACTTGATGTACTTAAATAATGCCATATTGGCTACACTTGAAAGGCGAGTTGTCAACTGCGTTTTCTATTATTTGTAGTTGTTAGGAGGAAGATACTGCAGCCTATCTACTGTGTTAGTTTCTCTCTGTAACCAACGTGGTGATATGGGGATAATGGATTTTCCTATACATCCACTATATGGCGAAATATCCACCCAAGCAGGCAATCTACGGGGAGGTGTAGATTTGGCGGTGGATTTGATGACTGTAATGAAAATGATGAACATGATAGTTTAATAATATATTTTAAAAGTATGAGAAGAATATGGCCTTAATATATTTGTTGAAAAATTGAAACAATTTTACTATTTCTATATTTTATTAAAAATCTAAAATTTGCAGTACTAAAATACGTATTTGGCACTATTCCAACGTGTTCTAAATTGTTAGAAGCTATGTTTCCTCGGTAAGACAGAAATATCACGATAAAACTACTTTGCCAAGAAACTACAACCTAATGTAGATTGCTATTATCATAAAAGTTACAAGCGATTTTAACCGTTTTGTTTAATTTTAAAATAAATTTGCAAAATTGCAAAGTGCAATATTTATCACTTATAATCCTGCAACCATAATATAAATTCCTTATGTTGTGTAAGTTCCTAATATTATGTAAACTCCTAATATTATGTAAATTAGTAATATTATGTATCAATACTTTTTTAAATGAAGTTGGAAACGGACTTACAGTCCACTTGATGGTATGTGGCCACTAAAATTCACGAACAAGTGCAGCCGACTTTAAAAAAAGAACACTACTACTAAAGCAGACCACCCTTCAGATCGGAACAAAGCATTGCAATTACCACAATTTGGCGGAGGAAATAGGTAACAGAATAGTACGTTTCCAGTCGGACTACCCTTCATATCGGAATGCAGCATTGCAATTATCACTAATTGGCGAAAGAAATATGTAACAGGATAGTACGTATCCGGACTGAAAAGCAGTGCTACCACTTAGTGGAAAAAGGAGTACTACCACCTACCACCAGTTGAACCTTTCATCTTCTATCTATCTGTAACTGTATATCTGTCGGCTTCTAGTTATTTAGGTGAGACTTTTGTGGTGTTAAATATAAATTAAGGTATATAGTATATAAGGTGACAAGATGATTATTTCAGCAACGGACATCGCAATTATGTACCATACCACCACAACTACATTTTCACTCCATTACCCACCTTTTCCTTTAGGATTTATCCTAATAGCTACGCATCTAGCAGATTGATGATCAAAGTTATCTGGTCCAATTCGCCCTTTGACACAGATCTGATATTTTATTTGACGGTGTTTAACAACTGGCATATATTGGTATATGGTATTATTGTTGCGCGCCATAATTAATGCCACTAACCAGCCATCTAGTATGGAGTAGCAGAACTATAAGAGCTTCCCAGAAAATTCCATACTAGAACTTTCTACATCTAGTCGGTCGAGACCGGTATGTGTTCGAACATTCTAGATGTTTCAGTGGAAAAGGTCCTATATAAGGCCAGTTAAGACCGCGCGAAGATGCAAGCGAATACTTTGTAGCGATATAACTGTGAATTGTGTATTATTATTAGTGTATTTTAAGTTGTAGTTGATGTTCGGCAATTAAAGTGTCAATTTTGGTAATTCAATCGGCAGCTTTTATTATCACGAACCATAAGCTCGTAACATTACGATTTACCTGATGTCTTTGTGGCATTCTCATATTTGTCTCTTCTGCCACTTACACCATATACAATTACATAACATTAAACTATAATATTTTTATTTTATCAACACACTACAAATTCTTAAGAAATAGAATAGCATATATGATCTATACTTATTACGTATTTATCCTTTCCAGACAGGCGTACAAGAACCCACTATCCCATATCATCCGGTGGGTATGGTTAGAGGCGACAGAGGATATTTAAGACAGCAGATTGGTAGCAGCATCTTCCTGTTAAGCGCTTAAATAATAATAAAACAAAACTGCGGTTGCCAACCCACGTGTAAGGGTAGTAACTATGGCCACAGAATAAATAATAGTACTACGTACAGAAGTTACACGATTTTGATGTTGACTGCTTGCCGACTTTTAATAGCCTACATAATTATTATTAATTGGATAAATCGCGCACGCAAGCTGAATAAAATTTTATCGCTGCGCGCGAGTGTCCATATTACTATGCATTTTTTCCCCTTCCTAAGTCTCGGCGGTCTATCCGTGGTTATTAAAGGATGTCAATAAAAAGTAAAAAATACATTGCGAAATGCTAATTAAGTTACTTAGCTGAATTACCTATTCTAACTATCATCGACTGACCTTTTTACCGCACCTACGTGAGTTCTACGATGTCCAACGCATGTAACTTACAAGGGCATTCGCCATAATCGCAATGCTCCAAGCATTGCGATTATGGCGAAGCATCAAATAAACTTCAAATATTATTTCTAACATTCGTATTCTACTTTATTAAAAATCTTGTTAGTAGACATTGAAGTAATATATACTTACGTACTAGAACAGCTATCTCAAACAAAAAATTTGCGTTAATCTGTGTTCGCGCGGTTGTTTTTTTATCATAGAATCAACATAGATAGAATGATCTACGGATCATTATTAGTAGTAGATTGTATTTTTTAAGTAGGTAAATTATATCGAAAACAATATTTAAATTTTTTCATTTATTTTGTATATTATATTTGCTTATTTAATATAATATTACATGATATTATGTCACAATTACATTTTAATGATATTTTTATCTGAATATTTTAAAAGGTGTTTAACAAAACTTATTAACATAACATTTAAATTACATATATATTTATTTAAATTAGAATAAAACTTGTTCATAAATGCTGGGCACGCGAGAGTTTAAAATGGACGAATTTATTCCACTTTGACTTTGATGTGGAAACCTAAAAATAAAATAAAAAATAATAAGCGGATTTAAACATGAAAAATTTTGCCAAATTATAATAACTTGTATATGTTTCTACAAAAAATGTGTATAATATATTCGTCCTATACTTAAAGACCCACAGAAATATCTAATCTGAACATATTAATTTCATAATCTATATTCCCTGACACGAGATGGCGTCTTAGGAATAATTTCTTTTATTATTAATACATAATATTTTTTATTGATTAAGTATCTTATTAAGCCATGAAAAGTAATTCCTTGGTTTTTACTGACATTTCTTGAACTATTTGTGCAATATCTAAGTACACACGACGGCATATTTTTATCAAGAGATTTTTTTTAAATCAACACAACACGTGACAACTCTATAAGCACCTAGCGAGTGACTGATTAAAGTGCGGTGTATGCACCGCACTTGAGTGGAACAGAGTAGCTGAATGCAGTGTCGCCTCCAGTACGTAGTACATATAGCTCAGTGTTAGTAGATAAAGTTTTATTTTCAGTATATTGTGTAATTATAACTTAAAATATTTTAATAATCAAAGACAAGTAAAGGTATGTAAGTAGATACTTTGATAGTGAAGTAAATTTCAACTAAGTTTTGTAACGAAGTACGTAGGTGACTTCTGTAGATAAATTATAACTTAATTATTTTTTGCTATAAAGAAGTATTAAAAGGTAACAAATTCACCTTTCATAACTTCCTTATAAAATCCTTCGGTAACTTAAATAATGATATACCTTCTGAAAACTTTTGTTGGTCATTTAGCGTCTATCCGCGCAAAAGTTGCAGTAGGAACGACTTTTTGCCATTACAATTGATGAAATTGGTAATATATATATATAAGTAAATTTGTAAATTTCAAATTACATTAAAACCTTTTCAACCATTTATCCTACAATTAAATATACTAAACACTAAAAAAACTATTTCAATAAGTATTTACAAAAAGCTATTTACGTAATCAGTGTTAAAAAATTAATGTTCAATCGCCTATAACGCTCTGGCCCTGACTGCGTATGTTATCCTGGGTGGCTCGCGATTATATGTATGTAATTATTTCATGCAGGTTGCAAGAGTGACAGAGGCCTGCTATGGCAATAATCCCCTCTGTGAAGCAATGTATGGGGGAGGATTATGTTATATATAAAGTTTGATGGGTTGTAGTGAATTAATTAGTAAATCCCTCAAAAATATTATTGGTCAATCTCAAATTAATTTATTCTTATTCTATAATTATATATATTACAGTAACTTCTTCTGACTGACTCTTCGGTTCAACATTATTACCCAGCCAAAACTACAAAAGCATAATACGGAGAAAACTTACATAAATATTATTTATAAGTTCATTTAAAGATAAAACTTAATGATATTATTAAAGATTTAAATATCTGTTATATACTTTTTGGAATGAAACTCAAATTAATGAAAAGCATTGTTCGCTCAGTAGGCTAAGCGCTTTCTGTAAAGTTGACATTACGCGAGAAACCCGGGTTTGATACCCGCTGGTAACAAAGAAATTGTAAGATATTTCAAAAACTGATTTTTCTCGTGCTCATCTATGAAGTAAAAACCGTGAGAAAACCTACAGGTTTTTATACGTGGTAGAGCCGTAATGCAGTTATATTAGTAGTATAATTGTAGCACGAATGGGTCGGCTCGACCGGGGAAGAACGACGCTCTCACAGAATACCAGCGTAAACTGTGTTGGTGAGTGTAGAGAACCGGACATCCTTTTTACTAGAAACGAGGCATTCCATCTTAGTCCTCACGGGTGATAACGCATCTGCATTTTGATTCGCAAACGAGGATAGATGTAGATGTCTATGGGCCACAGCAACCACTTACCATCAGGTAGACTGTGTGCTTGTTTGTCACCTTCTTATAAAAAAATCTTATAAAAAAACGTGTACGGCATAAAATATTGGAGATGTGGAGTAGCGCAGCAGACTAATGGTTTCCGAAAAGCTTTCAGAAAGGAGAACATCCTGTGGAGTCGGACGTGTGTAACCTGTAACTTTACTATTTTCTATA
Source organism: Parnassius apollo (assembly GCA_907164705.1). Classification (NCBI taxonomy): domain Eukaryota; kingdom Metazoa; phylum Arthropoda; class Insecta; order Lepidoptera; family Papilionidae; genus Parnassius; species Parnassius apollo. The sequence goes on along the minus strand of CAJQZP010001030.1, from coordinate 3,731,223 downwards.
TTGAAAAGCTGTGAAGAATTAAATAATATATTACCTGATTATTACAGTATGAAAAAAAACATGTTTTTATTCCACAACTTTATAATCATTAAATGATAAATCCCAATAACGTGTTATATTCATATTCCTCGCATAAAGAAAAGGCCGATTATATATCAATAGTTTTTAAAATTTTCATTAGAAGATTATTGTTCTTTGCGATTTTCAAAGTTATCTCTTGAAAGCAAGTGACAAATTAAGTTCCTCTAAAAGGCTCAGACATTGTAAAACATTATTTACTTTTATCATTTCTAAGTTAACCGCTGGATACTAAAGCTGGAGGATTTTTACAGTTTCTTGAATAAAACTTACATTTACTTCCATTTCTTTTACACACACGAGAGCCACTTGCGAAGTCTTGCAATAATCTTATGTTCTGTTGTATGTACTGTGCCATTAGCGTTCACACAAATATTCATGAACTCAATATACCCTTACTATCCGATGGAAGAAACGCAAAGAACATAAGACACTGGATACTGTAAGGACACGTGTTCTATTTATATTTGGATTTTGCTCAAATATCTGGTTTTAGTACTGTCAAAAACTTTTTTAACTTATTTTTTAATTTCTGAATCACCCTCATGTCTTAAAACTATTAGTGATTTCATTCAGTTAGTAAATAATCACAGAGCAATAATATTATTATAAATTATTCTGTAGGTTAAATGTTAAAAATAATAAAAGTGTAAGAACAGATGTTAAACTTGATCTTTTGCCTACGCAGTTAATCATTATCAGCAAATCAAACAGAGTACTAACAGTTCAGCCATACCGTAATATGATCCTGGTATATTTTTTGTACTTTCATTCTTAACAATATAATTATTTACTTCGTATTACTGTTTAATTTTTAAGACAACAAGTTTGATGTCCTCCAAGCCAAATTTCAAATTTCAGAGGCAAATCATCTGCTCAGGATAAGATTATAGTGCACAAGTGTGTACGCAAGCACAGATACGAGTGCATATAATATTCCCTTATTCTAATAATTCGATGGGAGACTAATTCTACACTACTGGATAGAGATAAGGCGCAGGACCAAAGGCTACGTGCTTTTCAAGACATGGAGGTGAAACATCGCGAACTACCATTGACTTACTTCTTTCTGCCTTTCTTACTTCTGTCTGCCATAGAGAATTTCTTCCTATAACTAATTTTGGTTTCGGACCGGGATTTGAACCCGAGATCACAAGATCAAAGGTCCCGCTAACGACTCTGAAGCTAAGTCCCCAGCGGACATATAATTCATCCAATAGTATACCGCACCATCAGGTTGTTTGTAAGCTCCTCTATTAGTCTTAGTGACCTGTTATGAATTTATTTTAATTTTCGATCTGTATTTATTGAATTATATATTTATCTAAGAAAGTAATCTAAAACGTTAAGCTACAAACCGTTTAATGGTCTAAAGGCATTAGTAGAGAGTAAAAAGTTTAACAAGCTAATTTTTTTTACAAAAACATCTCACTTGATCTAGATCAATTAATTACGAATTTTATAGAGTTTCCTTGATTTTAAGCGTGTAGTTGGTTAGTTGGTAGCCAGCAACCTTGTGATGCGTGACAACTAAGGCAAATATTTTACAAGTTAATCTTCGAGGAACGCCTGTGTTTAGACACGAAACACAATAGACTGTGATGAATGTATAAATGAATTTTATGTAATACATTATAACTTACCAAACTTATTAGTGTTCTTTTATTGAACAAGTGTAAAAAACGAGCTCAAGTTCATGCTAGGTGGATGCTGTGGTCCATAGACATCTACATCCATCCTCGATAAGGATCAAAATATAGATGCGTTGTCACCCTTGAACTCTAAGATTGCTTAATGATTTCTTATATTTACGCAAACACTACACATTGAAATAATACTAGTTTTTACGGAATTTATCGCGTATATTTAACTTTTTAAATACCTTACGTTTCGAACGCTTTACAGCACTCATGGTCACGGGCGGGACTGAGATGTTCAACGTCCATATGTCATAGTTAACCGCGATTACCATAGATTAAAATTTAACTTTTTTTCCGATCTATGCAGTATGAACTTATGGTATCTTGAAGTCTTGCAGTTGTTTGCTTGGGTTGGGATTTAATTTTATTTATTACAGGATCCCAAGCAGATGGTAGCACCCAGCCATCTTCTCTATTAAAATTAGTATGTTTTTTGATTTCAATAGCCTCGCGAATCATCCTTGGAAGGAATCGGTGTTCTTTAGCGAGGATTTGCGGTCTATCAAATCTGATGTAGTGACGGGGGCGATCCTGTACGTGTTCACAGACTGAAGACTTCCCGGAGCGTCGATTCTTCACATCAGCTATATCTTCTTTAACGCGGAACTCGAAGCTTGTTGTCATGCAAAACTTGCTTGACATGGTGGAGCTCGGCAGCCACGTGCTTACTGTCACAGATCCCCACGAGGGATAGTCCCGTGCCTACGTCACAGTGAACGAGTGAAGCCGGCCACAGTCGAGCGTGTACCTACTGTACTGCCATATGTTAGAGGAGACACTGACAAGATTGGCTACATCTCGAAGCGCGCTTCCATCAAAACAACTTCAAGCCGCTGAAGAAGATTGGTCAGTTTTTACCATCAGTCAAGTGTAATGTCCCTCTGCAAGATGCAGGAGTGTACAAGCTTGATTGTGAATGTGGTCTCTCCTACATAAGACAAACTAAAAGATCAATAAAAACCCGCGTTAAAGAATATATAGCTGATGTGAAGAATCGACGCTCCGGGAAGTCGTCAGTCTGTGAACACGTACAGGATCGCCCCCGTCACTACATCAGATTTGATAGACCGCAAATCCTCGCTAAAGAACACCGATTCCTTCCAAAGATAATTCGGGAGGCTATTGAAATCAAAAAACATCCTAATTTCAATAGAGAAGATGGCTGGGTGCTACCATCTGCTTGGGATCCTATAATAAATAAAATTAAATCCCAACCCAAGCATACAACTGCAAGACTTCAAGATACCATAAGTTCATACTGCATAGATGGGAACAAAATTAAATTTTAATCTATGGTAACCGCGGTTAACTATGACATATGGATGTTGAGCATCTAAGTCCCGCCTGTGACCATGAGTGATGTAAAGCGTTCGAAACGTAGGGTATTTAAAAAGTTAAATATACGCGATAAATACCGTAAAAACTAGTATTATTTCAATCTAAGATTGCTGATTGATAACTGCCCTACAATATAAAATTAGGTCTCGGCTTACAAAATTTCCGTTTTTTATGAAATAAATTAACGTAATAATTAACGTGTAGTGACGGTTAAGAATATCCACTACCCTATATCTTCTCGTGGGTCTCGTAGAAGCCGACTGAAGGAAACAGGCAGGAGATGGGCAGCAGCATCTTCCTGACATCAGCAATTGTACAACATAAAAGCTGCGGTTGCAAACCCGATTGCCAAGCGTGTTAACTATAACAATATACCCGCCATGAACAATTACACAAATAGACGGTCCCCAGTCCCCGGCGGCCCCTTCCTGGCTCCGGTGGCAACCATGGTAAAGGCGGGACAGGGGGTGCTAACAATCTCCGGCGGAGATTCGGTTGCCACCTATAACGACTTGACCTGGTAACATATAACGCACGCACTTTGAGGACTGGCGAAAAGATCCTGGAGCTGGAAGAAGAGATAGTCAAGTTGCGCTGGAATATTATAGAATTATCCGAGGTCCGAAGAGAGGCGGAGGACACGGTGATTCTCGGATCCGGCAACTTGTTCTATCACCGGGAGGGCGATCATCTGTCCCAAGCAGGTGTTGGATTTATTGTCCACAAGTCTCTCGTCAACAATGTTGTGGAGATTGAGAGTGTGTCGACGAGGGTTGCGTATCTTATAGTCAGAATCACCAAACGGTATTCGCTAAAGGTCGTACAGGTTTACTTACCGACGTCGGCACATCCAGATGAGGAGATGGAGGAAATGTATGAGGATATTTCTAGAGCAATGCATTACTCCAAAACCCACTATACGGTGAAGCACCATACGCAAGGGTGAAAACTGATCACCGAAGGGTGAGAGGTACACTGAACCTAAACGTTAAGTTGAAGAGGTCTCGTCTAATGAATTCAGTGCTCTGTCCCCCTCCTGCTCTGATCCAAAGTCCTTAAACCTTTCAACTTGAGTTACAAAATCATTTTCAGTGCCTAGAAAATTGCAATGCAGTGGACGATATGAATGCCAAGCTCGTGGAAACTTTCCATTCAGTCGGAGCTAAGTTCTAAGAGACCCACCGCAGAAACAACAAAACACAAAAACGCTCCGATAACACTCTAAATCTCATGGCTGTTAGATGGGAGATGAAGCCGCAGTCGTCAGCAGATTTGACAGCATACAGGAAACTGAACAGACAAATCTCAAGATGGATGTGGCGGGACTTGCGCAACTATAACACTGCTCGTATGGAAGAAGCTATCGAGCGGAACCAGGGTTCTAAAGTCTTTGCCAGAGATCTATCACCCAGAGCTAACTGTCAAAGCTGAAGACTGAGTGTGGCAGCATCGTTTCCGGGTCACCTGAGATTTTGAGTGAGATTGAGAGGTTCTACGGTCAGCTGTACACATCATCGTTGGGGCCACACGAATTATCACACGAGTGATTTACGATCCAAGAGCAAGTCATATTCGACACTATTCCGATGATATCCTGGACGTCAGTCTGAGCGAGATTAGAATGGCTCTCCAGCATCTTAAATTTGGGAGATGCTACAGTCCCTTCAACGAGGCAAAGTTGACTGTCGATATATCGAAGTGTTGAAGTGTTGTACAGTAGGGGTACGATGGCTATCCGAGTACAGAACCAGATCATGAAACCTATCCAACTGCAGAGAGGTGTAAGATAAGGTGACGTTATATCCCCGAAACTCTTCACCGCTCCATTGGAAGACGTTTTCAAGCTACTTGACTGGAAATAATACGGTATTAACATCAATGGCGAGTATATTGCTCACCATCGATTTGCCGATGATATAGTCCTTATGGTAGAATCGATGGAGGACCTAAGCACTATGCTCAATGGCGTCAATAGTGCCTCCCAACGGATAGGTCTTAAGATGAACATGGACAAAACAAAGATCATGTTTAATGTCCATGTCACAGCTATGCCGGTAGTTGTTGGGAGCACTAAGCTCGAAGTTGTTAGCGAATACGTTTACCTGGAACAAATAGTCCGACTAGGTGAGTCCAACTTCGACCGAGAGTTCACTCGACGGATTCAACTCAGCTGGGCAACGTTTGGGACATTACGATACATTTTCTCGTCAGGTATACCTCAAAACCTTAAAACGAGATTGTACAACCAGTGTGTGTTGTCAGTGATGACTTACGGATCGTAGACATGGTCTTTCACTGCTGGCCGTATGAGGACGCTCAAGATCGCTCCGCGAGCTATGAAGAGGGCTATGCTCGGGGTTTCTCTGAGTGATAAACTTAGAAATGAGGATATCTGCAGTAGAACCAAAGTGACCGATATAGCTCAACGGATTAGTAAGTTGAAGTTAATTATATAATAATAAATTAAGTTAATAGGCCCGCCATTAGATCGAGGAACCGACAATCGATGGGGGAAAAAGGTTTTCGAGTGGCAGCCTCGTACCGGTAGGCGTAGTGTAGAGCGACTCCCCACTAGATGGAGTGACAACCTGGTAAGACATGCAGGAAATAGATGCATGCAGGTGGCTCAGGACCGTGCTTTGTGGCATTCCTTGGGAGAGGCTTATGTTAAGCGGTGTACTTTTGAAGGGCTGTAATGATGAAATGATGAAGTTATCGTAATTTTTTCTATATTTTTAGTTATATTTAACAAAGTAATCACCCATGCAATCTATGCATCTTTGCCAACGCAGTGCCAATTTATTGATGCCCTTTTTGAAGAAATCAGATGGATGGGAGGCGAAAAATTCTACAAAGGCGTTTTGTGTTGGGTATAGATATTTTTCCGCTTAAAAGTTATCTAAATTCTGGAAAAAGTATAAGTCTGTAGACACAAGATCTTGTGGTACGGCGAATGACTAAGTGCTTTTTTTAAATGGCCTGTACAGCAAAACGGTAATTTTATAGATACGAGGGGGGCACTGAACGTTTCGGGAATAAAGGAAGTGACACACAATACTATTTGGGATCTAGTTACACCACAATGATATTTTTATATATGTATCACCTTATAAATTTAATGAAAAAATGTAAAGGGTACCGATAAAACTGCTAAAGTTTTCAAATGGTTAAGTACAGGTACAAGCTCTCATAATGCTCCTAAATGCATTAATACGGAGATAACCCTACATTTGTTACACTACATTATTGTCGTAATTGAAAATATAAGTATAATAAAGTAACAGTGAAAGATTAAAATTAATGTATTATTCATACTAAGTACTCACTACATTTCGCAAGAAATTTTAAAACTGTGACTCTAAGTACGGAAATGTGTCTGAAAAGGATATTTTAATTGTAATCACGTACTTCTGAAGTTACAAAAGAGTCCTTAAAACGACGTTGATCACCATTTATGACATCCGTTTGAAATTTAATTAATGTAGTTTCATACTTTCTTGGTAGTATTCAAAAGAAATATAGACATACCAGGCGGTCCCATAATGAACTGGCCTGACATAGTTCAACGCGACATGTCGCTAAATGTTGTGTTGCATTAAATAGTACGTTTATCGTGCACTTAATATAAGAAACATGCATCGACATGAAATGCTTAGTCTTAGTTTAACAGGCATTTGAATAACGAGAGTCGCGTATTTTTTTCAAAATGTCGAAAACTGAGTATCGAAGTGTCATAAAGTTTCTGTTTAAAGAAGGTTTATCCCCTGCCCAAATAAAAGAACGATTAGATGGCGTGTATAAGGAGTCGTGTATTGTAGAGTTATCAATGGTGAGAGGGGAATAACTGCAAATGTTGTTGTTATTGGGTTTAAATATCGTGTACGAGGTTTTTGATGTATTTATTGTAAGCAAATTGGATTGGAACCATTTATGTACTATATTTAGATCTACTTGGGCTCGTGCGATAACTTCTTCTATGGAACGTCCAAAGTAGAAAATACAGATATCATCTGCATATAAATAAATTTCGCCGTTTAATTTAAGATCAGTTATGTTATTTATATAAATCAGGAAAAGAGTGGTTGTGGGGAACTTTGATAGTGACCAATCTTTACAATTTGATATCTTTTATTTAGATAACTTTCAAAGATTTTTAAGGCATAGCCGTTAATACCTATATGAGAAAGTTTCTTTAATAGTAGTGAGTGACTTATTAAATCAAACGCCTTTTTTAGGTCAATAAAAATTCCAAGCCCTAAGTTTTTTTGCACCAATGTTTTTTTATTTTGGTAAATAAATCTACCGTTGCGGCTAAGGTATTTGACCTAGGCCGGAAACCATACTGACAGTTTGAAATAAAGTTAATTGATGTTAGGTATTTATTTATTACTTTTTCAAAATTTTTGGAAACTACTGGTAAGACAGAGATAGGACGGTAGTTACTGGGGTCATATTCGTACCTGATTTGTATATAGGTGTGACTTTAACTGTTTTAAGTTCATCTGGAAATATTCCGCTTTCAAGACAATCATTTATACAAGAAATGACATGACAGAGTGGACAAGAATGTGTTATGGCAAACACTGAACTCATATGGGTTGAGCGCTGGTTTGATACAGGCATTGAGGTCTCTTTATAGGGTTTCTAGTGCTTGTGTCAGGATCAATGGGGTCTACTCGGACTGGTTTAGCATCCGAAAGGGTGTCAGACAGGGCTGTGTGGCTTCCCCTTGGCTGTTCAACCTATTTATGGACAGGTATTTGCAAACTTTGAAAGATGAAGAATGTGGATTAAGAATGGGCGAGTTAACCGTCAAATGCCTTTTGTATGCCGATGATCAAGTCATATTTGCGTCATCGGCGGATGAGTTGCAAATGATGGTTACATTAATGAACTGGGCATTAAAAGGAAGGGGAATGAAAGTGAACGCAAGTAAGACGAAAGTGATGGTTTTTGAAAGAGAGGAAAGCAAAACGGTATGTGAAATAAGAATAGAAGGAGAGTTAATTGAGCAAGTGGATGAGTTTGTGTATTTGGGATGTGTATTTAGCAGGGATGGTAGATATGTTAAGGATATAGAACGACGAGTAAATGCAGGGAATAGAGTGAATGGGGCACTACACTCTATTGTGAAGAACCAGAATGTATCAAAAAAGGCACGTATGGTAATTCATTATGCTGGGTTCGTCCCTACATGAATGTATGGTAGTGAAAGTTGGGTGTGGCAGAAGAAGCACGAAAGTAGAATAAATGCTGTAGAAATGTAGTCTTTAAGGAGTATGGTAGTGTTGAATCTGAATGACAGGGTGAGAAATCGTATTATAAGAGATAAATGTGATATGCAAGATGATGTTGTGACCAGGATTAAGAAAGGAATGCTTCGGTGGTTTGGTCATGTAGAAAGAATGAATGAGGAAATAGGGACAAAACAAATTTATATGGCAGATGTGAACGGCAGAGTCGGGAAGGGACGCCCTAGAAAAAAGTTTATCGACCAAATTGGCGATATTTTGAAAATGGGCCACGTTAAAAGTACCCTTAACCGACGAGCATGTATGCGTAGATATATGGATGTAAAGGAGGCGAAAGAGGTATGTCAGGATCGTGTCAAATGGAAGTCCGTGGTCTCTGCCTACCCCTCTGGGTGACAGTCGTGAGTGTTTATGTTTATGTTTATACAAGAAGTAAGCCTTGTAAGAATAAAGTCCTTATTACACTTGACTACCTTTGTTGTAATGCCATCTATTCCCGAGCTCGTATTAGGGTCTAGTTGGTCAATTATTTTAGCCACTTCATATTCGTCACATTTTTGAAAATTTGATAGTTCATTAATTGCATTTCTATGTTTGTTACTAAAAATGTATAAATTATTTACCTCCGAAAAAGTCTGTGGTATCTCGTTAGCTAAGACCGATCCAATTAAATTCTTCACAAATACGATTTCCATCTGTTATTTCTCCTAAACAAGTTTTAAAAGTTGGAAGAATATTATCCGTTTTTATTTTATTTTTTGTTAGGGTTTCAATAAGCCTCCACATTTTATAGGGTTATTTTTACAGATATTAAATGAATTATAGTAGTACTCACTTTTTGTATTAATTATGAGTGTTGTTGCTTCATTTCTTGCTTTTTGATGTAGCTTTATGAGTTTTTCTTTTTCATTATTCAAGCATTTTTTAAGTTTTTGCCAAAGTTTATTTCTAGAATGTAGGCTATTAATAATTTTGATATTTATCCTATCATTTTGTGGTGGATTTTGTATTTTTATTTTATTGATTTTACTTTTAGTTATAACTTTTTTTGTTGATTTATTAAGATTGTAAAACTCCTTGCTATCATTTCTAGTGTCACAAAACTCTTCCTCACTATATTTGTACAAAAGATCATAATTAATAGCTTCATATTGTACTCTTTGCGGTGGAACTGGTTTAAATTTATTTATTCCTACAACAATTTGTTTATGGTCCGATAATGACGAATCATGTGTAGCTAAGTGAAAGTTGACTCGATTGTACATATAAGATAAAGGTACGTCAGATTACTAGTGGGGGGAGGGGGAGATTAGCCAGGGGCCGGATTACCAGAGGTCCACTGTGTTTAAGTATTATGTGGATGAAGTAGGATTTTACTAAATCAGGCATATGTTTAACCAAAAACATTTCCGCTCATCATATCAAAAGTTAAAAGAACACTTGTTAAAATGACAAACAGTTAAATAGTATGTAAAGAAAAAAAATTATAAAGTTTTTGAAAACAAATAATTACATCATGTTATTGTAACACGCCATACCAAGAGCAATTGGAATAAAATTTCCAGTCAACGTTACGTGATAATGTGACATTTAAATTTACTAGTACAAAAACTTACTCGACATTCAGTAAGGTCGGTTACGTGGAGCAAGAGCCGTAAAGCTACTTCTTACTTCGCTGAAGTCCCAGTGTAGTCGAGTAACAAAAAGTTAAATTGAAACATCTAACGTGCAGCGTCTTACGACGTGGTCTACTCGCATAATAATCTAATTAAAAGTTTATGCACATCGAGACTTATCTTTACAACATACTCATTTTTGAATAAAAAAACATTATTAAAGCAGTATAATGTGTAGAGACATTTATAAGAAACTCTTACGTAAAAGAAAAACACGGACGCCTAAGCAAAGAACCAATTTTATTGTAAATTTTAGATTAATTGATAATTTTTGGTAGTCTTATACTTAGAACTTTGTAAATTATTTACAAAGGAATAGTTTTCGTCAATTTCATCATAACATTTTGATTAAATAATAAGAAATTGCTAAAGTACAAACCGCTAGTAGTATACCTTTTCGCTAAGTAAAAACTTCGATCAATATTGATCGAAGAGTAAAAAAGTGTTTTTTGTTTTTTTTTTTTTCAATTAAGTAAAGGCAGATTAAAGTTTAGTAAAGTGTGTATCCACTCTTTATGAAATCGTTATAGCGATATCGAAAACGATAAGATATACTTATACGTTTTCTTGCAAAATACGTTCCCACCCGGTATTGACATTCTAATAAATCACTAGGATATAAAACTTTCTATTTAAGTCGAGACAAATAGTCCGATTATAAAAGTCAAACTTCGATGGAGAGGTCAATAGAAAGGATTCAACTCAAGGGAAATTACGACAATTTCAATTTTCAATTCAATTCAAGGGAAATTACGACATATCTTCTCGTCAGGTATACATCAACAAGATCACTGCCAGCCGTATGAGGTCGCTTAAGGCCGCTCATCAAGCTGTGGACAGGGCTGGGGAAAAAAAGGTTTTAGATTAATAAGGAAACGTGCTTTGTGGCATTTTTTACCTTACGTAGGCATCCTACGTTCAGCATTGGACTTTTGAAGAGTTGTAATGATGATAATAATGATGTTTTTAACGAAATACCAAAAATTCAGTTCAATTGCTTGGGTATAACTACTTTAAAATTCGGTTGTGATATTTGAGCTTAAAAAACATTGCAAGTTTATGAACTTAAATACTTGAAACATATAACATATATACTTAAACTAAGCATTAAGTAGGATATTGCTACAAGTGTAAACGCTAACAAAAAGGTACCAAACATGTATCAATCGTATCACCACATTCAACCACCATCATAATCATCTCGTTTACGCCAGATGAAATACACACACTCAAGAAGAAAGTAGCGTCAATAATTATCTTGGGATATTCAATTCGCCTGTCAAGAATAGAAACACATGTCTGTTGTGGCCTTCTGCCTTGCGATAGTAAATTAAAGCAGTCATCCCTTTTCATTATATTGCAAACAGAAATTCATGAGCCTTAAGTCTACTTAAGCTGTAAAGGCGTTCTGGCAAAAGCACCGTATTAAGCTTGGCAAAACTTAACATAGCGTCGAAAAGGCATAAAATTGGTAGGAGACTTTTACAGCCTAATGAAGAGGATTAAATTCAAAGGAATGTAACTATCAACGCAAGCTGAGCATGCACAAACAAAATGCATTAATACAAAAAATGCAATTAAGTCCACAGTATGTGAAATTAGTGTTAATTAAAATGAACGTATCATCTTACTTTCTTAAGTACATGATTCGTAAACGAGTAGGTAGTTAACATTTGCAATCTACTTTGTTTACTCGTGTATGCTTGTTGTATGAGATACCCTCGTACAAAGTAAATCTCTTGATAGTCTTGTCTGGTTACAATGTCAACCCTCACGTAAACCCAAGTTAAACTGTACAGTCATATTAAAATCAAAAAACAATTAAATACTTTATTTGTAGTAAATAAGGTTGAATATTACTAATGAACTTAAGTTGTATCAGCCTACTAAAGTATTCTTGAATACTGGCATCTGTCGCGGACGCATTTCTATTTTATTTTAATCTCTTGCCTTTGATGTAACTCAAAATATACTAATGTCTACCTAAATATTTCGTTTTAATTACAAGTTCATTAATTTTGTATTAGCATTTAGAATACTGTTGTTATTTAATCGCATGTACTAACAAGTATACTTTACTTAGTACTAACCAAAAAAATATTTGTACTTATAGAAGAGGCTTTATGTATGTCAATGCGATTTATATGTATTATGCTCTTCGTAATTAATGTGTATCATCAATAGTTTTTGATGATGGTGGCGGAACGGTCTCGAGTCGGGTAAACATTAATTAACACAATGAAAGGGCTATTAAATACTGTTAATTAATAACATCGTGTTTTAGAAAAACAAAGAAATATATGAGTATCACAATATTGTAGTTAATGCTTTATATTTTTTTTGTTAACAGGATTTTAAAATGAAAAATGAAACTGTCTCGTTAGCTCCAAATAATTGAGATCAAGGTTTAATTAGTTTCGTTGAAACGAAAATCGAAATTAGTTTCGTTGTCATCCGTTTGAAGAACGAACTTTAATAATATAAAAACGTTTGAAATAAAATAAATGATTTAATTAACGATATCGTTTAGAGTTTTGTAAAAGTTTTCAAAATTCTAAGTTTTCAAATTCTGCCATTCTAGTTTTATAATTCAAGTTTAAACAAAAATGCTTTTATATATTTTAATAAACCTTATTTTTCATACGTGGTAGAGCCATGCTGCAGTTATATTAGTAGTATAGTTGTAGCACGAATGGGTCGGCTCGACCGGGGAAGGACCACGCTCTCACAGAATACCAGCGTGAAATAGTAGCTTAATGCTGCTGTATTTCGTATGGTGAGTGTAGAGAACCGGAGACCCTTTTTGCTGGAAACGAGGCATTCCGTCTTAGTCCTCACGGGTGACAGCACATCTGCGTTTTCATTCGTAGTCGAGGATGGATGTGGATGTCTATGGGCCACAGCAACCATTTACCATCAGGTGGACTGTGTGCTCGTTTGTCATTATAAAAAAACCTACTTTTATGCAATAAAAGCGGTGAATTTACGCTGCTTTTTTGACGTGGTTTTGAGCTATATTATAACTGAACCACGTTAGCTTGGGTGGGTCGGGTCGACCGGGGTAGCACGACGTTCTTCCAGAATACCAACAGGAAATAGCAGAACAATTGTGTACTGAGAACCGGAGACCTTTCTTTTATGGTAAAAAGGCATTATGTCTTAGTCTTCACGGATGACAACAAATGCGTATTTGTACCTAATCGAAGATTCATTTAGATGTCTGTGGGCCGCATTACACACTTACTATCAGGTGACCTGTGTGCTTGCTTGTTTTTATTCCTTAAAAATGCAGGTTTTCTTTCAAGTTTTTCCTGCGCTGCTAAGGATACTAGCACGTAAATTAACATTAATAAATATCGTGGTATAATATTATTGCGTGCCTAAGTTAACGTCTGGTACCTGGCACTAGCGCTATCTAGTGTCGGGGAACAGAGCGAGGAGGGCTTTCTAGAAAATGCCATTGCTGAACTTTCTTTCAACCAACGCCATCTAGTAACAAATGGAAGAATTAAGCTTTCTAGAAGCCACACTCTCGAACTTTCTGCGCCTGGTCGGTCGGCGCCCGTATTTACTGAAATAATCTTGATGTTTCGGTGGAAGAGCCCTAGATAAAGCCGTTGATAGCCGCGATTGGGGCAGTATTGAATTGGCGATACGAGCGAAGCTTCGGAGCGAAATAAAGTAAACTAAAGTGTAAAGTGTGATTAATTATTAGTGTGTTTTGCGTTTTAATTGGTGTTCGGGAAATAAAGTGTCAATTTTGGTAATTCAATCGGCAGTTTTTAATTATCACGAACCCTAAGCTAGTAACAATATTTACAATTTGTATTTTACGTTCGTTACGTTCATTACCAAGTATACGGCTACATAATGTAGAAACTTCCCAAAACGTTGCAAGTGTAACGATTGATCGTCTCTGTCATCCAGACAGATAGCGTTGGCTCGTCTCGGCTACGTGATTCCAATCGTAATTGCCTATTTTAACACATTGACAGCTTTAGCAGTATCTCCGATTTTCAAGTTACGCCGTAACAATTGCTGACCCTATTTTATACTATATTATCATATCGTAACTGTGATCAAATGTTAGTAACTTTGTACCATTTACGTAAATGAAGGTAAATAAGTATACAAAATATTGTTTTAATATTTCTATTTATAATGGTGTTAAAATATTTTGTTTTTATATTTGACTTACTTAAAAGTATACTAGTTTAAACAAAAGCAATATAATGACATATAATGTTTTTGCATGAAAGGTTCGGTAAAAAATCTCTGTTCTGGGAAGAACCAGCAAAAACCCAGCGGGATTCAAAAAAAATTACAGCTTTGCAATCATTTCTGTTACACAGTTAACAACACGAAACCAATTGCAAATAGCTTGCTAGCAATCACCTTTCCCAGAGGTTAATAAATAAATTATCCATAAACTCCTTAAAATTATACTAACCTTTTTTATGCAAACTTAATTTAATAAAGCTTTTAAACAAATTTTGTATATTTTTCTGAAATTTTGCTGTAAAAGCGTATACATCGTCCCGAGAATGAATTACTGCCTCGGTGCAGTCAAGTAACTTGTATTACCAGCTTTTGTCTGTTTCTAGTAATGACAGAATGAATATCACTTATTTTTGTGAAACTACTTTTATTTTTGGGTACTTATATTACATTTTCATAAATATATTAACAGGCCAAAGTTAAAAGTTCTATTAATTTCCTTAAATTTTTGTCTAAGCAACTCTATGGGTTTTAAATCATAGATTGCTCTTATGGGCTTCTTATGTAAAACAAATATAATTTCAGTGTCAGCCGTGTGTCCCCATAGCAAAATACCATACGACATTATGCTAAGCAAATAGCCAAAGTAAACTAAGGAGTAGTCCTCTCTCGAGGAGTAGCCACCATGGGGCGGCTGGCGGTGGTCGGACCGTCGATGTGTGCGAAGGCGTTCGCGTAGCCCTATCCAAATGCAACAAAGGTGGAACGCCATGGGGTTGTAGTCGGTGCGAGTCCGGCATAACGCGTCCTTGGCCCACGAGTTGGGTATGTGTAGGCATTTACCCATGTTAAAAAAGGTGTTCTTGCACTGCAGTCGCCACTTTATTACAAATTAAGTTTTATAACTGGTCTTCAGAAAAATTGGTAGGAAAATATTTTTTTCAAACTAATTTAGAAACCATATAAACATATGTAGGGATAGGCACTTGGTGGTAGGACTTTGTTTCCCACTAGATGTCCGTCTGAGTAACTCTACCTTCTTACTCATTTCTACTGCCAAAAAGCAGTGCGTGAATTGCTGTATTTTTGGTCTGCGAGGTATAGAGAGTCAGTACAATTAGCCCTGAGAGGAAGAAACGCATCTCTAGCCGTTTTTTATGGTTGGTTGCTGCTACCCGTGTTCTACAGATGTATTTGTCGTAGTAAGATAGATAAAGACGTAATATAGTTATATCCCTAGGGATATAATTATATACCGTAACATAGTTATACGAAAGCGATTCTTTACTATCTCACTAAGAATATGGTTATAAAACCGTCGAAGTTTAGTGATATACTTATATTACTAGATTAAGTTCAGTGTTATAAATATATTAGGGTTCAAAAAAGTCATATTGTATCATATTGTCATCATATTGTATCATATTGTCATCATATTAGTCATCATATTAGTAAATTAAAGCTTATTTATTCTCAAACATTTTTGAAAAATTGAAAAAATTTCAAAAGTGTGCCACTTTTTTGAGACA
This sequence comes from Parnassius apollo, assembly GCA_907164705.1. Lineage (NCBI taxonomy): Eukaryota > Metazoa > Arthropoda > Insecta > Lepidoptera > Papilionidae > Parnassius > Parnassius apollo. The sequence continues at coordinate 3,715,432 of CAJQZP010001030.1, read as the reverse complement.
GACCCATTACTATTTTTAAGCTTAGTGATATAGAAATCTACCATATATAATTAAATAAAACAAAATATTATTGGTTTTATCTTTATTAATAAATCAACTTTATGTATCCTGCAGTTAGTTACAATACTTTATGGCATTAACACGTATTAAAGTAATTATAATTAAAACGATCATATTTTTTGGAATTTAAACATTATACAATACAATTAAAACTAACCAAACATTTAACATCTTTTAAAGCCAAACAGTTTTGAGATATCTTTATTTCTTATCAACAAGTTGAGATCTTGGTTTCTTTAAAAGTATTTTTTAATTTTTGTTTAGACAAGAAGAGGAATCATGACATCTAGAATTACAAAGCACTGAATGCTTCTTACAGGCACATCTTTTATTAGAACACTGTATATTTGATTTTTTACAGGAACTTTTTAAATAACCTTGGCCACCAGCGCGACAATTTTTGGCATATTTCTCTCAGTGACAAGTTTTCATTCGGTATAGGATCATTCAAAGTAATGTTTGAAAGCTGTATTGCATTTCTGGGTAACCAATCTTTCAGGATACCAACTGAAGTTCCAATTTTATGACTTTCATTTCGCTTTTCTAAAACTTTTCCTAATACATTTTTTTGATCCAATGGTCCAAGATCTATCTTTGGTATCTCTATAAGAACTGAAGATCCCACGTCAATGTCAGGAAATTTCTGTGATGAGTGGGGTTTCATTTTTGTGCGGCTTTTCTTAAGTTGTCGGCAGCTTTGTCTCTTTGGTCTTGAATGTTTTTTTCGCTGTTGCATAAAAAGCATAATAGCTGCGATCCGTAACCTTCATCACATGACGTTATTCCACAAATTACGTGAACATTTCGTGCACACGTGTAGCATGAATGTGCTCCTGTACATTCTTTCCCGCAAACTACACATAAAAGTAAAATTTGTTCTGCTGGCACTTCCGATGCGGATTGTTGCAAGTTAACAGACTCGACAGGCAAGTCAGGGTCGCTGGTTTCAATAGCCGCTGGCGCTGCTGATGAAGATGACGGTTGTTGCAAATTAACAGACTCGACAGGCAAGTCACGGTCGCTGGTTTCAATAGCCGCTGGCGCTGCTGATGAAGATGACGGTTGTTGCAAGTTAACAGACGCGACAGCAAATCACGGTCGGAGGTTTCAATAGGCTCTGGTGCTGCTGATGACGATGACGGTTGTTGCAAGTTAACTTACTTAGTTACTTATTCTCTGCCGGGTCCACTCTGGTTTTTTGCATCTCGCATTGTAAAATAGACGAAGTTCCTGTTCAAAACGTCGCCTTGCATTCATTTCTTCATCTTTATCCATAGCTGGCACAAGTAATTAGCAATGATAAAACGAATATATAACAAATATTAAGAAAACGTAGCGATAATTAAATGAACATGCATGACAACTAGACGTGAACGCCGTACAACTGTTCTCGGCCGACTCAGCCGACTGACTGCGGAGTGGGGAGCGCTTAAATACAACGAACCCCTCCCCCGCCGCGGGGGGAGACGGCGCGCCGCCTGCGTCGCACACTCCGAAAGCTATTTCACTAAACTTAATCTGGTAATATAAGTATATCACAAAACTTGGACCGTTTTATAACTATATTCCTAGTGAGATAGTAAAGAATTGCTTTCGTATGACTATGTTACGGTATATAATTATATCCCTAGGGATATAACTATATTACGGCTTTATCTATCTTACTGCGACATATTCATATAAACGTATGGTGCCCATGGTCTACATACTTTTATATTTCCAATTTTCTAAATAATTAATTATTTATACCAAACTCTTTTCCAGTACTGTTTCCAGGCTTATTTTTTAGGGCAAGAAATCTTGTCTTTTCAATACTTTTCCATTATATAATAGTATGTAAAGCATTCAGTGTCTTGACCTGTCACTATACTCGTAGTTTTTCAATCACCGGTACGTCTGTCAGTGATGGTGTCACTTTTGAACGACTTGATCGACTGAGGTAATAAAAAATACAATATAAAATTTATTTTGTCTAAGCAAAGGTTTATAGCTGTGCCAGATTTCAATTTAATAAAAATTACAATACTAATGGACAAAATATTAAATTTTTATAAAAACTAAGAGCCGACTACAAATAACTAAATATAATGAAATTACAATCTGAATTCTTTACTAAAACATAGCGTATAGAATAATAAAACCTTTGGCTGTTCTTAAGGCAGGTTCAGTCAGCTGTTTACCGACTGTTTGCAAAGTACTAAGTTCCCAGAGCATGTAAAGAGCCAAGGTAGGTCCTCGTGAAGAAAAAAGGCGGGGCCGCTGATTTCCTCTCTGATTTCCGTCCCATATGCCTATTGGATAAGAACTGCAAAATAATAATAAAAAAACTGCGGTTTGCAACTCAGTCGCCAGGCGTGGAAACTATAGATATATAACCCCCATGAAAATAGTTGCAAAGAGACGGCCCCCAAGTGACTGGCGGGCCCGTTGTTCCAGGCTGCAGTGCCATGGTAACAGCGGGGCAGGGTGTGCTATGAATTTCCAGTGACACCTAAGCCGACTCAAATTGTCAACATATAACGCACGCGCCTTGAGGACCGACGAGAAAATACTGGAGACGGAAGGAGAGATAGACAATTTGCACTGGAATATTATAGGTTCATTCGTAGCTTGAAGAGAGGGAGAGCACGGTAACACTCGAATCCGGCAACTTGTTTTATCTAGAACTAAGAAGTTTTTGATAATATATATTATTACCTATCAAAGTATTGTTTAAAACTGGTAATACTTAACATTGGTTGAAAGATCACAACTCCATATTTAGTTTCAGTAATCACAAGGAAGTCAGTTATTTCAATAGAGATTCTAAATTACATTAGTTATAACATTAGCTAATAAATCCTTATCATGTAAAGAAAGTAAAGATATTGTGAGCCTCTCTGTTGAGCGAACTTTAAAAATTGCATGTGTTGAGAGTTGATTGTTGATGTCAGTGTTTACACAAACCATGTTCAAGGTATGGTACCTTTGTAAGAATTATTGAGGGACTTTAAGTTAAGCTTAATAAACATAATTAATCTCTTGTAGTATGCGGATCCGAGTACGCGAATCTGCTGGATGCTTCTACCATTAGTGTTAAATTTTGTGCAAATCATAAAATCTTGATAATTTTATGCGTGGTAGAGCCATGCTGCAATTGTAATAGTAGTATAGTTGTAGGACGAATGGGTCAGCTCGACCGGGGAAGTACCACGCTCTCACAGCATACCAGCGTCAAATAGTAGCTTAATGCACTGTGTTTCGTATGGTGAGTGTAGAGAACCGGAGACCCTTTTTACTGGAAACGAGGCATTCCATCTTAGTCCTCACGGGTGACAACGCATCTGCATTTTGATTCGTAATCGAGGATAAATGTAGATGTCTATGGGCCATAGCAACCACTTACCGTCAGGTGAACTGTGTGCTCGCTCATTTGTCACCCTATCCTATAAAACAAATTATACGTTGAAGCTACACGTATTGCAGGGTGTAGTGTAAGTTGTATTGACAATATTTTTACAGATGTACGAAACAACAAAATAATAGTTAAAGAACTATGTTCAAATCACTGAAAACAACTGATTCCATGCCTTATAGCAACCTTATAGCACAAAAACAGGAAATTGAGAAAATGGAGTCCCGTATTAAAATTTTTGAAAATCCTAAAGTAGTATTGGTTATGTTGGGTTCCGAGTAAGGCAAAACGCCTGGAGAGATTTAAAAGTAATATAGATATATGACGATGAATTAATGGTGAGAGGCACACTGAATCTATAAGTCAAGTTGGAGAAGTCATGTATAATAAAGTCAACGCTACGTCCCCTCGTGCTCTAATACGAAGCCCCGAAAACTTTCAGCTCGAGCTACAAAATCGTTTTCGGTGTCTAGAATACTGCAATGTAGTGGACCATATAAATTACAGGCTCGCGGAAACTGTACATGCGGTCGCAGATAAGTTCTGCAAGACCCGCTGCAGAAGAACACAAAAACTCCTCGGTCACTCTTTTAGTGGTTGTTAGATGGGATATGAAGCTGCAGTCTTCAGCATATTTAATGGCATACAGGCAACTTAATAGACATATCTTCAAGAGCTTGCGGCGGGACCTACGCAACATAAATACAGCTCGTACTAAAGAAACAATCAAGCGAGACCAGGACTACAAAGTCTTTTCCAAAGATGTGCCTACCAGAAAGTGCCTCCTTTCGAAGCTAAAGACCGAAAGTGGTAGCATCGTTCACGGGACATCTGAAATTTTGAGTAAGATTGAGAGGTTCTATAGGCAGCTGTACACAGCGCCGTTGTTGTCATCCCATGCAATTGTGAGTAACGATCCGAGAGCAAGTCTTATCCAACAATATTCTATTGATATTCCAGACTTCAGTCTGAGCGAGACTAGAATAGCTCTAGAACCTTGGTGGGGGGGGGTGGAAAAGTAGGTAAAGAAGTATGGCAGAGGGGGGTCTTTTTTCGGGAGAAAGGTTAAGAAGTACAGACTGCTTTCAATTCTGAAGTGCTGTTTTCGAGAGTCATTACGAATCGTCTCGCTTGCAGACTCGACGACTTCCAGCCTCCCAAACAAGCCGGTTTCCTAAAAGGCTTTAGTACGATAGACCACATACATGCCCTTTGGTAAATTGTACAGGAGACTTAAGAGTACACTCTACTTCTTTGCCTTGCGTATGTGGACTATGAGAAAGGCTTCGATTCCTTTGAAATTTTTTCAGTGCTACAGTCCCAGTCTCTTAAGCGGTGCCAAGTTGACTGTCGGTATATCGAAGATCCGAATTGTTTGTACAGTAGGGCTTCGATGGTTATCCGAGTATAGAACCAGAGCACCTATTTAAATGCAGAGAGTTGTAAGACAGGGTGACGTTATATCTCCGAAACTGTTCACCGCTGTATTGGAAGATGTTATCGGGCTACTGGACTGGGAAGGATATATCACCCACCTTCAAATGGTCAACTTATGGTAGAATTTCTGGAGGATCTAAGAACTATGTAGCTTCCATGTCATATCTATGCCGGTAGTCGTTGCGAGCCCTAAGCTCAAAGTCGTTGACGAGGATATATACCTGGGAAAAATATTCTGACTTGGTACAACCAGTGCAATCAGTACGTATTACCAGTAGTGACTTATGGATCTGAGACGTGCTCCTTCACTGCTGGCTGTATGAGAAAGTTCATGGTCGCTAAGCGAGCTATGTAGAGACCAGATTGACCGATATATCCCAACGGATTAGTAAGCTGAAGTGGCAAGGGGCCGGCCATATAACTTGAAGGGCCGAAAACCGATGGTGAGAAAAGGTTCTCGAGTGTCATATAATGATAATCGTTAGGTGTAATCTCCGTTTGACGGTTTCGTGGCGCAGTAGCTTAGCAATGATTTTCAGCGCTAGGGGCCGCGCTTTCAAATCCTTCACGAACAAGTATTTGTATGGCCCACAAGTAATTTTTCCGGGTCTGAAAGTTTGTCTTTCTGAAATATATGTATATATACTGCCCTTTACGATACTGGACGAAATCCTAGTGTGGAGGTAACGTTTTATATGTATATAAAAAAGATCGCTTTTAGTTGTTTGAAATTGTTGCAAACTTGTCCTGATTTAATGAAGACTTTTAGTTAATCAAGGCTAAGTTTATCTACACTGAGTTACGAATACAACGCTTAAGATATTTAATATATCTGGGGGCACGGTAGTGCCCCCGCCAAGTCGAGCAAGAAAGCGGCGCGGCCCTACCATACTTTTCTCGAAGCAGTTCAGGCCATTTTCGAACCCCCTATAACTTCGTCGTGAATAAAAAGGAACCTGAATTTTCTTTCAAATAATCATCATTTCAAATAATTTCTGACCAAGCACGCATTGTATAAACGTGGTATATTTCAAATTTCAATCAATTTGAATGAGTAGTTTAATAAAAATAACTAGTCAAAGTTTCTTAATTTTGTCATCACTGACTGACCGATCATAAAAACTTTAAGGCACTTCTAGCAGATATAGAAGCTTTAAATTTAGAGTACCATTAGAGTTTGGTGTATAAATCAAGGAAAAAATAAAATATTTTTCAATTTCGGTCCAGTTTTCTAGATACACCAACTGCTGCTGCACTAAATAATCTAATTAGTTGTGAGATACATTGTGTTTTCATGCGATGACCAAGTCAATGTATTTATTAAAAACATAAAAGATTTTAACATTGATATGGTCACTATAAGATGTTATTAGGTTAGCTAATTACGTAAGAACTTAAAACAGAAGAACCCTTAAGTAGGGACTGAATAAATTAACCGACTTGGTATTACATGGATCTCACAACTTTTTACGGTAGAAGATCTGAGTTGCGAGACTTGGTTTTTTTACAACTTATGTTTTTGATGGCATTTATTAATTACACAATGCAAGTGCATGCTCCGATTGCAAGCCTATTAAGGCTGGTGTTCCACAAGGATGCGTGCTATCACACTGTGTCTTCTGCGTATCAATGATATGTTGCAAACCGGTAACATTCATTACTATATGGACGAAGGTACTGGTCTGATGCTTAATACCCCGGCCGTGCCAATATTACTCGGGAAAACGTCGTCAAGTACCGGAACAAATTTGTGCCTTAAGACGAGATATTGTTGAACAAAGTTTCGAATTGAGGGCGACTGAACCTAGTCCAATTAAATGCCCAGAAGTTTCAGTTTCAAGGCACTCCCCTTGTTGCCTTAGCCAGTATCTCTCTCTCCTCTAAAAAGCTTGGCGTGCTCAGCAGAGCGGGACAGTATTTTATGCCTGGACACCTCCTGCAATTTTAAAAGGCGCAGGTTCGGCCACTCATGGAATACAGTTCCCCTTTCAGGGCCGGGCTTACCCCAGTGCCAGCTCTTTTCATTTAAATGCATTTAGCGCAGAGCGGATCGATTCATCGACGATGAAGTCCACTCCGATCAGTTCGATAGACTGGAACTGCGAAGAGATGTTGCATCTTTATGCATTATCTTCTATCGCATCTACCATAGGAAGTGCTCTGAGGAATTGATCGGACTAATTCCAGCAGCAAAATTTCACGAAAGCACATCACGATAAAACTCACGATACCATCTACGCCATCCAGATGCTTGGCAGTCCACCACTGTACGAGTACGAGAGTACTTTACTAGGAGTTTTCCTCCTCGTACGACTTCCAATTGTTTACCACCGTCGATTTTTCCGGACCGATGTGACTTAGGGACCTTCAGGGAAAGAGCTTACTCCTTTTAAAATGCCAACAACGCACCTGCAATTCCCCTGTTTTGCAGTTGTTCATGGGCAGCGGTAGTCACTTTTCATCAGGTGAGGCGCATGCTCGTGTGGGGCACACTCTTCTATAAAAAAATCTCTTTATTTCATCAGTTTTCCCACTATTTTGACGACAAACATTATTAAAATATTAATTTCTGAAAAATAGCCTAAAAGTATAAATAAAAGAAAAATATATGAGATAATTAATATTTTTATATTTATTTTAATAAAAATAACAACAGCATATATGAATAAACACTTTGGAAAGCTTAATAAACAAAACAGCTTAATAAAATAACAGTAATAAAATTTAAGTAATTTTAGGTTTACTAACGTGATGGAAAAATTCGTGACGGAAAAATCTTTGTCAGGAAAAACGATACCACTCATTCTTTACGTATTAATGTACTTAATAATGCCATGGTACGTTTGTTGCTCCTTTTTTATTATTTGTAGTTGTTAAGACGAAGATACTGCTGCCCTGCTCTTGTTTCAGTTCCCTCTGTTACCAACGAAGTGTTGATGGGGTAATGGATTTTGCCTCGTTGGTCTAGTGGTTCTAGTAGTGTGACTGCTGATCATGAGGTCCTGGGTTCGAATCCCGGGTCGGGCCGAAAAATCAATTATTGAGTTTTTCTATCAAGAAATTCTCAGTAGCTGCCCCGAGTCAGGAAGTTGGCGGTGTCTCACCCCCATGCCTCGGAAAGCACATAAAGCCGTTGATCCTGCGCCTGATATCTCTCTCTCGGTCATCTCGGTTTACCGTCCTATCGGATTACGAGAGTGAGGGAATAGAACAGTGATGCACAGACTTATTAAGACTAGGGGCCACTCGGGCAAATTATGAATTGATGGCGGGCCGCCAGAAGTAGAGGTAATTAAAGACAATAAAGAATTGATAATAATGTATTTACCTACGCGAGCAATCGCGAATTCGCGACTATTGCTATCTCGCTTGCTCTAACAATATAACCCGTAGAAAAGCCGCCACCGCACTGCCGTCGTCCTCAAGAAAACGAATCTAACCGAGATCAGCACGAACATTACCGTCCGCTGTTACCGACGCATGCACGGCGCACCGATAAGCGCACTTAAAAGCGCTCGCTCGAGATTCAAATTACTTTTCGAACATATTATTTTTGGTTTTATTCTGGAAAATAATTCAATATTTTTCGAATGTACGAGAGTATTATTTTTGCTGTCGGCGGGCCACCAGTATTCGACCGGAGGGCCGCATGCGGCCCGCGGGCCGCGGCCTGTGCATCTATAGAATAGAGAGTGCACCTGTGCTTACGCATACATTTAGGCACTATAATCCTGCCCTGCGCCGATAGCTAGCCTCCATTAAGGCAGGCCCCTGTGGCCGAAATTCAGTCTGGAGGATTTTGTTATACATCCACTATACGGCAAAAACCCAAGAAAGCAATCAATGGGGAGCCGTAGACTTAGCGGTGGCATTTGATGACTGTAATGAAGGTATATATTTAAAATTTATAAGTAAATATGGACTTAAAATATTTGTTGAAAAATCAGATCAATTTTACTATATCCATATTTTATTAAAAATCTAAAATTTGCGGTAGTGAAATACGTATTGGGCACTATTCCAACGTGTTCTAAATGGTTAAAAGCTATGTTTTCTCGAAAAGGTAGAAATATCACGATAAAACTACTTCGCCAAGAAACTACTACTTAATGTAGATTGCTATTAGGATACAAGATACAAGGAATATAAAATGTTTAATTTTGAAATAAAATTGCAAAATTGCAAAGTGCAATAATAATAAATTATAATCCTGCAACCATAATATAACTTCCCAGTATTGTGTAAGTTCCTAATGGTATGTGAATTCCTAATATTATGTAACTTAGTAATATTATGCATCAATAACATTTTATTAAACTGAAGGTGAAAACGGACTTACAGTCCAACTGATGGTATGTAGCCACTACTCGTACAATCCTAGAACTAGTGCAGCCAACTACCAACAAAGGAGACTACTACTACTATGAGAGCTACCCTTCAGATCGGAACGCAGCATTGCAATCACCACGAGTTGGCGGAAGAAGTAGGTAACAGGATAGTATGTACCCAGACCTAGTGGGAAAAGGAGTGCTACCACCTAGGTGAAACTTTTTTTTTATAGGAAAAGGATGACAAGCGAGCACACAGTCCACCTGATGGTAAGTGGTTGCTGTGGCCCATAGACATCTACATCTATCCTCGTTTGCGAATCAAAATGAAGATGCGTTGTCAGCCTTGAGGACTAAGATAGAATGCCTCTTTTCTAGTAAAAAGGGTCTCCGGATCTCTACACTCACCATACGAAACACAGCAGCATTAAGCTGCTATTTGACGCTGGTATTCTGTGAGAGCGTGGTCCTTCCCCGGTCGAGCCGACCCATTCGTGCTACAACTATACAATTAATATAACTGCAGCATGGCTCTACCACGTAAAAAACTTTCACCTCGTATCTATCTGTGACTGTATTTTTATCGGCTTCTACTTATTTAGGTGAGATTTTGTGGTGTTAAATATAAAACTTAAACTGAAAACTTAAAGGCGTTAGTTAAAAGTTAAAGTTACAGCCTATATACGTCCCACTGCTGGGTACAGGCCTCCTCTCAATTCTGAAAGGGTTTTAGGGCAAGGAATAGTCCGACGCGCTGCCCCAAAGCGTGTTGGTGAACTTCACATGTCTTCGAAATATTTTTTCTTATTTCTCAGACATGCAGGTTTCCTCACGATGTTTTCCTTCACCGCCAAGCACGTGGTAAATCAGCACTTTAAATTGCAATTAACAATTTCATTGGTGCCGGCGGGGATCGAACCCAGTTTGCTCGCGTATTGTGAAATTTACAGCAAGCACTAACCATCTGAGCTCGACCGGGGTAGGACCACACTCTCATAAAATACTAGCGTAAAATAGCAGCTTAATGCTGCCGTGTTTCATATGGTGAGTGTAGAGAACCGGAGACACTTTACTGGAAACGAGGCATTAATTACATCTCAGTCCTCAGGGCTGGCGATGCATCTGCATTTTAATTCCAAATTGAAGATAAATGTAGATATCCATGGGCGAAGGCATCCACTTACCATCAGGTGGACTGTATGCTCTTTTGTCACCCTTTTCTATAAAAAAAGTATTATGTATCCGAAGATCTACTTCTCGACGCATGCCAGGTTTTGGTATCGGTACGAGTTTCTTTTCTTCAGTTTCAAGCCACTGTTGCTTGCGCTAAAAATGTCGACCATAACTCAATTTTCATCTAAAGTAATCTGTAGGATGTTAAGGTACTTTGGGATTATCACGTTGACCGCTAAACACTTGCGAATATAATTCATTTGAGAGTAGATTAAGGTTTGGCTGAGGTGGCCGTTGGGCCATTCTAAAACTGAGTACATTATAATGTTACAAAATATAATATTGAAAGAATTGAACCCAGAGTGGCAGAGCCATGCTTTAGTTATATTAGTAGTATAATTGTAGCATGAATGGGTCGGCTCGACCGGGGAAGGGCCACGCTCTTACAGAATACCAGCGTGAAATAGTAGCATAATGCTGCTGTGTTTCATATAGTGAGTGTAGAGAACCGGAGACCCTTTTTACTGGGAACGAGGCATTCCATCTTAGTCCTCACGGGTGACAAAGCATCTGCATTTTGATTTGTAATCGAGGATAGTTGTAGATGTCTATGGGCCGCAGCAACCACTAAAGATACACAATTTGTTCAGTTGTCAAATGATATGACTATCTCTATTTATTTACCCTTTAAACCGCTGAATATATATTATTTAGTGAATTAAAGCCTAAGCGCTTGCCGTTAACTTCATGGTATACGAGCAATCCAATTGCAATTTTATGTGCAATAATGTGAACACTTCTTGTAGTACCATCTTACACTCGTCGGTGAAGTAATAAATAGTGAAGAAACCTGCATACATGCAGACATGTCTAAGGAATGAGAATATTTCGAAGACATGTGAAGTCTGCCAGCACGCACATGAGCAGCGCAGTCAACTTACTGCCCGTAAAACTCTCAGATATGACAGTTGGCAGGATGCTCGTACGCAGCATTGGGAAATATTGTATTAGTCTGTAACTTATTATTTAAATGAATTTCATTGCTCGATTGAGCACGGCTGATTATTTATATATTTTTTTTTATTTGCTTAAGTAATAATTAATTTTAAAAAACTAAGTTTTATGGGAAAATATATTTATAAATTTTATATATATAATTTGTTTATTATTTTATGACAGAAATTTTACAGTACGGAATTTCTTGCTGCTAGCACTAGAAAAAACTTGTAAACTTGTTTCTAGACAAAAACACTACTTGTTTCTTTTGGTTTAATTTTTTATTCGTAAAAGGAACTATTAATTTTCAATCATAAAGTGAAAAATATTCTATTTTCTAACTAAAAATGGGTTTGAATAGCAAACACTGACTCAGACCAGTGATTTCCATGAAATTTCTTTTTTTTTTTTGACAATATTATGAGTAATGGATTGTCATTGGATTCAATTAAACCTTCGGTTTATGCCTAGGCCAAAAACTGATCTTCGGTCATTACTTGTTACTACACAAAAACACTACTCGTTTCTTTTGGTTTAATTTTTTATTCATAAAAGGAGCTAATAATGTACAATAGCAAAATGAAAATTAATAAGTTTTAAAAATAAAAACGGTTTCAAACAACGAACACTGGCGCAGACTAGTGATTTCCACGAAATTGCATTTTTTTGACAACATTATGAGTAACGGATACTCATCGGATTGAAATTACTGATTCAGCTTTTGTACAAAGTAATAGACTTTCTTTTTGGTATGGACATTTTTAAAGTTAATAATAGATTGTCTATTTTTATTTCCTTTAATTGTGTTATAATTGCAAATCCTATTTGCAATTTAAACAAAATCAACAAGTAAATTAAAAGAAAATATTTTCTTAGACAGTTTATGGTAAAAAAGTGACACGCCACGACATATTGCAGCGACATGTCGTGATCTCGATCTCTACTTGTTTTCCTGTATTTTGGTATACAATCTATACAAATAAATTAAATTGAAGTATCTGTTTGTAATGTCAAAATAACAACTTTTTACTACATGCATATGAAAATATATACGGTACTTATAACAAAAATACAAATTTAAAATTTTTGTCTGTCTGTCTGTCTGTTCCAGCTAATCTACGAAACGGCTGGCCCGATTTTGACGGGACTTTAACTGGAAGATAGCTGATGTTATAAGGAGTAACTTAGGCTACTTTTATTTAAAAAAAGATTTAGTTGCGTGTAAAAAAAAATTAAAACCCTAAATTACAAGTCCACGCGGGCTCAGTCGCGGGAACAGCTAGTAAAGAATAAATAAATAAATATGAAGTTATAAAATAATTATTTTAATTGCAGTTAATTTAGATGGTTCACAAAATAGTGAAAGAGAAAATACTGGAGAGATTTCTGTGTCAGATGACATCACCATGTTGCAAAAACACAAACAAAAACACACAGTAAGTTTACTTAAAATAATCATTAATAATAGAAATAAATTAAGAATAATGTGAATACAGAAGGAATAAATTGAATGCGCATCCCTATCCCTTGAGAATATATCGATATCGTTAATAATCTATACGTTCCAACACTAACCAGCTAGCCATCTAGCGGGAAAAAGCTTGCCCTCCAAACTAGCTACGGTGATGTCCTATCCTATTTGTCCTGTACATACAACTTTATAATTTGTGTTACTGATCTGCGGTCGGGGTCGGGCTACAGTGTCGTCTGCCGTTAGGCAAACGACGTGTCGCTAGCCACGGTTTTTTTTTTTTTTTTTTTTTTTTTTTTTTTTTTTGGAATTTTTGGCCCATGAATAATCTGACAAGGGTTTGTTTTTCGATTGTATTTCATAGAACTACATAGAAACCAGTTGTGTCGCGACGACACGTCGCTTGCTGCTGATGTCTGCAGTCGGCTACAGATTCGTACCTTAATAATATAAAAAAAGGAAACTTAAAAAAATACACTGATCATAAGCTGTGATGATTCCAGAGATAATTATCCTGGTGATCCTGATCAGGATACTAGCACAAAGTTTTTAAGATATTGTATTATCATCGGTTCTTGATACGAGTGCAAATTTTCAAGTCAATCGGCCGTCTACAAGTTAGTGAAAATGACATTAATAAAAATTCCGTTACATAGATAGATACACGCGAAGCTTATAAAAGCGTGTTAAAAAATCGACCACTACTTAGAGAGACCTTATATAAAACTGTTACTATTTCATAAAATTTCTCTGCTCGACATGAAGCGCTATAGTTTTTGGGGGACTTGATACAATCACTTCTGACTGCAGCTTCCATTGTTGTTATGAGTATTTTAATTCTAGTGTAAATAAGTTGGTTTTGGTCCATCTATTGGAAGCCTCTCTATCTCTCCCTCTCTCTTCTAAGAATATAACCTTTCTGGCATTTCCTACCTGGCATATCCATCTCTTTCGACACGAAATATCAGAATGAAATTGGGTAATGGATACTGATACACAATACGCCATAGAATATGATACTTTTTTCTATTATGTATCACTTTATAATATAAATGCATACATGTCAATGGCACCGATAAAACTAATAAGGTTTTCAAATAGTTAAGTACAGGTACAGGTTCTAATAATCCTCCGAAATGCATCAATTCGCAGAAACCCTACATTTTATACAATACATTACTGTCGTGATTGACAAGTATAAAGTAACAGTCAAATTTTAAAATTAATGTATTACTCATATTAAGCACTCACTACATTTTGCTAAAATTTTTAAAATTGCGAGTCTTAGTACGGAAATGTGCCTGAAAAGGATATTTTCATTGTAATCACGTACTTCTGAAGTTACAAAAGGGCCCTTAAAACGACGTTGATGACCATCTGTGACATCCATTTAAAATTTCATGAATGTAATTTTATACTTTCTTGATAGTTCAAAAGAAATGGACATAAACTGTAACATAGGGGAATAGCACAAATGTTTTTGTAACGAACCGTGGTGGCTACGCGCTAGCAGAGGCTACACGCTCACTGTTAATTTCACAGTACGCGATTTTGATCAACGCCTACAACTAAAAAATTGTGAATAAAAATTTTAAGTGGTGATTGTCTGAGAATTAAATATATATTTCGCGGATAATTAAAGTCCGTCAACACGAATTGGAGCAGCGCGGTGGACTATTTGATTCATAAATCTCATTACTGAGGGGAGGCTTGTGTCCAGCGGGACTTATGAAAACTTTAAAATATATTTATGAGATCATTGATAATTCTATAAAAAATAATGTTGACTAAAAATAACAGCAGTATCATGTTCATGGGAAATCCAGAATGCATGTCTGTGTAATTTCTTTCTTATAATGTATACCGTGTAGTGGTGTTGTAAAAATATCCACTACCCTATATCGTCCTATGGGTATTGTAAAAAGCGACAGATGGAAACAGTCCATGAAAAGAGCAGCGGTGTCTTCCTAATAATGGTTATAAAATTGAAACGGCGGTTGCCAACCGCCACCCAAGCGTGGCAACTAGGTCTATATTAAGCAGTGGAATTTGACAGGCCGTCGTGAAAGAATTAATGAATATTTATTAAAACACTGTTTCGGTAAAAAAAACCTGTAGTTCCTAGCAATAATATATTATTTTAAATAATATTTTATCATAATATATGGCTATGTTAAATAATTCACTATAAAAACATGTTTAGCAACGAAATAACGCCTTATTTCCCGGGCCTGCTCAATCAGCAATGAACTGGTAGATGTATAAATATTAAATTATTTAAAATCATAAGCTCATAACCCATTTCATATAGGCTTTGTTCGATAAACACATAAAAAACATGTTTATTTGGATTTATTATGTACTTCGCCCAGAATTTGTGGAGCATATCAATATTTTAATAAAAATGTAATGTTTTTAAACTTTACCCTGGCACTGGCTCACTGGTACTGGGCACAAGGTTTTTCTCCTGTATCTTGGGGGCAGTGTACTAACATAAATTTCATGAGGACAAATATTCAGATCCAGAACAATTATTTTTAGGCCATACAATTACTTGTTTCATACAATATTTCCAAAATGCTCTCAGAAAGGCGAAGTCCCATGTGAAGTCGGACGTATGTCCCCTGTAACTTTATTTTTTCTATATTTTTTTTTATTTAGTTTTCATATAAATTAGTTTTCATAATTATTAAATTATGAAAACAAAACTTTTTTTTGTGCCACAACTTTATAATTTTTAAGTGATAAATCCCATTAACGCGTTAAATTCATATTACAAATAATAAAACCGACCAAGAGGGTGTCGGGCCACGCTTATTGTAGGGTTCCGTAGTTTCCCGTCCGTCACAATAAGTGTTCCCACTTATGGGTTTAAAAAATGATATTAGTAAACCCCTATTCATTTTAAATACCTTTCCAGTATATCACACGTTAGGGTTGAAATTAAAAAAAAAATCACTTCCCACTTTACATATAGGGGGGCTACGCTAATAAAACATTTTTATTTTACCACTTTGTCGGCGTGATTGATACACATATTGGTACCAAATTTCAGCTTTCTAGTGCTAACGGTCACAGAGATTAAGCGAGGACGGACAGACGGACAGACAGACATGGCGAAACTATAAGGGTTCCTAGTTGACTACGGAACCCTAAAAATGAAAGGCCAATTATATAACAATAGTTTCTCGGTTTTTTCTTATAAGATTACCGTTCTTTTCGATTTTCAAAGTTATCTCTTGAAAGCAAGTGACAAATAAAAAAAAACAAACACAACAACAAACAAAGACAAATTGAAAAAACTAAGTTCCTGTTAGAGTCTCAGACTTTGTAAGATATTGTTCACTTTTATCATTTCTACGTTAACCTCTGGACACTAAAGTTGGAAGACTTTTACAATTTCCTGGCTAAAATTTAAATTTACTTCAATTTCTTTTACAAACACCAGGGCCACTTGCGAAGTGTTGTTAAGTCTACCTTTGTGTTTACTCTTTTTACTTACTATCTTATGTTCTGTTGTACGTACCTTGACCCCATTTTTAAGCTTAGAGAATAGGTACTTTTTATTTTATATTCATTGTCTCCAACGTGATGTTATATAATTTACGTGGTTAGTGTAGATAACCGGAGACCATTTACTCAAATAACAAAAATAGAAGAGCTATTGCTTATACATAGGGTAATTGATTTCAAAATAATGGTGCCACACACGGTGTTCAACGTACTACGAGTATACAGGTATTGCGTTCCACATGCGTAGTATAAAGACCATCCAATATTTCAATCAAAGTAAACATTAATAAAAACGTGGCTGCTTTTAGATAACATTAATAATGCACTAAAGAAGACGCGACTAACGGAAGTTTTTATCGTTGCAAGTTAGCTGTTTAAAGGACTGTGCCATTAGCTTTCACACAAATATTCATGAACTCAATATACCCTTACTACCCGAGGGACTCCGGAGGAGAAACGCAAATAACATAAGACACTGGATACTGCAAAAACACATATTCTAGATATATTTGGATTTCGCTCGAATATCTTGTTTTGGTAATTTCAAAACCTTTTTAAAACGTTTTTTAAAACTTCTATATACTATATACTCTAATGTTTCAAAACTATTTAAAGTAATTTTATTGAAATAATAAATAATATATAAGCAATAATATTATAGAAATTGTTCTGTAGGTTATTTGTTAAAAAATAATAAGTGTGAGAGTAGACGTTCAACTTTCTCTCTTATCTACACAATTAATCAAACAGCGTACCTACTCCAATTTACTTTCAGTATAGATAATTAACAGCTAGGTCATACCTTAATATGTCCCTGCTTTGTATTTTTTTCCCTCATCCCTAACAATACAATAATTTACTTCGTATTACTGTTTTATTTGTAAGGAAGCAAGTACATAATATCCTTCAGATCTAATTTCAAATTTGGAGACCAACCATCTGCGCAGGATAAGATTATAGAGCACATGTGCCTGTGCAGGCACAGCTACACTCTATTCCCTTATTCTAATAATTCGATGGTTGAGTAATTCTACACGGCCGGATAACACAACAGAACAAGGCGCAGGATCAAAGACGTGCTTGACGTGCTTTTCGAGGCATGATGGTGAAACACCGCCAACTACGGGTGCCCCTATAGGTCCAACAACCTGATCCAGGCTGCCATTGAGAATTTCTTCCAATAACTAATTTTGGTTTCGGCCTGGAATATGAACCCGCGGTCACAGGATCAGCAGTCTCACTTACGACACTGAAGCTAGGTCCTCAGGGAAGATATGATTCACCCAATAATCGCTCCTCATTCACTCGCACTACTCACCATTAGGTGGTTTGTAAGTTCATATGTTACTCTTTGTGACCGCTTGTGAATTTATTTTTATTAATAATCTGTATTTCTTGAAATTATCTATTTATCAAAAAAATAAATCTAAAACGTAAAGCTGCAGAATGTTTTATTGTCTAAAGGCATTTTTTATAATATTAGGGTGACAAACGAGCACACAGTCCACCTGTTGTTAAGTGGATGCTGTGGTCCATAGACATCAACATTTATTTTTAATTAAAAATCAAAATGCAGATGCGTTGCCAGCCCTGAGGGCTGAGATAGAATGCCTCGTTTCCGAAAGGGTCTCAGTAGAGAGTAAAAAGTCTTACAAGCTAATTTCTGAAATAACAAAAACATCTCATTTTCATATTAATCAATTAATTGCGAACTTTTACGGAGTTTCCATGATTTTAAGCACTTAATTGGTTGTAATAGCAAGCTTGTGAAGCGTGGCAACTAAGGCAAATATTTTATAAGGTAATCTTCGGGGAAAGCCTGTGTTTAGCAATGGGCTTTAAATAGGCTGTGATGAATGAATGAATGAATTTTACGTAATATATTATAACTTACTCAATAACCCTTGCCCTGGCCCTTATGATAAATAATAACACATCAAATTACATGTTTAATACAAATCAGTTTTATTCTAATAGCAGTGGTTTTTTTTATGAACAAGTTTAACAAACGAGCTCACAGTTCAGTTCGTGCTATGTGGATGTTGTGTGTTCGATTGTAGATGCGTTACTACCCTTGAGGACTGAGATTGAAAACATTGTTTTCATTAAAAAAGGTCTGCGGATTTTTAAACTTATCATACGAAACACAGTAGCCTTAAGCTGCTGTTATACGCTGCTTTTCTGTTGGGTGATCCTTCCCCAGTCGAACTTCCCTACAATATAATATTTGGTCTTGACCTATGAAATTTCTGTTTTTTTTTTTTTAATAAGTTAACGTATTTTTTAATGTTTTAATTAATATTTATCAAAGTAATCACACCATGCAATCAATGCATCTTTGGCAACGCGGTGGCAATTTATTATTGCCCTTTTTGAAGAATCCAGCTGTACGGGAGGCAACAAATTCATTAAAGGAAGTTTGTACTGCCTTTCGGGTATTGATTTTTTTTTCAAGCAAAAAGTTATCCAAATTATAAAAAAGTAGAATTCTGTAGGTACAACAAGGTCTTGTGAGTGCGGCGAGTGATATTTTTTTTAAATGGCCAGTACTGCAGAACTGTACGGTAATTTCATAGGTAAATGCCTATTATCTATATAATAAAGCCGCAGTATGGCTCTAACTTATCAGTATTACTATTTAAAAATAGCAAGTAATATATATATTTTTTTTTTTTTTTTTTTTTATATATATATATATATAGAATTCGTAAGTTCATCCAGGGCTATCACTGATGCATCTTTACAATATATTGAACATTTCATAGATAATGGGGTGAATGTTAAGCAATAATTGGTTTGCAAATCCAATTAGGTCGGCTTCAATACACATTAAGCACGTACGCTACGTTATTGATTTGATGATTTGTTATGTGTTTGTTGGTTTAGAGTGTCAAAATAGTACATTTTGATAATTTCAAAATAATTTTCAACGAAGTACACAAAATAAAGCGTTACATGGAGCAATTTTTTTATAATAAAATAATGGACAAACGAGCACACAGTTCATCTGGTGGTAAGTGGCAGTAGTCCACAGACATTTATTCTCAATTTAGAATCAAAATGCAGATGCGTTGTCTAGGTGGAATACCTCGTTTCCAGTCAAAAGGTTCTCCGGTTCTCTACATTCACCATCCGAAATACAGAAGAATAACATTAAGCTAATATTTTACGCTGGTGTTCTGTAAGAGCGTCATACTTCTCCGATAGAGCCATGCCATTCGTGCTACAACCATAATATAGCTGCAGCGTGGCTCTACTATGTATAATCTCTAATATGTGTAAATACCTTTATGATTCAATGTAGCGGAATTATCTAAGTAGTAGTACCGTTAAGTGAGCCAAAAATTTATAAAACACTGCCAGCGAGATAGATTTGTAAAAATATTTATGTTTTTCTTTATCTTCATTATAAATATAATAAATATTTATATTTATTTTTTTTTTTTTTTCTCTGTGTTTTTATATATATATATATATATATATATATATATATATATATATATATATATATATATATATATATCGCCGCAAGGACATCTTCTGTTGACGAAGACTAAATTTTGCATTGTCTTTTAAATAGAAAAAACTGAATTTCAAGCAATTAACAACTGTAAACCGGACGCAGGATTTCAAAATATATTAGAAAACTATGGCGAAAAGATTAAAGGTCTCGAAAATAAAAGATACAGTAGCAGTACTTATTACTAAATATGAAAGTTCTCTTTATCATAAATCGTAATAGTTTTATTACAAAAGTACATAAAACTATTAAACGATATTGTAAACCAGCCTTGTAGGAAATTTAACATGATAATCACTGGTTTGCGTTATAATGGCAAAAATGACAACGAGATTCACCACATCAACAACCAGATCCTTAACATAGCTAAAGTTAGCGAAAATATCAAATTTCTGGACCCGAATGTGAGATATAAAAATACAAGGAACTATAAATTACTGAAAAACTTTCAAACTTGCAAGTTTCAAGGATCATCTTCACTGCGTTTCATCAAATACCAAAACGAACACACTTCCTCAAGTGATAATGGTACAAATTTTTCAACAACGCAAGAACCGATTCAAAAACGATAATCCTTCATGCGAATGTTCGAAGCATACATAAAAAATACTTGGAAATTGAAAGCTTAGCTAGCGAACAAGACTGTGACGTGTTGTGTTTGACGGAGACGTGGGGTAAAAACTGTCAGATACAAGCGATGACTATTGAAAACTATACACTCGCGACTTGCTTTAATAGAATAGTTTTTGAACATGGTGGAACGGAGATATATGTGAAAAATACTTTAGATTATAAAATTAGGAACGACTTGAATAAACTATCATTTGAAATGAATTGTAAATTAGCAGTGATAAAATTAAAATCCTCAAAAAAAATAATCATTGCACTTTACCGACCTGATTATGATATCAGTATATTCTTTGAAATACTTACAAAACTTTTAAATAAACTTTGTCAAGAGAACAAACAAATTGTAATAGCAGATGACTTGAACTTAAATGTTTTAAAAATTGACACAAATATTAAAAAACTTGACAAAATACTTAAAAATTTTAATTGTAAATGGGTATTAAACGAACCGACTAGAATAGAAACAAATAAACGAAATAAAACCAGTTCTACTTGTATATATAAATTTACTGTCAATTTTAATGAATGTAAAGGATGTGTATTAAGTCAAAAACTTTCTGATCATAATGTAATTAAATTAGAATTAGTTAATCTAAAAAAAATTAACAATAAATGTAAAACTTATGTAGGTAGAAATTTTTCAAGGAATAATCTTGATTACTTTAATTATTTGTTTAATAAAAATTACAATGCGATTAAATCAGAAATTATAATAACTGAAGACGCGAACACAAGAATGAGAATTTTACACGATGCGTTGCATCATTATTACAACATTGCTTTTCCAAAAATAAAAAAAAACAAATAAGAAGCAAACATAAAAAATGGACTACATTAGGCATAGAAACGAGTAAGAAAAACTTAACTAAAATGGAAATATTACAAGAACATTGCCCTAGCGAACAAAGAAAATTAAAAATTAAAAAATATAAGAAAATATTGCTAAAAACAATGATAGCCGCTTATAAAATTCAATATTGTAACAGGATTAAGGAAGCAAATAATAAAATTAAAGAATCGTGGAATATTATAAATGAGCAGATAGGACAAAAGAAACGTCAAAATACAAAATCTAAAATTGAATCTATAGGAAACAATAGGGGCAGACTATTACAAAATCTCAAAAAAATGCAAGAAGTTTTAATGATTTTTTCTGCAATATTGCACAAAGATTAACAAGCAATTTAGAAGTTGACGCAGAAAACTGCAGGAAGTACTTAGATTGCTCTGATAGACCACTAAAATCTATTTCTTTTCACCCAGTAGATTATACAGAGCTAAAAAAGGTTGTTACTAGTATGAAGCAAAAACCTACGTTAGAGATTTACGATATGAACACTAGAATATTAAGAAATCTTATTAGAAATAACAACAATTTATTCGAGTTGATATTTATTGTTGTCAATTCCTGCTTAGTTAATGGCATATTCCCCGACGTACTCAAACCGGGTAGGGTAATTCCATCTTTCAAAAAAGGGGATTCCACAGATTTAAGTAATTACAGGCCAGTTTGTATATTGCCAGCTTTATCGAAAATATTAGAAGCCATTATAAAATCAAGAATTGTAAGTTACTTTGAAGAAAATCATTTATTTACAACGGCACAATTTGGATTTAGAAAAGGACGATCAACCGAAATGGCCATAAGAAAAGTAATTTATTTCATTCTAGAATCTTTGGACAATTCCAATAGATGTGCCAGTGTTTTTTGTGACCTATCAAAGGATTTTGATTGCTTGCGACATGATGTAATGATATTAAAATTGCAGCATTATGGGTTTCAAGGAGCTGAACTAAATATGATGAAAACTTATTTAAGTAACCGTAGCCAAATTGTTTCAGTAAATGAGCAAACTTCTTTAGCGAGTTCTGTGTCAATTGGAGTACCACAAGGCTCGATCTTGGGTCCTGTTTTGTTTTTGATCTATATTAATGATCTTGGCAATGCAATACCAGATTATACACATTTACGTTTATTAGCAGATGATACACATATCGGTTTAAGAGACAAAAGTTTATCAAATTTAGACGATAAATTAATAGTGTTATGAGCTTGCTAAAATAATGGTTTGGCGCAAATGGTATTATTCTAAATTCCAATCAAAGCATTGTAATGCATTATCAAATTGAGGCTAGGCATTCGTGATAATTTGACTGCAAAAGAAAATGTTTTTTTAGGATATACAGTAGATAGCACAATAAACCATAAAGCTCAAATTGAAAAACTTTTGTAAGAAAATAGCTAGCGGTAATTACGTATTATTTAAGCTAAAACCATTACTAGATAAAAAGACACTCATATCTGTGTACTATACCTACATTCATTCTATAATAAGATACGAGGGTGGATTGAAAAGTACTCGGCCTAACCAAGAAAATAAACACATACTAAATCAGTTATATTTTTATTTTTCTACATAATCACCATCAAGTTCAATACACTTTTGCCACCTCCCCTTCCAAGCATTTAGACCGTTGAAAAAAAATGATTCTTCCTTAGAGTCAAAATATGCGTCTACAGCTGCTTTGACCTCGTCGTTTGTCGAAAATCTTTGACCTCCCAAGTGCTTTTTTAGGTTAGGGAACAGAAAGAAGTCTGATGGTGCCAGATCAGGTGAATACGGCGGATGCGGTAACAGTTCAAAGCCACAGTTGTGAATTTCAGCCATTGACTGTACTGACGTGTGAACACGGGCGTTATCTTGATGAAACAGGACTTTTCTTCTGAGCATTCCTCGACGTTTTTCCTTTATTTCCTCTCGTAAACGACGTAGTAAGGTGCAGTAGTAATCAGAGTTTATAGTCTGACCCCTTTCAAGATAATCAATCATAATCACACCTTTCGAGTCCCAGAATACTGAAGCCATCACCTTATTTGCCGACAAAATCGACTTAGCCTTTTTAGGGGGTGGTGAACCAGGTCTTCTCCACTGTTTTGATTGTTGTTTTGTTTCCAGTGTACAGTAATGAACCCATGTTTCGTCCATAGTAACAAAACGATTCAAAAAATCATCTGCATCGGCTTCAAATAACTCCAAACCGTCGCGTGAAATAGTCAATCGCGTCCTTTTTTGTTCAACTGAAAGCAGTCGCGGAACCCACCTCGCAGACACCTTGTGGAAACCCAACTCGTTGACAATGATGTTTTGAGTTCATTCATAAGAGATGCCTAAAATCTCGGCTATCTCTCTAATTTTTAATCTGCGGTCTCCCATTATTAAATCAAGTACTTTTTTAATATTTTCGTCAGTAGTTGACGTCGAAGGCCTTCCAGAGCGGGGTTCATCTTTCACACTCTCTCTACCACGCTTAAATTCTGCTATCCATTTTTTGACGGATGAATATGACAGAGCACAATCGCCTAATGTACTGACCATGTCCTCATGGATGGCTTTTGATGATAGCCCCTTCTTATGGAGGTACTTAATGACGGCACGCTGCTCGATTTGCTCCATTCGCGGAAATTATGTCCGATTACTTTGTTAATAAATTTATAAAATCACAACTAATTATCGCACACGTTTCGAACTTCACACAATGAACTAGTCTGAACTGAACTAAATAATGTGGGTAGATTTGATTTATAGAATTGAATGGATCTGTGTTAGGCCGAGTACTTTTCAATCCACCCAGGTATGCCATTACTATTTGGGGTAATGCTGCGTATATTATAAAAGTTTTAAAATGTCAAAAACAGTCTGTAAGAATAATCAATGGTCTGAAAAAACGTATCCCGACAAGAAAATATTTTAAGAACGACAAAATAATGACAGTGGTTTCGCTTTATATATATATATATATATATATATATATATATATATATATATATATATATATATATATAAGTTTATTAGAGGTACATGAGGATAAAGAAATACCGAAAAAGAGAGACATAAATCAACAGAATCTGCGTAATAATGAAAAACGTGTTCTACCCATGAATAGATTAGTAAAAGTAAAAAAACATGGGCATTACTCAAAAACATTGATGTATAATAAATTACCAACAATTACCGGCATAGGTGTGACATGGACATTAAACATGATCTTTGTTTTGTCCATGTTCATCTTAAGACCTATCCGTTGGGAGACACCATTGTGGTCATTGAGCATAGTGCTAAGGTCCTCCAGCGATTCTGCCATAAGGACATTCTGTACCTGTTATTGTTACTCTACTTTCGTGCTTCTTCTGCCACACCCACCTTTCACTACCATACATTAAAGTAGGGACTAACACAGCATTATGAATTTCCATGCGTGCCTTTTTTGACACATTCTGGTTCTTCACAATAGAGTGTAGTGCCCCATTCACTCTATTCCCTGCATTTACTCGTCGTTCTATATCCCTATCATATCTACCATCCCTGCTAAATACACATCCCAAATACACAAACTCATCCACTTGCTCAATTAACTCTCCTTCTATTCTTATTTCACATACCGTTTTGCTTTCTTCTCTTTCAAAAACCATCACTTTCGTCTTACTTGCGTTCACTTTCATTCCCCTTTCTTTTAATTCCCAGTTCATTAATGTAACCATCATTTGCAACTCAGCCGCCGATGACGCAAATATGACTTGATCATCGGCATACAAAAGGCATTTGACGGTTAACTCGCCCATTCTTAACCCACATTCTTCATCTTTCAAAGTTTGCAAACACCTGTCCATAAATAGGTTGAACAGCCAAGGGGAAGCTACACAGCCCTGTCTGACACCTTTTTGGATGCCAAACCAGTCCAAGTAGACCCCATTGATCCTGACACAAGCACTAGAGTCCCTATAAAGAGAAGATGCCTGTATCAAACCAGCGCTCAACCCATATGAGTTCAGCGTTTGCCATAACACATTCCTGTCCACTCTGTCATAAGCCTTTTCCAAGTCCATGAACGCCCAAAAAACTTTCTGGTTTTTGGCCAAAAACTTCTCCGCAATCATGAGCATGGAAATGACTTGATCTGTACACCCCATTCCCTTTCTAAAACCCGCTTGCACATCCCAAATTTTTCCATCAGTTTCTTTCATAACTCTTTCAATTAACACCTTAGCATACAGTTTACCCATAATACTAAGCAAGCTGATTCCACGGTAGTTTTTGCAGTCCTGCTGTGACCCTTTTGCTTTATATATTGGTACTATAACTGCTTTACCAGTCATTCGGTACCCGTTTTAATTCCCAACATATACAAGGTGTACAGCAGGCCTGCCACCACTCCCTCTCCAGCCGGTTACATGCTTTCATGCTTTTCATTGCTTTCATTATTTCATCTACACTTATCTCCATACCCCTTTCCACTTCTTTTGGAATTTCTAGTTCATTTAATTCAGACGACTCTTTACTCATAAACACGCTTTCAAAGTATTCCTTCCATCTGTTTAAATTCGAAGCTTCATCATTCAGAATACATCCATTCTCGTCTCTTTTAGCATTCATTAGAGGCTGTTTTGTATTTCCCCTGGCAGTTCCTACGAGTTTCCAGAACATTTTTATGTTAGCCTGGAAATTATCAGATATCCTTCTATCATTCTTATCCGTTCTTTCTTTCTTTTTCCTTTCAACAACTTCTTTTGCTCTCTTATTTAGACGTCTAAATTCTGCCTTTTTTCTTTCAATCTCATCATTCATACCAGAAGAATTACGAGCTTTGGTTGCTAGTAAATCTAACCATGCTTTCTTCTTTGATTCAACTTCCACCCGTACCTCATCATCCCACCACAACGTATTACTTTTCCTTTCATTTGTTCTCTTACTTACACCACATACTTCGGTGGCGGCATCCACCATGTGTATAATAATATTCAATATTTTATATAAAAATAAGGTTTTGAATGTTTCTGTCCATAAATCTCGAAAAGTAGTTGATGAATTGACCCCATAACTTTACATATGATTGCATTGAACAAGAAGTATTTTTATATACTTTTTAGAAGTTCCAACAGAAATGGAAAATTCTATATGTTTTTTCCCCTAATAATTAATATCCATACTAATATTACACATAAATGCGAAAGTAGCTCTGTCTGTCTGTTTCTTACATTTTCATTGTTTAACTACTGAACAGATTTTTATAAAATTTATATATAAGTGCGTTGGACATGTCCGGAATCACATGGAATATAAATGTTTTGTTTGTAGTATTTTGAATAAATTGAATACTCAATACTTAATTGCATTCTAACTAATCGACGTGATCTATATGTAGGGTGGTTGTAGATAAATTTTGGGAATGTTCTTAAAGTTATACTATTTTTATGACAGATTCTTTTAGCTTACCTGGCAAATATATTGTTTCACCAGCTTCAATTAAACTTTTAAGTTTAGGTTGAATCACACAAATATTCAAAATAAAACTCGTGTGTAGCGCCTCCTTAAGTTACGTCAAACTGTTAAATAATGTAATATATTTAAGTCAGCATCAGTGATCTATAAAACAAAAAATATTCTATAATGATTTCTTATATTTACGCGAACACTATACATTGATTAAAAGTGTAGTGTTCGCGTAAATATAAGAAATCATTATGTAAACCAGTACGGACTGGAAATAGATCCGTAAAAACAGTTTTAATCAAAAAATATTCTGATAGTAAAAACACTGGCCTTTTCAAATTTTATATTTTATTTTTCCCTTTCATTGTAATGTAGGTCCCATCAACACATCCTGTAATTTTTTAAATGTTAGTCTACATTGGATATATTTCCTGTATCGTGAGTGCATTTACAAACGTAGAATTGCACTGTACAATGCACTAACATACAGACTCACAGCAACTACCTATGGATCACACAAATGTTTGCTCCATGCGGGAATCGAACCCGTGACCCGCGGCGCTGCATTCGGGTGGTTCAGCCACTGCGCCAAATGTGCCATCAAAAATTAATATAATTTAAAAATATATTTAAGTATATATTATTATTTTAAAATAAAACATAATTTAAACATATACTGTGAACCTCCAGATTAAAACGTTTGGTCTTTCAATACGCTAAATAAGTGTAAGTATGAAGATTATTTAAGAACCACTCTACATAGAATAGCATACCCCTATGTGAAGCCAACATTTAATCATATAGTTTGGTAGAGGTGACGTTATAGTTAGAAGCAACGCAACGCAAACGCATGGTGATGCAAAGAAACAAATGCATATGTATGCGCGTACACTTGTGGAGCCTTGTCATTTTTTTTAAAGAATAATCAGAAAAAACAGCAGTTATTAATTATGGCCAGCATGACGTGCTTCTATTTATTAAATATCATCATTATATTACAAAATGTGACCGTAATCTGTACAAAAGCAGAATTTGAAAATCAAAACGGTTTAATGTTGCATTTAAAGCATTAACCTACTTAATGTTAGTCTCAATTCAACTCACATTTTAAAGTTATTTTGAACGGTACAGAAAGAACGTCATGATGCAGATTTCCATAAAATGGTAAATATTATTTAAATTCGAAGCTTTACGTGGCAACGAAATTATGATAAATGGTATCCCTGGAGTGAGATTTCGCAGGTTAGGCCTTACACAAAAAGCGAGAAATAATACCGTTAGCTTACTTTTAGGAAAACCGTGGAATTGTTCTTGCCTTTTCCTTTAAAAGTTGTTAGTAAACACTACTGAAATAAAATGTTTAATTTTTTAAAGTTTTCTTAGAATGGGTAGTAAGAAAAATTACGACGTATTATATAAAGAGGCAGAATAAAAATTGATTTTTTTTGCTATAACTCCTACGTAGTTAAATAGGTATGCTGATCGTTACGAACATTTAAAATAAATTTTATAAAACGAATTATACAACATCAAATGCTTCAAGTAGAAATCAAATATCTACTGCACACGTATACTTTCATATAATGTTACTTTTTATTATATACTAGCCTCGGCATCGCACGGGTGATAACTGGATTCTACAGCAGCGCTACCTACCTTCATAACCCTTGCGTTAGTGCAAGCAATAAGTTGTCAAAATGTTTCCGCAATCTGATGACCGGTATGGCAGCGCATAAAATATGAACAAATATTTTTTTTTATTCATTAGATTAGCTACTGCCTATTTTTTTACGAGCATCATTTTTGTTATTTCCGAAAATCGCGACTTTTCAGCCGCAGGCTAGTTTCTAATATAAATGTATACCATCGAGTTAATCTATAGTGGTAGTGTAAGAATAAGAATATCCACTACCTCATATCGACCCGTGGGTTTCGTAACAAGCCACAGAGGGAAACTGAAACAGGAAATGGGTAGTAGAAATTACCTCATAACAACTCAAACTAATCAAAACTGCGGCTGCACACCCGCCTGCCAGGCGTGGCAACTATGGCAAAGTGGTGACTATGTGTTCATGTATTGCCTTATAGGGCCTATAAGGCAATCCATGGGGGAAGCCTAAGTTCAGCAGTGGATTTATATAGGTTATGTGGAAATAAATCGAAGTCCGTAGTTTATGATTTATTCTATTCGGTTGACAGGCAGGAAAGTGAATGTAAGTCGTGTAGTTGTGTAGATACCTTGAAAGTCAACGTGATGGACATATTTGACTACATTAGCATATTGTAAAAGATTCTGTGAATATTTTACAATTATGGGAATGAAATTTTAAATTCTGATTCATAACCTTTATGACAACAGTAATTTCCTCTGTGTTGATCTCTATATACCATATATGCAATTTTATTTCAATGTTTTTGAATGAATTTCTTTTAGTCCCTCGCCGAAGTCACTTTATTCAATCAGCAGGTTGAAATTAAGGGGAAAATTATTCCTCTTAACTCCTTACACCCTATTCTGTCCATTCTTTCTTTATTATCCATTGACAAACCACTGCTGCTACGGTTAGCAACCTTAGCAGGCGGATCGAAACTTATGAAAATAAGAAGCATCGTCGTCGCTACAACTTGTCACAAGTGCACAGCTGAACATAGACCTTAAAAAAACAAAAGGAACCCATGCCACAACCCGCAGGCCTGAGCCATCTCCTTCCATTGACTTTTTGTATCTGTTACCAGATCGTAAGTTCATTTAGTGGGGAGCCGCCCTACACTTCGTTTACCGGTATGAGGTTGCCGCTGGAGAACTTTTCTTCCCCATTAGTTCACTGATCCGTTGAGCTATATCGGTTACTCTGGTTGTACTGCGGGATCACAAAGTCACAGAGAACACAGAGAAATTTTAAGCATAGTTTTCACAGCTTAACGATCTTATATTAATACTTTTTTATTTCGTACTTATTAACATCAACGTTTCGCAACCATTTCAGTGAAAAAGAAAATCAAAATAAGTATCTTCAACATCTAATGATAAAAGATAAAAGTTATTAATCATCTTGAGATTATTTTCCTCGACGCGTCACGTTTATACGAATACTACGGTTGAGATGAACTCTATTTATCTCAGACGTCTAAAGGGATTTTCAAAGCTTCACAAAGTAGCAAATTTTATTGCGCGTCTTCTTTGATTATATTTTATGATACTAGGGATTTTAGTCGTATAGTGGAACATTTCAAAGTAAGCTTATCATAACAGTAAAGTATTACTTTTGACTGCCTCGTGGGTCTAGTTGTAAGTTCGACTGCTGATCATGTGGTTATAGTTTCCAATCACTGGTCGAGCGAAAAGTCTGGTCAAAATTTTCATTAAAAGAGCGGAGTCACGACATTGCCAGTGTTTTTCGCCCCGTGACTCTGAAAGCTAGTAGCCCTGCAGGTTACCATCCCGTTGGACTTTGAAAGTGAGGGCATAGAGAGTGCTTGTGCATACGCTTGGGAACTATAATCCTGTCCTGCTTAGATGGCTAATCTCTGTTAAGACTGGCCGCCGTGACCAAAAAAGAAAGTGCATTATTTAAGTACTATATGGAAGAAGTAGGATTTTAGTAAATCAGGCATATGTTTAAGCAAAAATCCTTCAGCTCTTCTTATCAAAAGGTAATAGAACCCTTTTTTTATGCTACTAATAGTTACATAGTATATACAGAACAAATAGGTATATGTTTAAAAATAAAATGTAATATCATATTAACGTAACACGTATACCAAGTGCAATTAGAATTTTCAAGCAAAAGTTACGCGATAATGTTACATTTAATTCTACTTGTACAAAAACTTACTCGACATTCACTCTGGTCAAGTTACGTGGAGCAAGAGCCGTAAAGCTATTTCTTACTTCGTTGAGGTCCCAGGGAACTCGAGTAACAAAAAGTTAAATTGAAACATCTCACGTGCAGCGTTTAACGACGTGGTCTACTCGCATAATAATCTAATTAAAAGTTCATGCACATCGAGACTTATCTTTACAACAGACTCATTGTTGAATAAAAAATAATGTTAAAGCAATATAATGTGTAAAGCCATTTATAATAAACACTTTTGCAAAAGAAAAAAACGGACACCTAAGCAAAGAACCAATTTTATTGTTACTAATATAATAAGATTGCTTGATATTTAGGTAGTCTTATACTTAGAATTTTGTAAATTAATTATAAAGGAATAGTTTTCGTCAATTTCATCATAACGTTTTGATTAAATAATGAGAAATAATGTTAAAATTCTAAGCTCTTGTGTAACCTTCTCGCTAAGTAAAAATTGAACTCGTTTTTTTCTTCAATAAAATAAAAGCAGACAAAAGTTTAGTATGGAGTATCACCCCTGTTGCTGAAATAGCAAAAGTGATAGCAATAACGAGTATATCTCTTATTGATTCATGCAAAATACGTTCCCACTCCGCGCTAATCATATTCTTTGGCTCTCTGATGATCTGTGGAGCCGGCTGCACTGATCTCACACGTCGCTTCAGAACGTCTCAGAAATTCTCTATTGAATTAAGGTCGGGGTCTTCAAAATGGCCAATCCAAATGACTAATTCCGACTTCTAACATATATACGATTCCACATGGCTAGAGCTGTCGTTCATAAAAATTGAGTTTTCCCCGAGAGCGGCCAATGAGGGTTGAGCACTGAGGATCAGAACTTCCTTTATGTATCGGTGTCTAGTCAGTGCGCCATTTTCAACGAGGACTAACTCTGTACGATCCCCACGAGTTTATTACTGCCCAAAAAATAAAAAATAGAGCCACACAACTGGTGTTAAAAAAAGTAATAACGACTAAGTAGCCTTATTTTATGTTTAAATTTGATTGCTGGGGTCCATGAGCTGCAGTAGACACATCATTTGATCTCTTTTTTATTTGTTATTTAAAATTTTAAAAAAAAGTCATGCTTTTTACATACGTCAATATAAAATACTCGTATATTGTTTAAACCATTTTTCATAACGAAAAGAAATACACATTGTGAACTTCTCCGAACAGAACAAAATCAATTTAATAAAAATGTATTGATCAAATTAACTAAACTTTTTATAAAGCTCAAACAAGCTTTTCCGATCAGTTAGTCAAAGTTCGTCGCGCCGCCTGTATACCTATGTAATGTTTGATTCTATCATGTTAATAAATTACTTCCACGTTGCACTTACAACGTGAAACATTTTATTAATTTCGGCTTGTTTCTCTATTTTTTTATGCCCTTTTATGTTTTGTGTCCTTTTGTTCTTTGTATAGTTCATTAATATTTTTAAATTAACAAAAATATTTCATTAATGCTTTAATAGTTTCTCAACTCGTCTCGTTTAAAGTTAGGACAAATAGCCCGACTGGGTAAGACAAATTTCGACCGAGAGGTCAATCTACGTATTCGACTCGGCTGGGAAATTATAACACAACATCTTCTCGTCAGGTATATCTCATAATCTGAAAACGAGATTGTACAACCAGTCCGTGGTGCCAGTGATGACTTATGGCTTTGAGACGTGGTCCTTCACTGTCGGCCGTTCAAACGCTCGTTTCAAGACGCTCAAAGTCGCTAAGCGAGCTATGGGTAGGGCTATGCTCGGGGTTTCTCTGCGTGATAAACTTAGAAATGAGGATATCCGCAGTAGATCCAGAGTGATCGACATAAATCAACGAATTAGTAAGCTTAAGTAGCAATGGGCCGGCCATATAGCTCGAAGAACTGACAACCAACGTGGAAAAAGGTTTTAGGTTAATAAGGAAACGTGCTTTATGGCAGGCATTCCTTGGGGGAGGCCTATGTTCAGCATTGGACTTGTGAAGGGTTGTAATGATGATGATAATGATTATTTTTTAAACTAAATACAAAATTTCAGTTCAATCGGTTAATTATAACTCCTTTAAAATTAAGATGCAAAATTTGAGCTTAACAAACTACAAAAATTGCAAGTTAAATAAAAACTTTTAAAAATAAAGCAAAAGTTGTCAGTTTAAGAACTTAAATGCTTGAAACATATAAAATGTATACATAAACTGAGCATTAAATATTATAATGCTACAAGTGTGAAAGCTAACAAAGAGGCACGAAACGTGTGTACCACCAATCTACTTGCACCACATTCATCCACCATCACAATCACCTTGTTTACGCCAGATGTAAAATACACAGACCGAAGACGACATAGCGTCTAAATTGTATTGCGATCTTCAATCCACCTTACAAATAAATTCACATATCTTCTGTGTAGACATATATCAGTAGTGAATAATTCGATCATTTGACTTGGTTTCATCAAAGTATTGCAATTATATTTTTGAAAGTTCCGAGTCAAACTATTAATAGGACATACGACTAAAACGAATATAGTAAAGTCCCACGACCGCCATCATCGAGAGGGTCTCACAGATCACAGAGTAATGAAATTCGTAATGACCCGGTTCGTAAAACGAATCAATACTTAAATGATCGGTCACTAGAAATGAATGAATGACACATGTCTACTGCTGTGCCCTCCCTCCTTGCGCTAGTAAATTAAAGCAGTCGCGCCTTTTCATTAGCTCGCGAACAGAAAGTCCTGAGCCCTTAAGTCTGCTCAAGCTTTAAAAACTTCACGAACAAAAACGCCATGTTAAGCTTGGCAAATCTTAACATGGCCTTAAAAGAACATATTATGTTCAGTGGTAGGCATTTACAGGCTAATGAAGATGATTTAGATCAAAATAATATTACTATCTACGCAAGCTAAGTATGTACAGACACAGTGCAATAATAATTACAAAAAAATACGCCAATAAGTTCACAGTATTGTAACGGCACGGTGCACGAATATACACGGGCCGGAAGCCCGGGTTAAAAATAACCACTACCCTATATCATCCCGTGGATGTTGAAAGAGACGAGAGATGGAAACAAACCAGGAGATGGGCAGCAGCATCTTCCTAATAACAACTAAGAATAGAAAACTGCAACTGTCAACTCGCTTGTCAAGCGTGGCAACTATGGCAAATATCCTCTCTATGACGCAATCACGCCTATGTTTAGCAGTGGACTTTAATAAGCTGTAATGGTAACCGTAACTCCACAGTATGTGAATATGTGATACTAGTGTTAATGAAAATGAACATAAAATCCTCTTACTTTCTTCGTAGTACGTGATTCGTAAACGAGTAGGTACTCAACATTTGCAATCTACTTTGTTTACTTACGTATGCTTGTTTGTATGAGATACCCTCATACAAAGTAAATCCCTTGATAGTCCTGTCTGGTTGCAATGTCAACCCTCACGTAAAACCGAGTTAAACTGTACGGTCACATTAACATCAAAAAGCAATTAGATACTTTATTTTCAGTGAATAAGGTACACTGTTACTAATACAATGAGTTTTATCAGCCTACTAAAGTATTCTTGAATACTGGCACGTGTCGCGGACGCATTTCTATTTTATCTTAATCCCTTGCCTTTGATGTGACGCAAAAAGTACTAATGTCTACCTAAATATTTCGTTTTAATTACAAGTTCATTAATTTTAGAGTCGCATTTAGAATACTGTTGTTATTTAATCGCATGTACTAATAAAAATGATGGAGTTTTACAAAAATATTTGTACTCATAGACGAGGCTTTATGTATGTCAATACGATGTCTTTGTAATTTATGTGTATCATCATGCTTTGCTTGCTTTGCTTTTTTTTTCTTAACCGGATTTCAAAATGGAAAATGAAACTGTCTCGTTAGCTCTAAATAATTGAGATCAAGGTTTAATTAGTTTCGTTGAAACGAAAAACGAAATTAGTTTCGTTGTCATCCGTACGAAGAATGAACTTTAATAATATAAAAATGTTTGAAATAAAATAAATTATTTGATTAACGATATCGCTTAGAGTTTTCGAATTCTGCCATTCTAGTTTTATACTTCGTGTTTAATTATTGTTCTTATTTATTACAGTAAACCAACTTTTGTACACAATAAAAGTGGTGAAAATTCACGCGACTTTTTTTACGTGGTAGAGCTGCGTTGCAGCTATATTATGGCTGCAGCACAGATGGATTGGCTCGAACGGGGTAGCACCACTTTCACGCAGAATACCAGCGTGAAATATCAGAACAATGATGTACTGAGAACCAGAAAATTTGTTTCAATGATAACGAGGCATTCTGTCTTAGTCCTCAGGAGAGAAAACAAATGTCTCTGTGCCGCAACTACACTTACCATCATATGGAGTGTGTGCTTCTTTGTCACTCTTATTATATAAAAATGACCTTGAAGTTTTTTCCTCAAAAATACAAGTTTTCTTTCAATTTTTTTCGAGTTTTTAAGACACAAGTGATGTGAGTATCATCTTGGTATTATAATTGGAATAGTTATTTTACATATCATGATTTTAAACAAGCGCGATTAAAAAGGTTTTACCAGGTATAAGAGGCTACAAAATGTAGACACTCTCCAAAACTTTGCAATTGTAACGATAGATCGTCCCTGTCATTCAGACAGATGGCTCGTCTCAGCTACGTGATTCCAGTCGTAATTGCCTATTTTACACATTGACAGCTTTAGCAGTATCTCAGATTTTCAAGTTACGCCGTAACAATTGCTGACCCTATTTTATACAATATTATCATAAAGGATTTAGACCTGGAAGAGGATGCACGGATCAAATGTTTTCTCTCCGCATGATCACGGAGAAGCTTCTGAGTGTTAACCAGAGGATTTTCTGTGCTTTTGTGGATCTGGAGAAAGCATTTGATAAGGTTATAAGGAAGAAAATGTGGGAACAGTTGCCGGGATATGGTGTGAATGGTCGATTGTTAAGGGCTGTGCAGTCACTTTACTATGACTGTAAAGCCTGTGTGAGGGTAGGGCATGACCTGTCACCCATGTTTAGCGTCCAAGCGGGCGTAAAACAGGGTTGTGTCATGTCTTCCCGGCTGTTCATACTCGTACTGTATCTCGACAGCTGTTTACAGAAGCTGAAAAATAGCTGTTTGGGTGTGAAATTGGGTGACATTAAAGTTAATTGTCTGCTGTATGCTGATGATGCAGTGCTTATTGCACCATCAGAAGCAGAACTGCAGGCATTAGTCACGTGTATGAAAGAGGAATGTGAAATTAAAGGTCTCCGTTTGAATGCTAATAAAACTAAGGTTCTGGTATTTGAAAAGGACGAAGAGAGAACGAAATGTGAAATATGGGTAAATCAGGAATGTCTAGAACAGGTAAATGAAATTGTATACTTGGGGAGTGCTTTCAGCCGGGATGGAAGATGTGATTTAGATTTGCAAAGTCAATGGTGCCCTGAATGCATTAGTAAAAAGGCAAGGCGTGGTGAAGAGTGCACGCCTTGCAATACATAACGCAGTGTTATTACCGACTTTGTTATATGGCAGCGAAACCTAGGTATGCCAGAAGAAGCATAAAAGCAAGTTGAATGCAGTGGAGATGCGATCTCTTCGTAAAATGTGCGGCGGATAAGTAAGTAAGTATTATCATATCGTAACTGTAATCAGACAATATATCAAACTTACATTTGTGGGAATGAAGAAAAAGAAGTATACACTCATAATATTTTTTTAAGGAATTACCTTAAATTATTTTGAAATATTTCTTTTTATCATCATCATCATCATCATTACAGCCCTTCACAAGTCTACTGCTGGAGAAACTCCAAGCATAGCCCTCTCCATAACTCACTGAGCAAATTTGAGCTTCCTCATACGGCTGGTAGTGAAGGACCACGTCTGAGACCCATAGGTCATCACTGGCAACACGCACTGGTTGTACAATCTAGTTTTGAGATTTTGAAGTACGCTTGACAAGAAGATGTATTGCAATTTCTGAATGCTACCCAGCCGACTTGAATCCGTCAATTGACCTCTCGGAGTTGGACTTACCTAGTCGGACTACTTGTCCCAGGTAAAAATACTAGTCAACAGCTTCGAGCTTAGTGCTCCCAACAACCACCGGCATAGGTGTGAAATGTACATTACAGATGGCTTTCGTTTTGTCAATGTTCATCTTAAGACTAAAACTAAGAAAAATCGGTAGGAAATATCTTTTGTGCGAACCAATTTAGATCTATCTCTTGGTGATAGGACTTTGTTGCTCAGTAGAAGTCCGTCTGGGTAGCTACTAGCCTCTTACTCATTTCTACTGCCTAGTTGTGCGTGAACTGCTGCATTCCGGTCTGAGAGGTGTAGAGTCAGTACAATTAGCCCCGAGAGGAGAAAAGACATCTCTAGCCTTTTTTAGTTGGTTGCGGGTGCCCATGGACTTCAGAAGCCAACTACCGTTATGTAAACTTGGTAATTTCATTGCGGTGAGTGATCCTTTTTAGGCTACACATGTTTATATGGTTTCCAGTTTTCTAAGGGAATTATTAATTATACCATACGCTTTAGATTTTTCTATAGAATAGCTATACCACGAAAGACGTCCCAGTGCTGTTTCCAGGCTTATTTTTGAGAAAATTATTTGGAAAGAAATTTTCTCTTTTCAAAGAAATTTTCTTTTTCAGAGAAAATTTCATATAAAAAAGAGACATTTTCTCAGTTAGTAAAAGTATGTAAAGCGTTCAAAGCAGAAGCCCAAGGAGTGTTTTAGTTTTATAAGACCTATCTTTATGCTCGTAGTTTTTTAATCAACGGTACGTCTGTCAGTGATGTAGGAACTTCTGAACGACATGATTGACTGAGGTCATATGAACACAATATAAAATTTGTTTTGTCTAGACAAAGGTTTATAGCTGGGATAGAATTCAATGTAGTAACAAATACAATATTTATGGACCAAATATTAAATTTTACTAAAAAGTATTAGCAGACTAATGGCAACTAAATAAAAAATCGCATTCTGAATACGGTGCTAAAACATAACGTATAGAAGAATTAAGACCTTACGTTTGCTCTGAGGGACCGGCTCAGACAGCTGTTTACCGACTGTCTGTGGAGTGATAAGTTTCGCACAGCATGGAAAGAGGCAAGATTGGTCATCTTGATAAAGAAAGTCAGGGCTGCTGGTTCTCCTTCTGCATTCCGTCGAATATGCCTATTGAATGAGATTGGAAAATTGTCGGAAGGGATAGTTGCCACTCGGCTCAAGTGGCATCTGTCACGTGTTGGTCCAGATTTGTCCAATAGCCAGTTTCGGTTCTGACGGTAACTTTCCACTACAGATGCGAGGATGCACGATTGTTAGTCATTATGTTAATTGAATGCCATAGTATAATCACAAAATCTGGACCCGATAGACGGAGCTGTGATACAGTTTAAAACAAATTTTATGTTTTCATTGAAAAGAAAATTAAGGAGTAAAGGTTCTATTATTGTTCTATTAGAAGAACGTTTGTGATAGACAATGTGATCCGGAATTTCAACATGTAGACGATCAATTGTTGTATAATAAATATATTGTAGAAATGATATAAAAAATGTGTTTTAGTTTTTCAGAAACGCTTGTAACGATTTGGATGGAACTTTGTATTTTTTTCATAGGATAGGGTGACAAACAAACACACAGTCCACCTGCCATAGCCATCTACATCTATACGATTTCAAATCAAAATGCAGATGCGTTGTCACCCTTGAGGACTAAGACGGAATGCCTCGTTTCCAGTAAAAAGGGCCTCCGGTTCTCCACACTCACCATACGAAACATCGCAGCATTAAGGCTACTATAAAGATATTATATTAGATAAAGTAGTTTCCAAGTTTATTTATGTATGATGTGTTACGCTTAGAAAGCACGACCGCCCAGCTAAGAGCCATATTGTAAGCTATGTTAACTTTATTTAATACTCTCACTCGCAAGATTTAATTAGAACGATTTTCACTCATATCCGATGCGTGTGATGATGATACGATTAAATTTTGTTTTATTTCTTAGAAAATATTCACATTCAATTTAACTATACCCTTAACATAATTGCCTATCAGTAAGTAATCAGTATATCGATTAACGACTAACTGAAGCCAAAATACCAATTCCACTATTGTTATTACGCATTAACCCAGATTCGTAACGTTTAAGTAAATGACTAGTAAATGGGGTCATCTCTATAAAGATCAGTTTACTTAACTTCAGAATATAAGCTTTTATCTGTGTTTGTGATTTCTTTTTGTAGTATATATTTAGAATAAGTATAAGTATAATTTTTTGTATAATTTTTAAAAAAAGTTTAATGTTTAGGTATTTTAAAATCAGCGCTTGATTTACTCAATCGTTTGGAATTCATGTTGCAACATCATCTTAATTTACGTAATATTTTGGCTCAAATTTATAGAAAATACATATTTCGCTGATCAAATTTATCGATAATAAATGTCTGTGGTGTCTGGTGCTCGTATGTTACGACTACGTGTATAAAATTTTTATGATTTATTTATTTATTTCTACAAAATATAGTTTTTAAATAACACTCGACAGTACAAATAAACTTACAAAAGTTTTTCCATGTACCGCCGATTCGTAACTTCGAACATGTTCAATTGGTTCGCGTTGCGAAAACATATTTAATGACGTACATACATGGTGACAAAATGGAAAAATGTTTTTTTAAAAAGATAAGTACCGTTACTAGAACTATTTTTGGAAACGGAAATGAGTAGCTTTTTATATGTTCCATGGAATGCTGTCGGATTTTATACTCGTGAAAATAACGTCGGATGGATTATTTATCGAAAGGTTAGTATTCATAGAAACATACACAACAAATAAGTAGCGTTTATTCAAGAATAGGAAAAATTAAGATTAAATTATCTGACTTTACAATAAAATGGTATCAGCGGCATTATCAATTAAAAATTTCTCGTTTAGTAACCATTATAAAAAGGTCTTTCAAAATAAATATTGGTTTTCATGTTATTTTTGCTACAAATCGTATAGATATAAGTTTATGTATGATATACTGTAACGAATAGCTGATTAAAACAACCGTGAAATAAGACCCCTGAGTCCTACCATCGTTTAATGTTTCTCTGCAAATCTCGTTGTGTTATCTATTGTGGCACGTGTCTAACACACCGAAACTAGCTTTATCCATCACCCCACAGACTCTTTGATGTCAGATGATAAGGGTGGGCTACGAGTGTATCTGTAAAGGGTCCTCTGTTGTTTAATAGTGCGTATACAAAGTATTACATAAAATTGAAATTCGATGACGTGTCGCAATATTAAACGCTGTACGTTTTACCACTTAAAAATCATTATGAAAGTATTCGATTAATCCTTGACATGCCATGGATTGATTTATTTCATTTTTAACTGTAAAATTGATGAATATAAAATACAGGTAAAATAAGACCATAAGAAGAGTGAAAATTGGTATAAAAACTTTTTCCTTAAAGCGTTTTAAGAAACATTGACTGTCTTTGTGGCGGGGAAAGCATGTGTGTTAAAAGTTATCGACATTTATACTATACGTTATTTAAGAAACTATTGACAGTTTATTTGCACACGATTTAGATATATTAGGCGTTTGTATTCGGATATATCCCACAAACTTTAATACCACATTCACACATAATCAGAGAGAAAAAAAAGAAAACAAGAAAAAACGACATTTCAACAATTTAATTTTACGTGGTAGAGCAATTCTGCAGCCATATTATGGTTGTAGCACGAATGGGTCGGCCCGAACGGGAAAGGACCATGTCCTCACAAAATATCAGCGTAAAATAGCAGCTCAATGATCAAATACAGCAGGTATTTCGTATGGTTACTGTAGACAACCGGAGACACTTTTACTTTCACTTTTTTACTGGAAACGGGACATTTCATCTGCATCTGATGGAATGCATATGTACAGGAACGGGAGGCAGGTGCTCTTCAATGAATTGATTTATTGAACGTTTGTTGGTTATATTTAAGTCGTCTTATTGCTAACAGTGTGTATCAGGTAATAATCAAAATTTAAAACAGACAGATCTTATAACTAATTGCACGACGTGCTGTGATTGGTTGCTAACAATGACGAGCTCTGATTCGTAGCTAAAAGTTTGGTGTTCCGGTGCGTCGCTAGGCGGCGTTAGAAGTCGCGCCAACATGCCGGCCGCCTTGGAAGCTCCAGCTTCCAATGATGTATCTACGTTGCCGCTTGATTGGAGATACCGCAGGCTGCATTCATGTTGTCGTCCTCTGCTGATGATACAGGCAGAGGGCAGATTTTCGAGAACGCTCGTTGTACAGGACCCGTTGTGCAGTTTGGATGGTGGCGACACGCGACACGCCGTCTTTTCCGGGGAAAATATGAGTAACTCTGCCCATACGCCATTTAAGGGGTGGTAAATTGTCCTCCTTAATAACGACAAGCGTGTTTAATGCTATGTCTTGACTGTTCGCCTTCCACTTCGTTCTTGTCTGAAGTTCAGCAACATACTCTTGTGACCAGCGTTTCCAGAAGTGCTGTTTT
This sequence comes from Parnassius apollo, assembly GCA_907164705.1. Taxonomy (NCBI): domain Eukaryota; kingdom Metazoa; phylum Arthropoda; class Insecta; order Lepidoptera; family Papilionidae; genus Parnassius; species Parnassius apollo. The sequence goes on along the minus strand of CAJQZP010001030.1, from coordinate 3,674,224 downwards.
ATTTGTTCCACTCTTTGAAACCGTTTCAAGCTGTGAGTCCGTGCTTCGGTGAGGTCTCTGCAGGCTGGTGCAGTGAGTGGCCGGCCGATGAGGAAATGAGCTGGGCTTAGTGGATCTGAGGACATAGGACTTATAGGACGGGAGTTTAGGACTGCTTCGATCTGTGCCAACACAGTGCTGAACTCCTCGTATGTCAAGTTAGCGGTACCCACGACACGCTTAAGGTGGAACTTACATGATTTTACTCCTGCTTCCCACAATCCCCCAAAATGAGGAGCATAAGGGGGAATAAATTTAAATTCAATATTGTCAGTTGATAATCTATCAATTATTTGCTTTGAATTTCGCTCTAACATTTTGTTAATCTCTTTCATGGCTCCAATGAAAGTTCTACCGTTATCTGAGAAAATTTGAGCTGGTTTACCTCGTCGTGAGATAAATCTTTTAAGTGCTAATATAAATTCTTGAGCAGCTAACGTACTGACAAGTTCTAGATGAATGGCCCGGGTAACAAAACAAACGAATATGCAAATATAGCCCTTTTCCAATTTAGCTCCCCTTCCTTTGCGATTCAGTACGTTTATGGGACCCGCATAATCCACTCCACATCGAATGAATGGGAAACCAGATTCTATTCGTTCAGACGGAAGGTTGCCCATGATTGGTGTTAGGGTTTTTACCTTTCATTCGAGTGCAGCGAACACATTGATGGACAACCTTTCTAGCTAGGTTTCTACCCCCTAACGGCCACCAATTCTCACGCACGGTGGCCAATAGCAGCTGGGGACCAGCATGAAGAACCTCTTTGTGTTGATGTTGAAACAACAATTGTGTGAAGTTGTGTTTACTTGATAAAAGTATCGGGTGCTTCTTGTCGTAATTAAAGTCAGGCGAGTTACTAAGACGGCCACCTACTCTAATTATATCCCTTTCATCTAGAAATATATTAAGCCTAAAAATCGAACCTGAAGTTTTTAAAGGTAAGTTATGTTTTAACTTATCATATTCCATTGGAAACGATTCGCGTTGAGCAAGACGCGCTAACGACTGTAAGGAGTCATTCAATTCATCTACTGATAACGGCCCCTGTGTACGATCTTTCTTTGGTGTGCGTAAGTTATGTATGTATCGCAACAGGTAAGCGCCGGCGCGCACGATACGCTGATAAGAACGAAACCTTTCAAAATTAATAATTTTATTCTTTGTTACATCACAAACCATAACCGTTGTCGTTTGTGATTTTAGTTCTGGTAAGTCGGAGTGTGTAGTCGAAGATTGCTGTGACCATGCCGACTCAGAATTTTTTAAGAACTCAGGTCCGCTCCACCACAGATTACTGTCAATGAGTACATCAAGACTAAGACCCCGCGAGACCAGATCCGCTAGGTTATTTTTGGTTCCTACGTGTAACCATAACGCATTACTTGTTATTTCATTAATCTCCACTATTCTATTTTGAACGAATGTTTTTAACGAATGTGGTGACATACGTAGCCATCCAAGGACAATAGTTGAGTCTGTCCAAAAGTAAATTTTGTGGAAATTAACACGCAATGACTCGATAATTTTCCTATATAATCGTGCGCCTATTAAAGCCCCGCACAGTTCTAATCGGGGTATGCTGACTGGTTTAATTGGTGCAACTTTACTCTTTGCACACAATAATCTAACAGACACCGATGAGTCATCAGAGTAGGTGCGAACATATGCGCATGCACCATACGCACTCTGCGACGCGTCCGTGAATACGTGTAATTCTATAAACTGTGTGTGTGCGCTCATAACATGACGCGGAATACGTAGGTTATGCAAATATTGAAGTGTGTCAATAAATTTTTCCCAGGATAAAGCAACATCACTGGGAACGGGATCATCCCAATTTATCTTGCACAACCACACTTTTTGCATCAATATTTTAGCTACTACGACAGCCGGTGTTAAAATTCCTAGAGGATCGTATATTTGTGCGATTATCGACAACATTGTACGTTTATTTAGTAAATTCGGTCTAACTACTCGTGTGGTAAAATGAAGTTCATCACTTTTATTATACCAACCCACTCCTAAAGTCTTAGTTTGGGAATGTTCTCCTAATGACAAGTCTTTAGATATGTCGTGGTCACTGATATCAACGTTAAACAACCACTTACGCAACGGTAAACAAGCCGAGTTTAAAGTATTTCGTAACTTCTCACAGGTATCGAGTAAGCTATTTAAATTATTGTCACCTAGGATGACGTCATCAACGAAAAAATCCTCTCGGATTACTCTCGCAACCTGCTGATCCTTACATTCCAGCGCAAGCTGACGTAAACATCTCATACTAAGGTATGGCGCAGACGCAGTGCCATACGTCACGGTGTTTAGGCGATATACACGTATTGGGTCCGACGGGTTTACGCCATAATATCAATTGTAAATCTCGTTGATCTGGTTGTACAAGAAAATTCCGAAACATTTTCTCAACGTCCGCACAACCCACGTATTTATATTGCCTAAAGCGTAATAAAATGCTAAAAATGTCATTCTGAAGTGGTGGACCAATATGTTGAATATCGTTCAACGACTTACCGGACGACGTCGCTGCGCTTGCATCGAAAACAGTGCGCAGTTTAGTCGTACTGCTATTTTCGTTAATAACGCCATGATGCGGCAAAAAATAGTGGGGTGACTCATAAGTGTCAACGCAACTCATATGACCGAGCCTTTCATATTCCCCCATAAAATCTACGTATTTTTCCCGAAATTGTGGCGAACGAGCGAATTTTCGTTCTAACGACAACAAACGTTTTTCAGCCGTTGTGTAACTGTCTCCGAGCACATCAGCTGATTCCTTGAAAGGAATGCGTACGGAAAACCTACCATCTTCCGTACGTTTTGTTGTTTTGACAAAAATGTCTTCGCACGCACGTTCGTCAGCACTAAGGATGTTTTTATTAACGTTATTGTTTATCTCTTCGAGTTCCCAAAACAATTTCAACTGTGTGTCAATTGTTTGGGAGAAATTACATTGCACACTCTTAACGGGAAGTGGGTTATTACGTAAAGGTCCCGACATTATCCAACCCAATTTTGTATTTTGTAAATAAGGTCCTTTATTCAACTTAATTTTGCCATCACACAATAATTCCCAGAACTTATCCGCGCCTATCAGTATATCGATGTCTGACGGTGAGTGAAAGTTCGGATCCGCAAGTTGAATATTATCAGGTAAACTCATATTATTTACATCGACACTAAATGTGGGTAATTGATTTGTAATGCACGGCAACACTAAGCAATCAATGTTCATACAAAACGAATTTAACCTTGAACGTAATTTTATTTTACAAATGTGGGTGGACTGCGAAATTATTTGACCTACCCCAGCAACGTGATAAGTGGACTGTATTAACGGTGCATTTAATGTTTCACATAACGATTTCTTTATGAAACAATGTTGACTACCATTATCTAGCAGAATGCGTACAGTGTGATATTTGTTATTATAATCTGCTATGTCCACTAACGCTGTGGACAGCAAAACGTTGGGTAATAACGAATATTCCTGATTACTGTTTTGCGATTCTGAATGGTTAGCCGTAACGTGTAATGATGACGAGACAGTGGAGACGTTAGCGGTGACCGGCTGTGCTGATGCACTCGACCCGCTCACCTGTGATGCGCCGTCTACCTGCCCATCAATGTGAAGCAAACTGTTGTGCCTTTTATCACACAACCTACATGGCCCAAACTTGCATTCGTCAAGTGGGTGGGTTGCGCGTAAACAATTGATGCACAGCTGATGCGTTTTAACTATCTTATTCCTTTCTTGGATAGACGAATTAAGAAACCTTGAACAGGAATAAATCGCGTGATTACCATGACACATCACACACACGCGGCTTTGTTTTAGTTTCGTATTACCCTTATTGTTATTGTTAGTAACGTTCGTAGCAACATGAGTATGTGTATATTGTTTCTTAGAGCGCGTTTGTTCGCCGCCTTTGTTCTCGTGGGATTTGTTATGGTTCACTTTTATCATTTCTAAAACGTCGGCGCGGTCCTTTAGAAATTTAAGTAAGTCATCCAGTTTCAAAGCTGACCTTGATTCAATTAAAGAACTAGATGTACCTTGAAAATTTTCCCATTCGCGTTCAGTGGCCTGATCTAATTTGGAAACGACCATGTAAATGATTAAAGTGTCCCATGAATCTGTTGGTTCACCTAACGTTTTAAGGGCACGCAAATTTCTCAAAACAATATCTATTAAGTTCCTAATCCGGGAAGCGGACTCTTTATTTAACGATGGAATTTTAAATAATGCCTTCACATGATTATGAACCAATAGTCGCGGATTATTAAATCTATTCTCTAATAGCTCCCATGCGTGATAGTAGTTGTTAGCCGTAAATTCTAATGCACCTATGACGTGTGCCGCGGTACCGGTTAATGACGACTTTAAATAATGAAATTTTTGAACAGGACCTAAATCATCGCGATCATGAATCATACTAACGTAAAAATTTTTAAACTCTAGCCAGCAATCGTATGAACCGTCAAAGGAAGGTATTTTAATATCGGGTAACTTTATGCCTATCGGCTTACATGTTGAAACACTAGACTTGTCAGCTACTTCCTTTCTCAATAAAAGTTTTGCAGAAGCTACAGCACAATAAAATTGATTTTCGAAACGATCTCTCTCTTCCAGCTGTTTTACAAGATCGAGATCTTCCGCTACCTCTTCTTCAATTTTAGTCTGTATTTCACTATACATCTCTATCAAACTCGAAGTACTCTCGACACGTAAATTTAATTCTAATGACTGTTGTTCAGTCAAGGGTAAAGTGAACTTTTTAACATAATTTTCAAACAGAGTTAATCGACCTTTTAAAACTCCTCTTTTCTTAATTAAATCTGACAATTTAGGCTCACTCATTTTGGGAAATTAAGGAAATCAAGAGTACTTACAGTTGCCAATTTGTAGATGCGTGCGAACCAAGGTGGGTGCCGTTGCGAGGGTAGGTACCGCCACTTGAGCACTGGAAATGGAATATCAGCACGAAATCAACACCTATCGAAGGATGAGATGGGGTAACGGACGGGAAGTTCAAACCTGCCACTCCTGTCGATGCCTTAACGTTGCAGCTCTTCGCTCGATACGTGAATCTCCTCTTCGTATTTTGATGCGACGAATCTTCGGAGATTCCAAGCTTGAACTCCTTATTCGGCTCGATAGGACCACTTTATGTACAGGAACGGGAGGCAGGTGCTCTTCAATGAATTGATTTATTGAACGTTTGTTGGTTATATTTAAGTCGTCTTATTGCTAACAGTGTGTATCAGGTAATAATCAAAATTTAAAACAGACAGATCTTATAACTAATTGCACGACGTGCTGTGATTGGTTGCTAACAATGACGAGCTCTGATTCGTAGCTAAAAGTTTGGTGTTCCGGTGCGTCGCTAGGCGGCGTTAGAAGTCGCGCCAACAGCATATAAAATTTCAGTAAAAAGGGTCTCCGGTTCTCACAGCCACCGTACAAAACACAGCAGCATTACGCTGCTATTTTACGCTGGTATTATGTGAGAGTGTGGTGTGGTCCTGCCCCTGTCGAGCCGACCCATTCATGCTACAACTATAATATAGCTGCAGCGTGGCATTCACTTATTTATTTGGTTCGGTCAATTTATCGCTATCTAATCAAGGGATTAAAATAAGCTCAAATTATTAAATCGCCGTTAATAGAGGTATTTGTGTTAATGAATTCCTGTGGAAATTATTTAAGTCGCCGAGGGCAATGTAAGATTAAATTGGAGTCCTTAAGACCAGCCCTTTACATTGCGATCGCCAATTCGTTATACCTATCGGTTAGGTGTGACGATACCTTTCCAACTAGATAAGGGACTACGTCTAACAGAATACGTTTTATGTTCATGAGTAACAGTCATTTTTGTACTAAGATGGCTCCGGTTTGAACTGAAACCGTAATTAAAAATTTATTTGGCAATATAAAGGTAGATTTTACTGTAATTCTTTTTATTTTCTTGGAAACAGGATGACTGGTGAGGGTGGGGAATATCTTTTAATTGTGGTGTCGCGCGGCCGGCACTGAAGTGATAAACATGAATAATGTTGCTCGATGTCCAAGACCAACTTTGTTGTTTATTTTTTCACCTGAGCTTTCGCGACAAAACTGGAAAGTGAATGTGAACTGTTTTGGTTCGAAAATTTATTTACCTATTTAACGAACTAACGACTACTAATTTAACCATTGATTATTTGCATATTGGATTTATTTGTTTAACTTTGTAAGGCTTGTTACAAAATATAATTTGAAAAATTGTTTTCTTTACCTTATACTTCTTCACCTTATATTTGCAATACTTTTTAAGGCGTTAATACATCATGTAAATTTTCTATTGTTTTTTTTTCCTGTTTCTGCTCTATACTTTGGATGGATTTAACAATTAAAGGACAAACACCAAAAGATTGAAAAGAGTCACTGTTATAATGAAAACGTTTTATTTTTAAATAAGAATCATAACTTTGTCACTATTGTCATTGTAAATACTCCTGAGTAAGCTTAAATGACTGTGTTAGGAGTGATTCAAGATATGGCGTATTCGAAAGCATATTTTTCAGCTTATTCAGTACGTTACCTTAACCATTGCTGTCGTTTCAAATATTACCATTAGCAAAAAGTACGCTTAATACACCTGTTTCGATCGCAACTCATTTACCGGAGAAGCGTAAAACCATAAACGTCGGTAGTACGGAAATTGGACCTATTTTCATATTTATGAGTTTGGTGGGATTTTTATTTCGGGATAAATTTTTAAGAGTGTGCACAGGTATTACACACAGGAATGACACACCACTATTGCGAACCAGACGGTTTATTACAAAGGAGTTGGATGCTTTGCCAGCGTGAGTTTATTGTCTTTTTGCTTTTCCATCCTTAATAAATCGCTGCTAACTATTTATTGCGGCTTAATAAGCAAGAAATTACTAAAACCTAGTAAAATCATATGATTATGAATGTGCAACTATTCATTGTCATTTTCGTAATCTCTGTAATGGTATTTAATTATGACAACCCACAAGACGTACACGAACACAATGTAAATACAACAAATTACAGGAATTATATCTAAGTGTCGTCAACGATGCAACAATGTGGACAACGAATATACGAGTATGTTTTAATTAAAATATTCAGACATTAAACAGGTTCTAAGGCTTGAGAGGTCTCCTATGACAAATACAAATAAATCAACAAATACAATTTCCCTAACATATAGCCATGGTAGCTCGGGGGCTAAGCTGTCACCGTAAATTTCAGAGTACATGAGCAAAAAGTGAAATATCCGTCGGCACCAATAAAGTTATTAATTGCAATTTTAAGTGCTGCTTTACAACATGCTTGGCAACGAAGAAAAACTTTGTCCGAAAATTTCACCGACACGCATTAGAGTAGCGCGGCAGACATTTCCTTGTACTAAAACTCTCTCAGAAATGAGAGTAGGTCTGTACCCGTTGCCGGGAACATAGGCTGTAACTTTATTTAACTTTAACACCTAATTCAGAAAGACGCCTAATTCAGAAATAAAGAGAAGCAGTTTATCGACTTGTTTTTTTTTAAGCAAAGCATGTCCAACCAGGCCCTTTGATTAAACTTTTATTTACAGGAATGATAATTTGACTGCCAAACTTTGTTAATTTGACACACAATAGTTACAATCATTAATTTTATAATCAAAGAGTACGAAACATGTGAACTATTTACAAATTTAAAATTATATTAGTAAATAATTGCTAAAATGATAATCAGATTGCATTCTGAAATTATTGAGGATATCTAAAGTGAATTAAATAAATTTATGTGATATATGATAATGTTAAAATATTAATTTCATATAGAAAACATTTTAAAGTGTAAGTTGAAATATATTGCAGATAAAGTAATGAAGTGTCACGGTCAATGCCAAATGTACGATTCATTATAGCATTTCCCTTATTTGAAAAGAAGCCAGATTTAGAATTGTTTCACAAATAAAAAATAGAAAAGAATAATTTTACAGCGGTAGTGGTTACACTTAAAGATATTTTACCCGAACTCGAAGCTTAATCAAAATGTGTTTAACATTTGTGATTTATTGATTATGAATCCTAACCATAAACTGCCACATTGTTTTATGTGTTTTATGTTACAGCTTTATTATATACACTGCTGAGCATATGCTTCCGACGTAGATTGCCCGCATGGGGGGGGGGGATATTTGGCATAGTTGCCACACTTGGTAAGCGGTTTGTCAACCGCAGTTTTTATATTTTTATTCGTTGTTAGGTACGCTGCTGCTCATATCCCGATTTGTTTCCCCTCTGTCACGTACGACACCAAGGGGACAATGCCGCTACACAGTAATTTTTTAAATTATTTTTTTTTAAATTGACTTGATAACGAAGACAAAGGAAAATAGACAGAATGTTTTATCATTCTTTTTCTTCTTTATCAGCCTGTAAAATGCTGTCTTTAAACATGGGTTTCTCACATTGAATCGTTCGTGATTAATCTTAATAATCATGCTTAGCAGGTGGATTAGTAATTGAAGTATCAGATGTTTCGTACCCTTGACGCTGTTCTTGTCGCTGTTCAGGGTATTCTACGACTGGCATAAATTAAATTTTTATTCGCAATCTATGCGAAATCCATGGCATGAAATGGGATAATAGAGGATTCACTGAAGCCGCCACCACACGGCAACGTTTTGTGGTTAAATTTCAATTTATGGTTTAGCTTAAATGTTTTACTATTAGAAGTTGATATTATTTAAATCCATATATATATATATATATATATATATATATATATATATATATATATATATATATATATATATATATGGATTTAAATAATGTCAATTTAAATAATATCTTATCTTATAATATCTTATCTTATAATATCTTATAAACACTCACGCCTGTCACCCAGCGGGGTAGGCAGAGACTACGGATTTCCATTTGGCACGATCCCGACATACCTCTTTCGCCTCCTTTACTTCCATATATCTACGCATACATGCTCGTCGGTTAAGGGTACTTCTAACGTGGCTCCTTTTCAAAATATCGCCAATTTGGTCGATAAACTTTTTTCTAGGGCGTCCTTCCCGACTCGGCCGTTCACATCTGCCATATAAATTTGCTTTATCACTCTTTCCTCATTCATTCTTTCTACGTGACCAAACCAACGAAGCATTCCTTTCTTAATCCTGGTCACAACATCATCTTGCATACCACATTTATCTCTTATCATGCAATTTATCACCCTGTCATTCAGATTCAACCCTAGCATACTCCTTAAAGACCGCATTTCTACAGAATTTATTCTACTTTCGTGCTACTTCTGCCACACCCAGCTTTCACTACCATACATTAAAGTAGGGACAAACACAGCATTATGAATTACCATACGTGCCTTTTTTGACACATTCTGGTTCTTCACAATAGAGTGTAGTGCCCCATTCACTCTATTCCCTGCATTTACTCGTCGTTCTATATCCCTATCATATCCACCATCCCTGCTAAATACACATCCCAAATACACAAACTCATCCACTTGCTCAATTAACTCTCCTTCTATTCTTATTTCATATACCGTTTTGCTTTCTTCTCTTTCAAAAACCATCACTTTCGTCTTACTTGCGTTCACTTTCATTCCCCTTTCTTTTAATTCCCAGTTCATTAATGTAACCATCATTTGCAACTCAGCCGCCGATGACGCAAATATGACTTGATCATCGGCATACAAAAGGCATTTGACGGTTAACTCGCCCATTCTTAACCCACATTCTTCATCTTTCAAAGTTTGCAAACACCTGTCCATAAATAGGTTGAACAGCCAAGGGGAAGCTACACAGCCCTGTCTGACACCTTTTTGGATGCCAAACTAGTCCGAGTAGACCCCATTGATCCTGACACAAGCACTAGAGTTCCTATAAAGAGACCTTAATGCCTGTATCAAACCAGCGCTCAACTCATATGAGTTCGGTGTTTGCCATAACACATTCCTGTCCAATCTGTCATAAGCCTTTTCCAAGTCCATGAACGCACAAAAAACTTTCTGGTTTTTGGCCAAAAAACTTCTCCGCAATCATGCGCATGGAAAAGACTTGATCTGTACACCCCATTCCCTTTCTAAAACCCGCTTGCACATCCCAAATTTTTCCATCAGTTTCTTTCATAACTCTTTCAATTAACACCTTAGCATACAGTTTACCCACAATACTAAGCAAGCTGATACCACGGTAGTTTTTGCAGTCCCGCTGTGACCCTTTTCCTTTATATATTGCTACTATAACTGCTTTAAACCAGTCATCCGGTACCCGTTTTAATTTCCAACATAAATTAAACAAGGTGTACAGCAGGCCTGCCACCACTCCCTCTCCAGCCCTTAGCATCTCGAGTGATACTCTATCATATCCAGCTGCCTTACCTGCTTTCATGCTTTTCATTGCTTTCATTATTTCATCTACACTTATCTCCATACCCCTTTCCACTTCTTTCGGAATTTCGAGTTCATTTAATTCAGACGACTCTTCACTCATAAACACGCTTTCAAAGTATTCCTTCCATCTGTTTAAATTCGAAGCTTCATCATTCAGAATACATCCATTCTCGTCTTTTATAGCATTAATTAGAGGCTGTTTTGTATTTCCCCCTGGCAGTTCCTACGAGTTTCCAGAACATTTTTATGTTCCTATTTTTTATTTATATTGTCCTTCTATCATTTTTATCCGTTCTTTCTTTCTTTTTCCTTTCAACAACTTCTTTTACTCTCTTATTTAGACGTCTAAATTCTGCCTTTTTTCTTTCAATCTCATCATTCATACCAGAAGAATTACCAGCTTTGGTTGCTAGTAAATCTAACCATGTTCCACCATTCTTCTTTGATTCAACTTCCACCCGTACCTCATCATCCCACCACAACGTATTACTTTTCCTTTCATTTGTTCTCTTACTTACACCACATACTTCAGTGGCGGCATCCACCAAACCTTTCTTAATATTGTCCCACACAGTATTCAAGTCTAAATCATTAGACACAGATGTCCGATGCCGCCAACGCTTGAAAAGATCATTAATTCGACATAAGACCGAGTAATGATCCGTCCCTACGTTAGACCCGCGGTAAACCCTTGTATCTACGACTGCGCTCCTCATTCTTTCATCCACAATTACGAAATCTATCATGCTTCTATCATCACCTCTTTCCCATGTATACATGTTAATCTTCTTATGACGAAAAAAAGTATTCGTCACAAAAAGATTCTTTTCCACACATACGGTTAGGAGGTCTTCACCATTCTCATTTATACTTTCATCACCAAATATTTCCAATATCCTTTCGTAACCAGACCTCTTCATCCCAACCTTTCCATTAAAGTCTCCTAACATAATAATATTTTCATTTTCCTTACATTTTGTCAACACCATCCTTACCATGTCCCAAAACTGCTCTCGGATGTAAGTGGGCTTAGACATGTCTGGGGCGTACACCCCTAGCAGGAACAGCTTCTTTAAGCCCACTTTCATTCCTATCCATATTAGCCTCGGGCTTACACATTCATACTCTTTCACACATTGACCCATTCTTTCTGAAATGATGAAACCGACACCCTGGCATGCCCGTTCGGTCTCGTCTACGCCAGACCAATACGCGGAATACGTGCCATGTGCAGTGGCATCCTTTCCCTTTCGTTTCGTCTCATTCACACATAACACATCTATTCCTCTGTAATTCATCATTTCGCATACTTCATCCATCTTATCATTCATTCCTCCACATACATTCAGCGTAGCCAGACGGGTTTTCGCAATCCACTTTTCGCCCCTCTTATATATATATATATAGATATTTTATTGTCTAAATACTACGGGATATCGGTTATACTTACGAAAAAATATGCGGTTTATATTTAAAATAATAAATACATATTACCTAAGCTTTTTTATATATTGACTTATAAATCTGAATAGTGTCTATTTTTAAGTGAGCAATTGCTCACAATTCCTCAATTACTTATATAAATTTTAACTTTATTGCTTAATATTACTTTAATATAACATATAACTTACGAACTTATGATTAATATTAACTTATTTTAGGCAATTTGTTAATACAATTACATTTCGTTTTACATTTATTTTACACGCAAAAATTATGTAACACGTTAATTATCGCATCAACAAACTCTATCTTGAATATAATCTCCGGGTGTATGTTATCAAAAGCAGTGTCTTTCTAAACTATATCCCTTGACACGTGTTCTACCTAATGAAATCAGCTTATACAACACTCCATGCCTTATTTGAGGATTACAAAAGTACAAGTGTTCTCACGCTCTTAACTTAATCTACTTCTTAAAGTTCTACATGCATTCTAAAACTTTTAGTGAATTTCCGCAAATTCCTGAGAATTAAAATACCACTATGAAACTCACACAAATTTATAAACATTTTTATTTTGATTTTTTTATAGGAGACACTTTAAAGAATATTAGTTGTAGGATCTGCTTTGACCTTACGGTATGTACTTTCATACGACAAATGTTGTTGTAAGACCAAACCAGACCCTACAACTAATATGCTTAAAACAACTAGCGATCTAATTAAGAATCACTCAGAGAAATTGAATCTAGACGTCAATTCGATGATACATTCGTGTAGAAAACCTCCGAAGTTGTATAGGTTACCAAAAATACACAAAGCTAACGCTCCATTACGTCCAATAGTGAGTCAAATCGATTCGCCAACTTACAGATTGGCTCAACACTTAGCCAAAATATTATCAGCACTCAGAGAACACACAAGAGCTCATACTAATGATTCATACCATTTTGTCAGTGAGATAAAAGACGTCTTACTGACAATGAAACCATTATCAGTTTTGATGTTCAGTCTCTATTTACATGCTTACCTATTGAAGACTGCATTTAAATTATAACTAGGAAACTAGATGAAAATAACATGCCACCAGAATATGCAGTACTACTAAGAAATTGCCTTACATCTGGCTATCTATTGTGAAAGGAAGAGTTCTACAAGTAAGTAGATGGCTCCCCTGTATCTCCCATTGTAGCCGATATATTCATGGAAGACTTTGAGGAGAAAGCCCTCCTTACTGTACTGTTCCCCAAGGTTCTACAAGCAGTACGTAGACGATACTTTCACAATTTTATCATCAGACAAAGTAACTGCATTTTAGTGCATCTTAATTCCATAAACTCTAAAATTCAATTTACTATGGAGTTAGAGACAAATAATTCCTTAGCTTTCCTAGATGTGTTAGTCATTCGAAAACCACAGGTCATACTGGGTATAGAAAAAAAGACCCATACAGACCGATATTAAAATGGTGAATCTCACCATCATCCTTCACAGTTAGTTATCGTGGGCAAATTTTTGTTACAGAGAGCACGAGGGATCTGTCACAGCAAACACCTGGCCGCCGAGCTTTAGCACGTCAAGCAGGTTCTGCTTCAGCAACAACCTTCGGGTCCCGCGCCTACATCACAGTGACCGAGTGAAGCCAGCCACAGTCGAGCGTGTGCCTGCTGTACTACCACATGTCAAAGGTTTCACAGACAAGATTGGCTACATCTTGTAGCGAGCTTCTATTAGAACATTCTACAAGCCGCTGAAGAAGATTGGTCAGTTCTTACCATCCGTCAAGCAAACTTGATTGTGATTGTGGTCTCTCATATATAGGGCAAACAAAGAGATCAATTAGAACCCGCACACCGCCGAACACATAGCTGACAAGAAGCATCAACGTTTCGGGAAGTCCGCAGTTTGCGATCATATCCTAGATGGCCCCAACCATTACATCAGATTTGATAGACCACAAATCCTCGCGAAAGAACATCGATTCCTACCAAGGACGATACGTGAGGCTATTGAAATTAAAATAACATCCTAATTATATCCTAAATAGAGAAGGAGGCTGGGTACTACCACCTGCTTGGGACTCTATAATTAATAAAATTAAAACTAAACCCAAGCATACCACTGCAAGACTTCAAAACACTGTTAGTTTATTCTGCGTAGATTGGACCAAAGACAATAATTAAAAAGCTGAAGGTACTCCAGTTAACTTTGACATTGGTGGACATTTTTTTGCCTACATTATTAAAAAACCGGCCAAGAGCGTGTCGAGCCACGCTCAGTGTAGGGTTCCGTAGTTTCCCGTCCGTCATAATAAGTGTTCCCACTTATGAGTTTAAAGGTGGCTGGGTATCTGTTGTTTCCATCCAAGTTCAAAATAATTTTCCTAGAAAGTCCTTATAAAGTTCTACTTTTCAGATTTTTTTCATATTTTCTAAACTTATGGTTCAATAGTTAGAGGGGGGGACACACATTGTTTTTACTTTTGGAGCGATTATTTCCGAAATTATTGACATTATCAAAAAATGATTAGTAAACCCCTATTCATTTTTAAATACCTTTCCTAATATATCACACGTTAGGGTTGAAATTAAAAAAAAATTACTTCCCACTTTACATATAGGGGGGCTACCCTAATAAAACATTTTTTTCCAATTTTTATTTTACCACTTTGTCGGCGTGATTGATACACATATTGGTACCAAATTTCAGCTTTCTAGTGCTAACGGTCACAGAGATTAAGGGAGGACGGACAGACGGACAGACAGACATGGCGAAACTATAAGGGTTCCTAGTTGACTACGGAACCCTAAAAAGTTATTTACTTAATTAGTCAATGACAGTGGTTCAAGTGGGGGTCCAAGAGGGCTGCAGTTATGTTAGTAGTATATTTGTAGCACGAATGGGTGGGCTCGACTGAGGAAGGACCACGCTCTCACAGAATACCAGCGTGAAATAGTAGCTTAATGCTGCTGTTTCGTATGGTGAGTGTAGAGAACCGGAGACTCTTTCTACTGGAATCGAGGCATTCCATCTTAGTCCTCAGGGGTGACAACGTATTTACATTTTGATTCTTAATTGAGGATAAATGTGGATGAATATGGGCCACAGTATTCACTTACTATGGTGGAATGTGTGCTCGTTTGTCAACCACTGCTATGAAAAAGAAAGTATTTCTGATAGACGAGTTCTATATTTATTGAATATTAAATGTTTTTTATGTAACAGTAAACTTTCAAAATACAATTTACCCCGCGCCTAATATTCTTAACTGGATTTGCTTTCTCTTTCTCCTGTCTATTATGATATAAACAGTCTCATATATGGTAATAATATGACGTGCAATTGACATTGTGAACGGAGGATCTAATAAATTACTTTATCGAATCAGGTAAACACGAAAGAGAGTATAGAAAAAGGCTGATGTTGTCGTGGTTAATCAAATCGGGATAGTTTTTGTAAACATTATCTATTTACCCACATTATTGCCTTGACAGCGCTAAAGACTTAGATGAAATGGCACACAAATTGTTATTATTACTCATAGCAATAGCAATTTTTAGATCAACTATCAGTATATAACATATAGCATTCAGAAGTGGTCATAATCAAAATCAGCTAGAAACACATCGGTATCATCATCATGACTATCATTACGCTAATGTTTGACAACAATCGCAAGTGAGTGTATATCTTTTAGTTATGACTCCCAGTGCATTGCTTGAGCTTTATTGATCATTTATATGTTTCTTGCGAAAACTTGAATCCGGTGCCAACTTTGATTCTGTACTGGACGAGTAAAAGCAGCATTCCAAAGTCACAGCATTCAAATTTACTATGCACACTTTGTAACGTATATTTTCGGAATTCACAAATCCTTAAACTTCCTTAAGCCTAACGGATTCTTTCATGTATCATAAAGGCGTATTACATTTATGAAACACATGAATGAATATTTGACCCAAACAAATTATTTCTAAGCCATCCAAGAGGTTATTCCTAGGATTTGAACCTGTGACCCTATAATAACGCTTAGCCTTTGCGCTACCAAGACATATAGCTTTAGTAGCTTTTAAAATAAATTGCTTGTGATTCAAAAATGAATTAATTACTGTGTTGGTTTATAGAATATGCATATTTACTGAAATTTTTCAATATGACCAAATGCGCAAAATGCAGGTAAAAGTTAGAATGTTCTAACATCATATTCAATCCTTGGTCTTAAATAAAACATTTCATTCTGTTCCATTATAGCCTATTAAATGTCCACTGCAATACAAAAGGCTTTTACCATAGAGGGATATGCCATAGTTTCCATTTTCATTTTTAGTTATTATAATTATAGTTTATTGTCCATCTCCTGGTTTGTTTCCCTTTGTTACCTCTTATTCTTATAACACCCACGAAAGGATGTGGAGAAGTAGATATTCTTACACCGCCACTACACGATTAAATTAATATTATCGTTAATAACACCTTTTTTGTAAGTAATACAGGGATATTTTAAAATAAATATTATGAAAAGTGAAATCTCTATGTCTATCCTTCAAGTGCCATAAAAAACCCATGCAGTCGCATGCTCCTGGCAAATCACAGCACTTAAAACCATTAAAAGTTATATTTAGAGACTACTTTTCTACGGAAAAATTTAACATTATAAAATCTATATAAAATTCTCTATCTTGTGGTCTAAACAAAAGTCAGGTTTTACTTCATTACAAAAAGATTTTATTGTATTTACATAACAAAAAAAAAAAAAACATACCAAGTGAATGTCGATAGCGTGAAAATCACAATTATTTCAATATATATTACTCGAAATTATTTACGTTAAAAGATAAATTATATTCACACAAAAACTTTCATTTCAATTTTATAATAAAACACTAGAAAATCAACACAATAACATTTACGCGAAAATGGCGTACGAAATTAACGTAGATTATAAATAAATACGCATAGGATAACAGTTTTTTATTGCACTAGAGGATATAATATTTCATATTGATTATATAATGCCAAAATTCTTCATAGAAAAGTAGTCTCTATAAATAAGTTTTTATGGGTTAAAGTGCTGTGGGTGGGTGCGATCTCATGAGACCGCTAGGGATTTGACGGAATATGGCCGTGGTCTCATGAGACTGCTAGGGAGTTGAGAGGATAATATAATCTAAAGGCCTTCTCTCTTAATCACAGTTTTTAGTCATTTTGCTAAAAGTGACAATTACAATACATTATCCCAATAGTAGCCACCGGTCTGAATATTTTAATTCTGACAATTTCTGAAGTTACAAGAATAAGTATTCATTAGAATTATCTTTGATTTCAACAGTTATTATTAGTTTATTTAGCAGTAAGTAGATGGCGCTGTTATTAGATTCAAATCTATGAAGACCAAAACTGTACCTTCTTGTACACTCAGTAGCAATAAGTTGAGGTACGACTGGGATGGTCTCACCGTAAAACAAAGCTGCAAACCTTCGATCAACAATACCAAGTTGGTATTGTAGATCGAAGCTGCAAATATTTATATAATACATAAATAAGGCAAAAGTGAGAAAAAGTAATTGAAATAAATTCTCAAATATTCTGTCCTTTTTATCTTTTAAATTCAAAATGCGTGGTAACAACCGGTAGAAAAAAACGTTGTTGCCAATAAATCTAATTAAATTATTTATTTTATTTTATTTTATATTTGAACCTAATTTTAAAAGTTGGCTACATTTTGAAAAATAACCCTGTATATTAATTTTTAAAAATTTATTTATCGACGAATCCAAATTACTAACGGAGCTATTTGTTATAAATCTTAAAAGAGATTTTCAGAGTGTATGCCAAGTTTAGTTTTGGTAAAGCAATTTAGTGATCTGAAATTGCGCCAGATTTTTTTCCAAATAAATGTATTAGAAATAAAAATAAATAACAAGCATGAATAAATTGCAGTCAGTAACATAAAACATAGTTATTTAACAACGCTGGGAAGCTTTAAACGCTTTGATATTAGTTGTGGTTTTGTGGTCTTGTTTACAAGAACAAGGTAAATTTTATCATATACTAGACCACAATGGTATTAATTTCTGAAATATAAATCTTAGTTTTGGAATATACTAGCGATCTGCCCCGGTTTCACACGGTTGATATCTAGATTCTACAAGAGCGCCCCCTACCGGGTCCAACTATGCCAACCATACAACTCAATAAAGAGTCCAACTAAACAAAGTTTTACCGTAATCTGATGAACGAATAAAATACGAACAAATTTTTCATCATCAAATCATTTTTCTTCATTTTTATTGAATGACAGAATTAGTAATAATACAAATAAAACTGCACTCTTAAAAGTCTTATTGCCTTAAGTTACGGTCCATTTCAGTTTGTTTTAACTGTACAGATTTAGTGTGACTGTAATTTACGTAGTTTTAATTATTTTTGGGATAAAAATTAACTATATTAAAAATGATAGGAATCGATTCAGTAAACGATTCCGAAAAAACTACTTTCTCAAAGTGCGTTAATTATGTTACGGGTTGTATATATATATATATATATATATATATATATATATATATATATATATATATATATATATATATATATATATATATATATATATATACACACAACCCATATATAAATTTTCATAAAATTTGTCTTTTTAAGTTGGTCTTCTATTTCCATAATATTTTTCTTCATTTTCTATTAGACAATGTCAAACATGACATGAAAATGACAAACTCATTAAAATAATAATATTGTGGCCCATATCACGTCTCACGTTTTGGTTTTTTATCGCATCCGGTATTGTGTCAATTCAAAAATTTGCGAGTGCGAAAGCGAAAGCGCGGTGGTGCGTTGTGTAAACCTAGCATGGAACCTAGCATGGTCGCCATATAATGTTGGTTAGGGTGTCAATGATGGGACGTGTTGTTGTTACTAAGTATTTAATTAGGCCACTCTCTTATTTTAAACTTGACACAAATCTATATTATCGTGGGGGTAACATTACAAACTTTTATTTACGGCCAAACAAGGTAGTTTTACGACCTTAATTACAAAAATGTTCTGCTATAACAAAACTAAATAGCGAGCATAATTTAAACGATATCGTGAAATTATTACTTCATATGCATGATTTATTTGTCGAAATCATTATTTATATGAATATACACAAAACTAAAACCCATATTGATTGTGTGTTCATTTCAGCATTTTTTAGGCAAACGTCACTTAAGACTCATTAATTAAACTGCAAAATTTTAATACTGCAAACATTATTTTTGACACCAAGTACACTGCAACTAGTAAGTTTTAAAACTATTTTTGACGCCGAAACCTGAAGCGACTTCTAAACAAGCTCAAACTTGTTCTGAGAGCAATAGAAAATACTAATTATGCTTGAGTTCTTTGGCTAAAAATATTTGTAATTAAGGAACTTGTCAAAAACTAAAAACACATAATATCAATTAATGAAAATAAAAAAATTCTAGTCACATACTCGTTAAAGGCTGCCCGTTCTGTTAGAACCAAAAAAGAAAGACAGCAGCACCGTAACTATATTTTCTATTATGTTTGAGCATCGTCCTTCATCGATCGAGACGATCTATTCCTGCTGTGACAATTATACAGCTACAATGTTAAAAAAATTCCCGAAACGGCAAATCTAATCTAGGATCTATCCTAATGAGTAGTACATAGCACGAGCACATGTATAAACACATTAGCATTATGTTTTGCATAAAACGCCATAATCTGGGAGTAGTGAACATACGTCCACTTCTTTCTAGGTGTAACACTATACTTGACTAGATGTAGCTTTCAGAGCTCTAGAATCCGGTATCCAAAGCAAATTACTACCTGTCTATTTTGAGTTTAATTGACCAGCTAAGAACTTCATAATTTTATTGTAATTCCAAGTATTAACCTACGCTGATGTCATTGTTTCTATATACTGTGTAAGCAAGTAAATATGGGTATTTTTAGAAAAGGTATATAAATTTAAAAGAGGAACACATTATTTATAATAATAAATTTATATGCTACACTAGTAATAAAACGGGTACGGGAAACTAACTGATTTAGTTGGCACCGGAAATTTATAGTGGGAGATTCACAGTTCGAAAGCATATTAAAGCGGAAATTCATTTCGAAACATGTATTAGCGCTCGAACATTTGAATTCAAGCTAAATTCCAAGAACTTAAACATATGATGGGTATTCACAAATAGTAATAATTCTGTTTTCATATTTACGTGGTATGTGAATGTTAACAACAAAGTGGTAGAGTCTCGCCGAGCATATGTTTGTCCGATGGTGGAAAGGGGAGGGAGCAATAAAATGATGTTGTTCCTGGGATTACTTCAAATGTATTCAAAAAATACTGAGAGACTGGCTCTTATCAAAGCCATTTCTTGAGACTGGCTTTAACCTAAAGTTGGTCAACAACAGCATTTGTCAGTGTCAGCCGATAAATGACAGCAGTACTTATGCCGAACTAGTATTTTATATAGTGTAGAAGCAGCTCCGGCGTGAAGTAACGCCGCACTTTTTCAAGTACACCTTGTTTTATTGTACACACAGTAGGTTTGATGTAAGTTTTTGTGGTGAAGATGTCCGCTTTTGTTTTAGTGGCATTGAATCTCACTTACTGGAAAGCTGCCTGGAAATTAAGGTCTATACGCTCTACCATAACTTTTCTTTAGACTAGTCCGAGTTCTCGGTTGGTATCTCTTCACAAGTGCGCAGTCGTATGCAATACACATAGAAACCAAGCACACACAGATTATTAATATGCAAAGGGAATAAAGTTGCAGAGAGATCGGATTTCTGAGGAACTTTTAAGTTAGTCGTCCTAGGTTTCGGTGACCTGCCCTCTATGATGACTTGGAAAGACTGTTTACTCAGAAAATCCTTACGTGGTAGAGCCATGCTGCAGTTATATTGGTAGTATAGTTGTAGCATGAATAGGTGTGTTCGACTGGGGGACCACAACCTCACATAATACCACAACACCATAATAAGTTATGTAGCTTCCTGATTAAGGTTTCACGGTAAATGCAGTCAAAAGCCTTGGAAAGAGCACAAAACATACCCAAAACATTTTTTGAAGTTTCTCATGCACAGAAAAATGTTTAACCAGCTTAACAACGGCGTCAATTGTCGAGAGATTTTTTGTAAAATTAAACCGATTTATGTAGATCAATTTATTTACATTAAAAATACTTTCCATTTGAGCTAGGATAATTTTTAGAAAAATTTACTGAGCGTTGGTAGTATAGATATAGGTCTAAAATTAGTGGGGTCCAATGTACTACTAAATTAAATAAAAATCAGGTAACACAAAATTCGATACTTGTATTAAAAATAATAGCCAGTTCGGGTGTGATTGCATCTATTATAGACACAATAACGGAAACCTCGCATAGATCTGCTGTTTAACAAAGCATTAATATCAGTAGTATCATATAGGTTCAACAGTGGTGTTACATTAGCGATATAGAGAGCAATGAATAAAAAAATCCTAAGCCTTTCCGGAGTTATATAGAATACTAGCTTATTACCCGCGGCTTTGTTCGCGTTGGCTTCAATTTAGCAACATTAATGAATGTTGTTCCGTGATAAATTTAGCAAAATCCGATCACTATCAGAGTCTGTGTCTCTGTATGTTTGTTAAAGATTTTTTTGAATTATCAGAGACGTAGTTGATTGACATTTGGCGTAGATATAATATGTTACAGGAACACATGAATAAATAAGTTTTTCATAATTGTATTAATATCTTATGTCTATATACACTTACTATTATTTATATCAGGCGTGTGTTCCAATATATCCATATGAAAGGTCAATTGCCTTGGAATCAAAATTGCGTTATTTACTTTTTACACTTTACATTATTTTATCATTAAAGTTAATTTATTTTTAACAAAACAATAATTAATTTCACTGTTACCATTAATTTACGGTATGATGTTTATTTGCGATATATAATATAAATCATTTGTCCCATTTAATACTGATTTGCATTATAAAATAAATTATGATATTATTTTTACGTTTGAGTAGACCGCAAAATTACATAAATGAAGTTCTGTAATAATTTTTTATATTTACGCGAATGATATACATGGAATAAAATTGAATTTACCAATTGTATTGCATTAAATTTTATCTTTTTTTTACGTGGGTTATTTTACGCATCTTTGGGCGAAGGATCCATAAAAACCCACGTGGAAGAACATATCGCTGATGAGAAGCACCGACGCTCCGGGAAGTTTAAAGTATGTCAACATGTTTAGTATCGTCCCAACCATTATATCAGATCTGATAGACCATAAATCCTCGTCAAAGAACCGCTATTTTCACCAAGGATTATTTATGAGTCTATTGAAATTTAAAAAAAAATACATCCCGATTTCAACAGAAAATATGTCCGGGTGCTACTATGGGCTTGGGGTCCCATAATTAAAAAAATTAAATTCAAACCAAAGCTTACTGCTGCAATACTCATAGCCTTCGTTAACTATGACATCAGGACGTCAAACACTTAGTCTTCCCCCTCCCAGTGAAAAATATTAAAAAAGTTAAATTTCAACGCGATAAAATTATTAAAATTAGTTTTATTCCAAATGAAGATCTATTCACAGTGAAAAAGTGGAAAGAAACACACTGATGAACGGGATTAGAAAAATGTTTGCCATGTGGTGGCGAAAGAGAATTCGCCACCTTATATCGTCATAGTACATATCAAGCCTATTTGACAATTATGGGGTAGGCCTATGTGGACGTTGACGACGTATGACGTTGCTGAAATCTACGCATAAATGCCCCATTAAAAGTACAAAAGTAGCAACCTCCATCTCGTCTTTGTCATTACTGGGCACAGGCTGCAGCCAGTTTTTGGTCAAAACTGTTTTCGCTGCATTAACCCTAACACAGGATGACCTCAACTGGTGAACCAGACATACAGGTTTCCTCGCGATGTTTTCCTCACGAACGTGGTAAATTCAGACTGAACAAACCTCAAATTGCAATTAAAATACTTTTTAACTACTCAGATATCTAGAGCTCCCCACGAAGTTATTTCAACCACTTTACAGGACACGTGAAAAGTCAGCACGTAAAAATTCCTATAATAGATATTTGTCCTCGAGGGAATCGTACACGTTTTTCTCCCGTGCCATGGTGAAATCTCACGGCCTTCTACATGACTCTCGTATTTGTTTAATTAAAATTCATAAAAACTGGAACAAAGCTTTTGCACGATTGTTGACCATTTCTACAGATTTTCGTATTTTTGATAAACGTCATTATTATAATATATTTAAATAATTACACCTTTAAAACGAAATAACGAAAAAGCTAAAAAATAAACGTTAGGATTTTTAAATAATTTTATATGTCACATATAAATGTAATTAATTACTTATATTTTATATTATTTTATTAATAAATGTAGGAAAAAATACTTTTTTCTATTTTATAATAGATGGCGCTGTTTTTAAAACTAAAATATAGATCGTCGACGAAGTTTCAAATTGTTTAAAGAAGATGAAAACTAATTTGAAACTTTATTTATTAATATTGTATTTAAAAAAAAAAACACCAGTCATCCTGCATAAACACTTAACTAACAGAATTATAATAGAAAAGGAGATAAATACTTAACCTTCTTTTTTGAAGTTCCGTATTTACATGTCTTCCCCCCTCCGTTAAAATTTCATGGAAATCGGTCCAGTAGTTTTAGCGTGAATCGTGAATACACAGACAGACAAAAATTCTAAAAACCATTAATTTGGCATCAGTTTCCTTTACTCAGAGATTGAGAGGTTCTATGGGCAGCTGTACACATCATCGTTCAAACCACAAGCAAGTGTGAGTAACGATCCGATAGCAAGTTTTATCCGACATTATTCCGATGATATTCTGGACTTCAGTGTGAGCAAGATTAG
Organism: Parnassius apollo; assembly: GCA_907164705.1. Classification (NCBI taxonomy): domain Eukaryota; kingdom Metazoa; phylum Arthropoda; class Insecta; order Lepidoptera; family Papilionidae; genus Parnassius; species Parnassius apollo. The sequence continues at coordinate 3,650,351 of CAJQZP010001030.1, read as the reverse complement.
AATGGTTTTCCAGCACTTTAAAATCGGCAAGTCCCCGGGCAAGGACGGAATTTTAATGAAGCTTTTGAAAGCGGGTGGAAAAACGGGTATTCGATGTCCTTCAGCAGCTTTTTAATTACGTCCTCTATGATGGCACTACTTCCGAGGCGATGAGCAGAAGTGCGTGTTCTTCAAGAGAATATTCAAGTACAGAAAAGAAAAGCTATTCAAGTACAGAACTCTATTCTATTCTATCTCTATTCTATACTATCTATTCAGTACGAAATCTATCCAACTGCAGAGCGGCGTAATACACGGTGACATTATATCCCTGAATATCTTTACCGCTGCGTTGGAAGACATTTTCAAGCTTCTGGACTGGAAAAGATACAGTACGAATTTCAATAGTGAGTACGTCACTCACATTCGGTTTGTCGACGATATAGTCATTATAGGAGAATCGCTGGAGGATCTAAGCACTATGCGCAAAAACCTCTATAGTGTCTCCCAACGGATAGGTCTTAAAATGAACCAGGACAAAGCAAAGTACACATGTAACGTCCACGTCACACCTACGCTGGTAGTTGCTGGGAGCATTAAGTTTAAATTTATTCGAGTATGTTTACATGTGATAAAAAGTCCGACTAGGTAAGTCCAACTTCGACCGAGAGATCAGTTGACGGATTCAACTCGGTTGGGCTGCGTTCGGAAAATTACGACACATCTTCTCGTCAGAAAAACCTCAAAACTTGAAACGAGATTGTATAACCAGTGCGTATTGCCAGTGATAACTTATTGATCTGAGACGTGGTCCTTCGCTGCTGGCCGTATGAGGAAGACAAAGGTCACTCATCTAGTTATGGAGAGGGCTATGCTCGGGGTTTCTTTGTGTGATAAACTTAGAAATGAGTATATCCGCAGTAAAACCAGAGTGACCGACATAGCTCCACGGATTAGTAAGGTAAAGTGGCAATGAACCGGCCATATAGCTTGAAAAACCAGCAAACGACATTTTTTTAAATATAGAATTAGGTGACAAGCTAGCATGCAGTTCATCTGATGGTAAGTGGATGCTGTGGCCCATAAACATCTACATTAACCTCGATTAAGAATCAAAATACAGATGAGTTGTCACCCCTCATCTGTATTTTGAGGACTAAGATGGAATGCTTCGATTCGGGTTAAACGGGTCTTCGGTTCTCTAAACTCACCATATGAAACACAGCAGTATCAAGCTGCTATTTTACGCTGGTATTCTGTGAGAACATAGTCTTTCCTGGTCGAGCCGACCCTTTCGTACTACAACCATAATATAGCTGCAGCGTGGCTGTACCACGCATAAAATTTACGTGGAAAATCGGTTCTCGAGTGTAAACCTCGTACCGGTAGGCGAAGTGTAGGGTGACTCCCCATTAGATGGAGTGACGGTCTGGTAAGACATGCAGGAGGTCAATGGATACAGGTGGCTCAGGGCCGTGCTTTGTGGCATTTCTTGGGGGAGGCCTATGTTCAGTAGTGGACTTGTGAAGGACTCTAACGATGATGATAACAATGTGATCTTTCAATGTTATAATGAATAACAAACACATACATCATAATACAAAATCTAGTGTACCACATGGCTCTCAACCGGGCTTAATATTGTTTCATGATTTTAAAAATGACATACCTAACCGTCTTAAACACTTAACTCCATGTCTTTTTGCAGATGCTTAAAAATTAATGAAGTTGTTATATCAACCTAAGTATCTTATAGTATCTACAGTTTCACTTAGAGAATCTAGAACAGTGGTGTAAAATAACTATGAATCCTAACAAATGTCTAAACATAAAAGGAGATGTTTGATTATGGGCTACCACTATGTACACTATATAGATAAATAGGAAAAAAATTGAGGAATTTCATAAAAATACTAACAAATTAATTCGAAAATGCGTACAAAAATGAATAAAAGTAAAATACGTAATTTACATAAAATAAGCGGGATTAGTTTGAAAAAAATGATAGAAATTTGGGTGTAACCTTCGATAAAATGCTGACGTTCGTACTTCACATAGACGCTATTAGTTATGTGTAATGCCACAAGTTTTCGATAGCCGCAAAGGAAAATTGCTTAATTCAATCACCTGATAAGAAGCATCTTAAAGCATAGTTTGACTGTTTGGCAACCTTACGATGCGATAAAAGATTACTGTGGTATGGCATATAGCCTACTCGTTGGGGATGCAAAAAAATCATAAATTCCTACAAATATATATCTACCTTCTTAAAAATAAGGATACCCGCAATTTCTATGTCAACTTAAATTAATGATACCATATAAATATCCTCAATCAAAATTAAATAACCTCTTCTCCTGTATTGTCTGAAAAACTGCTATGGATCGTTACTCACCTGCAATTTAATTAATGAAGTTAGTAATGTAATAAATATTTTTCACGATTCTTTAAACAAATTTTGTGATTCAGCTTGCGCAAATTTTGTAACATGATGTTATAAAGTTGTATTCTTATAATATTGTTATTGAATTGTTGACGAATCTTATTAATAAAAAAATATTCATTGATTAACGTCCCCCGTGACCATGGGTGCTGGAAACCACCCGAAATGTTAGGTATTAAAGTCAAGTAAATTAACCGCGACCAAATCCGTAAAAGTAATTTTATTCAATAATATTTATTTTTGTATCATAGTACTTTCTAAAGGAGTAGTAAAATTAGTATGTTGATTATTTAGGTCATATAAATAAAATCGCAAATATTCTGCCATAATATTTTCTGCCCTGTAGCGATGTAAGAGAATCTACTCTATATCATCCTCTGAATATTGTACGAGAAGATAGAGAGAACTGAATTAGGAAATAGGCAGCAGCATCTTCCTGATATGAACCTAAAACAATAAAATACTGCTGTTACCAAACCACCTGCTAAGTATAGCAAATATGGCAAATATAAATGTATAAGGAAGTCCTACATTCAGCAGTGTACTTTTGATGGACCGTAATGCAAAAAAAAAACGAATTTTATAAACATAACATACGAGTAACTAAAATAGATATCCAACTTAACGAAAAGCGTTATCCCATATAATCGTTATAAAGGGCTATCGCTTCAATGCTAGTGACAGCCAAATAAAATGGCTAAACGAAGCCATTTCTTAGTCAGCGTATTTGCGTACCCCGGAGTGTATTTGCATCCTCCTTTAACCCTTAAACTAACTTCCAGGGGTAAAATGCCGTACATTGATAAAAATTAAAGTGGTAAGCTGTTTTATTAATATGAAATAAATTCGTTGGAAATATGTATATTTTATTTATTTATTATTTTTGTATTTCATAGTGCAAATCAATATTTATTTTGTCAAATCTAAATTAACTCAAATTGTTAGCGATTGTAAAGAGTTTACTCTCGGAAATAACACCATTCTGATTCCAAAACATATTACCATTCATAAGGATACATTGAAAGCCATCCCCGTTATAAAAAAAGTGATAGGTGTTCTGCACGTATGATATTAATGCAATTCTGATAAACTCAATATTGTCTGTTTTTGTTCCGTTATCACATTATATTGCCAAATTTCAATCATTTACGTCCAGGAGTTTCTAAATATTAAAAAAAAATCTGTGACAAACTGAACACAAACAATCGAGATGACTCTACTAGGGATTCAGTTTTGGCGCCGAGCAGTGCAGAGCAGTTCCATAAACGCGCCCTTGCGAGCGAAGCCGATGGTAATGAGCTAGTTAGGAAATATAATTAGCAGAGTCTCGATTTTTCATTACAAAATAAATGCTTTCTTAAGATTATCTCCTGAAAGCAAGTGACAAAATACAAGAAATTAAGTTTCTCTAAGAGTATCAGACCTGGCGCGACATTATTCACTTTTATTATTTCTACTTTAAGACGCCGGTTACCAAAGTTTGAGGATTTTTACACTTTCTTTTACAAATAACAGGGCAACTTGCAAAGTATTCTTTACCTTTTTGTTTACTCTTTATATTTTTTAACATATTTTTTGTTGTTAACTGGTTAAATTCAAGGAGTAGGTATGTCACTAAATTTCAAAGTATGCAGGCAAACCGAGTTCGATCCTTGTCAAAATAACTAAAGTCTTTAATAGCAATTTTGAATGCTGATTTATCATTTCTTGGCGATGAAAGAAAACATCTTGAGGAAGTCAATATATGAGAAAATAAAAAATAAAAACACTTCGAGAACATATGAGATCTGTCTGGCTTGTTCTGAAATCCTCTCAGGAACGACAGGAGGTCGTCGCCTAGGACATGTAAAGGGTGAAACTTTATTAATACTAAGATTTGTTTTTTATATATAAAGTTATGCTATGGAATTACAATTCAATTAGTCACAAAACGTAAAAACAATTTGCAATCAAATTTGACAAGCATTGCAAAATTGAACCCACTTCCCTTATTTTTCATAGTCCCCATAACTCTTAGACTACTGTCGCTTCTTACCACGTTATTATTTAGTCATTTTCTGGTTTGTCTGTCGTTGGGATGGAATTTTGAAACTTAAATTTTGAGATTTTTAAAAATCGAATAACAATGTCAGAATATGAAAAAATATACTTATATATGGATTTGAAAATCGAATAACAATGTCATATGAAAAAATACATGTGCTATATTATTTTTATAACAAAATTTAAAAAAAAAACTGATAAATAAAAGATTACACTTTACGGGTTATTCCGTTTATCCACCCTGAAAAATCTATAGTATTTAGAGGAGGCGTTGACATTCCTGTTTTTCTAGTATTCTGTGCTGAGTACTAAATTACTCATTCCAAGTAACATCTAACGTTCTCGAGTCTAATCTGGCGATTGACTTCCAACGGGTCGTTCTGTGAATGAAATTCACTAGAGTTAAAGTCAACTTCACTTTGTCAATTTATTTTTTCTTTTATTAACAACTAGAGATCCGCCCTGGTATCACGACAACAAATACATTTCGACCTTCCTCTAGAATCATTCTATCTATTGATGATTCAATTTTATAAAAAAGAAATATTATATTATTAATAAAATTGAAATACAAAGGAACTTACTTTTTAGTCTTATTCCGCCTGCTTAGTAGCTCCCGAAATTCATGTAATAAAATAAGTGATAAAGTCACGCGGTAGTTTCTGCTGTTGCATGGATGGCCCGGCACGGTAGAAGTACCACGACCTCACAAAATACCAGCGTGAAATAAAAGTTTTGATTCTGCATTTCGCTTGGTTAGTGCCGGTGGCTGGAGGCTCCCCCATAACATGGTAGTCGAATTTAAAAAAAAAATACCATAGGAGAGTACCAGCACCCCAGGTAATGAAGAAACGCTCACTGACTATCCACACCCCAGTCTACCCTTCTATTCCTGAGCGTGGGTGCTCACGCTTCGCGTATTGTTAGGAGATGGATGGGGATTGTATTGGGGTAGCAAAATCTCGCTCATTAATAACATTACATACAGAGCGATAAAACTATGGCGATATTTATTCCATCATTTGTGGTACCCATCAGGAGCAGATCTCAGCCTTGGTTTGAGTGCTCCTGTAAGACTGCATTACGCATTAAACCCAAGCCTGATAATACTCCTGGTATTATCAGGCCTAGGTTGACGCATCGGCGGCTCGGCATGTAAGCACTAGCATCCTTAAAAAGGAGTGTAACTTCGCCTCCAAATCCTTTAAAAGAGTTATTGCTGACGTGAAGTAACAGCACATTGGCAGAAATGTTAAAAAATTAGTTCAACTTCCTTCGAAAACCCATGCTTTCTAGTCTCTCACCAAGGCGGTCCAAGGAAATTCCAAGGGAGCACGCCGCAAAAGAGAAAGCCGACCTTTTGGGCTCACTTTTTTGTGTCTAACTCGACTCTCGATGACGGGGAGAACACACCGCCGACCATACCGCGGAGTGAGTGAGTCTATGCCTGATGTGCGATTCACATAGTGCTGTGTACACAAAGCACTCATCTCCTTACGACATCCACAAGTTAGATAGGCCTGACGAAATCCCCTCAATTGTACCGAGGACGTGAGCTTCAGATTTCGCACCGGTTCTAACGCGTCTTTTACGGTACTAGTAGTACCGTAAACTACCTAGGCGTAGTTCCAAATTCAAGGAAGACAGCTTTTGTGCAACCTATCCCTAAAGGCGGTAACCGCGCTAATCAGTCCAACTATAGGCCTATTGCCATCACCTCCTTGTTCTCGAAAATAATAGTCCATTGTTAATTGCCAGCTCATGCGGTACCTTGAAGAGCACCAGCTGATTAAGTGACTACTAGTACGGTTTCCGTCGGGGTCACTCAGCTGGTGATCTTCTTATTTACCAAACACACCAATGAGCGCAGGCGGTCAAGTCTAAGAAGGAGGCTTTGGCAGTTAGTTTGGACATAGCGAAGGCCCTCGAACGTGTTTGGCACAAAGTGCTTCTTTTGAAGCTTCCTTCTTATGGGCTTCTCGAGAAATTGTACAATTGAATCACTACTTTTTTGGCTGATCGGAGCATCAAAATCGTAGTAGATGGTGCATGCTCCGGTTACAAGCCTATTAATGCTGGTGTTTCACAAGGCGGCGTGCTTTATTTATTTATTACCAACACTGTTTCTTCTGCATATCAATGATATTTTTACGAGCTTGAGGTTCGTGACAGTAAAAACTGCCAATTGAATTACCAAAATTTACGCTATTATTACCGAAAACCAATTAAAACTTAAAAGACACTAATAATTAATCACACTGATTCACTTTATTTCGCTCCGAAGCTTCGCTTGTCTCGCCAAATTCAATACTGCTGTGATCGCGGCTTGCAGCGGCTTTAAATACACCTTTTACACCCGAAACATCGAGAATATTCCAGTGAATATGGGCGCCGACCGACCTGACGCAGAAAGCTCGAGTCTGGGGCTTCTAGAAAGCTTAATTCTTCTGTTCGATACTAGATGGCGCTGTTGGTCTAAAGTTCAAGATTGACATTTTTTAGGAATCCCTCCTCGCTCTGGTCCCCGGCACTAAATGGCGCTAGTACCAGGTACCTGATGTCAACTTAGGTGCGCAACACTGCCCCCTCATAAGACATGCTCGTCACGAGCATTATCGGCCCCATAATAACGCGCCAGTCGATCCACATGAACGATCTTAGGAGTACTTCTTGCGCCTTTTCGAAACGGCTCCGCGACGTCAAGGGCTGTTCTATCCCATGGTGCATCAACATTGTACAATTTCGATGCTCCTCTACTACGAGTCTGAGGTCTCTTTACAGCCGCACAACTTGTACATTTGCGACACCAATCCTCGACATCGTCGCGATAATTTACTCAGTAAAACTGTTCCTGGATCTTCAGTAGAGTTCGTATAACTCCCAGATGGACTCCTGCGCAACCAATATGGTACAGCTGTACAACATCCGCCACTTTAGCTTTAGGGACAACCATTTGCAAACGACAGCTGTCTCCTCGACCATTTTCCCATTTACGGTACAGGACTCCATCCTGAATCAGCAAGCTATCCCATTGGGCCCAATAGCTTTTAGTGGTTGAACTCATCGCTGAGACGTCGCTCCACTTGGGCTTGGTAGCACGGGCCTTCATCCATTCCAGAATCGGCTTGATGTCCGGATCATCCTGCTGTGCATGTTGTAAGCCGTCCTTCCACTCGTTGAGGTGGTCTGTCCTGAGCATCCCCACGGATACCACTTCCTTACCCTCTTGCCTAGTACTGTTCTTGCAATCATCAGGATAAGGTTTTCTTGACAATGCATCTGTGTTGCCTCGCCATTTCCCGCCGCGGTGTTCAATCACAAAGTCGTATTCCTGCTGCTGGGTGGTGCCGTTAGCCGCACAACCCTCTCGAGGTTGATCACCTTCCCATTTTACAGACCGCTTAGGGCAGCTGGATCGAAGAGAGCAGCTGGATCGAAGATGGCCCCTTTCCCCACAGCCGTAGCAGCTTGGGCTGTAATTTTTATTGTGGTCGCGAACTGTAACTGCTGCAACCTCCCTAACGTAAGGGGAACGATGATCCTGCCGCTGCCAGGCAGTGCCGTTAGCTGCACTACCTTCTCGAGATCGATCAGCTTCCCTTTCTACAGTTCGCTTGGGGCAACTGGATCGAAGATGGCCCCTTTCCCCACAGCCATAGCACCTAGGGATGTATCCATTATTGCCTTCGCGAACTGTAGCTGCTGCAACCTCCCTGATGCGATGGGAACGAAGATCCTGCCGCACGGCTTCAACCTCAAGTGCATGGGTCAAGGCTTCCTTAAGCGTCTCGTGGTGCCCAAGCCTCACAGCAGCTCTGACTTCAAGGTCGCGGATGCCGTCGATGAATGTCTGCACCAGGTTCCCTTCAATGAGCGCAGGTACAGACCGGTATGCTTTTCGCACCAGCTTCTCCACCTCTAGAGCCCACTGCTGCAGGTTTTCGTTGATACGCTGCACGCGATATTTAAGCTGCGCACGAAAGACGTGTTCCAGGTGAGCGTCGCCATATATCGCCTCCAATGCCTCAAGGAGCTGCTCCTAGGTCACTTTTTTAACGAGAGATTTCAACACAGTTAAGGTTTGGTAGTGCAGGCCTAGGGTGAGTGCAGTCATGGCCTGGATTTTATTCCAGCTGTTCGCCTCCATGACAGCCTCGAACTGGATTTTGTAGGCTGACCAGGAAGAAGTCCCGTCGAACGGCACCACTTTGAACCCACGTACTGAAGGTGTTGTAGCTGCCACGGGAGCTGTTATTCCATCCCCAAGTTTGAGGGCGTTCAGCGTTTTCTTCATGTCAGCCATCACTTTATTCAATTGGTCGATTCAGCTCTCAGCTTTCGACAGGCGTTTGACATACTGAGCAACCTTATCCTTCAACTCCCTTATCTCTTTCCCGAAGGTAGCGTGAATGTACTTCATGAGGAGCATTTGTTCTTCCTTATTGCGTTTGAGCTGCTCTTCCAAGCGACGAGCCTGTTTCCCCTGTCGGCGGGCATGTTCCTCTTGTCGGTGGGCCTGTTACTCCTGTCGGCGAGCCTATTCCTGCAGCATCATCATGAGAGCACCTAAGTCAGGTGCTGCAGGTGTAGGAGCTGCTAACGGGCCAGCCTCCGTGGCTGGCAGTTGGCCCCCCGACGTCTGCGGTGTTACATCACCAAATCTTCTCTGGTATCCTGCTGGCGTTGACTTCGGGTACGGACACCCTCCGTTTCCTCCTTAGGTAAAATCGGCATGATTTTATCCCACTTTTGACACCAATAGTTACGAGCTTGAGGTTCGTGACAATAAGAACTGAATAAAAAAGCGAAGGCCCTCGAACGGGTTTGGCACAAGGTTAACCTTCTTATGGGCTTCTCGAGAAATTGTACAATTGAATCACTACTTTTTTTGGCTGATCGGAGCATCAAAATCGTAGTACATAGTGCATGCTCCGGTTACAAGCCTATTAATGCTAGTGTTTCACAAGGCGGCGTGCTATTACCAACACTGTTTCTTCTGCATATCAATGATGTTGTTACGAGCTTGAGGTTCGTGACAATAAAAACTGCCGATTGAATTACCAAAATTTACGCTTTTATTACCGAACATCAATTAAAACTTAAAAGACACTAATAATTAATCACACTGATTCACTTTATTTAGCTCCGAAGCTTCGCTTATCTCGCCAAATTCAATACTGCTGCGATCGGCTTGTAGCGGCTTTAAATACACCTTTTACACCGAAACATCCAGAATATTCCAATGAATATGGGCACCGACAGACCAGACGCAGAAAGTTCGAGTGTGGGGATTCTAGAAAGCTTAATTCTTCTGATCGATACTAGATGGCGCTGTTGGTCGAAAGTTCAAGTTTGACATTTTCTAGGAAGCCCTCCTTGCTCTGGTCCCCGACACTAGAATCTAAATCCAGTTCAATTCCCAGAAGATATAAGTTTGCAGGTTTATTAATAAATTAACCCCTTTGCATATCTTCTCAGTTTCAAAGCACTTCCATTGTTGACTCAGCCAGTGTCGGAATCCTCGGCGTCGTCATATCAAATGACTTTCAGTTTCGTGGACAATAGGAAGGGAAGGCCAAATTGGCCCTTTAAAAGCTTGGCAATCTCAGCAGAGCAGGCCAGTTGACACACTGACCCAAATCTACCGCGTATTCTATTATTGCGTATTTTATCGTATCTGCCACGGGGAGAGCTCAGAGGAACTATTCGGATTAATTCTAGCCGTTCAATTTCACTATTCCATATCGCGACAAAACTCGATATACCGCAAAAAGTTTTCTTATTTGCACAACTTGCTGGTATAATTGACTACCACCAGCGATTTTTCAGGACCTTGACGACTTAGGGTCCTTCAAGAGAAGAACCTACTCTTTTTAAAAGGCCAACTGCAAACCAGGGGAAATGCAAATGCATTTCTCCTGATTTGCAGTTGGTCCATGGGTGGCGGTAGTCACTTATCATCGGATGAGCCGCATGCTCGTTTGCTCCCATATAATAAAGTAAAAAATAAAACTACATTCTCTCTTAGTCCTCAGAGGTGACTACGCATTTGTAGACTTCTTTGTTTGTAGTTGATTGCAGGTGTGCAGTATAAGCCACGTAAATCATGGGCTGCAGTAGCCACTAATAATAAGGTGGCCTCTATGTGTTTGTGACTTCAGTTTAAGAAAATGACTCTTCAAGCGCCATGAAAATCCTATGCAGTCGCATGCGCCCGGCAAACCCCACGCGGTCGCATGCGACCGCACCCACCCACGGCACTTAAATCTATTAAAACTTATATTTAGAGACATTTCTATGAAATAGTTTAGCATTATTAAATCTATACAAAATTCTCTATCTTATGGTCTAAATAAAGGTCAGGTTTTACTTCATTACAAAAAGATTTTATTGTATTTTGATAACAAAAAAAAAGCATACCAAGCGAATGTCGGCAGAGCACTGACCTCTATATATACAAGTACGCTGGACTGGCTATACCATACAAAATGACTGTGCCAATTTGAAGCGCCGCTAAAAGATGTCTTGAAAAATAAAATTGACATAATATGCCAAAGTCTGTTGTCTTATTTATATTATCTTATTTAAAAAAAATCTGTATTTTGAACTTTTAAACTAAAAAACGAAAGTATTTTATGTTGTTTGATTGTGTATAATATTAGTAACATAATAAGAATTATTTTTATTAATAATGAGAGTGTGCGTAATTTGTAAAACTCGTTACCAAAAGGGGTGGTGTAACATTTCACAAGTAAGTGAATTTATAATAGTGAATAGTGAATTTTAAATAAATAAAAATTATTTGATAATATAAGTACTTAAAAATTTGTTACTAATCTTAATATCATTTATACCAACATGTTTGGCTGTATATTACTGAGTTTTGATAAACAATAAAATTCAATAGGGTTGTCGAGTTCCTTGTCTATAATACTTATCGATGTTCTTTCCTACCAATATCTGTTAATAAACAAAAAGTCGCCAACAACAGATGATTATCAAATTTTTATTAATTAACAGGTTTCCAACTGAACCTAGACTCAAATTATGGCTTAAAAGCATAAATATTGTGTAATTGGCATCCGAAACAAAATGATCATATTTGTTCCAAACATTTCACAGACGACTGTTTTATTGGACATGAGAACTGCACCACTTTGAAAAAGTGCAGTATACCGACAATATTTTGTTGTAGTACCAGTACCAGTAAGTATAAAAGTATAAGATTATTATTTAGAATGTTTTTATTTCTTCTTTCCTAATTTTCCACCAAACTCAAGGGCCATAGCCAAGTGTCAAAAGGTCGCCTGATGATGTCGAGCTACGTTGGATTTGTGTTAGTGGGCTGCGGCTAGAGGAGATTCCTCTTCCTGTACCGCTGTAGTCGAGGTGGAGTAGTAAGGAAAGAGGAGTGTTGGTATGGCATTGGCAATTGGCGATGCGCCACTCGACTATCTTTCGCGACTTTGGTGAGACTGCACCACTTGATGCTTCCAAGTGCTCGTTTTTCCCTGGCTCCATTCACATATCGGGCTCGGGGAGTCCGTAGTGCAGGTGGAGTTAGAGGCCGCGAAGGGCAGTGTGGCTTGTGTTTCTGGTGCGCCTTATCTGAGAATGAAATTGGGGAGGAAAAGTCAGCAACTAAGGAGGGGCTGTCATTGAGCGGCTGGCGCCAGAGGGGCCACGGATGTGCATGAAAGCGTTTCCAAGGCCCTGCCAATTTGCGGTGGAGGTAGAACACCATGGGGTTTTAGTAAGTGCGATCTAGAGATTTAATTATCTCTCAATTGCAGGCATGTAATAGTATGAGTACATATTTGTGCTATTTGCTGTAGAGACTATTGGTCCGTAGGGTGCACGTGCGGTGAAGTTCCTAAAAAACTGTATCTGCGACGAATCATCGCTGCTGGTAATAAGAAGTTGTTTAGTTTGTTGCTTCCTCGCTTGAAGGCTAAGTATAGCCATTCAGAGATGACACGTAGCCAGCATTCTTGAGACGATACCATGGAAAGTAGGACTGTATAATAATTTTAGTTATTTTTTTTAATATTGTAATTTTAATTTCGAAAATGACGCTGTAAATAACTGATAACTATGTAATTCAAAGTTTATATATATATATATATATATATTTTTAATATTATCTAGCTCGTACCCGGCGCATTGCTGGCACAGAAGAAATAATTGTGAAAATATCGTTAAAAATGTGGAAGAGTTGTATTGTATAATTAGGAATGATAATACAATCATTGAAATAGAATGATATGACTTTTTATAACTTTCAAATAAATAGTCAGTATAATACGCACGCCACCTAGTGTCAGTTAATTGTACCGTGCGTATAACCTTTGTACAAGTGCAACCAATAGGTTGACTAAGTTTTACCGCAATCTGATGAACGGTATGGCATCGTATAAAGTACGAACACGACAAATAGTCCGACTAGGTAAGTTAAACTTCGACCGAAAGGTCAATCGTCGGATTCAACTCGGCTGGGCAGTTCGGGAGATTACAACACATCTTTTCGTCAGGAATACCTTAAAACTAGATTGTACAACAAGTCCGTGTTGCCAGTGATGACTTATGGATCTGAGACGAGGTCTTTCACTGCTGGCCGTATGAGGAAGCTTGAAGTCGCTCAGCGAGCTATGAAGAGGGCTATGCTCAGGGGTTCAAACTTAGGAATGAGGATATCTGCAGCAGAACCAGAGTGATCGACATCGACCAATAGATTAGTAAGCTGAAGTGGCAATTGACCGGCCATATAGCTCGAAGAACCGAATACCGATGGGGAAAAAGGAAATAAGGGAGTGGCAGCCTCGTACCGGCAGGTGAAGTGTAGGACGTTCCCCCACTAGATGGAGTCAAAACCTGGTAAGACACAAGAAATAATTGTGAAAATATCGTTAAAAATGTGGAAGAGTTGTATTGTATAATTAGGAATGTTAATACAATCATTAAAATAGAATGATATATAGCTTTCTATAACTTTCAAATAAATAGTCAGTATAATACGCACGCCACCTAGTGTCAGTTAATTGTACCATGCGTATAACCTTTGCACAAGTGCAACCAATAGGTTGACTAAGGTTTACCGCAATCTTATGAACGGTATGGCATTGTATAAAGTACGAACACCACAAATAGTCCGACTAGGTAAGTTAAACTTCGACCGAAAGGTCAATCGTCGGATTCAACTCGGCTGGGCAGTTCGGGAGATTACAACACATCTTCTGGTCAGGAATACCTCAAAACTAGATTGTACAACCAGTCCGTGTTGCCAGTGATGACTTATGGATCTGAGACGAGGTCTTTCATTGCTGGCCGTATGAGGAAGCTTGAAGTCGCTCAGCGAGCTATGAAGAGGGCTATGCTCAGGGGTTCAAACTTAGGAATGAGGATATCTGCAGCAGAACCAGAGTGATCGACATCGACCAATAGATTAGTAAGCTGAAGTGGCAATTGACCCGCCATATAGCTCGAAGAACCGATAACCGATGGGGAAAAAAAGGTTCTCGAGTGGCAACCTCGTACCGGCAGGTGAAGTGTAGGACGTTCCCCCACTAGATGGAGTGACGACCTGGTAAGATATGCAGATAGTCGATGGATGCAGATAACTCAGGACCGTGCTTTGTGGCATTCCTTGGGGGAGGATTATGTTCAGCAGTGGACTTGTGAAGGGTTTTAATGATGATGAATGATAATTGCATTATATTAATATGATACATAAATAGAATGGGCGTTACGGGTAGAGTCCATCTATCCATAGAGTCCATTCTATTTATTTCGGTATAGGTAGGGTATAGAATTTTTATCGATATAATTTGGTACACTGTCTTATCCCTATTATTAGTTCCGTGGACGTGCACTTCTGCTGTCAGCGCCAAAATGGCGGAAATCAAATCGCTTCATCATGTCACGGTGTATAGCCAGTCCAGCGTACTTGTATATATAGACGTCAGTGCGGCAGAGTGAAAATCACAATTATTTCAATATAATATGTTACTCGAAATTATTTACGTAAAATGATAAATTATATTCACACAAAAACTTTTATAACAATTTTATAATAAAACACTATAGTAAAACACTAGAAAAATCAAAAAATCAACACAACAATATCCAAATGAAAATGGCATACGTAATGAACGTAGAATATAAATTAATATCCATAGACTAACTGTTTTTTTATTCAACTAGAGGATATAAAATTTCATATTGATTCTATAATGCCGAACTTTTTCATAGAAAAGTAGTCTCTAATCATAAGTTTTTATGGGTTAAAGTGCTGTGGGTGGGTGCAACCTCATGAGACCGCTAGGGATTTGACAGAATATAGCTGCGGCCTCATGAGACCGCTAGGGGTTTGAGAGGTTAACCTTTTTTTATACACCTAAAACACTTTAGTATGCCTAAGAAATTTTAAAATCTATCTCATAATTAGTTACACTTTTTTATCTTCTTCTTTAGAAAAACTACGATGGAACGCCTTGCTTTCAGGAAAAAGGGTCTCTGGATCTCTACACTCGCCATACGAAATACAGCAGCATTAAGCTGCTATTTTATCCTGGTATTCCGTAAGAGCGTGGTTATACCACGGCTGGGCAACCCATTTGTGCTACATTCATATTATAGCTGCAGGATTGCTCTACTACGTATAAATAGATACACTTGAAGAAAGTGTCTTAAAGTAAAAACGTATATATGTGCCACTGCTACTGATTCTGATGAAGCTGTAAAAGCAAAAGGGCTTACAGCCCTAACATAATCAGAAACTAGGTGCCACTGCTTGGCATATGCCTGAACGTTAACAATACACTTAATTAATATTTAATTGTATTAAACAAATAAAGAAAAAAATCGTAATTGCATACATTAGTACATATTAATTACATACATTAGTACACACTTATATATTATATGCTCACTGTACTCAATCATTTATTTTGCACCTTTTTTATTTTTGTTTAAATTATACTTATGCTATTTTAACCAATTTTATAAATTACTATCGGAATTTAAATCAAAGTTCCTACTAAATATGCAATCATATTTTTTGCTATGAACATTGTTTTAGATTGAATCAAAACATGCAAAGTTTAGCAAGAAACGCTTAATGGCAACATAATTTACAGCAAAACATTTGACAAAGTAAATATTCACGGTTGTTAAAAAACCCGCAAATTGCTTTTCCACTTAGTACTACTATTGGTAGTAAGGTTATGCTAAGTTGACCTAAACTCGAAGTTAAACTGAACTTTCAGCTAATTCCATTCTTATGCATAGCTTTACAAGTATCATACCGTCACACTTTTTAGCATTTGTCGTACGTCAAATATTCCAACAAAAGTTTAACAGATGAACATCTTTTTTATCCCTTCTATAAATATATAGGTACCTATTTCGTCAGATCTATTATCTCTATTTTACGTTTTGCTTTCGTGTAGCTTTGAGAATCTGAATAGTTAATCTAGGGTTTTTGAAAATAGCTGGATAGCTGGATTTCATAGGTTAGGATGAGTAACAGTATGTTCTCTTCCACCCTACCTTTCAAATGTACTGCAAATTAATATCTATAAATTAAATTTAGAATTGATGGCGTATGGTTGTTTTCTGAAAATTCATGTGTGTTTGACACTGCATTGTGATGCAATTATGTACCACTTTTTCCTCCCTAGGAGTCTATCTGTAATCATCTGTGACCTTGCGAGAGCGGCGTCAACGAGTTTGATATTTTTTAATATAAATGAATGTAAAAAACGAGTGTTCTCGTTTTTTAGCTAGATCACTTGCTGTTAAGTGAATGATGTGGCCCATAGAAATCTACATCTACCCTCGATTAAAAAATAAAAATGCAGTTGTGTTGTCATCCCTAAGGATTAAAATGAAATGCTTTCTTTTCAGTTAAA
Source organism: Parnassius apollo (assembly GCA_907164705.1). Lineage (NCBI taxonomy): Eukaryota > Metazoa > Arthropoda > Insecta > Lepidoptera > Papilionidae > Parnassius > Parnassius apollo. The sequence goes on along the minus strand of CAJQZP010001030.1, from coordinate 3,633,977 downwards.
ATAATTTCCAGTTCTCTACATTCACCATATGAACAACAACAGCATTAGGCTGGTATTTAATGCTGGTGGTATTCTGTGAGCGCGTGGTCCTATCCTGGTCGACCTTACTCATTGGTGTTGCAGTCATAATATAACTACGAACGTTGTCCCGTCATGGTTCTATCAATAATGATATTCATAAAAAAACTGTGGTTGTTAATCCACATGCCAAACGTCGTAACTATGGCAAATATTCCTCCTATATGGCAATCTATGGGGGAGACCTACTTTAGTTTGTTTTTATGTTTGACTTTAGTTTGTCATGGTGATGATAATGATATTTAAAATACTCTTATATCTGCAAATAAATATCCTTTTTTATCGATTTTATCCCTGATACCATGATTTTGTCCCTTAGGAGAGAGGTGATGCCTTAAAATGAGATATAAGTACGTACATAGTCATTTTGGTAGTATTTATCAAAGAAGTATCTCGATTTGAGCTTCTTGAGAAAATGATTACGTATTCATACTGTTTACTGTACACATGCTCACACACATCGTAGAGATTAACTTTAAATTTCAAATTCTTAAATCCGACCCATTATAAAAACAGATTACGATTATTAACTAAATCGCTAATTAAAACGAATCCTACATTGAAAATAGAAAATGAACTTACATCGATTACGACGTGCACGCAAGTAGAGCCTTAATGAGATTATTTCCTAATACCGAAAGACAATTTCCTGACTAAATATGCCCTGGGGGCGCAAGCTAATCAATCATAGCGTCATCAAAGCTACGACAGTTTAATTTTAAATAGAAAATGAATTGGAATAGTGTAATAACTCAAAACAAATTATTTTTTGGTTGCAAAGGCTCTTTAGTACACTTTTTTTATTTATTAAGGTTTACCAATGTTTGATTACACTGTATTTAACAAAATGGCTTAAGAACTAACTTACGTAGCTAAGTGTAACAATCGTTTAAGGTAAACACCACATGCATCGAGAAAGATTATAAATACGAATAAAAAAGTATAAATTACCTAATAATGAAAAAAGTACGTGGTAAAAACTATTATTATTTATTTGTTGGTTTCAGACCAGGCTAAAGCTAGAACTTCCTTAATTTTGGCAAATGAGTCGGCGTGAATGTCAACTTTGTCACTATATCCATTGACCAATTTGTACAAACTTGGAATTGGGGAGTTTGCACCTAAGATAGATTTTCTAAAAGGAGGGCAAAGTGGAGTAATAGGGGCGCGAGCAATTCTCAATGGAACACGAAATTTAAATTTTTGGAGCAAGAGGGGACAGTTAATTTTTTGATTCAAAATTTTTACAAGAAATGACAGGTCAAGCAAATTTCTCCGATTTTCCAGGGATAAAATTTTAAAGAATCTTAATCGTTTTTCGTAAGACCGAATTTTTTTGTGAATCCCATTCCAATAGGCCAAATTTGCCACGAACTTTTTTGCAGACGTTCTAATCGTAAGGAGTGTGTCGCATAATGTGGCCTCCATACTACACTGCCATACTCAAGTATGCTTCGTACGAGGCTGTTGTACAGTAAGATCTTAATGTGATTATTTTTAAACACTTTAGCGTTGCGCAAAACAAAGCCTAGCATTCTATACGCCCTTTTTGTAATATTCTCGATGTGGGTGACGAAGGTTAATTTTTTATCGAACACTATTCCCAGGTCTCTGACTTCCTCTGTTTTCTTAATGATGTGGCCGTTAATTTTGTATGATGTGTTCAGTGACTTGATCTTTCTACTGAATTTCATATGGTAGCACTTGTTTATGTTCAGGTACATACCATTGTCTCGACACCAATTTACCATACGGTCAACATCATTTTGAAACTGTTCGATGTCCTCTAGAGTTTCGCAGATGCCAAACAATTTCAAATTATCGGCATACATAAATGGTATGGAGAACTGGAAGCAACTAGGGATGCCATTGATGAAGGTGTTGAAAAGCAGAGAACTTAAATGTGATCCCTGAGGAACCCCCTACGTAATTTTGTATGGTGCAGACTCAAAACCATTAACGACCACACTAAAACTACGATTATCCATATACGACTGCAACCATCCCAATAATGAGCCAGTAATACCATATGCACGTAATTTAGATATAAGCATATTATGAGGTACTTTGTCGAATGCCTTACTAAGGTCTGTATATATTACGTCAACATCCCTACCGTTATCTACTGCTTCTACCAAAGTTTCAGTAAACAAGGTCAGATTGGAACAGGCTGACCTAAATCTAATAAAACCGTGCTACCACTCAGTAAGATAATGATTAAAGTGGTTCTGCAGCACAGGATAAACAAGAGATTCAAATATTTTACTTAAAGTTGACAGTATGGAAATAAGCCTATAGTTACCTACCACCTCGACGTTATCGGCCTTGTGAATGGGAACAACTTTGGCGGACTTCCAAACATCAGGAAATAGGCCGGATTGAATAGACTTCTAAAAATTAGATATATAGGCGTCACTAGCTCATCCGCACATGCCTACCGCTTTCTTATGTTCTTTTCACGTAACATTCTCTTTAATGAAACATTAAACCAAGGAGGTGAAGAATTATTTCTTATTTTTTGTAGAGCACATATTTATTTATTAAATTATTAATTATATCATAAAATAAGTTTGTCATTTCATTAACATTCAGGTTATGAAACATTTCATTCCAGTCATATTCGGCTAAACAAAAGCGGATTCGAGTATAATCGGCTTTCCTAAAATTGTGTATTTTAGTATCGATATTATACGGTAGTGCAGTGTCAGTATTTATTTTTATTAATATTTCGAGAGGGGGATGTAGAGGCTCTACGACACTAAGGATATTAACTGATCCTGACACATGGATGATGATAGGTTGGTCAGTACAAGGTCTAACAAGCGGTCCGATTTCTTAAGAATGTTATTCATTTTATTAAGCTTGTTAAGATGAACTTAATCTATCAATGCTTGGCTTGGACTAGGAGCAACATAGTTCGACAATCATGTACCAAACTCCAATTTATATTACCTAAGTTAAAATCACCAATAAAGCACAGGTGTGAATCAAATTTACTTGTTATGACTGAGGTACAATTTTCTACAAAATACTCCAACATTAGCCTGTTCACTGGAGGTGGTAAGTAAACACTGCAAAGAGCTATTTGATGGACAGAGTTTTCAATTTTCAAATCCAAAACCACCCAAATGTCTTCACATTTACTTTCTCATTCAAACTTCCGAGCCGATTTGATAGTTTTTAGTACCGCAACTAAGACTCCTCCCCCATCCTTATTCTCATGAAACCCCGTACTTTCCCGGTCTCTTCTGTATATCTCGTATCTGTCATCAAATAACTCATTGCTCATAACGCTACTATTAAGCAAGGTTTCGGTTAAAACTATTACATCATAATTATTACAATTGACTTCCCTTAAAAAGTTGTGAGTTTTCGTACGCAACCCACGAACGTTTTGGTAATATATTCTTATCTCTTTTAAAATAGGTAAAATAGGGTACATTCAAAATGTAAAAACATAATAAGTTAGGTTTGGAACTAAGGCAACTTGTCAAGTGTCTCTATGTTTCTGATGATTTTAAATTAAGAGTCTTCAGTCTTCCTCATGAAAATGCGACCGCCTCTCACCCAGACATATTTATAACCTTTGTCCTTTGCCGCCTGTCTTGCTGCGGCATGGAGGGCCTTGTTGTGGGTGGAGAGATGTTCACATATAAAAATTGGAGTTTTAGCACCGGTAATACCAGCGTGAGAACTGTTTAACCTTTCTTGAGGCTTCAGTTTATTATATTTGATCGCTGCTGCCAAGAATTTGTCCCTCATACTCGGCGAGTTAAATTGCACAACAATAGACCTAGGGCGGCTGGAGTCTTTATTTAGTTTAGCAATACGGGTGTAGTGGGCTAAGTGTTTCGTGGATAGTTGACAATTAATTGTTTTGCCTAGTTCTGTTACGATGTGCAACAGGTTCTCATCTTTCCTCTCGGACACACATTGGATCTCAATGTTATTCATTCTAGCATTTTGTTCCATTTGATTAAATCGATTAGACAAGTCCTCAACCTTTGACTGCAGTGCACTGTTCTCCGTCTCTAGGCATTTTATTTTTTCATTGGCCTCTGCATGCTCCTTTGTGATAGATTCATATTTTGTATTGAATAAAACTTAATTTACGGATTTTATCGCGTTTATATCATTACTTTTACTTATTTTTAATTCCCGACGTTTCGGGTGCTTTACAGCACCCATGGTCACGGGGGGGACTGAGATGTTTGACGTCCCAAAGTCATAGTTAGTCCGGCTACCTTCAGTTTTTGAATATTAATTTTTGGTCCGATTTACGCAAAACGAGCTTATAGTATCATGAATTCTTGCAGTGGTATGCTTAGGTTTGGATTTAATTTTGTTAATTATAGGATCCCCAGCAGGTGGCAGCACCCATCCATGTTCTCTATTGAATTTTGGATGTTTTTTAATTTCAATAGCCTCGCGTATCATCCTTGGTAGGAATCGGTGTTCTTTTGCAAGAAAGACGAAGAAGATTAGTCAATTTTACCATCCGTCAAGTGTAATATCCCTCTACAAGATGCAGGAGTGTACAAGTTAGATTGTGAATGTGGTCTCTCTTACATAGGTCAAACAAAAAGATCCATAAAAACCCGCGTAAATTAAGTTTTATTCAATGTGTAGTGTTCGCGTAAATTTAAGAAATCATCATATTTTGTATTCATGAAATTCATAGACTCCTTCATATCCACTATTTCCTCCTTCAAAGATTTTAGTTCAGTGCCTAGGATGTCCGATATGGTGATGCGCATTGTCTTTTGGAATTGAGTCACTACGTCCTTGATAATTTCTTGCATCTCGTCCCTTGTTATTGGCCTTTCATCTGAAGCCTTTGGTGGGGAGTTCAAAGCTTGCCTCTTTCCCGGCCTCACAGTTATATTTGGGTTGTAGCGAACCGGGGTGTTATCATTATTACCCAATTTTTGCGTTCCATGACATTGAGAGCACAGCCACGTAGACGTGGTAGGATCGTCTTCATTGTTTGGTATTGACAGACATTCAAGATGATAAAGTTTGGTGCATTCTGTACATATCATATAGTTCTGGTCCTGCAGACCAATCGAGCAACACCCCCAGACAAGGTTTTTGTGTCCTTTTGCTGCCATGTTATAAGATATTTCCAATTTTTATTGGAACCTTTTTTTAAAGATAATATAAAAGAAAAAAAAAGAAAAAGAGAAAAAAATCTTCCTTGTGATTCGATCTTGGGTCTTCCCGAATCGAAGCGTAACGAGCTCTATCCACTACGCTGACAGTACATTAGTAGTAACGGGCGAAAATAGCATATAGTTTGGTACACAGTCGGAAGTTTAGTCTTTTGTATTCCACTATCAAAGTTATAAATTAAATGTCATAGTACCCTACACAAGATTCACTGAATCAATGTTTTCACCTCTTTTAATTCCAAATTTTATTGTTTAAAATACAATACACAAAAGCACTCAGTCTGCTGAACGTTTTAGTATATATTTCTAATAAAAAGGTAACTTTTTTCACCACTTTGGAATATAAATCTAAGAGTGCCATGTAACACGTCTTTCTCATGTAAACTCCACACTTGTATGTAATACTTTGTTGTTATTGTACACCTCACACTTGTATGTAATACTTTGCTGTTATTGTACACCTCGAAAGCATGAAAATGAGAAGCCGTAAAAACTAAGCACTTGTAATAAATTTCACAATACGCATGCAACCCAGGTTTGAGAACCGCTGGTACCGATGAAATTGTTCATTGCAATTTTAAGTGCCCTGAAAACAACGTGAGGTAACTCCATGTCAGAGAAATTAAAAAAAGTGAATTCCACCACCACGCTGCACCAATAGCAGCACGGCGGATATTTCCTAGTCCTAAAACACACTCGGAAATGAAAGGAGGCCTGTATCCAGAAATGGAGCGTATATTGGCGTTATTTAAGTTTTCCTTTTTGCTTATTAATATGTGAGAACGTTTCGACGATTAAAGCCACTCATTTGCTATACGCCTTTAATGAAACTGCAACATGACTAGCACGTGAAGCAAAGCTTCCATTTAGTTTTTGCGAATAAACATACATTATAACTCCGTGGCCAAGCCAAAGCCAAGCTTCAGTTGTTGGTAGTAGCATGAATGGGTCGGCTCTATTGAAGTAGGATCGTGAAATCGTTCACAGAATATCAGCCTGAAATAGCAGCTTAATGCGGCTGTGTTTTATATAGTGAGTGTACAGAACTGGAGATCCATTTTAATGTAAACGTGGCATTTCATATTAGTCTTCAAGGGAGACAACGCATATATATTTTGAATCTGAATCGAAGATAATTGTAGATGTCTATGGACTTTAGCATTCTCTTACCATCAGGCGGACTGTTTGCCCATTCGTTAATTATTAGGACCTAAGTTTCCTATGTACAAATCTGACGCTCGTTAGTACAAATCTGACGCTATAGAAATGCCTAGTTTCAACACAGGAATGAAACAATAGTCCTATTTATACGTACCTATTGCAAATAATTCCGCTAAAGTTATTTTGATCGATTATCAGACAAAATTGCTTAAATACTTGAAATAAAGCATCGTTAGAATAACAGCGCCGCCGTTGTAACAACATTGCTATGGAAATATGTACATGAAACAGATTCCTTCTTTTTGTTGTTGTAAACCAATACATGTTGGTAAATGTATTGTTATGTGAATAATGTGTTGTGGTAATAAAGTATTTTTACTTCTTCTTTCATTCCTGTTCTTCACTTATCACATTTTAAGTAAAAGAAATAGCTCTCTTATTCAAGTTTCCACTACTAATTCCTTGTTAAGGTTTAACGATTCTCCATTATTTGAACTCAATATTTTTTCGTTTTATATAATATCCTCAATAACTTTCTAATTTACGAGAGTTTTATAGGTATAAAATAACTGTCTTTTCTCTTCCACGACGCAAGAAGCTTTCAAAGATTATTTAATGCGAAGCCGACGTGAATCCCTTCTCCCGGATTTCACGTAATTTAGTCAATTACATAGGCATCGGTACGCGTAACAGACGCACATGCAAACATCAGCATAATTTATGTTTTTTTAAGCAGAAATGTATAAAATAAGCATGTATATCATCGTTTACTTACTTACCTTGTCATGAAGTTTTAACAGTAGTTTGTTACCTTTATATCTTCGTTTATAGTTTTTAATTTTATTTTAATAACGACAATTAAAACAATATATTTGTTATTTACTATTTTATAATCGATTATAACATAGCAAAGTGAATTATTGCCACCATTTAATTTTTAGTTTATTTTTGTACGTGGTAGAGCCAGGCTGCAGCTATATTATATTTGTACCATGAACTGGTCGGCTCAATCGGGGCAGGACCACGCTCTCACAGAATACTGGCGTAAAATAGCGGCGTAATGCTGTTGTGTTTCGTATGGTAAGTGTAGAGAACTGGGGATCCTTTTTAATGGAATCAAGGCATTCCATGTTAGTCCTCAGGGGTAACAACGCATTTGCAGAATCAAAACGCAGGATAAATATGTATTTCTATAGGTCCCAGCATCCACTTACTATCAGGTGGACTGTGTGCTCGTTTGTCACCTAATTTTGGAAAAAATTACTACAACTTCATATAATATGTATCATTGACGATCGAAAGATGTAGTCATAGTTGGTCAGAGTTCTGTTGACACTATGCAGTAGTCAGTATTACATTGTTTACAAAAAGAAAGTTCTTTATTTAATTAAGAAAAAAAGTAATGGGCCTAATATATATAGGCCCAGGTATAAAATTTCATTGATCATCTTCGGAATTTATGTGAATAATATTATTAAGGGTCTTCGAAACGGCCAATTGCGATTTTCAATATCTACGCGAATGAAGTTTATTGGCGCGAACAACGATCGTTTAATTTAATAAAATTTTTGATTATTTTATAACAGCTGTCATTGTCGTAATTTTTTTAAATACTAGCAATGCTATAACCATTACTAATATTCCCTTTAACCACTCGTGGTAAGCTTAAATTGCTTGTGTTACGAGTGGTTCACGCCAGTTGTCGAATGGTGGATTCGAACCCACGACCTTTTGAGTTCGCGGTCCGGACCCGTAATTGCCGTAATTATATTTACAGTTGCAATTAAAGCGAGTTTCAATGTAACTACGGCAATCACGGCAAATAATAATAAAAAAAGATTGGAGGCAATTGTCGCATCGTGCATTTGATAATAAAAATAGTCTATCGTTTTTGGTTACACTAGCTTTATCTGCGTTTGAAATCATAATATTTTTGAGAAACGCACGCGACTTCCTAGCACAATCCAACAATCGACTAAAGCGTGCGCAAATGATAATTCTCCCGCCATTTTAAACTTCCGATCACGTAAACATTGATAAACGCAATTAACCGTTTCGGGAACCCTTAAATTAATGTGCTATGTTTTTTGTAGCTTAATTTTAAATAGCAGTTGTTTGGGGATGTTATCTATATTAGTTTCAGACAGTACGAGACAAAAATGAAATGTATTTTCACTAACAATGTGGCAGAAACAATGAGTAACAAAAATTCTAATAGAACAAACAATAAACACCTAGCGCACGGGCTCGCGTGGTGGCCTCGCGAGCTAAATGCCTCGGCTGGTGTGGACGTGCCTCGGGATGCCTCGGGCGGACGTTGCCTCGGCCGAGCGCCACTCGACCCCGAGCCATACGTTGTCGGTAAACGGGACGTGCTCAATGGTTCCTCACCTCAGTGTTCGCTGTTCGTCTGGTATATACGGTGGTATTTTGGCTTGCAAGGCGTACAATAGTGTTTGTTTTAGTTTTACTGAAAAGTCACTTAAATAATATATAATAGATTTGAAAGATATCACTGAATTGTAATTAAAATATACATTGATCTTTAAATTTAAACAAATATTTGTTTTTAATTTACCTTTACATAATCACTTAAAGCCTAAATAATAGCGTCACAAACTTCTGGAATTATACTTAAGATACTCTGCTTCGGTATTAAAAATAAATATTCTATAAGAATCTCCGGTTGCTAAAAATCTTAAAGTTATTAAAACTCGATCACTTACAGTGATTGCCTCTCTATATTTTGTGTCACACTTTTTAATTTTGTCACACAACAATGAGCACAAATTTTCAAATTCTTGAAGGGTGTACATTCGTATAAAGTTATGTACAATCTGATAATATGTTAAATCTTTAAGTAATTTATTTCCATCTTGGTTGCGACACTCATAAATTTTTCTAGAGTAGGTATTTTCTTAAAATGTGACTGTTTTCGTTTTATTAAACAATAAGCAACTAAGAATAAAGCTGCAGCTGCAATTGCACAACTGTCCATTACGGAAGCTTGAGGACTTATGATGGCTCGGCCTCGGCCTACATCGCGAGGCATGCCTCGGAGTTTCGTACAAAACTACTGATGACTACGGACTTAAGATGCCTCGCTAGGTGTGTACGCGGTTATTGAGTTCTTATACAAATACATAAAAGCGAAAACAATCGATTTATTGATATATAAATATTACTGCGCGCCACAATTAATGCCTGCTAAATACCACTAGCGTCATCTAGTATCGAGTGGCTAAACTAGCAGAGAACTTTCTAGTCGGTCGGGACCGGTATTTGCTCGAACATTCAGTAGAAAAATAAAAGCGTTAAGGACCACAACCCAGTGAGTATTGAATTGGCGACACAAGCGAAGACGAAGCGAAATAAAGTGAACTAAATTGTTAAATGTGATTAATATAGAAGTGTGGTTTCAAGTTGTAATTGGTGTTCAGTAATTAAAGTGTTAATTCTGGTAATTCAATCGGCAGTTTTTTATTATCACGAACCTCAAGCTCGTAACAATATTATAGTTCTTGCAATTCACGAGTGCAGTCGACTTTTGTATGTGGTTATTGTGGTTCGACATGTACATGCACAGTGTGACAGTGTGCGTGCCTGGCGAAGCCGGCGTACGCTCGCAACTGACCGCTCCGGCAGGCACGCATACTGTCACACTGCATGTACATATCGAACCACATCCAAAGGTCGACCTACTCGTGAATAAAAAGATCTATAATATAAATTTCCTCAGCTGTTTAAAATGCATTTTGATATTCTTTTGTCGATATTATTTATACTAACATGCTTTCGTATACCACACGTCGAGAATTGCTGAAACATTTACCTAGATGGCTACTCAACAATTTTCATCATCACCATCAGTCTTTCATAAGTCCTCTGCTGTACATAGGCTTCCAACATTTTATTTACCATTTATTTAGTACACTTCTTGATAGAGGTATTTTTGTACTAGTTTTGTAGGTTAAAAATCGACTAATTTTCCTGCAACTGTTCGTGTTTTACTGCCACATTAATTTATCTACCGCCAAAAATAATACAATAACTTTTTTTGTTCTAATTTTTCATGCAACAGTTGTAAAATTATTCCCTAAGTTAGTATGTTCAAATTATATTTATATTTAGCTGACAAATTTTCAGTCACAAGTTACAAGCTCCTTAAGGGTGGAGCCATCAATTAGTGTAATTATATTATCCGATGGAGCCCTCACACCCAACCCAACGTATCAATCTTAAGAAAATAAAATTTATTTATAAGTCCTGTGTAATTTTATATTTCGTTTATATTTTATTTATTATAAGGAAAGCTATTGAAATGCTATAATTTAATCGTAATATTTAAAAACCAATTTGTCAAAGATTTAGTATTTCAGCTTTTACAATCGGCTTTTATTAATTACATTATTTCTATGTTTTTGAATATTTGTCACAGTTTTATTTTGCAGGAGTGCTGGAATTCACAGTTTTATTATTATTTTGTGTTGTTATCAGGAGGATGTTTTTGCGTATAACCAATACATAATCTATATATATATATACAAATTACGTGTCACGTTGTTTGTCCGCGATGGACTCCTAAACTACTTAACCGATTTTAATCAAATTTGCACACCGTATGCAGTTTAGTCCAACTTGAGAGATAGGATAGTTTTTTTGCCTACGAGTGACCCACAATTTTTTTGCGAATTTAAGAATTTTTAATAGGATATGACAAAGGGTCGTCGAAAAGGGCATAACAACGTCTGCCTGGCAAGCTAGTTAATATTATATATACAACTTAAAGTGATAGTATGAAACTACAAGTCTATCATTCAATCATCAAGTTTAATTAATTAAGTAATAACATTAAGTAATAATTTGTTATTCTGCCTGTTAGCCGTTTTTACAGAACTTCCATAAAGTGATAATCCTGTCAAATCTCATTCAGAATTAATCATAACCGTGTTTCCCCTAAAGTGCTGATAATGCAGAATATTTTGATTGACAATAAAAATCCTTTAATTGGATAAAGTCAGTTAAACTACAGTGTCACTTAAGTTGTTAGTTGCTAGTTTAAAAGTTGATTTTCTTTCAGTAGTTACACACCGTGGTCTTGGAAATCTGCACATTTGAGAAGTTAAAAATATTTCGAGACCGTAATAAGTACACTAAGATGAATTCTTGCGAACTATTTATCGTTGTAATACTCTCAAAAATAAGAGCAGGCATGTGTCAAGCAGTTCGAATTGCAGTGGAAAAATATTAGAAGTTCAATTATATTATTCCCGTACACTTTTTTCATTAAAGTGTGGTACGAGCTCTTTTAAACGTGGTAAATCCTCGAATATTGGATGATAAATGCTTGATTTGGGCAGAAATATTACCTCTTCATTAACAATCTAGATAAAGAGCTTACACTTAAGTAATCTGTGGATGTGAAGATATATATTTTTATTCGATAAACGGTAAGGGAATCCACTACGTCATAACGCTCTTCTGCAAAGTAATGGAAATAACTTAAAATAATAAAGTAACTGCGGTTGTCAATTGTATCTATGTCAAATAACCCCTATTAGCCAATCAATGGGGGAGGCTTAGGTTCAGCGGCGACATCGGAGTACAGCCCACCTGTAAGTAATGAAAATGATTAAATAATCGGATGATTTTTTATGCGTCAAATAATATATCGTCATGCCCTAAATATGTACCCTGCCATGCCATGCCCTAAGTAAGTATTTCTCCAGACAGATGATAGAGTGAAGTGGTTATGTAGGACGGTGGGCACATTCCTAAGGCATTTATTAGGGAAAGCTCTCATATCGATCGTGCGTGAATCCCTTTTAAGTAAAATCCGGTTGTGATTTGAATCCAGAATCAGAAATCAAAGTATATTAATTACATCATAAACACGATTTAAAACTCCTATAATCACAAACATCATTGTGATATCATATCACATGTGCTTTTATAAATAGTACTATTTATAGAATATTTAAATGTTTCATCGAATAATCTCTTTTTGAAAGACTTCCACTTAATTTAGAACAATACATTTAAGTTGATCCCCATCGATTGTCATTAATGCCCGTAATTACTTCCCTCACCAACACCAGCTGTTAATCTTACTTAGGACTATACCCTCACTTGTGCCAAGTTTAGTTAAAAATTATTGTACCCGTAAATTCAGGTGCACGGGCTTAAGGGCCCGGGCTTACTTAGAAGAAAATAGAAAGTCAATACTAGCATTATCTATACTTTTAACAGTTCTTAAGTTGGATCTTAAGTTTTCATTAAATAGCTGATCAATTAATGAAAACTTTTTTATGTGTTATATTTTTGGTTTTTAATGTGAGGGTTATTATAATATTAATGAATTTATGGATGATAATAGACCCTGGGAAGGGTGATCGCTACCAAGCTATTTCTAATTTGTCTTGTGTCGTTAATTGTAAACATGATTGTAAGCTATTATTCGGAAAAAAATAGTCACGCTGGGTTTCTTGCTGGTTCTTCCCAGGACAGAGGTTTCTTTTGCGAAGCAGTGGTAAATGAAAAAAGTGACTTTCAATAAGAATTGTTTATAATCTACATTGAATAAAAAAGTTTCTGTTTCAAGATCTATTAAGTACTATAAAAAAGGACTTAATTCGGTATAAAATGACCAGCTGCACCATCCCGATGCACTCGAGGCGTTATAGCTGTTTGTAACTTAAAAGTCGATGGTTAGGCGTTGCCCTCGCCACATGTAAGGTGCCGTAAACAAGTACAATTTTTTTCAGGTATGCACCTAAGTCACGCGCCGCAAACGGACATCTTTCACTGCAGCCTGGCAAAATTTACGGAAGCGACGCACATTATATTATTTTACTTAATTATAAATATTTACAGTTGATTTTTGTATGTCAGTAATTATATTTATCAGTTTTCGGATTCAGTACATCAGTCTGAGCGAGATTACAATAGCTCTCCAACACCATGAAAACGGCAAAGCCCCTGGCAAGGATGGAATCACAGCGGAGATTCTAAAATCGGGTGGAAAACCAGTAGTTAAAGTCCTTCGGAAGCTCTTTAATTCCATCCTCCATGTTGGCACTACTCTGGAGGCTTGGAGCAGAAGGTGGTCTTGTTTTCAAGAAAGGCGGCTCTATTGAAGTACTACGTACCGATTTTCCTTCTGAGCCGCGTCTATGAGCTGTTTTCGAGAGTCATTACGAATCCTCTAACACGCAGGCTCAACGACCTTCAGCCTCCCGAACAAGCCGGTTTCTGAAAAAGCTTTGATACCATAGACCAAATACATACCTGTAGTCAAATTGCACAGAAGTCCGAAGAGTACAATCTACCACTTTACCTTGCGATTGTGAACTATGAGAAAGCCGCTCCTCATAGTTTACAAACGCCTAAATTCCGTCGAAATTTAGACTGTGCTACAGTCCCTTTAGCGGTGCCAAGTTGACTGTCGGTATATCGAACTGCTAAAGTGTTTGTACATTAGGGAAATCTATCCAACTGCAGAGAGGTGTAAGACAGGGTGACTTTATATCCCCGAAACTCTTCACCGCTCCATTGGAAAACGTCTTCACGCTACTGGACTGGAAAGGATATGGAATTAACGTCACTCGCCTATAATTTGCTGATGATATTTTTTTATGGCAGAATCTATACTCGGAGTTTCTCTGCGTTATAAAATTGGAAATGAGGATATACGCAGAGAACAAGAGTAACCGACATGGTCTAATGGATTAGTAAGCTGAAGTGGCAATGGGCTAGTCATATAGCTCGAAGAACCGACAATCGATAGGGGGAAAAGCAGTCTCGTATCGGTAGATGAATTGTAGAGTGACCCCCCACTAGATGAAGTGACGACGATAGATGCAGGAAGTTGATTGATGCAGGTGGCTCAGAACCGTGGCAATCCTTGGGGAAGGACTATGTTAAGCAGTGGACTTGTGAAGGGCTGTAAAGGTGATTATGATGATGATAATGATAGCATTGTCTTGGTCTTGAACTGTTATGATGCTGTAACCGTTCTTGTAATAAATAAATAAAAAATGATTGGTAACTCTAAGTCCAAATAATTGTTAAAAATAGCGCTTATACAATTATGATCAATTTTATTGATTAACTGTTCTAAGTATACACTGTGGAGATAACAAGTTTGAGCATCTGATAATGTTGTCGTCAATTATTTAATTATTTTAATTAGGGTCTGAACCACCCCAAGATTTATAGTCCGCCTATGTAAGAATGAACCTATGAAGTGGTGATGTGGTCTTAAATTCTAAAAACCCGTTAATATAAACCTTTGCTTTGTGTTAAATAAATAACGTGTATGTGAGTGTGAAGAAGAAAAGGCAGAAAAAGAATTAGTTTATTAGTTAATATATTGTGAAAAATTACTAAATTATATGCTAACCGCTTAGCAGCTTTGTAAGAATATCCACTAACCCATATCATCCCGTGGGTGTCGTAAGAGGTTACAAAGGAAAGCTTTACTAGGATATGAGTAGCGGCATCTTCCTGCTCACAGCTGAGTTAAAAAAATTGCAGTTGCCAACATGATTGTCAAACGTGGCAACTATGTGATGTGTGATATGAACGTGGTAACGTTACAACTATAGCTATACTATCTCCCATATGAGACAATCTACGGGGGAGGGCTACGCTTAGCAGAGGAATTTTAATAAACTGTAACGGTAAAATGTGGTGTACAATTTTTGATCTATAATTGTTTGGTGAAATATAAAAATCATGAACAAATAAATAACATTTATACATATATTATATTGTTATCATAAAAAGGAATCCCAACGCAAGTAGAGTTGTTTGATGCTAAAATGGAAATGGAGAAACTAGATAATGTTATTAATATGCAAACTGTTCTCTTGTAACATGTTATTATCGATAAATTTACCAAATTATTTTAACTCCAAGAAACTACAGAAAATATTTATAAATATTTCAAAGAAAAATGCTAATAGTGGTTATAACCATTATAGTAAACATATTATGCAAATGTAAATTGAAGCTATTAATTACAAAGTTGAAAAATTAACGGAGCTGTAATTAGAAGCACCGCCATAGCGTTTATGTTATAAATAATTAATATATCACTACTCTTACAATTAGCAATTTGGAAGGATATTGTAGATAATGACAATTGCTAGAAATTTATCATATAAAGACGCAGATGAGCAAGTGCTTACATAAAAATACCTTTCAGAGACTTCAAAGCAATAGAAGATACATGTATAAATATAACGTTGTGAATACGAAAACTATTAACGGGAACATTTTGTGTAATTTATTTCACGGATTTTATCGCGTAAATTTAATTTATTTTGATATCCCTGTTTTGAATGCTTTGCAGTTTGCTGATGTTTTAGTTTACCTGAAACCTGATGAAATTTTTTTTCTGAAAAATATACTTACATATTTTCGCATAGTAACTCTATCTAAAGCTAATTTATGGTAAATGGAGTGTACTTTTAGAGATTTTTATACAGGTGCTTACTAGAATAAATGAAAACTTTCTAAAATTTACATTTCCCCTTGTGATAAATATTCAAAAACATCGTGTGCTTTGTTCTATATTTGAGGCAAATTTTCAACATAGCGTCTTCCCAACTTATTATTCGTTTCAAACAGAGGGTGATTCAAACACACCACTTAGACACCAAACAAGGGGATATTAAGTGTGA
The DNA here is from genome assembly GCA_907164705.1 of Parnassius apollo. NCBI lineage: Eukaryota > Metazoa > Arthropoda > Insecta > Lepidoptera > Papilionidae > Parnassius > Parnassius apollo. Next base: position 3,617,881 of record CAJQZP010001030.1, on the reverse strand, counting down.
GTTAAAATTTAAATTGATTCCACCCTCCCTCAGGAGAAAATTCAAATAGTGAACGGTGTGATCTCGAGCGGGTAACACTGTGTTTGTGGGATTCTTTTTCTGCAAATTGGACGCCTCAGGCCGTTTAGTCACTAAAAGAACGGGGAATTGGACGCATCACGTATACATACTGTACATCTATAAACACGCACAATGATTATTCGCTTCATTTGTCAGGGAAGAGTACTACTATGTAGACGAGACGAAAATATTAAAGCAAATCGTGCAGCCAGCCCTGTTTTTTTTAAAGTTTGGGCAGTCGCATTTTTAACTTATTAAAATGTCCTGCATCCTAAATGACAAAGTTCAAATTTTTTTTCGTTTACTGTTTGTTGTGTACGGAAATTTGACAGAACTGGATGAGCGGTAATATCATGCAAATTACCACGAATTTAAGTATGAAAGTCGTTTTATTTTTTCTCTTCCTTTCGTTTACATTTCGGTAGCGTCGTAATAGCTTTTGCATTCGTCTCGTTTACAAAGTTAATATAAAGCGTAAATATTTTCAAAGTACGATGCTAATTGGCAAATTTGTTTTTAATTGATTACCTGATCTTTTAGTTGTTCAAAATAATTTCAACAATTATTGGACGTTATTACTTCTCATACCTATACTAATATCACAAGATGTGTGGTGGTTTTACGTGACGATGTTATTATTATCAATTTCAAAATATGAAAACGTTTAATATGCATCTGCGACAGCTTGGCACCAAGAATCCCAAATCAATCTTAAATATTCAATTTGCATCGTAATTTGTTGGAAACTTTATAGGGGAAACGAATCTTTATTACATTTTAACACAATTTGTTTCGAATTTTCACCTTGCTTGATATTGACCGGGTGAGGGTGTTACTACGAAAACCTATGTAAAAAATTCTGGGTTTGAAGATGGCATTAATTTAACTCTTGTTTATATTTGAAACTTTCCAAAAAAACCTTTGCAAACCAAATCTAAAAGTATTAGCTGTAATTTATCGATATTAATTTAATAAGGGGTGTAAAAATGAATATCAGCTTGAATTTGGAATGACAGACGTTGTTTAAAAGTATATGTCAGAAAAGTATATAATGGAACAAAATCGTTATTAAAATATTTATACTCTGATATATTATGTAATTTGTTTTGTACGTCATATTTAGAAATTGATATGTTTAACATTTCATGTAAAGACATTTGATAAATCTACAAATTACAGATTTCAACATTGGTTTATACAAAATCAGTAGAATCATTTTTCAAGTTAGTTTAGAGGACTATAAATATATGTATCGAGCATATATATATATATATATATATATATATATATATATATATATATATATATATCGTAGTGGTAACATCTTCGTCATTTAAGAGGCTTCTATCTTTTCCTTAAAAATGCAGCTGCGCTTTCTGACAAGAGCTAATAAAAGTTTTAATGTAAGACGCCTACTTATTATAGTATCGTACGGCGCGGCGTCGTGGTGGTGTCGAGGCGGCGTAGAGTTCCCGTGCGAGATACACTTGCGACCCAATTATGATGCGAATATGGTATACATCACTTACCATCAGATGGACTGTGTGCTGGCTTGTCACCCTTATAGTAAAAAACAAAATCACCTGTCTTTGACTCCCTCCGCTTCGACTTACATCGACCGTTAAGTGGGCATCTTATACAGCGTGTTATTAGATTGAAGTAAAATTATTTAAAAAATAATCGAACAGGTAATATTAATATCGGCGTACAAGATAAGTGTAATCTATTATGTAACGTATATCTGCTTTTCACGGCTCTCGATAAAATCACCTTCATTCCATGTTACGAGAAACTTTGCTGTTAAAGTCTAAGCCTTTCCGCAGGCCCTCTTTTAAATGAATACTTTATTAATTAATTAGCTCGTACAGATAGTTAATTGAAATTCATGAGTCAGTAATTTATAAATTAATTCATTAGAGGTAAAGTAATGAAGTTGTTATCTGATTTGATTTGAATTTTGAAAACTTTTATCCGAAAGACTTCCACCTGATCGTAATCCCACGGGCTTTAAGTGGATTTCGTTTATCTTGATAACTTTTCCTTCATTTTTGAACGCAATTGGAGAAATCCTCGCGAGTAGAAATGGAACAAATGATGGAAATTATATACCTATCAACATCATATTAGTTAAAAAATGTTTTTATTTCTTTTCTTATGGGCCACGAAATGGTCGGCTCAACCGACGAAAAACCACTCTCTTACCAAACACCAGCATAAAATGTAGACAAATTAATTGTTTCAGTGCAGCGAACGTTATACTTGTATTGATGCATTTAATCTTAGTCCTTATTCATTAATTTATTAATTCATTTAAGACTATCAATGTCCACAGGTCTCTCTATAGAATGCCTCAGGAAGATATACGTTATAGTTGCCATGCTTGGCAGAAGGGTTGGCAAAGCAAAGCAATCCAATCTTAGTCCTAATTTTGTATTGTATGGTGCCAATTTTATAAAATTATATGCTGCAATGTATATACACTAAATCGAATTGTTTCCAGAATTTTTCATAGTTAGGCAGTTGACACTGATTGCACTTGTGGATAAAAATACTACGTGGAAAAAATATTAATTGAATATTTAGAAATTGTCATTTAATATTTTGTTAAAAAAATAATTAATCAAAATATACGTAACGAACTGAACAAACTATTGCAATTTTGTGGGAAGTTTTTTTGATAATCTTGAGGACTCCGTGGCGCAGTAGCTTAGCAATGAGTTGCCAAGGTCCGCAGGTTCGAAGTAAGTATTTGTATTGCCTAGATATAATTGTTCGATCCGGATATTTGACCTTGTGAAATTTATGTATGTAAACTGCCCCCACAATGCAGGAGAAAATCCTAGTGTCTTAGTTAATTAAAAAATCAAACTTTGTTATTATAGTGTGTTGCAAAAAATATACATTTTTAAAAGTCATTTTGCCCTGCTTTGTCGGAGTGGACATTTTTACATATCAAACAGTAAATAGTTTCCAAATTTTGAAAAAAAAAAATATGAAAGCCTTTTGGGCAAGGTCTAGTGCTATCGTCTTATAGGAATCCACTCCTTGTCGATTCATTAATATGATGCAACGTGGGCCCTCCGCCGAGCATTACTCAGTTCATGAAGAATCATTTGTCAAGCTTTTTTATTTCACCGTTTTGTCACAAATGATCTGATATCGCTAGGTCAGTTTTAGTTTGAGATATATTTGCTTCCACTAACCTTCATTATCAACATTCTGCTCCAGGCGGCGAATAAGTTCATTTGTGAGGTCACTATTTCCCAAACGAAACCGATTGAAGACATAACGCACAGTTGGATCGATTGTAATGCTATGTATGAGGATGTATTATGTCTTATATATGAATGTATTGTCTAAAAAAAGTTTGGAACAGTTTTATTTTACAGACTTTGTTTCATCAAAAGTAAATGCTCAAATGTGCTACCGTTTTATAACGGTGATAAAGTTAACTTGGATGCTATAAGCGGGTCGAAACACGTTCCGACGGGAGCAAATGGATTGCATGTCACGAATGAAAGTACACGTAATTTTCATGTGCACAGATAGCCACAGAGCAGAAACTGAAAGGCAGATAAAGCATAGTCGATTTTTAAACGATTTAAAAATAGAGGAGTATTTTTAAACTCGATAAATCATTTGCTGAGTTTTTAACAAAATAATAAACCATTACCAGTCCTATGACATTTTATTGACATCACAGAATAATTGAATAACAGTAAATACCTACAGGAAAATTATTGAACATCGGACTACAGAACGGCTTACTTATAGTTGCGGGATATAGAATATCGATACCAGTACCGAGTAACAGCATTTAAAGCGCAAGTTAAATTAAACATGCCTTTTATATTATCTGAGTAAAATTCAAATAGACTTTTAAGAATTCAAATAAAGAAATGAACATCGAATTATGTGTAATTTCTTATAAAGAAGTGAAAACGAATACCTCGAAAAATTACAGTGAAACATAACTCTACCGTACAATGTCGTGTGTAGTAACACGCAGTTAATTTTTTGTGCAGCATAAGTAGAGGAGTTAGGGGAACGAAGATTAATAGTTCAGTGCTATATAAAAACCCATCTTTTCTATACAAGCAATGGTTATGTCGACTTAGTGTTTACCTTTTCGTCAGTGCCGATTATTAACGTCGTAGATAGTATTAGATCGTAGAGAACCGAAGACCCGTTTAACTGGAATCGAGGCATTCCATTTTAGTCTTCAAGGGTGACAACGAATCTGCATTTTGAATCTTAATCGAGGTTAAATGTAGATTTCTATGGTCTATAGTCTATCATCCACTTTCCATTTCCATGAAGTGGATTGTGTGCTCGTTTGTCATGTTTATCCTTTAAAAAAAAATTGAAATTTTTATGGCTATTTTTGTCGTCTGTACAAAACTAATACAAGTAATAAGAATTAGCACTTTAGGTCCGGCAATTAAGGAAATTAAAGTCTAGTAATGTTGCTTTCCGTCGCATACCGAGAAAATTGTTTGATCCTTACATTTCGTACAATTTTCTCGGTATCTTTAGTAAGGTGATGATTTCTTTTACGTCACCGTCAGACGGCAAATCCAGTTGTGGGTCGCCCTACCCTTCGCCTACCGCTACGAGGCCTATCATTATTAAAATGGTTCTATAACTTTATATAAATCTATTACTCACATGTAAAAAATTTAGGTATAATAAAATTATTTTACTGATCAGTTGAATAATTTTATTGTACGAGTAAGTTTAAATCTGTCGGCGGTTAATCCAAAACCGATAAAACTCTCAGCTTTAAATCTAATTGGTTTAAGCTTCCTTTAATTCTCTTTGAAGTATAATTGCGCCTTACTTAAGCTTTTTACATGTGAGTATTTTTTTATAGAATAAGGGTGACAAACGAGCACACAGCCTACCTGATGGTAAGTGGATGATGTGGCCCATAGACATCTAAATCTATCCTCGAATAAGAATTGAAATTCAGATGCGTCGTCACCACCTAGGACTGAAATGAACTGTCTCTTGTCCTGTAAAAAAGGTCTCCGGTCCTTTACACTTACCATACGAAATTCAGTAGCATTAAACTACTATTTTTTGCTGGTATTCTGTGAGATCGTGGTCCTTCTCCGGTCGAGCCAACCAACATTCATGCTACAATCAACAATCATAATATAGCTGCACTATGGCTCTACCACGAAAAATATCTTTATATAAAATGTTTTTAGATAGAGTTATACTCCTAATTGTCACCAATAAGGTTATAATCCACTCCTGGCCGTATCATGTCTTTCCCACGTTTGAAAGATTTGCGCAAACGCTATTTATAGTCGAAGAATTGTAGGATTGTGTTCAAAGCACGCTCGTTTCTTCATTTGACGTATGTTAGTCTAATTTATTTATTTCTGTTTATGTAACTAATCATTTACGGCACCCTGTCTGCTAAATTCACAGATATTTATGTATGTAATAATATATCGTTAGTTATGTATATTATGATTTTTGTTTTCCTTTATCAGCCCATAATAGTCCAATGCTAGACGTGAACCTAATCCGATGTACAATGAATTTGCAATAATCGTCTCAACTGACAGCCAGATTGGCTTACACGTCTCGCGCCTTTGATGCTTCTCCTCGTCGCTTGTCTGGATATTTTACGTCTGGCGTAAACGAGATGGTTATACTGCAATCATGAGATACACGCCTCTTATGACACCCGCACCCTTGCGGGGTGGTAACTTTTTTACGTTATCAACACACAGTACGTTAACTTGATAATGTAAGATTTTTGTATTTAATTTTAACTTGTTTAATCAAAATACCCAAAATAAATTCAGAAACATACATACGTAAAAACTCACACCTGTCACCCAGAGGGGAAGGCAGAGACTACAGACTTCCATTTGGCATGATCCTGACACACCTCTCTCGCCTCCTTCACATCCACCATACACCTACGCATACATGCTCGTCGGTTAAGGGTACTCCTAATTTGGCCCGTTTTCAATAAATCGCCAATTTGGTCGATAAATTTTCGCCTAGGACGTCCCTTTCTGACTCTGCCATTCACTTCTGCAACATAAATTATCTTTATCACTCTTTCCTCATTCATTCTTTCCACATGACCAAACCACCGAAGCATTCCTTTCTTAATCCTGGTCACAACATCATCTTGTAAACCACACTCTTCTCTTATTACACAATTTCTTACCCTCTCATTCAGATTCAGCCCTAACATACTCCTTAATGACCGCATTTCTACTGCGTTAATTCTACTCTCATGTTTCTTCTGCCACACCCAACTTTCATTAGCATACGTTAAAGTAGGGACCAACAGAGCATTGTGAATTGACATACGTGCCTTTTTCGACACATTTTGACTCTTCACGATAGAGTGCAGGGCCCCATTTACTCTATTTCCCGCATTCACTCGTCGTTCTATATCCTTATCATATCTCCCATCCCTGCTAAATACGCAGCCCAAATATACAAACTCATCTACTTGCTCGATCGACTCCCCTTCAAAATTCAGAATCATTGTGTGATAAAAGATATATAATTATACGCTTCATCATGACGAATATAAAGTAATAACTTAATAGTAAAAAAAAACGTTTTTAAAAACAAGGTTTTATTAAAATTCTCTAAAAAGAAGACAATAAATTTTAAACAAAATCAAACCCATCAATTTGACAACGCATCTGCGTTTTGTATCTCAATTGAAGATAAATGTAGATGTCTATGGGCCACAGCATCCACTTACCATCAGATGGACTGTGTGCTCATTTGTGAACTGTGTACTTTTCGGACATCTACATTTATCCTCGATTAAGCATCAAAATGGAGATTCATTGTCACCCCTGAGGACTAAGAAGGAATGCCTCTTTTTCAGTTAAAGGATAAGAAAAACTCACTCTCTACACTCACAATACGTAACACAGCTGAATTAAGCTGCTATTTTACGTAGGTATTATGTGAAATTATAGTCCTATCACATGAGTAAAGAAATCGAGCCCTATCCCGGTCGAGCCGACCCATTCGTGCTACAGCCATAATATAGTTGCAGCGTGACTCTACCATGTGGTACTGATTGATATAAATTTATCTTGCAGTTTATAGAAGCTGAATGTGATATTTCCTACCCGCTTTTGATTTCGTACCCGGTAAAATTTTATGAATACACAACCCACACAACTTATGCATGTATACAGAGTGCTTAAGGTATGAGATGCGCGCGTCTGTTATCGGGAAGCCTCTGGGAGGTTTTGACCCTCCCCTCAGTAACGGTGTGATTGCCGGGGAAGCTACACGCTAGGGCGGCCTCCTGCCATTCCACCCACGGCGATCTGTGCGTTACTGCTTTACGATGTTTTTCAGGCAACAGTTTCTAGTGATTTAGTGCGCTGTGCTTATTGACTCTAAGTGATTGAACTTATTTTTCTTTCTAAGGATTTAAAGAACGGTAAGTTAAAATATATTATTTTTTTACACTTAGGACGATCAAAAAATTGATATTTTATTTTCGCCTATTTATTTAACCATGCAGAATAACTTAATATTTTATAACTATTGCTATAAATATGATATAATAATTCTTAACAAAGTTTGCATTTAAGTCATTTTTTTATATACACAGGTTATCAATTTCATCCGAATGCAATTAGAATTAATGATTTCATAAATTTACGCGAAAACTACACATTGAATTAAACTTTATACAGAGATTTTATCGCATTTAATTAACTTATTTTAACTTATTTTTAATTCCCGGCGTTTCGTTCGTTCGTTATTTCGATTTTCATAGTCACGGGGGACCGAAATGTTTGACGTTCCAATGTCGTAGTTAGCCCGGCTACCTTCACTTTTTGAATATTAATTTGTTGTCCGATCTACGCAGAACGAGCTTACAGTATCTTGAAGTCGTGCAGTGGTGGAGTGGTATGCTTGGGTTTGGATTTAATTTTGTTAATTGTATGATCCCAAGCATGGCAACACCCATCCATCTTCTCTAATGAAATTTGGATGTTTTTTAATTTGAATAGCCTCGCGTATCATCCTTGGTAGGAGTCGGTGTTCTTTTGCGAGAATTTGTGGTTTATCAAATATGATGTTATAGTGGGGACGATCTTGTACATGTTCACAGTTTGAGTTGAGTAGAGGAGAGTAGCTATTAGAATTCTTTTTTTCCTTCCTTTTAAATTTAAATCATAGTAGCAATTCTATTAACGTCAACAAAGTTCTGTTAACTACTCCATCATCATCATCATTACAGCCTTTCACAAGTCCACTACTGAACATAGGCCTCCCCCAAGTAACGCCACAAAGCACGGTCCTGAGCCACCTGCATCCATCGACATCCTGCATGTCTTACCAGGTCGTATCTCCATCTAGTGGGGGGTCACCCTACACTACGCCTACCGGTACGAGGCTGCCACTCGAGAACCTTTCTTCCCCATCGGTTATCGGTTCTTCGAGCTATATGGCCGGCCCATTGCCACTTCAGCTTACTAATCCGTTGGGCTATGTCGGTCACTCTGGTTTTACTGCGGATATCCTCATTTCTGAGTCTATCACGCAGAGAAACTCCGAGCATAGCCCTCTCCATAGCTCGCTGAGCGACCTTGAGCGTCCTCATACGGCCAGCAGTGAAGGACACGTCTCAGATCCGTAAGTCATCACTGGCAACACGCATTGGTTGTACAATCTAGTTTTTAGAGATTGAGGTATACCTGACGAGAAGATATGTCATAATTTCCCGAACGCTGCCCATCCGAGTTGAATCTAGTCTACCTAGTCGGACTATTTGTCCCAGGTAAACGTACTCGTCAACAACTTCGAGTATAGTGCTCCCAACAAATACCGGCATAGGTGTGACATGGACATTAAACATGATCTTTGTTTTGTCCATCTTCATCTTAAGACCTATCCGTTGGGAGACACCATTGAGGTCATTGAGCATAGTGCTAAGGTCCTCCAGCGATTCTGCCATAAGGACTATATCGTTGGCAAATCGAAGGTGAGTGTTAACTACTCCAGATTATCCTAAAATACTTAGGAATAGTACGGCAGTAGCCAAATGGCGGATTTAACCCACGACTTCTTGAGTTCGCGGTTCGAACCCCACCATATAGCTACTGTTGCTTTACTTTTTACTGTCGTTTTTAGGCTTCCTTACTCAAAGGGTAACCAACGGGGCCCTATTACTAAACCTGTGCTGTTCATCCGTCCGTCCATCTGTCTGTCTATCAATGTATCTCATGATCCGTAATAGCTAGACAATTGAAATTTTTACAGAATGTGTATTTTTGTTGCCGCGCTGCGAAATAATAAAAATTAAAATAAATTAAAAATTAAAGGGAAAGCCTACTAGAAACGGCGCGGCCTTCAAGCGCGATTCCGACTCGCACTTGGCCGATTTTTTTCTAAAATTACGTATTTAGAAAATAAAACATAACTTACTATCTTATTCACTTGTTCAACGAGGAACAACAAGAAAAACGAAACATAAATTACTCCAACGCTTTATGGATATATGACAATACAGACAGACATAAGTTATAAAGTCATTCAAATCTATTGTCATTTATGGGAGATCTTCGTAAACTGTTACATTACAAATTCAACCTATATAAGTAAGTTATATCGCTCTAAAATCAACCGTCGCCCTTTGTATTTGGAAGAGTTATAATGCTTCGATTTTTAAATATTCTTTTCAACCAGTACAATGAAGCGGCGATATAACAGATAACTGAAGAGTTACAAAGGATTTCACAAAATACATTATCCAAATTCAAACAGATTTGACCCACGTTCATTTATAACGTAAATGATATTGTTATTTAAGTCCTTTACTTGTGTTTTATAAAATATACAAAAATATATTTCAAGTGTTAAACGAATTCCATTTCTTTATTCGAAGAACACAATCCCTGTGACCATATTTCTTTGAAGATGATTGTAAGTGTCCACGAATTGCAATAGCCGTTTCCCACCACGTGAACTGTAAGCTCATATGTAACTCTGAAATTGAAATAATAAAGTAAAAGCCTTCATACGTATCACAACTTAGCACAGCAGGCCTCCTCTCATTTCTGAGAGGGTTATAAGCACCCATCAGTTACTTCCTAGAAGTAACCGCGGCGCTGCTCCAATGCACTTAGTTATAATACACATGTCTTTTTTTATTCCTCAAGCATCCAGGTTTACTCAAAATGTTATTCTTTAGAGCATGTGAAAAATCAGTACAAACTTATAAAATTGAAACTAACAATTTCATTGGTGCCGTCGGGATTAGAACCTGTGAATTACTTTTTTTATATTACTGTGAATTTCACAACGAAACTAGTCCCTACTATAAAATTGCTATTAAAATAAAATATAAATATAATCTTAGATAAAAAAATAAAAGATTAAACGTGCACTTTGTTGAGATTAGGTATTCATATTCCGTACTAAAGATATTTATGTAATAAATTAAATTTTAAATAAAAAATAATAACTATCATTTATAATATAGTACGTCATAATATTCACTATTGATAACAATATTTCAAATTAAAGTTTTAATTAAAAGTATAAGTGGATTTCAAACAACTAAAAGTAATTCAATAATTTTACATTCTGAAATCAGTGCTAAGCATAGTGTATAGAAAAATTAAATCAGTGACATTAAAACGTGATATTATATTTTTTAGTTCTTCGAAGTCGGCTTTTCCTTTTTTTATTTGAACTATTGACCCTTTTGAGTGAACTGCGGAATATTATAGGCACAAGGTTAAAGTACTAGTATATTGTCTGTAGTTACATCAAAGACTTCATCTCCTAATTCTCCATCCTTTCTTTTTCCTCATCCTTAAGGGTGAAATTTGTTAATGTTTTTTTTTTTTGTATGTTTATCTTCAAATTTATATGCGACCATGCATAAATTAAGTATAACCGATTCACAATTGATGAAGATTTCGCATTTTTATAAGGGTGAGAAGCGAGCAAACAGCCCAACTGATGTTAAGTAGATTCTGTGATCCATAGACACCTACATCCATATTCAATTAAGAAACATACAAATAAAATATTCAGTTGAATTGAGAACCACTTCTTTCTTTGAAGTCAGCTGAAAACAAAAGGTGAAACATGAATGTTATTTAAGAAGCTGAGTTAAGTATTTTATTTATTTCTTCACAATAAATACTGAAGCGACAAAATTTGCCTACGATTTGACTTTATTGAAAGAGAAAATTATGTAAATTTCATGTCTTTCACGATTTTTATTTTTATTTTAGAAAGTTTACATCTTGCTAAACTCCCATTGTTATACAAAATCTTTAATGTTTAAGAGAGTAATCCAACTTGGTGACATATGCCGATTAAGAAACTTTCATTACGTGTCTCTGAAATATTTGCTGTAATGGGAAAGGTGAATATTTCTCGTTTAATTTTTTTCGTTTTTGAAAGAAATAAAAAAGAAAGGTGAGAGAAAAAAAGGCAATCTCAAGCGTCTATCATCCATACTGCCAACTTGTACAAAATTTAACTAATTCTTCCCCAGTTGAACCGACCCATTCGTGCTACAACTATACTACTAATATAACTGCAACATGGCTCTACTACGTATGCACTTCTACTAGATCAGAAAAGATGATGCTTACGAGCGTTTGGTTTTTCCTGGCCCCATGGCCTCGGTGTATTGGTATCGGGGGGATTCTTTGCGCTGGTGGGGTTCAGGCTGCGCAGGAAGGCGAGCCTTATGTTCCTTGTGCGCGTTACTTGAGAAGGAAAAGGGGAAGGAGAAGTATTTTCCCGAAGAGGAGACGACTCTGATGGAGTCGCGGCTGTGTGTGAAAGTGTTCCCGTGGCCCAAACAATATGTGGCGAAGGTGGAACATCTACGTACGGTACATACATAATGTATGTAAGTACAGTGTGTACATATTGATCAAATTCAAACATGAAGATCACCTCTGAATATTTTTGCAAGCAATCAAAGCTTCAAAACGGTGAATGGTGCCAAGTGTAAGTTTACGCACAAAACGATTAATACATCCGAACATATCCGTATCCATATCTAAGCACAGAGGTAAATGAAGGCAGTGTTTTTACAGGAACAACCGTAATACATACAGGCCTAATAATAGCTACTTTTGTTCACAAATATTACCTCTGGCCTTAAAATTTAAGCCCAGGACTCGCGACGTAGCAGCCAGTGCTACTGACACTTTGACTAGGGTTATAAATTTCATAGGAAAATATATATTTTCATCTCTGTCGTGGCTGAAAGTCTAAATTATTATTATTATGCATTAGAGCATAGCGCCGTTGTCACCACACCGTGGACCAAACCACAAGCATTGGCCGTATAATAATCAAAGTGTAACTTTAACCATTCTATAGATGTTTTTTTTAGAACAAAGGGTGACAAACAAACACACAGGGCACTTGATAGTTACCGGATTATATTGTCTAGAGACACCTTCATTTACTGTGATTAAAATCAAAATGCAGATGTGTCGTCCGCCCTAATGGTTATGATGGAATTCCTCTTTAACATTAAAAGGGTCTACGAATCTCAATCCTGACCATATGCTGCTATTTAACGCCGGTATTCTGTGAGAGGATGAACTTTATCCGATGGAGCCGATCCATTTGTACTGCAGCCATAACTCAATTGTTATATGGCTCTACCATTTTTACATACAAACAAAAGCTCCGTAATACACAAAGGGTTGGTCGCACTCCGGCCTAAACGCTTTTACTAGAGGAACATCCCCGGGTTTCTTTCTGCAATTTTCGGTAGCTGTTTGATTTCTATTTCATTCTGGCGCTGTAACAGCGCCGTCACCAAAATATCGCTGACTGCGTGATGTATAGACTTTTTTTAGTTTGATTTCCACCAATACAAATAAGTATATTAATGTCAATTTTAAGGATTAATTGACACGATTTCAGCGGTAGATAGTTCGTACCAGCATGTGTAAGAAATAAAAAAACGAAGATATGTAAAGTCAAATAATAGGTATTGTAGAACCTACGCACCTCCGAAACTTTCTCTAAAATTTGATGGGACCAGTGCCCAGCGGTGGGATATAAATGGGGTCCTTTTTTGGTTTGATTTTATAAAATTATTCACCAGAACCAGAAAATTTATTATTGAAGTATACACAAACTTATTATTGAAGTACTAAAAAAATAACTCAAGAGAAAAATCTTACAAAACCTTGCAATCACATGCATTACAATTTGTAGTTTAGGCAAATGATACTTAGTTTTAGCTATTTTCAATTGAGTTTAACAGAACAATTTATTTACTTCCAACCGTTGTCGCATCTATAAAGTGTATCTATTACGGAATTGCGGTTTGACAAACTGCCAAACATTATTATACGCGGCGATCTTAATGGATTGTACTCTCCCAGAAATATGAGCCAGTATAGAAATTTATTACAGGAACTTTTATTTTGGTAATTTTCGTAATAAGGTTTACTCAACCGTGGCGGAATCCAAAATAGTGTGATATTTTTAGCTTATGTCAAAATTGTACATTAACAAACTTTAAGTCGTGTAAATATAGTTTGAAATGAAATAAAATTTTAATAACTTGCGAGATACAAAAATAGTGTCATGGTTAGTTTAACACTAAAGGTATTGTTGAATATATATAAAACACAGAGGTACAATTTGTAATCGAAGCTGATACCGAGACCGTTAGTTGACGTTAGTTTTTCGTATATATACAGTATGTAAGTAAGACCGAAACAGGAGACCGCGACGCGGGCCCGAAGAGAAGAGAGCGCATCAGTCGCTGCCGCGGACTATCTGGCATCGTGCGTTTCGCCCGAAAATCACTTGTAAATTTGTGAAAAGTGGTATCGTTTTCTGATGAAGTGACCGATACATTGTTAAATATGATAACTATTATTCACTTCTCAATTCAATTCTCAGCTGGACTTATAATGAGATAAAAAATTGCAATTATTTTATATCTACGACTTACGATTTTTTAACTTTCCAGCACACGATTGTCTCTAAAGACTGCCTACGTAAAACCCGTTGAACAATAGACGTTGTCTCAATCTTGAGTCTTGGTCTCTATGTACAGTAGGTACATTACTAAAGACAGAAACATTTGTCTTGGTCTCCCGCCTCTGTCTCTCGGTTACCTGTGGGGACTATAAAGTAGCGGCACACTATTTCAGCGTCTGCCACTGAGGATACTGTAATACATGAACGTATTTTGGTCATCGCTTACCCCACATGCACGTTTGCCACTCAGTTTCTGCACTTAGATATGTCGATTATTATATCTTTAAGCCATTATTACAATTTAACAACTAAGAGTGCCATTTTGTTTTTTCGGACATTGTAAACTTTCATACTTGTATTAACTTTTATGTTTGTAGTAAACTAAATTCTCATTATTTATTTCTCATTCCTTCTTGTCCTTATTTTACCATTTTTTTTCTTAACCGTCACGCTTGGTAGAGAGATTGATTGCAGTATTAGATGTCCTGCACTTTTGTCGCTACTGCTTTCGACTGATATTTTATACCTAGAGGAAATGAGTAGTTTTTGCCGCCATCTAACGGAAGTTACAGGATTGTTTACCAATTAAAAGATGTTTTTCTTCAAAAAAATAATTAAATTGGTTATATTACACTGTAAGAACGTTACAATATTAAGTAAAAGGAAAAAATTTCTGATTTGATGAGATATAATGTATGAATGAAAACAGTTCAGTGTGCAAACGGTTTCGAGTGTAAAGTATGAATAGAATACAAAACTAACAAACCACAGTTTTCGATAATATGATCATTACAATCAGACATAAAAATGACTAAAAATTCATTATTCGTAAGCTTGATATTATCTTTCTATATTATTTGATCTACCGAAATAACGTTTATTTTTAATCTACGTTGTATTCTTGGAGTAACGCTAAAACCGACAAGATTTCATATTCATTCGTTATAGGAAAGCGTGCCAGTAAATTATCAGCCCGGTTTTCCTATTCTGCCACCCCGCCAACAGCGATCGCGTGTGTGGCGCGCCCGTGTCTGTTGGTGCCCGCCCTTCGCACGCGATACAAAAATTTCCTAATATACTTCGCAGATTACGTTGCAACTATTACTCTCAAGGTTTTCTCACGAAATTTGTTTGCAATGTTACAAAAAAGTTGGGGCGAAAGGTTTCCTGAATTTTAACTTGTATATGAATTTCTATAAAGATTTTTTTAATGTTATCACATATCTCATCCGATCGGAAATTTCGTTCTTGGTATGTAACTTCGAGCACTATTTCCTAAGGATAAACTTTCGGTGTGAGTTTTGTTCTTATTTCTGTGTATACATTTTCTTATTTTAAATTAATTTAAAAAAGTTACAAAGAAATTATTAAATCTAAAATAGAGCCAACTAATTAAGCAGCACTTCGAGCACTAATGGAACCGATTAATAAAGCACTAACCTTACTGAATTTTGTAGACAGTCACTTTAACATAAATTTTAATCCGTCATTGTAATATGGGACATGGGGATATGGTAAATTTTAATTTACCATGTGTAATTAATATTTACAATGTGTAAAATTAATATTTACATGGGTATTTCTCAAGGTAATTTTACATAAATTTAATATAGTTACTCATTTCGCAATGTAGACGCTCACTAAGGACGGATTTTACGGTAGTCCTATCAAAAAAAAAATCATGATATTTTACATCCGTGCGCCCATTGAAGCGAGCGGGTATGAGCAAATAAGGAATATAATTTTTTGCAAGAACCAAACCCTTTATTTCTATAAATATACACACATTAATCTGCCTTATGAACATTTTGCAAGCATATCCTCTCGTAACGTGTGTTTGTGAGAGGGAGAATTGAATGATGTGTTAATTTGTTTTGTCATGCGATGAGAGTACTAATAACGTTAAGATTGAGGGGTTCACACAAAAGATTCACCACACTTTAGATACGTTAATTTATTATATTTTCAATTACATATAAGTACCTAATATTTTACTTCAAGCAGAAACATTTGTCAACTTTCAAATATTTTGCTTATATTTATTTTATTTTATTAACTGTACCCCCCCCCCCTCTTAGATGATTTCACGACGTAGTAAAAGTTGCATGTAGTTAATGTATTTTTCAATTTCGTTGTTATTTCTACGATGTAGGGTGCTAGATTTCCTAACACTACTACTATGTGGCTTATTGTTAAACTTTAGTTTTAGTTATAACTTATAACACACATCATCGTCAATAAACATCAATATAATCTAGGCATATTTTATATTTAATCAAGTATCTAAAAATCTATGAAGAATTATCTGATACAGTAAATGAAAGAATGATAGGTTATTTTAAGTTCTTTAATAAAAGAATAAAAAAAATCGTATTTTTTTGTTTTAAATAAAATGTAAATTTTTGTTTACAAAGAAAAAATACGTATAATAAAAAGCTTCATTTTCTCTTATAAAACTATTAATTTTAATTAAAATTGAAAAAAATCTTATAAAATCTTATTATTAATAACCAGTGTTGCCACTTGCCACCTCTTGCATTGATTACAGATCGACATCGATTGTTCATACTTAAAATTAAATTGTCAATGTCTTGCTGCGGTATTAGGTCCTATGTTCTTTGCAAGTGGTCGTAAAGTTGTTGTTCCATTGTCAAATTTGGCAGGAAATCTCTCAAAGCTTCGGTATAACATGTCGCAGGCTTGCTCAATAGGATATATGTCGGGCGACTGTGCAGGCCAATCCTAAATTTGAATAACGTGGTCTGAGAGAGCAGCCGGCACCAGCCGCTCCATATGGGAAGGAGCATTATCGTGCATGAGTGGAAATCCTCAGCAACGACGCGTTGAATAGCACAATTTTCTAATATGCCCACGGCTCTTAACGTTTCACCTTAAGCCGAATGTCAACGTCTCATGACTCTTAAAGCTCACACGGCACATTAAATTAAAGAAGAAAAACACTAACTTCGATCAACATTGATCGAAGTTGCCGCCGTATTTTGTTTTCCTTTTGTTTTTTTTTATTTGTATTTTAAATTTTGAAAATAAAATAAAAGAGGTTTCAATCTGTATGAAAGCTTTTTACAGAAACGAAAAAGATTTTAAACTATAAAGTCGTAAGTAATTTAGCATTAAGGTATCCCTAGATTTTGTTGATACGTTTATTACAACAGCAAAGAACAATTAAGAAGGTATTGCCTGCGTCTGTTTTGACTTCTCGTTATAGCGTAACCAAGAGGGAAGAGAAATATAATCATTTGAAATTATATCCTTAAGACAAATTTGAAAAGTTTTTGGCAAGCTAGATCAGTTCGATTTGCCATCAAAAGATATACAACTAAAGACAATTACTGGCAGGTAATGGTATGTAAAATAATTTTTTGTTTAATTTCAGTATGAAAACAATTTTAATTATAATTGTTTTCATAGTCATTGTCTTCTTATTTTTCAATTAGACATGTAGTCTGTATTCACAAGTTGGGTGGACTGCAACGGGACTTGGTGCATTAAAATTAAAGTATCAAGTCCCAATGCATACGTTCTAGCATTTTGAGAGGGTTTTGGTCCGCCAAACTCCTTAAAATGTAACCAGAAATATCAGTGATATCAGTGGAGATCGAACTTGGTTCGCTCGGCTACTAAGAAATTTATGGCTGGCGCTTGTTTCCTGAGTAGACCAGCTTATAACAAATTTTTATTTTTAAGGTGTATGAATTTTCCAAGCTTTTTAATCAAGGCTGTTGTTGTCGAAGCTTATTAACGCAACAGTTTTTAATTTCAAGGCTGTCCCGTTACTATTAGCTGATTGATCTTACCAACTTTTTTTTGTTAATTCAACTAGTTCAAACTAATGATATAAATTTTTCTAATACAGCTTAATCCAATATATTAAATTCTTGTTGTAAACCATCATCTATAACAAATAGCAATTTAAAGCGATCAAAGTACTCAAATAAGCAAAACAAAATACTTCGTTTTCAAAATATTTTAACATATAATTTACCAAATCTATATAAATGTTTGCAAAAATAATTAACAGCTGACGATAATTCGTAACATACAAAATGCATTTAGGAAGGTCAAGGTGACGCTAACTAAACGTGAAGGCGGGAATTTGATTACCACGAACGCTCCGCGTCTGCAAATTGTCCAAGCGAGCATCCATCCAACTTTCTCTTCACTAAATACGGTCTGAATTTGAGCGGGCGAATTACTGAAGTTAATTGGCCTTGGGGCTGCGGCCGATTGTTTCTAATTCGTATATAAAGATTGACACTTTAAAGGTGTTCGAAGTTGTATAGGCTTCAAGTGCATATTCGAAATATTGTTAATCTTTAGTAATGTTCTAAAATCATAAAAAAATACAATTATGGTGCAATATTATAAACAAATCTTGTTGATATTCAATTTATATTTTATATTTAAATATTTAATTAAAAGTATCTAATAATCAAACCTTCAAACGTCCCATTACTGGGCACAGGCCCTGTTTTTACCCGACTGCGATGGTAATGCGTTTATGAGCCTATATATGTATATATGTATGTATATATGTGTGTATGTACGTATTAATATTTCTTTGTGGCGCTCTAAAGACCAAACGCGTGGGTCCATTTTGATGACTCGTCAATGAATTTGTCTTAAGCATGTAAGTGTCGGTATAAAATATAAAGCCTTCTTTTTACCCGACTGCGGAGGGTATTGTGTTTATGACCTTTTTTTTTTTTTTTTTTTTTTATATATATATATATATATATATATATATAGCTTAGCGACCATTGTCGCTTAAATTTACATATCTTATAATAAAGCTGTGATAAATTTCTTAAATACCCGTATAATGGGTATCATATTAGTAATTATTTTCGTAGTTAGATTTTTTTACTGCAGAGCAGTTCATCCGTAGCGCTACTCTAGTCTAAGTTGGCGCGCTTTTTCCTTGAAATATTTTAAGACCGCATGTGGTAAATCAGCACTTGAGGTGAGAAATGAGAATTTCCTCTCTTCTCTGCTCCATGCATATTTGTTCAGCACAAAGTAAGCTTGCAACATTCGTTGACAAAAAGTTAAGTCAAAGTTAGTTAGTAGTTATTTAAATTAAGTTATTTGAAGTTTTTTATTATTATCAGTAATAAAAATGGTTTTAATATAAATGTTACCATTGATTAAAACTATTTTTATCGCGTTTAATTTTAATTATTTTTATTTTTAACTCTCTTCGTTTCAGGTGCTTTCCAGCACCCATTGTCACGGGGGACTGAGGTGACTGACTTCCTGATGTCATTGTTAAACCTGGAGTACCTTTAGCTTCTTTAATTATTGTTTATTGTCCGATCTATGCAAAATAAACCGACTATGTCTTGAGGTCTTGCAGTGGTATGCTTGGGTTTAGTTTTAATTTTAGTGATTATAGGGTCCCAAGCAGGTGGTAGTACCCAGCCTCCTTCTCTATTGAAATTAGAATGCTTTTTAATTTCAATAGCCTCACGTATCATCCTTGGTAGGAATCGGTGTTCTTTCGCGAGGATTTGTGGTCTATCAAATCTGATGTAATGGTTGGGGCCGTCTAGGATATGATCACAAACTGCAGACTTACCGGAACGTTGCAGCTATATGTTCCTTTACGCGGGTTATAATTGATCTTTTTGTTTATCTATATCTATATATTAGAGGAGAAACAAAGCACCCGAAACGTCGGGAATTAAAAATAAAAATAATTAAAATTAAAACTGAACGCGATAAAATCCGTAAAAGTAGTTTTAATCAATGTGTAGTGTTCGCGTAAATATAAGAAATCATTGTAAAAATGTAACCAATGAAGATTTTCAATCAATTTAAAATAACCTTTCGTATAACATATTAAAATATTATATGGTCATCTCATAAAAAGCGAGAAGTCAAAGTCAAAGTTTTTTTCTAGCAATTACATTTAAATTATTTTTATTTTTATTAATATAAGTTATTTGAAAATCGATCGACTAAGATTTTTTGATTTAGGTATTAATTGAGTATTTCATGATGCGCATATTTTTACGTACATAATATACTATTATAATACTATTTCAAGAAGACCTATCGATTCTCTCGCTTCAAAATCATGTCCGAGATACCATATTTTGGCCAGCATGGCATTAAAATTGTAATTAACTATTGCATTGGTGGCAGCAACAAAAGGAATCAAGCTTTGTTTATAGCTCAACCCGGGTGTAAATATTTAACATATTATAACTTTGTAAATTACTCCTAGTGTTACATTTTCTAAACTTAACTTGTTTTATAAATTATAACTAAACGTTCACAAATTAGTTAATAATATAAAATTTGTGAACGTTTAGTTAATTCAACCGACGGTAAAATAATTTTTCGTTTACTACAAGACAGATTTCATAAATGCAAAATTCTACCACCGTACGAAAATTTACCATATAGTGGTGGTGTAAGAATTCACTACCCCATGTGGGTATCGTAAAAGGCGACAGAGGGAAACAAATCAAATTAATGGGCAAAAGTGTCTTCCTAATAACGACCAAAAATAAAAAAACTGCGGTTGCCAACCCGTGGCAACTATTACAAATATTTTTAAGGGTGATAAGCACACAGTTCACCTGATGGTAAGTGGATGCTATGTCCCATAGACATCTACATTTATCTTCGATTAAGAATCAAAACGCAGATGCGTTGTCACCCCTGAGAACTAAGATGGATTGTCTCGTTTCCAGTAAAAAAGGGTCTCCGGTTCTCTACACTCATCATACGAAACACAGCAGCATTACGCTGCTATTTTATGCTGGTAATCTACGAGATCATGGTCTTGCCCCGATTAAGCCAGCCCGTTCGTGCTGCAACCATAATATAGCTGCAGCGTGGCTTTACAACGTATAAAATATCCCCCCTACGAAGAAGAGAAGAGACCTATGTGAATTTAATAGAGACTATAACGGTAATGATATGAAGATTCTGAGTGCCGCAATAAATTATCGTCATGGTGTTTTAAATGCAAAATAATACGGTGACTTAATGAAGTAAAAAAAAAGCTCAAGACCCTAAGAAACGTTCACAAGTTCTTTGATTCCAGTCGTATTCTCATCTTAAAGAACATTATCAATGCAAAGTACCTGCAACGACAGCATTTTACGCTGCAAGTAAGGTTAAAATTATGATTGCAAAAAGTACTTTGGAAGAACCGTCCCGGAGCGTCTTTTGAATAATCAATTCGTCACGAGTAGCGGTAAAAATATTATGTCGTCCCAGTCCACAATGTCCACCTACATTGAATAACATAAGTATTTAACACCCATAATGTACTTTTGAGAATCGAATACGCAACAATGGACAATGATTATATTATAGACATTGTAGTTTTAACTTTAACGATGTCCGAGAGCGACTATTGTTTCCGTGGAAGTAGTAAGCATTCTAACAACTTGAGTTAACCCGCATAGTTTCAACTTTGCCCAATTAGGATCCTTAAGTTAAGTGCAACAAGGTGCAACATTGCATTAAATTGCTTTGTTGATGTTAACTCACATTTGCCGGGAATATATGGGGTACGGGGTGTGATTTATATTCGTCTTTTGTTTTTTGATGTTTAGCTAACATCAGTATCAATGGCATGGAGTCTGGGAAGGTCGTTACTTTTGTATTGTGCCACTTGTATTGTCAGGCGAATGACATCGTTAGTACGTTGGCGGGTGGTCCTATGCATTGAAATTCTACTGGTGACGTGTAAAATCTTTACACGCACCGTTAATAGTATACGAGTATACCAAAGAAATCAATTCTATCAATTGAGTATGCGTAAAATGAAGTCTAATAATATCTCCTTATATTTTTAAATGAATTTTCATATTAAAAAATAAATAAGAAAATTCATTTAAGTACAATGTACTCTTTTTTAACCACTTGAATCAGAGTTCATTTATATAGAAGTATACGCCTACTCCTTTATTTAAAAAGGAAACGATTTAATATTTTGTTATTGTGTAAATTTTACGTTTATGTTACAATTCCATGGAAAAAATGTTATTCACAGACAGACATTCAGTTTTGTGTCCCAAAATTACGTGTCGGCCGCTGATATATTGCGTTAAAAACAACAAAGCGGACTCTGGTCCGTTTGTCAAAATAAAACGACGTCTACCTACTCGAACGTTAAACGTGAATTCAAATCACCCACACATAATGTAAAAATGTCGCACGCATCAACAATTCCATTTTTTGTTCGTACAAGTAAATGAAATCTTTGTAAGCTTGCAACAGATAAAAAATTTCTATTATAGTGAAAAATAGGTATGGATTTAAAATACAGAATTAAGAAAATAAAAACAGATAACAGCGCTAAATTTAAAATAATATTTTTATCGTTTTCATCTTATTTTTAAAATTAGGTATATTAAAGATAGAAAGTTAAAGTTACAGCCTATAAACGTCCCACTCCTGGGCACGGGCCTTCTTAGGGCAAGGAATTGTCCTCCGCGCTGCCCCAAAGCCTGTTGGCGAACTTCACATGTCTTCGAAATATATTTTTTTTTCTTATTTCACAAACAGGTATGTTTCCTCACGATGTTTTCCTTCACCGCCGGGCACGTGGTAAATCAGCACTCAAAAATGCAATTAACGATTTCATTGGTGACTGACTAGAATCGAATCCGGTTTTTCTTAATTCTTTTAAAAAAGAATTTTAAAATGCTATAAACATTACTAATATTCCCCTTAACCACTCGTGGTAAGCTTAAATTGCTTGTGTTACGAGTGGTTCACGCCAGTAGTCGAATGGTGGATTCGAACCCACAACCTTTTTGAGTTCGCGGTCCGCGCCCTGCCATTAGGCTACCGTCGCTATAAATGGCGTTTGTATCGCGTTCTGTGAAATTTACAGCAAGCGCTAACCATATGAGCTACCAGGACAAAAATTATATAAATAAATATTAAACAACGTTTTGAGTTGCCTATATCATCACTCCTTTTCGTGTAGTAGGTATCGTAAGAGGTGGTCATACTATTTACCAGAAAGATCTTATGATTTCTTGTAGATAGCTATAAGCAACCTCTTACGTTCTATATTTGCTAGGTCATCCTCTTTAAGACTATCCTTTTTAAATTACCTTTAAAAAAGTTCAACCCTTAACTACTGTATTATCTTATTTTACCTTTATCTCGTATCATCTTTTACGGAGCCGTCGTAGCTCCGGGTTCAATCCTCGCCGGCACCAATGAAATTGTTAATTGCAATTTTAGGTGCTGATTTACCACGTGCTCGGCGGTGAAGGAAAACATCGTGACGAAACCTATATATCTGAGGGATAAGAAAAAAAATATTTTGGAGGACATGTGAATTTCTCCAACATGCATTGGGGCAGCGCGGCGGACAATTCCTTGCCCTAAAATCCTCTCAGAAATGAGCGGAGGTCTGTGCCCAGGAGTGGACGTATATAGGCTGTAACTTTAACTTTTATCTCACTAGAATATTACTAGTATTTGTATTTATATTTTTTTAAACGGGGGGGGGGGGGGGGGGTCCGAGAGAGAATTTCTCGGTCTGCGCACACTATAACGAGTGTAGATAGGGGCTGCATAGGCAGCTGTCTCACGAATGAGATGATTTGGGTGGGACTCTGAGGCTTTGAAAAATCTCTCACAGAGTGATTTAAGGAACTGCTGGATTGTTGGGAGCTCTAAGTCTCGGTGTAGGTCGGCATTACGGACATAATAGTTAGTGAAAAAACAGTAATGAGTTAGTGGTCCTACGACAGAATAGATTTTGAACTATTTGAAGTTCATTTATAACTTTGGGTTTAGCATGTGCGAAAATAGGGGCCACGTAGGTCATAACAGGTCGTATACAGACATTATATAAGGTTCGCTTGTGGCGGAGAGACATGTTACTGTGTCTGCCCAACATGCTGTTGAGCCTACCTATGTAAAATCGCGCGGTGCGGTAACTCGTTACCTTCTTGATATGGGGCTCGAAAGTGAGCCTTGCATCAAGGGTGACGCCTAAGTATTTGGCTTTTGTTTGCCATGGGACTGGGGTTCCTAAAATCCTGATTGGCGAAGTGGCGGTGAGACGGCGTCGTTTATATTCGAAGCAAACGGCGGAGCCCTTCTCCGGGTTTACGTCGATACGCCATTTTTGGAACCAAGCTCCTAAGTCGTTAACTGACTTTTGGATCTTGTTCGAATCTGTGGCAGTGAGTTGCCTTTAGAGTAAAGGGCTGTGTCATCTGCGAAGGCTAGTTTAAACACCATTCAACGGGATAGGGATGTCGTTGGTGAATAGTATATATAGGAGGGAGGCAAGCACAGAGCCTTGAGGGACACCGGCTTTGAGTAGAGGATAGCGTGCCTTCGTGTCTAAAACGAAAGGTACGATCCTTCAAATAGGAGGCTATAAGGCGGAAGAGGCGGTCAGGGAGGCCTAAGTCGTACAATTTGTAGAAAAGGCCCTCATGCCAGACTCTATCGAATGCCTTGGCAATGTCAAAAAAGACCGCGATGGTCTTTTGACGACGAGGATAAAAACCACTGAGGATATATTCCACTATGCGGTGAACTTGCTGGGGGCACGAGTGTTTAGCACGAAACCAGAATTGTTGAGGGATAACAAGAGGGTCGCCGTCTGTGGGAAACAAATGGCGCCTCATGCGCACGAGAATAACTCGTTCGAAGAGTTTGCCCATGGCCTTGAGAAGGACGGTGATTGGAGGGGGTTCTCTTACCGTACGCATTGCTAGCACGCGGCTCGTTGAGACAGTTTTTAGAAATTGCTCGAGTGTTTACAGAATGCTCAATCGGGATTCTTAGCGATTCATTAAAAAATTGTTCTTTTAATAAAATATTTTGTACTTGTATATGTATTGGTAAAATTTTACAATGTTTAAAGAGATCATTAACGTCATCCCTGAATTTATTTTTTATTTTATTTGGAACTATAGTATTGAGTATTCTTACTTGTAAACTATGGATCTGGTAAAGATATGTTTTGTAAGTTCGGCCGTAGCTACTTAGCCCGTATTGAATGTGCGACTCCGCAAGTGCATTATATAATATTAACTTTATTTTAAAAGGAATGCGATTATTGAGAATAGTGATATTTTCCGAGAGAAAAACCGGCGACGAGGTTCGCCACCCGTCACGTTCTGTCTCCCGGAGGGGCGAAAAGTGGATTGCGGAAACCCGTCTGGCTACGCTGAATGTATGTGGAGGAATGAATGATAAGATGGATGAAGTATGCGAAATGACGAATGACAGAGGAATAGATGTGTTATGTGTGAATGAGACGAAACGAAAGGGAAAGGAAGCCACTACATATGGAACGTATACCGCGTATTTGTCTGGTGTAGACGAGACCGAACGGGCATGCCAGGGAGTAGGTTTCATCATTTTAGAAAGAATGGGTCAATGTGTGAAAGAGTATGAATGTGTAAGCCCGAGGCTGCTATGGATACGAATGAAAGTGGGCTTAAAGAAGCTGTTCCTGCTAGGGGTGTACGCCCCAGACATGTCTAAGCCCACTCACATCCGACAGCAGTTTTGGAACATGGTAAGGATGGTGTTGACAAAATGTAAGGAAAATGAAATTATTATTATGTTAGGAGACTTTAATGGAAGGGTTGGGGTGTAGAGGTCTGGTTATGAAAGGATATTGGGAACGTTTGGTGATGAAAGTATAAATGAGAATGGTGAAGACCTCCTCATCGTATGTGTGGAAAAGAATCTTTTTGTGACGAATACTTTTTTCGTCATAAGAAGATTCACATGTATACATGGGAAAGAGGTGATGATAGAAGCATGATAGATTTCGTAATTGTGGATGAAAGAATGAGGACCGCAGTCGTAGATACAAGGGTTTACCGGGGGTCCAACGTAGGGACGGATCATTACTTGGTCTTATGTCGAATTAATGGTCTTTTCAAGCGTTGGCGGCGTCGGACATCTCTGTCTACCACTGCGTTACAGCGTATAAGAATAGAGAAGTTACAAGATGAAGATGTGAAAGAGAAGTATAAATGTAGACTGAGAGAAAATATTAGATGTTTGAATGAGTTTTGTATGAATGATTTAGACTTGAATACTGTGTGGGATAATATTAAGAAAGGTTTGGTGGATGCCGCCAAACACATGTGATGTAAGTAAGAGAACAAATGAAAGGAAAAGTAATACGTTGTGGTGGGATGATGAGGTACGGGTGGAAGTTGAATCAAAGAAGAAAGCATGATTAGATTTACTAGCAACCAAAGCTGGTAATTCTTCTGGTATGAATGATGAGATTGAAGAAAAAAGGCAGAATTTAGACGTCTAAATAAGAGAGTAAAAGAAGTTGTTGAAAGGAAAAAGAAAGAAAGAACGGATAAGAATGATAGAAGGATATCTGATAATTTCCAGGCTAACATAAAATGTTCTGAAAACTCGTAAGAACTGCCAAGGGGAAATACAAAACAGCCTATAATGAATGTTATAAGAGACGAAAATGGATGTATTCTGAATGATGAAGTTTCGAATTTAAACAGTTGGAAGGAATACTTTGAAAGCGTTTTTATGAGTGAAGAGTCGTCTGAATTAAATGAACTAGAAATTCCGAAAGAAGTGGAAAGGGGTATGGAGATAAGTGTAGATGAAATAATGAAAGCAATGAAAAGCATGAAAGCAGGTAAGGCAGCTGGATATGATAGAGTATCACTCGAGATGCTAAGGGCTGGAGAGGGAGTGGTGGC
Source organism: Parnassius apollo (assembly GCA_907164705.1). NCBI lineage: Eukaryota > Metazoa > Arthropoda > Insecta > Lepidoptera > Papilionidae > Parnassius > Parnassius apollo. The sequence goes on along the minus strand of CAJQZP010001030.1, from coordinate 3,591,107 downwards.
AGGCCTGCTGTACACCTTGTTTAATTTATGTTGTGAATTAAAACGGGTACCGGATGACTGGTGTAAAGCAGTTATAGTACCGATATATAAAGGAAAAGGGTCACAGCGGGACTGCAAAAACTACCGTGGTATCAGCTTGCTTAGTATTGTGGGTAAACTGTATGCTAAGGTGTTAATTGAAAGAGTTATGAAAGAAACTGATGGAAAAATTTGGGATGTGCAAGCGGGTTTTAGAAAGGGAATGGGGTGTACAGATCAAGTCTTTTCCATGCGTATGATTGCGGAGAAGTTTTTGGCCAAAAACCAGAAAGTTTTTTGTGCGTTCATGGACTTGGAAAAGGCTTATGACAGAGTGGACAGGAATGTGTTATGGCAAACACTGAACTCATATGGGTTGAGCGCTGGTTTGATCCAGGCATTAAGGTCTCTTTATAGGAACTCTAGTGCTTGTGTCAGGATCAATGGGGTCTACTCGGACTGGTTTGGCATCCAAAAAGGTGTCAGACAGGGCTGTGTAGCTTCCCCTTGGCTGTTCAACCTATTTATAGACAGGTGTTTGCAAACTTTGAAAGATGAAGAATGTGGGTTAAGAATGGGCGAGTTAACCGTCAAATGCCTTCTGTATGCCGATGATCAAGTCATATTTGCGTGATCGGCGGCTGAGTTGCAAATGATGGTTACATTAATGAACGGGGAATTAAAAGAAAGGGGAATGAAAGTGAACGCAAGTAAGACGAAAGTGATGGTTTTTGAAAGAGAAGAAAGCAAAACGGTATGTGAAATAAGAATAGAATGAGAGTTAATTGAGCAAGTGGATGAGTTTGTGTATTTGGGATGTGTATTTAGCAGGGATGGTAGATATGATAAGGATATAGAAAGACGAGTAAATGCAGGGAATGGAGTAAATGGGGCACTACACTCTATTATGAAGAACCAGAATGTGTCAAAAAAGGCACGTATTACCATACGTATAATTATTTATAATGCTGTGTTACTCCCTACTTTAATGTATGGTAGTGAAAGCTGGGTGTGGCAGAAGAAGCACAAAAGTAGAATAAATGCTGTAGAAATGCGGTCTATGCTAATCGAGTCTACAGGTTAAGGAATATGCTAGGGTTGAATTTGAATGACAGGGTGAGAAATTGCGTGATAAGAGATAAATGTGGTATGCAAAATGATGATGTGATGAGGATTAAGAAAGGAATGCTTCGGTGGTTTGGTCATGTAGAAAGAATGAAAGAGGAAAGAGTGACAAAGCAAATTTATATGGCCGATGTGAACGACCGAGTCGGGAAGGGACGCCCTAGAAAAAAGTTTATCGACCAAATTGGCAATATTTTGAAAATGGGCCACGTTAGAAGTTCCCTTAACCGACGAGCGTGTATGCGTAGATATATGGATGTAAAGGAGGCGAAAGAGGTATATCAGGATCGTGCCAAACGGAAGTCCGTAGTCTCTGCCTACCCCTCTGGGTGACAGGCGTGAGTGTTTATGTTATGTTATTATGATATTTGCTAAATACTGTCTTAGTTTAGTACATACATGGTCAATATGCTGGCTCCAATTTAATTTACTGTCAATAACTAGCCCGAGATACGTTTGTGTGAACGACCTCAATTTCTGGGCAGCAGCATTCAGTAGCGCGGTTATTATGTAGGCAGATGTGGTTGTGTGCAACAATTTTTTCAATTGAAGCGGATTTTAGGTATGGAGATTTAATTACTAACAACTTAGTTTTACTTGCATTAAGGACAAGCCCAGCATCATGGCACCACCTTGATAGAATATCTAGGTCAGACTGCAAAAGGTCACATGCCTTTTGTGGATTTTTATCACCGATTACAAGACAAGTGTCATCTGCAAACTGGTAGCATGTGCAATTGACGATGTGGCTGCCCATGTCATTGACGTAGTACAAAAAGTGCAAGGGTCCTAGTACCGAACCTTGTGCTGTTCCCTCCGTTATTATAGTAATTTTCACAAAAGATTTTCGGTTCTTCAGGTAATTATGGCACCAATTAAGTAAGGGGCCACGTATACCAAATTTGTCTAATCTGTCCTCTAGCTGTTCATGTAACAAAGAGTCAAAAGCAAGTGAGAAGTCGATGCACCTGTCTTTTTCATTTAGATGACTATTCACTTCATCAGTAAATTTTGATAAGAGTCCTGTTGTACTTTTTCCTGATTGAAAACCAAACTGATACGGGCTTATTACAGTGTTATTCCTATAAAATTTGTGTATTTGGTCGCTTATGAATTTTTCAACAATTTTATCAATTGATGAATGTAATGTAATTGGGCGATAGTTCGAGAAGTCATCACGTTTTCCTTTCTTATGTACAGGTCTGAAACAGCCTTCTTTCAATTTATCAGGATACAAACCACTTTTAATGCTACTGTTAATTAGGTCAGTCCTATCATTTTAATGTCAGCAATCGCAATATTGTCAGCACCTGGTGCCTTTCTTGAGTTAAGATTTTTAATAATTTTATGAATACTACAGGGGGTCGCTTTCCGAAAAAATATACTGGAGTCTAAGATTTTATATGTATTGTTTTGGTTTATTAATTTTATTTTACAATTAGGAACTATACTTTTTACCGCCTTGTCAAAGCTATTTCCGAAGTTATCTGCAATAGTTTTGGAGGTAAGTCCCTGTGCATCGAACGCTTTTAGTATAGCCGCATCAATAGACAAGTTCATTCAAATGTTAGGCATTTGGTTTACAATATTATATTTTTTTTATATTCTTAAAATTACTATTTATTTGCTTAGTATAATATATGTTCTTTTTGGCTTCGAGAACTTTATGGACTTTATTGCGTATTTTATTATATTCTAGTCTAAGCTTAGAGTTATCTGGATTATTTATCCAATTACGGTGTAATTTGTCATTTTTATTACAAAGACGAGTAATATTGTCGTCAATCCAGGGTAAATTAAACCGCTTGGGGATCTTTCCTTCCGTTAGTTTATAGGTTTTAATATTACTTGCGGAATTTTTTTGCCGTTTGAAAAGAACTATATATAAAATTTAGAATCTCGTCTGGGGAATTCATATCTTTAGATTTTGACCAATCCACATTTTTAAGTTCCTTATAAAAAATTTCGTGATCAATTAGTTGTTTTGTTACGCTCGAGGAATATAGGTGCGTCATCTACGCACGCAAAAATAATACCTCGATGATCGGCCAGAATAATATTATATTAATAGTATAGTTGTAGCATGAATGGTTTGGCCTATGTTCAGCAGTGGACTTGTGAAGGGCTGTAATGAGATGTAATGATGAGAAGGTTTGGCTCGACCGGGAAAGGACCACGCTCTTATAGAATACCAGCGTAAAATAGCAGCTTACTGCTGCTGTGTTTCGTATGGTGTGTGTAGATAACTGGAGACCCTTTTAACTGGAAAAGAGGCATTCCATCTTTGTCCTCATAGCTGACAACACATCTGCATTTTGATTCGAAAAAGAGGATTGATTTAGATGTCTATGGGCTACAACAAGCAAGTTGTAAGCAGTGGACTGTGCACTCGCTTGTCACCCTTATCCTATAAAAAACCAAAAAAAAAAACGATCCGTACTAAATCCTTTACACCCTTAATACATTTTATGATCGATTCTATAACGTTTTACAACACCGATGTTGTATTGTTGTCTAGGGACGGATGATCTGTGATGTCGGTTATTGTATAAAGTCGATGTTGAACAATGATCTGACCATCTGAAACAGCCTTTTGTTGGCGACAGCTGAATATTTTTATAGGAGTTATCCAAAGAACCAAAATACGGTGCGACATTTATCACAACATAAAGAAATAAATAGTGACGATGAGAAACATCATGGAGGCACATACATACATCTAGTAAGCGTATTGTAATTCTTGTTCTCAATATAAAGTTAAGTGTAAAACATTGCCATTCAAATTTTTTTAATTATTATTTGTACGTACACTTTCTAACTTAAGTACTGAGTTAGGAGATTTTGAGGAAAATATGGGCTTGGAATAAGCCTACAATGAATTGTTTTTTTTATTTTAATGTATTAAAAAACTATATTTACTGGCGATACTAATGATGAAGAGATTTACTATAGGATAGGGTAACAAACGAACACACAATCCACCTGATGTTAAGCGGTTGCTGTGGCCCATAGACATCTACATTTATCCTCGATTAAGAATCAAAACACAGATGCGTTGTCACCCCTGAGGACTAAGATGGAAAGTCTCGTTTTCAGTAAAAAAAGGTCTCCAGATCCTTACACTCACCATACGAAACACAGAACTAAGCTGCTATTTTACTCTGGTATTCTGTGAGAGCGTGGTCCTACCCCGGTTGAGCTGACCCATTCGTGCTATGACCACGTGAAAAAGCAAATTCGTTTTTTGACAAGGATTTGGATAGAGTAATACAACATTGAGATATAATAAACCGTGTTTTTTTTACTATCTCATTATGGCTGTCTAAGCCTTTTAGGTATAACTTTAACTTGTATGAAATCTTACACACTTACAACCCCTTCAATAATTTTTAACCCAAGATGCAATTCGTAGGGCTGAAAGGATACATCATTCATACATATTAATACTGATTATACTTTTGCGCTCATTTTCTTCTCGTTATCTCGAGGGTAATAGCTGAAAATCAGTGTTTGCTCTCTGAGCAATATTAATCGCTGAGCTTGGACCCATTTGTCAAATTGAAAACAACATGTACATTTAGCTCTTAAAAATTTGTAACTCTTTTCGCAATACGTTACTTTGTACCTAGTTTAGTCACTGAATTTACGTGTGTGGTTGGAGAAACAAATATATGCTTTATCTATCTATCTATCATATCAAAACCAAAATAAATTTTACATGGGAAATCGTCGAAATTCGGAAAGCACACAATTTTAATTTGGAACAATGAACTAAAATAGTCCTGCTTTTACCACTCAGCCAAATAACCTCTTAGCTTTAACGAAGCAAGCAATAAAGAGACAGAATTAAAACGTACCTAGTGAAGTGCCCTCTAAAAGATTTCACGGACATTCGGCATTAACACTACTACGTTAATGAGGTAGGTAGTGAAACCTTGGAGCGATTCCAGAATATCTTGTAAACACTTAAGGGATGTGGCTATCGGTAAGTTAATAAAAGAGTATATACTTAATATTGCTGAGAATAAAGAGTAGTTCATAGTAATGAAACAAAATATTGTTTTTAACGAGTATAACACTAGTGTCAACGTTACATTTCTACTTGATGGTGAGAAGTCACTGCACCCTATCGACGCCTGAAGATGACTATAAGTATGGATACCGATGCGTAGCCATCGTAAAGTCTTACGTCTTGTCATGTAATCTTTAAGAGTGTAACAATTCGGTGTTCTAAGCAGGAAACGAAATCTACAAGCTAAAAAACCTAAACATGATGATATTAACACGAATATATTACATATTTTCGTAATTATTTTAAACAATGGTACATTAACATGAAATTCAATAAATTATTATTATTGGTTGAACGATAAGGGTTCATGAAATCCGAAATTTCCATCTATCAAAAATTGAGAGATCGTAGTTGCATCCAATATTTTTAATTAACAGCCTATAGTCGTCCCACCATAAGGCGTTCTTTTATTTCCGAGAGGAAAGAACAATGGAGCTTATTGTGAGTTGATATATTTTCTGTTTTCCATTAGTAAAGTTTTTGTCCGTAACGTTTCCCTTTACTACCACGAACTGTGGTAATAAATCGCATAAAACCAGGTCTCGTTCTAAATTTGTCACCCCTTTTTTACCTACTATAAACATAATAACTATTGCGTATATGAAGAAATATAAGGCTTAGAAACCTTATCTAGTTAAATTATGGTCGTAAGTCTACGCCTTCACTCAATTTGTCCACTTATTTTCGTTCCGTTTCTTCGAATGAGACATCTCAAGGGCGAAGCTCCCAATTCAAGTTAAAATCACTATCACAGCTACGGGCTTATAAATGTAATATCGAAAATTCTACCCGAAACATATTCTCGTGAATATTTCATATCCTCCTTTAAAAATTTCCTTTTTTGTGTTACGTAGCCACATGTTAAGTTAACTCAGCAGATAATTTTTATTATTCTATCAAAACAAGGCAAACATTACCCTACGTTTTTAAACGAATTTAAATGGTGTTTGTTTCGTTAGAAGCTAAACCAAGTAGATAGCATAAAAAATTTCTCCACAAGTCTTTTAACTTCAAACAGATTAACAGATTAAGAAACAGACAGACCAACATTTATTTCGAGCTGAGCTCGGTTAGCTTACGGAATAAGTACTCGTCTTATAATTTTGTAATACGCGAATAACCTGACATCGATCCCTAATGTTATTAACTGCATTTTTATCCCTATTTACCTGCGTGTACAAGAGGTAAAAGTTTGGTATTATCCATTGCCACGTAAAGAAGCAGCACGATGAATAACTTGGTTCATAGTCCCTCACAGAAATGTATAGTAGTGAGTAATGATTTAATATAAGACGTAATTAATATCCTCAAAAACTCACACTTTATGTTGGAATTAGCAAAACAAAAGCCTATTCATCTAGAGTTGAAGATACAAAAATTGTAATTGGATGTAATGACAGTTACCGGCAATTCTTTCTTTTTTTTATGAATGCTGGCCTTATCATCGCTTACTTAAGTGGAAATTATATTTATAGATATATTATACTCGTATATCTAAAATGAAAAAGAGACAATCGATTTTAAGATAATTGATAGAATCAGGCGTTACTTTGCGGAAATCCATTTAAATAAAATATAAATTTCTTTGCAACGTTGTTACTTTAGTTGTTTAGCGGAAAGTTGCAAAGTTTTTTTTTTTTTAACGATTTTACACGTTTTTATAAACTCACTTTCTTATCGGTTCAGTTAATTTTAAACAAACTTCCCGATGAGATTTCAAAGTTTAAATATAGCTCAGAACTGGATAACAACGCAATATAAATTTACTTTTTAATCTGTCTGTTCGTTTGTCTGTTCCGTACAAATTTAGCAATTAGTTCTAAACGAGCTTCCGGATGAATTAGAGATTTTAAACTTTAAATATAGCTCAGGCTGGAAACGTAGTAAAAGCGGTTGCCATTTTGAATTGCCATTAAAAGCCGAAATTGTATTTTTTTGCTACGGTGCGGATACTAACTCCCGCGGTGGGTGAAATCCGGCTTAGCAAAATAATTTTTGGTGGCCAATTGTAAAGAGATGTGAACAACTAAATAAAAACCTTAATCCGACTTTATGAGCTACATGTGAGTGAAAATTAAAAATAAAAGAAAGCAATAATCACAATTGTATAAAAATTAAACATTAGACTAAGCTCCATTATATCCCGTAAGTCGCCGTCTGACCAATAAAAAAACTTCTGGCATGAAAACTATTAAAAATTCAGATATCATGGGCTGGGGATGGAGAGGAACATTAGCAGTACGAAATCTTTCTTGAGTGGTAAGACTTCTATTAAATGGTAGGACTCCTGTTCAACCGGAAAAATAATGCTAATATAAGTTTGGTGAAGTCAAGGGGAACTGAGTTTTTTTTAGTAGTAATGAAGCGCTTCATCTACGTCCTCGGGGGTAGTAATACCAGTATCAGCATTCCACACTGCACAGCAAACACACATTACTCCTCCACACTAGGACAAACATTCGAATCCGCGGCCCTTAGTGCTGTAACTCATTGTTAAGCCACTGCGCCACGAAGCCGTCAAATTCTCAATCGAGGATGGATATAGGTGCTTATAAAACACAACATCCAATTACTCTCACATAGACTGTGTGTTCGTTGGTCGGTCATATTCGTAAAAAATGACGCATATAAATCTCCTTATGCACTCAAAATTTTCTCACAATAATTCTACAAACACTATTATAATAAAACCATGGTAATATTTCTTTGTAAATCCCAATTGTACGATAGCCCAGCATGTAATGTATGACGCATACTATTTCTATCAATTGCAACCTGTTAGTGTATGTACATTACAGCTACAGTCGTTTGTGATTGTGTGAATTTGCATAGCACGTTTCCCGTGTGAATTGTGTGAAATTTTCAGCGTTTTATTGCAGAATTAACGTCGTACAGTCAGCAATGAAAGTGGATTAGAAAGATTCATTTTTATTTCTAAAATAATATTATGCTTGAGCTAGGGGTTTTTTGAATGGATACATTAGGTATTTAAAATTTTAAGCGCTTGCTTGTACGTGGAAAGGAATTAAGCATGACTTATATGGCGTTACGATGTTTGCAAATGACGAATAATGTGCCGTTAACGTTATACTTCGTACGTACTATGTTGTTAGTTATTATTATTATTATTAACAAGTTTGTTATTTTCAACGTAGCTCTAGCCACGCTGCAGCTATAAAACCTGGATCCAGTTTGACCAGATAACCCCTTCAAGAATTTTATAATTCATAAAACAGCAGAGTAAAAGTAAAGTAGAAACTCTGCATCTGCGTTTCGTCTGGTTGTACATCAAGTGATACTACCACAGGAGGGTAGCAACACTCCTGGTAATGGAGAATACGACTAAGATAGTTACAATTCCCCTGGTGTTGCAGTTGTTCATCGGTGACGGTAGTCACTTACCATCATATGTTCAGGTTACAGTCACGCAATGCTGCTGTGTTTTTTTGGTGAGTGTAAAGCACCGAAGACCCTTTTTACTGGTAATGAGCTATTCTTAGTCCTCAAGGGTGTAAACGCATCGAGTATAGATGTAGATGAATAGACCATAGTATTCTATTACCATCAGGTGAATTGTGTGCTCCTTAGTCACCCTCATAAAAAGTGCGTATAATATCCAAAGTTACAATTTGAGTACAATTTTTAGTTTGAAGCTTTGTTAATATTTATTTGTCCCTATATATAGCTTTAAATAAACAATGCACATTATACTGTTACTTGTAATGTGTAAACCCTGTTCGTCTTTTACTTAATCTTACTTCTAATTGCATAATGAACAAATAAATTTAAGAGAAACTTGGTAGCGAGTGGTAATTTTAATAGCTTAGTTTCTAATGGATTTTGAAAGGAGTAGGTATTTTTACAACCCCCCCCCCCCCCCTCCCGAATGGGTTTTTTCGCCTTGTTGTGGCAGAGGGGCATAGTAGACGTGACTTGGTTACCCGCGGTGAACTAAGAGGAACCCACATGGCTGACCCGAGGTGTAGGGCTAGACCGAGGATGCCACTCCAAGTGGGTTTGGCGGGCCCATTTCGGATGTGCGTTGGTAGGCTGCGGCGAGAGGGATGCCCTCTCTCCCTACCACTGAAGTCGAGGTGGAATCGCGGAGGCAGAGGAGTGTTGGTATGGTGATGCGCCACCCCCTATCCTGTGCGAATCCTACGGGGCCGCACGGTTAATTGATGTTGTGGTGACGGGGCTGCGAGGGGAGATTAGTATCGATATTCAGTCTGCTCTGCTTACCCTCCGCAGCCAATCATGGTTGGCGGTGGAGCCATAGACCATATCCGCCGCTGGGGTCAGGAAGGCTAGTGAAGGCTAGTGAAAAAACGAGCACTTGGAAAAGTGCTCGTTTTTCCTGGCACTATGGCCTTCGCGCATCGGACATGAGGTTTCTATTGCACATGTGAAGTTGCAGGCCACGGAAGACGGTGCGCCATGGGGCAGCCAGCGCTGGTGGGGCCGCGAATGTGTCCGAAATCATTCTCGTGGCTCTGCCAATATGCGACGAAAGTTAAATGGAATTTAATTTAAATGAAAGTGGAACACTATGGGGTTTTTGTCGTCGGTATGAGTCTGACATTACCCGTCCTTGCCCCCGCGAGGCGGGTATGCGTAGGCATTTCCCCATGTAAAGGAAAAAAATAGGTATTTCAAACACATCCCTAGATGTAAACGTAGGTAAATCTTAAGCGATTTATTACGGAATTAATTATATTTCACCTCAACTTTTAAACTATAAAATGAATATTAAATTATTAACATGAAAAGTTTTATAATTTTAAATTCTTAAAACAGTGCATTTTATGCTAAATAGTTTCGATAAACACGAAAGTATCAACAAAATCGATTAGATAATATAGGAAGTATTGCCTAACAGATCTATAAAAAAGGCACCAATCTTAATAAAGATAGGAACCTTTTTTCTATGTTTGAAAAAAAGTGATTTTTTTATTTACAATATTTACAGTGAATTGATAACGTAAGCAGGAAACATACATGAACCGTGTCATCAATTTACAGCAGCAAAGTCATCCAACAATGATGAATACGAATGTGTTATCCACCGACTATTTTTCCCCGTAAATGTACAATTTGTTAATCACACAGTTAGTTTGTCCGCAGTAGTAACATGTAGTCTGAAAATACGTGAATTTTTTGTACGTTAAAGGGCGTATTTATTAATGCAGTTTAAATATTTTTAATTTCTTTATATTAAAATTATTTCTTGTCATACTGAAATTAATTCGAAGATTGTGTTGGAGACACATCAAATTTACATCATGCACTATTGATTTTCAGTTCGTGATTTCAGGTTGTGATTTTCCTAAAAACTCAGTCACTTTGTCCAATCCTTTAACCGAACGTTAGCATGATTAATATTTTGTTTTGCAAACACCTGCTATCTGGAATAGTTCATAATTACTAATAGTACTTGGAGGTTAGAAGCTTCAAGCTTGTTTCTTTATGTTAAAATTATTTCTTGTCATACTGAAATTGGCCATATAGCTCGAAGAACCGATAGATGGGGAAGATAGGGAGAGTTAATGATTTGAGGGCTTGATGATGATGATGATGATGTGTAACTGAAATAATTCGAAGATTGTGTTGGAGACAATATTTGTTCTACATCATGCACTATTGATTTTCAGTTCGTGATTTCAGGTTGTGATTTTCCTAAAAACTCTGTCACTTTGTCCAGTCCTTTAACCGAACGTTAGCACTTATCATGATTATTATTTTGTTTTGCAAACACTTGCTAGCTGGAATAGTTCATAATTACCAATAGTACTTGGAGGTTAGAAGCTTCAACCTTGTCACCTAAGTCCAAATCAGCATAAGAATATACTGAAAAAGGAAATCACAAGTGTAACAAGCAAGGAAGCTTAAGAAATAGTAGTGACTTTAAAAAACCAAAACATCGCGCACTGAACACGAGCTGTCATGATCCTAGTGAGAAAACTAGGTCATAGTGATTAAATTATTTTATTGTCACCGGTTTTTAATACGTGTGCAAAATTTCAAATCAATCAAACATTGTGTGGTTGAAAACTGAATTACAAAATTTCATTACATTAATATATTTATATACACACAAGTCAAGCTAATATATAGCGTGTAATTATTTTATTTTATCCTGGTAATCCTGACCGGGATACTAGAATAAAGTTATTAAACTATTGTATTGTCATCAGTCCTTGATACGAGTGAAAATGTTGGTTAAAATTACATTTTTAAAACATTCCGTAAAACATAGATAGATAGATAGATATATAGATAAATACAAACGAAGCTATGAAAGCGTCTCGGTAACTGTTTAATGTTTAATCATTTTGTGAGTCGAGATTTTTATTTAATTTTATAATCTTAGCTTTTAAAATGTCTCGCGACCTTCAATTATACAGGTTCTCTTCAGATCGGAACACAGTAGTGCAAATGTAACATACATGATTGTAAGCTGTTATTTAAAAAAAAAAGTTGTCCCGCTGGGTTTCTTGCTGGTTCTTTCCAGGACAGAAGTTTTTTTCCGACCCAGTGGTAAATTAAAAAAAAAACGTTACTTTCAATTAATAAAAATAAAAAAAAATAAAAAAATAGTGTTATTAAAAATAGGTTTTATATTTAATTTTGTTTTTAAATCTTGTTTTAGTCAAGCAACAATGCAATTGGTTTTAATTAAAATAATTATTTTCTATTTTTATTACACCATAAAGCCTTCTCTTAGTGTAAACATGTCTGCACATGCTATCAGAACCAAAAACGTAGTGTGTAGAGCAGCGCCGACGGCCAGCAAACAACAAAAAGCTCTATCTCGTCGGAAGATTTTGTGAGCTTAACTTGACGCTGAGGATTAATTGCAGTTCTCCGAAAATTTGGTCAACATGAAAACTTTCGGAATAACGTGTCATTTCTATGTACACTTTGACAGTAAGATAAATACGACAGATGAAGAAGTTAAATGAAAAGTTTTTCTGAAAACAATAATAATTATTTTGTAATTATTTTTGATGACTCGCAGGGCTAAGCTTTTGGTTGCGACGCAGTACGTTCAACTCCTGCATGGCAAAAGTTTTACTTTACCTAAAACGTAATTGTTACGGTTCAAGATATTTTAATTATATTACGCACTTTGGGTAGTTTTGTATGTGGTAGAGCCACCCTGCAGTTATACGAAACACAGTGAACGTAGAGGACCGGAGACCCCTTCTGCTGCAAACGAAGCATCCGATCTCAGTCCTCAGGGGAGTGTACGTGATTATGGTGTGTACATTTACCATCAGGTGGACTGTGTGCTCGCTTGTCACCCTCATATTATAAAAAAATTTAAACGACTCACGATACACAATAAACTTTTTGTGTATTCTTAGCTATAAATCGATTTTTTTTATCATAAAACAAAGTTACCGGACATATACAGGGGGGGCCCTAAGCCACTGAGGCTGATAGAAGTCAGTCACTTCAATATTACAGACAGATACTTCAACTTTATTTATATAAATGTTTTATTATACAGTCCATATACTTCTCACTGCTGGGCACAGGCCTTCGTTCATTTCTAAAGCCGGCTATACATGTTGGCCGAGCGAAGGCGAGCACCAACGTATAGACGGTCCATTTGTCTAGCCTCGTCATTGCTCGTCGACGCTCGCCTAGCTGGGTAGCTGGCCGAGTGCAGGCGAACGCCAACGTGTATACGGTCCGTTTGGCGTGCCTTGCCGCCACTCGGTATCGCTCGTTACGATTTGTCCACTTCGGAACGGTGTCAGTTTTTCTGCACAAATCAAAGGCGCTCGCCTGCACTCGGCAAGTCGCGTCCACATGTTAGTCGTCCATGTCAGTTGGCATCCGTCGCGGTGCGATATTGATTTAATTAAGTTACAACTTTAAAATAATTTCACTATAACGAGGACATCTTAAGGTTTTTTAACTTTACTGCGGAGTACACTGATATAATAATTATTTGCACTTATTAAAAAAAATATCAGAAGCTGCAATAAATTTTACGTCGTGTCGTTATCATACCAATTCTCAACGACGACTAATTACGGCCAACATGTAGAAAGCTCCACAAAAACTCGTGAACATTGGCCTTGGAATTGGTCTCTTTCGAACTTGACCAACGTGTAGAGTGTAACACTCGCCTTAAATAATATAAATTTGCCTACGCTCGCGTTGGCTGAGGTTTGGCCAACATGTATTGCCGGGGTTAGAGGCTTTTAAGGCAAGGAAGTGTTTGCCGCGCTGCCCCAATGCGTTTTGGCGAACTTTACGTGTCCTTGAAATATTTTTTAATTATTTCTCAGACATGCAGGTTTCCTCATGATTTTTCCTTCATCGTTGAGCACGTGGCAAGTCATCACTTAAAATTGCAATTAACTATTTCATTGGTGCCGGCGGGGAACGAACCCGGGTTGCCCGCGTACAGTGAAATTTACAGCGAGCAGCTGAGCTACTACGGCTAATATATAAGTGTTAGTCATTATGATTTATTTAAATTAAAAATATTACAAAAAGAGTTCATTAAAATCTTCATATAAAATCCTATAAGAATATCAATGAAGGTAACTTGGACATAAACATATGATATTAAAGTACCAGTACGAAATTCTGCCGCATCACTACGACTCTATTATTCAGTGCCACTTTAAACAGTATGGGTATTAAAATGACATGCCTAGACAGAGCATCAATTTGTCATTTTACCCGCATCTAATGTTCGTAATGCTATAAGCTATAATTCCTACATTCATAACAGTTACTTCTTACAGGACAAAACCGATATGAAATGTCATGACGGGCTCCATGTTTATGACAGTAAATACTCAATGCGTTTGACAAGTGATAAAACAAATCCATCGATCCATCATCCATGACAGTCTATAAAAGTCCGCTGCAGAACATAGACCTCCCCATAGATGGCCAAATAGGAGGGATTTTGCCAGAGTTTCACGCTTTGATTGGATTGGCAACTGCAGTGTTTTTATTATTTTGAGTAATTATTATGTCGCCTCTACACGTTGGCCAACACAGTGGCGAATGGAGTGGCGAATATATTGGCCGAGAGTTGGTGACGGCGTCCACACGTTGGAAGGTCGTTCAGTTTACTTCGGTTCGGGCCAATGTGCGGACGAATTTATAATCACCGTGGCGCAGTGGCTCAGCAATGAGTGGCTGCACCGGGCGCCGCGGGTTTGATCCCGCACGGAACAAGTATTTGTATGTCCTACAAATAATTGTTTCGGGTCTGGATGTGTGTCCTTGTGCAATTTATGTTTGTAAACTGCCTGCGCGATACGGGAGAAAATCCTAGTGTAGGGTTAATGTTTTTATAAAAGAATTATAAAATAATAGTGGTTATTAATGGGGCTATAAATAGATATACGATATACGATATACGATTAGCTTTATTTATTCTTTACATGCATCATATACTGGAATAAATACCATTAATAAGAACTTAACTTATTTTAAAGTTAAAGGAGTTATAATCGATTTGTCTATGTTTTAAAATTGGGTTTTGATTTTAAAGTTTAGCAAAATATGTACTTGCATTTCTATCAGAAATTTGATGTATATAAAAAACATCTTATAATTTATTTGGTAATTTAATTATTTTTTGAAAAAGACAAAAACAATAGCAATAAATATAAATAACACTTCCTTAATAATAGGTACTAATTATAACTTAGAACATAAATGAAAAACTCATGACGAGCAAACTGGCTCAGGACCATGCTTTGCGCCAGTATGTGGAGGAGGATGTTCAGTAGTAGACTTGCTGCTGTAATGATGATGATGATTCGAAATCTTGCACGATTAAATTATAAGAAATCGACGATTTTTTTAATAGGATAGTGTGACAAACGAGCACACAGTTCACCTGATGGTAAGTGGTTACTGTGGCCCACAGACATCTACATCTATCCTCGATTACGAATAAAATACATATGCGTTGTCACCCGTGGGGACTAAGATGAAATGCCTCGTTTCCTTTAAAAAGGGTCTCTGGTTCTCTACACTCACTATAGGAAACACAGCATCATTAAGCTACTATTTTACGCTGATATTCTGTGAGAGCGTGGTCCTTCCCCGGTTTAGCCGACCTTCGTGCTGCAACTATACTTCTAATATAATTGCATGGTTCTACCACGTATAAACGACGTGCTTCATTTTTTTTCATTTTAAAATTGTTCTCGTAATAATCTGATTGTAAAAAAAACGTTAATTTTTTTGATAAATAGCTTATTGACGAAAACAAATGTTCAATAATAATTAAATCGCGCTAATTAAAGTAGTAGAAATGTTTAAAGTTGAAATTGGCACTAAAAAGGCTGGTAATTGGGGCATCCACCCTACAAAGCTTGAATATAAAATTTATATCAGATGCGTGTTATCACTCTGGGAGCTTGTAGCAAACTAAACGCGCGGCCAACGTGTGGACGCTGCGACCAAACTCCGCCAACAATCCTTTGATCTTTTGTAAAAAACCGACACCACACGGATCTCGCGCCAACTTGCGGGCCATCGTTCCAATACATACCAATGAAGCCCAAACACCCCGTCTACACGTTAGCCAATGCTATTGGCCACTACATTCGCCACTGTGTTGGCCAACGTGTAGAGGCGCCGTTAGGAAGATGCTGTGCCCATCTCCTATTTCAGATTCCCGTTGTCTCATCTCACGACACCCACGGTACGATATGGGGTAGTGGATATTCTTACACCGACACTACACGATTGATAAGACAGACAATACTTATAAACCGATACGGCAATTGAATACTACATCTATTTGAGTGAAGATATTTAGTTTACTTTTGAAAATATAATATGTTTCTTCCATACAACGTCTCACTAGCCAAAGCCAGGCACGTTTAGTAGATTTCTTTGTAGGTCAAACGGTTTCGATGATTTTTCTGACGGTTTCGTGTTTTAATTTATCATTTTTTTACATGTTGTAAACAAATTGTTGAATTTGGTGTTTGGTTGTTTTGTTGAGTTCCCGTTTTCTATACATCCTAGCTTACCTTCTATTTTATCTCCGATAATATACATATACAACGAGACATATATCTTTTTTACATCATCATCATCATTACAACCCTTCACAAGTCTGCTGCTGAACATAGACCTCCCCCAAGGAACGCCACAACGCACGGTCCCGAGCCACCTGCATCTATCGACTTCCTGCATTTCTTACCAGGTCGTCACTCCATCTAGTGGGGAACGCCCTACACTTCGCCTGCCAGCACGAGGCTGCTTTTTTACCTACGTAATACCAATATTAAGAGAACCCTTTTGCCCTATTTCTTCCCGTAGATGCCGTAAGAGGCGGCTGTGGAAAATGTCAAAAGATCTTGTGGTTTCCGGGTGTCTAAATAGTCATCTTGTTTACGCCAACCGTAAATTACCCAAACCAGTGACTGGCAGCATCAAAGAGCGAGACGTATGTCGTCAATTCGCCTACCAAGCGTGACAAATCATGTCAATCAGTGAGTTTTATGAGTCGAAACGAAAGAGAAGAAAAAGTGGAATTCTAACTAGTATTGAAATTTTAAAGAATGCCCCTTAATGTACAGGTTTGTTATGTACGTATACTTGAGTGCTTAGCTGTACTAAGGAACACGAACCCTCTGCGTACATGATCACACGTCTGCATAATTTTCAACCTATAACGTTGACATCTGAATCTAAGCATAAGCAAATATTCAAATTTATAAAAGGCACTATTAATATGTAATAAAAAATTACATAACGTAGGTTTTTTAATATTTCTTTTTAACAATTACATCGTTTAAGGTAGGTAATCATCATCTGAGTGCTTTAGGGAAGTACATTAGAAGCAATCGAATGTGACTGCTTTTGTTTTATTAGGAACAAACCTAAAAAGCGATTCTATATGATTTTAGAAGAAGGCGATAATCGTACATAGGATCGCGAAAAGCGATTAGTACTAGTTACAAAAAGCTACTGTTTACACGTTTCTATTAATGTACTCTCCTAAATACTAAAACTGTAAACAGGCCATTAGCCATGATTACCGTTACAGCCTATCAAAGGTCGACTACTGAACATATATTTCAACAACATATACACATATAAAATAAGACTTCCCCCATAGATTGCCTCATGCACATAACTTTTGCCATAGTTGCTAAGCTAGGTACGTGGGCTGGCGGGTTCGCAGATTTATTTACAAAATTGTTGTTACGAAAAAACTACTAGCCAATTTAAGCTAGGCGCGTGGGCTGGCGGGTTCGCAGATTTATTTACAAAATTGTTGTTACGAAAACACTGCTGCCCACCTTAAGCTAGGCACGTGGGTTGGCGGGTTCACAGATTTATTTACAAAATTGTTGTTACGAAAACACTGCTGCCCATCCTAAGCTAGGCACGTGGGTTGGCGGGTTCGCAGATTTATTTACAAAATTGTTGTTACGAAAACACTGCTGCCAATCCTAAGCTAGGCACGTGGGTTGGCGGGTTCACAGATTTATTTACAAAATTGTTGTTACGAAAACACTGCTGCCAATCCTAAGCTAGGCACGAGGGTTGGCGGGTTCACAGATTTATTTACAAAATTGTTGTTATGAAAACACTGCTGCCAATCCTAAGCTAGGCACGTGGGTTGGCGGGTTCACAGATTTATTTACAAAATTGTTGTTACGAAAACACTGCTGCCCATCCTAAGCTAGGCACGTGGGTTGGCGGGTTCGCAGATTTATTTACAAAATTGTTGTTACGAAGACACTGCTGTCCATCACCTGTTTTGTTTCCCTCTGTCGCCACTAATGACATCCACGGAACAATATGGGCTAGTGGATATTCTTACGCCGTCACTACATCTATCATTATCAAATAATATTAATCGTGATCAATTATTTTATCTTCTCACTGTGCTGTGCACTAAATTTAAACTAGATCGATACAGATTACTCTCCACATCGACTGCACAGGCAATGCAGACATTTTATTAATAGAACTCCGAGCTTAATAGCTATTCCAATCTAGCGCAAATGGACCCGTGTATTAAACATCATCTGTTCGTTCATGCGTTTTGTGCGCCGCTGTTTATTACATGTTTCAAATGACAGTTAATTCGGGCTCTTAATTAAAGTGCAATTAATGAGATATCTTTATACCTATGGGATAAAGAAATTTATCATCGATTTTTTTTACTTATTAAAAATCAGTGCATGACCATAATCCCAGCTGGTGGTAAGTGGTGATGTAGCCCTAGATGGTAAATCGCACTGTTTCAGCGTAACAAAATCCTATTCACTCTTGCCTTGAAGACGCCCTGATTGTATTCGACTGTACACATTACAAAAGACGAAGCAATCCGTTTGGTTCTAATACGTGGAATATCGACAACAAAAGGGGGAAGACCCGCCGACCGCCTGGTTGTCCAATCCATTGTTTTCTAGTACATTACCACTATTAACAGGCAATTACAAGTAAAATATAGGCCTTCCCCATAGACTGCCACATAGCACGGTCCCGAGCCGTCAGCTTCTGTCGACCGCCTACGTGTTTCATGCTGGGTCGCCCATAACAGCGCTTGCCAGTACAGGCGTTTTATTTGACAACCTTTCTTCCCAATTGGTCCTTGGTTCACATAATGAATTCTTATATTTACGTGAACACCACAGTCTATTCATTGATTAAAACTACTAACCCCGTGACCACGGGTGCTGGAAAGCACCCGAACGTCAGGAATTAAAAATCAATTAAAATTGAACGCGATAAAATCCGTAAAAGTAGTTTTAATCAATGGTCCTTTGTTCTGTGAGCTACATGACCGGCCCATCGCTCCCACTAGACAAGAATACTATTACTAGATACTACTTCGATTAATATGTGGTAGGACTTCTTTTCCGCCTGAGTCCGTCTGGGTGGGTACCTATTTCTGACTAGCATTGTTTGCACCACCGTGTTCTGATCTAGAGTTCACTATAATTACAGGCTGTAAGACATTCCATCTTTGTAATCAGAGGTGACGATGCCTTCACTGCCATCTTTGATTGAAGTTAGTCGCAGTTATCCATAGCCTGCGGTAGCCAATTACCATAACGCGGATTACAGCTTCGTTTATTACTTCAGATTTATATGAAATAATAAAAATCTAATATTTTTTTATAGAATAAGGGTAACAAAGAATCCACCAGTCCACCTATTGGTAAGTGTATGCTGTGGTCCATAGACATCTACATTTATCCTCGATTACAAATGCGTTGCCACCCTGAGGATTAAGATGGAATACCTCGTTTCAAGTAAAAAAGGGTCTCCGGATCTCTACACTCACCATACGAAACAAAGCGGTATTAATCTGCTATTTTACGCCGGTACTCAAGGAGTCCGTGGTCCTTCCTCGGTCGAGTCGACCCATTCATGCTACACTACTACAATACAATTATGTAGCTGTATCGTAACTCTATCATGTATAAAGCATAATATTCAACATAAGGTGTAAAATCAAAACAACACAAACATAAAATATAAACCGAAGTCTTTACCTTCTTGTTAACTTAAAATGGTATTGAAAACTTCGGCGTTGATCCGGAATGTTATTTACTTCTAAGAGACTAGTAGTGCCTCGTAATTTTAGATATGTAAAACGTCGCTATTTTACTCAGGCATATAATGCTTAGCGCTTGCGAGTTTCACAGTACGCGAGCAACCTGGGTTCCATCCCCGACGGCACCAATGAAAGTGATAACTACAATTTGAAGTTGATTAAAACTACTTTTACGGATTTTATCGCGTTTATTTTACTATTATTTTTAATTCCCGACGTTTCGGGCGCTTTCCAGCACCCATGGTCACGGGGGACTGAGATGACGTCCCGATGTCATTGTTAAACCCGGAGTACCTTCAGCTTTTTTTAATTATTGTTTATAGTCCGATCTATGCAAAATGAACTGACTATGTCCTGAGGTCTTGCAGTGATATGCTGGGGTTTAGTTTTAATTTTATTGATTATATAATATATATAATGTGGAAAGATTTCTAGGAAGTTGATAGATGCAGACTTAGGATCGTTTATGTGTCATTCCTTGGGCGCGCATATATTTCAGCATATTTGTTGTATTATAGTTAAATTTAGAAAAACTTCGTAGGTTTCGAAAAAAGCCGCATTAAGCCAACCTAACAAATCTAAAATACGATTAGAAACGACTTTATATATTCACTTTGATATTATGTAACAAAGTCAGTTACAATTCATATTTCATTTTATTAGTAAATTTAATTAGTTTTAATTAATTTAGTTTGAGTTAATTTAATTAATTTAACTAATTACAATTCATCATTAATTTTATTAACAGCAAAGTGTAAAATTAAATAAGTAAAATAAAAGGCAACATTTGTTGGGCTTTTTTTTACCTATTTAAGATCATTTATATCTAAGGCTCAGCACAATTGTATAAAGTTGTTCAAATCCGAAACATTATGTATCTAACAATAAAAATGTTTATATAGACACTTTAAATTTTGTCAGTATTATCCTTTTACGTAATCGGATACTTCCTTATTGATGTTAAAGCTCGATCGTTCTCTGGGCAAATGCTCGCCGGGGTTGATTTGCCCTCGCGAAACCACCCCTCAACCCCGCGCCTCACCGCCCATCAGGCTACGTCTAGACCGGGAGCCAGACCCACGCTAGTTGCCTGCCAGTCTTTGATGGGGAAGGACGTATTTCTTGACGATTACATGGCGCGAAATTCGAATCTTTGATTTACGCATGTAACTTTTATATACATTTTACATTAAGTGAGTTTTTGTGAAAATTGTGATCGTTATAGAAAATTGTTGTTAATAGGATGTCTTAACGATGTAAGTAATTTTTTATAAAAAGTTTTTATACTTACCTTAAAATAAAATCAACATAATATGTATTTATAATATTATTTTCAGGAGTATTACTCAGTAACATAATCAAAAGTAAAATATTGTCATTGTATTATTTATATTAAATATATATATATGGCAACATATAAATAGCTGTTCTATTTGATTTATTCGTTTCCCTTGTAAAAGCAGAAGTAACCAATGAGCTTTGCTTATAAGATAAACTTGGAATATAAAAAAAAATTAAAGGGAATAAAATTTATAAAATTAGTTTTCTACTAGTAAAAATAGTAACTAAATGCACAATAGAACATGCTTGGAATTTATTCTATGCATCTTGTATATAAATGGTTTTTACCACTCAAAATCTTACCGTTACCAACACTTATGTAATGTACTGCCTAAATATGATTGGCGATGGGACGGCACAAGAGCAATTTTAAGTGCTTTGCTATTGTAAAAAAATATGTACAAAAGCGATGTCAAAATGTACTTAAGAGCGAAAACTCTCCTTAGAAGACATTTTGCAAGGCTCTCAAAAGTTTTAGGAAAGAAAAAAAGCGACTTCCGGGCGAGCCGTTCGCCACTTACGAATGCCGGGGAGAAGCGATGAATTAGCGAAAATATACACCAAACAGCGGTGAAAGATATCCTATGATTAACGGTTCATGATATTAAAAGTAGGACATTTATTTTTAAAAATTCCATTCAATGAGCTCACTTTCTAATAAATAAATATTCCGTAACCTCATTCTAAATCAAAAGTGATTAAGTGATTTTATGGCAATTTACTTTTGCTAACATTATGAGATGCGGGTGTAAAATGACGTTAACTTTTCGTCTTGTAGGATACTTTTTGACAAATGCAGTACTCCGCAAACTCAATATATGTGAACTACCTAAATTTCAGCTTCAGACATATTACAGTTGTAGAAATAATGGGTCAGCGAAACCGAGGACAGACTAAACTTGACACTAATCTAAGTATAGTCTAAGTCGAGTAATCTTGATACTATTTGACTTTTAACAATTATTATGCAATAATTTACATTGAATAAAAGTCATTTATTTCATTTCATTTCATTTCTTGCATAGACTATCAGCGTAAATAGAGTATAATGCTGCTGAGTTTATGGTGAATGACAAGAAATGGAGATTATTTTTATTGGCAACGAGGCCTATATTTTCTTTTTTAATCGTGGACGGATGTAGTTATCTGTCTCATGTGGATTTGTCTCAGCATCCACTCATTTATCTAGTGGACTGTGTGCTTGTTTGTATCATTAAATAAAAAAGACATCTCTACTCGAAAATAAACTACTTTTTATTATTAATCGCCAACATTATCATTATATTAGCTTGCCTATCGGTTGCAAATTCTTTGAGCTATATGGCCGACCCCTTGCGGCTTCATCTTTCTGATATATTGGGCTATGTCGGTAACTCTTTGGTTCTACTGCAGATATCCTCATCATCGAAACCTATCACGTAGATAAACTCTAAGTATATTCCTCTCCAAAACTCGCTGAGCTAATTGAACTTCCTTATACGGCCAGATACTACTGAAGTCTTTGAGCTTGGTGCTGAGGTCATCCATTGCTTCTGCGATAACGACTATATCGTTGGCAAATCTATTACTATATTATAGCACCGCTGTAGCGATTGTAGTACCGCTGTTGGGATTGTAGCACCGCTCAAATGTAGACCGAATTAAAGGCTTTAAAGTGACAGATTATTCTTCTCAGGTTTTTATACACTTAGCCAAAGGGTATGTAAATGTGGTACTAAAGCGTTTCTGGAAATCTGCTTTTACGGTAGGCTGGAAATAGTCAACGTAAATTGACGAGACGATTTCGCAATGAAAAACTAAAACTAACTAAAAAACTCACGAAAACAGCACGTAGATGCGTGCGGCTCATAAGAAAATCGGTTTGTAGTTCGTTATAATAGTGTCGACTTTCTTAAAGAATACGACTACCACACGCTCCACTCCTCTGAAGTAGTGTCACCGTGTAGAAAGGAATTTTGAATGCGAGTGAGTATTCCTACCACATATCATGCTCACCTTTCTCCTCAAATTCTGCTTTTGCTATCCCTATTAAAAAATACGGGATAAAAAATATGGTTTTGCATCGACGCAAAACCATATTTTTAATTACGTAATTTTCACGAAGATACTTTTTCTAAATATAATTATCCTTTGTATGATAATTGATAATTGATAAAATTTCTTAAATAATATCTGTATGTCGACGACCACGTTATTGCAAATTGTACCTTTGAGAGGTCAATTTTGTATAAATGTAGATGCTGTGGCCCATAGACATCTACTTTATATTCAATTAATAATCAAAATGCAGATGCGTTGTCACCCTGCGCACAGAGATGGAGTACCTTGTATCTACTGAAAAAGGTCTTCGGTTCTTTACACTCACCATAGGAAACACTTATTTTCGTATTACTTTTATTTTACGCTGGTATTCTGTAAAAGCGGTGCTATCCCAGACGTGACGACCTATTCGTACTCGTACTACAATTATGATATGATATAGTACGTACAATTATGATATAGCTGCTGCGTCGCTCCACCACGTAAAGATACATATAAATAATAATTTATGCAAAACATAAAACTAATTGTTGTTTCTTAAATCTGGCTTTTTAAAATTAATTTATTGACATCATAAGCCTTCGTTCTGGATAGATTTGAAATGGGTACTAACAGATTAGGACGAATAAAGCCTCCGTTTTTTTTTATATAGAAGGGGGAGCAAACAAGCACAAGATTCACCTGATGAGTGACTACCACCGCCCATGAACATCTGCAACACCAGAGGAATTGCAGGTGCGTTGCTGGCCCTTTAGAAAGGAGTAACCTCTTTTCTTGAAGGTCCCCAGGTCGTATCGGTCCGGAAAATCGCCGGTGGTAAAATACTACTCCTAAATTTGCACCTATGATATGCGCAGACAAGTACGCTAGGATAAATTAGCACCCCTTTCTGAGCTTGTAGATATTTAAATTATATTATATATATATATATTCATAATTTCAACCACGAAGCTTGAAATTTTCGGAAATACATATATTCCGAAATTGTCACTAAATTTTAATCGCACTCAGCAGGTTTTGTTAAATAAATTAAAGCTTGCTTGATTTATCGATTTCCGTTTTTAATTGATATTAGTGGACTATTCAGAGCTAAATATTTTATCAATCAATTTTAATCATACGTGTATTATAGAAATATTGCGGGCTCACTTACGGTGACAGCCTCGTCATCAATATAATTTCATTGCAGTATGGTGAATATTATAACAAGTGGAATTGTTAATATTATATTACGTTTGTATATTGAATAACCTAGATGAAAGTTCATTGAATCGCTTTGTATAGTCGTAAATATGTATTATACGTAACAAACGTTGGCTTTGTTAAAAAAGACCGGGTGGGTATGTTATGCTTATTGAATATATTATGAGCGTAAATTTTATATATATATATATATATATATATATATATTTTAAGGGTTACAGATTAAGTCGACCTAGACCCTTTAGGAGGTTGTAGTTTCCATCATTACCTACCGTTTCGATTATGAAACACTGTACGTGGTAGCGCCATGCTGCAGTTATATTAGTAGTATAGTTGTAGCACGAATTGGTCGGCTCGATCGGGGAAGGACCACGCTCTCACAGAACACCAGCGTAAACTGCTGTGTTTCGTATGGTGAGTCTAGAGAACCGAAGACCCTTTTTACTGAAAATTAGGCATTCCATCTTAGTCCTCACGGGTGACAACGCATCTGCATTTTGATTCGTAATCGAGGATAGACGTAGATGTCTATGGGCCACAGCAACCTCTTACCATCAGATGAACTGTGTGCTTGTTTGTCACCCTATCCTATAAAAATAGACCAAACTTAACTGTTTTCAAGATATTGGATATTTAAGTTTTGTTTTATAAAAATTGCCAATTTTTGTCTATTGTACCATTTTTTTTGTAATTTGTGTATCTTGTTTTATTTATTTTTTATAATTTTTGTGTAGTAGATAAGTTGGTTTATTATCTTTAATACCAAGGTTTTAGGTATACAAACAATCTGGGCCGTAGTAAACGATTGATAGTTCAAAAAAGAAATAAATTTGTACGAAGTATTTTTATCTTTTAAGAATATAAAAAAATCTATTGGCAAGTACGTTGCAGATGTTCTTAAAATTATATATATATATATCAGTTCAGCCATTCTAAAGATTAGCGCGCACAAGCAGAGAGACGAAGAGAAACTCAGAAAGAATGGTTATTTATCTCTTAATAGCATGCACATAACTCACTGAGCTTAATAGGAATCATTTATTTTAATATTACAGACGGATGCTTCAATTTTATTTATATGTGTTTTTATAGAATAAGAGTGACTAATTATCCACCAGTTCACCTGATGGTAAGTGGATGCTGCGGTCCATAGACCACATTTATCCTCGAATAAGAATCAAAACGCAGATGCGTTGTCACCCCTGAAGGTTGAGATGGAATACCTCATTTTCAATAAAAAATGGTCTCCGGATCTCTACAATCACCATACGAAACACAGGAGTATTAAGCTACTATTTTACGCTGGTAGTCAGTGAGAGCGTGGTCCTTCCACAGTCGAGCTGATCCATCCGTTTTACAACCATAATATAGCTGCAGCGTGGCTCTACAATGTATAAAGATTTATTACCACACATGGAAAATAGATTGACAATTGTATTACTCGCCAATCTGTTTGCCATCCAGTTTATGAAACTCCGACGCTGATTTTCGTCACTGTTTATTTGAGGTAATCGTTCCTCTATCTATCGGATCTTATAAAAGATTTTATGGAAAAATGATTCTAAGTAACAAAATGGGTTAGGTAAGAGATCTCTTAAGCTGTCACCACTCGACTAATAATTATCAGAAAAAGATGATGGTATAATCCGGCGGTACAATCAGACATATAGTATCCAGACCGAAGCGACGTCACGAATAGCAGCGTCAGAGGTGCTAGACGTCTGTTATTGTGGTCGGTAGTTCGACAAAACCTGATTAATATTAATATATAATGATTTCTTATATTTATGCGAAAACTACACATTGATTAAACAAATTTTACGAATTTTATAGCGTTTAATTTATTATATTTTTAATTTTCGACGTTTCGGGTGCTTTCCAGCACCCATGGTCACAGGGGATTGAGGTGACTGACGTCTCGATGTCAGTGTTAACCCGGAGTACCTTCAGCTTTTTAATTAGATAGAGGTATGTGATCGGACAATAAATATAGTTAAGGGGCGGGAAGTCAGAAACCTCAGTCCCACGTGACCATGGGCGAATCCATAAAAGTAGTTTAATTACGATAATATACTTTGTCTGGTGCAAAAGGCAAAGAATTGGTGACAATGATTTTACACTATGTTATGAAACATACGGATCTTTGTATATCCATAAACGTTGGCATAGGACGTGGTCATTCCCTGCTACTGTTATATCGTATCAGAATGTGTGAGATTGCTCGATTAGCTATGGATAGAGAGATACTTGGAGTTTTTCTGTGTGATAAAATTCGTTATAAAGATATCCGCAATAGAAACCAAATACATACATCAGGACAGCCAGGTAAGCTGCAGTGGCAATGGGCCCGATATATAGCTCAAAAGGCAGTCAACAAGCTTTACAACTAGTAAGAAAGTTTTTCAAGTGGCAGCCTAGTTCCGGCAACTAGATGGGCTGACCTGGTAAGATATGCAGGAAGTCGATGGATACAGGGGGATCCGGACCGTGCTTTGTGACATTCCGTGGGGAAGCCTTTGTTCAGCACTGGACTTGTGTTGGGCTGAGATGAAAATAATGGAACCAAGGAAATTAGTAGTCTTCATCATTGAATACTTCCGTAATGATCAGAAAAAAATGAAAAGCGCTAATGACAAAATATAATCATCATTTACTTCTTCAATTAATTTTTAATTTGTTTTAAACTATCACTAATATTTAAAATGGAAATGCTTTAGAACTACAACTTCGGAATCTTTACATCCATATCGTCGCAAATGGGTATTCAAAGTAAATTCATTTTATATTATGCCTCCAAATGTAACGTTTATGCAGTAACAATTCTAATATAGCCCAACAAATCTTCTTTTAATTGCTCTACGCCTTCAACCGCCGAAGTAAAAAGCCGGAAACATCCGAAGTTACAAATAGAAACATTAGTTCTTGTAACCGTGTTATTCGATACATTTCGTTGGTGTTGCATTAACTTGCGCTTCGACAGATTAAAAAAAATGAACTTGGTTTGTTTACTAATTACATTTTCCAACGATACACAAGTTATGGTTTTAATTTAGAGGGGAATGAATATGTAACATTCGAAACAAGCTTTAAAAAAACCTCTGCTTTCTAATATAAAACATGTAGTCCATTTGTCTCTGAATTATCTGTATGTTTTATTTTTATATATACGATTATATATAACCCCAAAAATTTATATATATATATATATTGTTTTTGGAATTAATAAGTTATCGCTAATCGGATTAAGTATAAGCAAGCAACGATATTACGTAAGATTGGGCCTTTCATGTCATTTTTAACGACAGTAAGATTATTTTTTATGATATGCAAACATTTTATGAAAAGTTACATTAATTTATTTAATAAAACTTATTGAACATTATAACAGTATGGGATCGAAAGGAAGACAATACTAAAAGTATTTTTTATAGGATTAGGTGACAAACGAGCACACAGTCTACCTGATGGTAAGTGGTTGCTATGGCCCATAGACTACATCTACATCTACCCTAGATTACGAATCAAAATTCAGATGCATAGACACACGTGAGGAATAAAATGAAATGTCTCGTTTCAAGTAAAAAGGGTATCCGGTTTTCTACACTCACCATACGAAACACAGAAGCATTAAGCTACTATTTTACTCTGGTATTTTGTGAGAGCGTGGTCCTTCCCCAGTCGAGCCGAACGGGGAAGGACGCTATAAAGCATTATGATTTCTTATATTTACGCTAACACTACACATTTAAATAAAACTAGGTTTTACGGGTTATATCGCGTATTTTAACTTATTACACGCGGGAGACCGTGACCATGGGTGCTGTAAAGTGCTTGAAATATCGGAAGTATAAAATAAGGTAATATACGCGATATAATCCGTCAAAACCAGTTTTATTTAAATGTTTTAGCTAAAAGCCTTCTCCAGTCCAGTGCCAGTCACCTTAGGGCGGTGATTTTTTATAGAATAACAGTGACAAACGAGCACGCAGACCACCTGATGGTAAGTGGATGCTGTGGCCCATAGACATCTACATTTATCCTCAATTTAGAATCAAAACGCAGATGCGTTGTCACCCCTGAAGACTAAGATGGAATGCCTAAATCCAGTTAAATAAGGGTCTGCGAATCTCTACACTCATCATACGAAACAGCAGTATAAAACTGATATTTTACGCTGGTTTTCTGTGAGAGCGCGGTCCTTCCCCGGTCAATCAGACTCATTTGTGCTACAACCATAATATAGCTGCAGCGTGGCTCTACGAAAAATGAAAAAACTACTCAGGCAGTAACAATTTATTATTTAAAGAAGTTTAATCTTACCATCGTGATAAAAAAAGAACACTGAATAGAAGTCTCAATCTTACGTAAATATTATGCTCATTTGTCATCTTAATTGTATGAATAATACTTGTCACATCGTGGTAGAGCCATGCTGCAGTTATATTAGTAGTATAGTTGTAGCACGAATGGGTCGGCCCGACCGGGGAAGGACCACGCTCTCACAGAATACCAGCGTGAAATAGTAGCTTGATGCTGCTGTATTTCGTATGGTGAGTGTAGAGAACCGGAGACCCTTTTTACTGGAAACGAGGCATTCCATCTTAGTCCTCATGGGTGACAACGCATTTGCATTTTGATTCGTAATTGAGGATAGATGTAGATGTCTATGGGTCAAAGCAACCACTTACCATAAGGTGGACTGTGCGCTCGTTTGTCACCCTATTCTATAAAAAAAAAAAACATTTAAACTGGTCTTGCAATAACTGTGGCATATAACGAAATAAACGTTGGTTATCAAAAGGTGCAAAGGATTTATTTTATAAGAAATGATAGTTATAAGTTATAACACGTGTTTTTATTTCAAAATAACCTAAGAATTCAAGTTCAAAAATAAATAGTTTGTTATATATTCAATCTGGTACGACATTCTCAATGGGAGACAACGGTTAATGCCTTAAATCCTGTCGCCTTAATGCTGCGGTCGGCAGAGGTCATCGGTAACCGAACGGATACATCCCATCTCATAGCACTATTTGTAAGAGCGCGTTTAACATACAATACTTGATAAACAAATATGCGCATATTTACACCACACGAACCGTGCTCCACTTAGGTCACGCTACTTATTTTATATTCTTCGTCGTTGTTTGCAAAATGAATTGGAAAGCAGTACACTCGTATACATCATGCTCCTTGGTTTAATTTCGCAAAGATTGTTGCAAACTTAATCTTATTTTTAATTATAAGATGCATTGAAAGTTTTTAAAATATTCATTTATTTGCTATGTCAAACATCGGATGAAAGAATAAAACAGTTTTAGTTGATATGGTAACGACCCGTGGTAGCTCAGATGGTTAGCGCTCGCTATAAATTTCACAGTACATGAACGAACCGGCTTCGATCCATGCCGGGACCAATGAAATTGTTAATTGCATTTTTAAGTGCTAATTTACTTACTAGTGCTTGGAGGTGAAGAAAAACATCGTGAAGAAACCAGCATGTCTGGGAAATAAGAAAAAAATAATTCGAAGACGTGAAGTTCGCTAGCACACGTTGGGATAGGCGGACTATTCCTCGCCCTAAAACCCTCTCAGAAATGAGTAGAGGCGTGTGCCCAGTAGTGGGTATGAGTACATATGTACTGTGACAGTATTTTGACTTTTCACCGACGATCGATGAAACAATCTGTGGATCATAATGACATAGTACCTTTCAGATTATAATAATAGAGCTAAATATGACACAGTCTACTCATTGCTAAATAAACGCAGGGGCCCAAAGACACCTACGTATATCCTGATTAAGTCACCATTGAGGACTAAGATAGAATGCATCACCTCTAAAGAGGTTTACTGATTATATACATTTGTTTACCATTCGTATTTACATTTGTTTACCAAAATAAATAAAATAATATTGCAGCATGTTTTAAAATAAAAAATTACTGCACTTTCACATGTTTACGAAAATACTGCACATTAGTCTCCTTGCATTAAGGTATGTAGGTACGAATACGTTATCTCGCTCCCCGCAAGTGTCGCGTAAATAAGTGTTAACTAGAACGAGAACTATAGACTAAAGCGAAGGAGAATCTAAGAAAAATAACGCATGTACGTCCAACCTCAAAGATGCCTTGACATGTCTCCTCAAAGTTGCCCTGACCGTAACGGCCGATAGAGCACGTTTGATTTTTTCTAAAAAAAAAAAAAATATTTTTAAAAAGTGTTTACGACAAGACCTAAGAGATATTGAGCTTTTTTATTTGTTAAATAAGTTTTACACATGTTATCGAGTCAATTATTATGATTCGCGTTTCTGTTTTCACATAACCCATAACATAATATGTTCAATTATGTACATATGGTCAATGTTTAATAGATTTGCAATGATCCAAAATTGTATAAAAGTACTTCAAAGTCGACTTATCTATACGAAAAATTCCTATATTTTTGTAATAAATAATAATACGTTAAAAATAGAAAAATATTAAACTATTCTAGGAAATAATAGAAAAGCGGCAATAGACTTGCAAATTCTTGATTATTATTTTATTTTTATTTATTTTTTTTTATTTGAAAGACCAACAGCTATCATATTAGGATAGATAGTTTTAGTAAGCAATTAGATCCTCACTTAGACGGAGAATTTACAACAGTGATAAATACGATTTAACACTCGAAAGTATCCAATACAACATATTTATACCAAATGAGAGCTAAACTTGTATTATACATATAAAAGATAATCAACTCATACTTAGGACAGTCAATAACACTACAAGCTATTTTAAGAGAAAAATAAACACAAATACAAAAGTAAATCATAGTTGTGTAGCAACGCATCAATATCTCACTTAGAGTTACCAAAAAATGCATTGTTAAGTAGTAACGTGTAAGTATGCGCCTAGCTGCTTATACATTATTGCTATAACAATTTCTTTACAACTCCAAATTTCGACGTATCTAAGTCAATTTCAAATGTAAACTTTGAAGCAAATTGATCAATTTAAGATGAATTGTATCATTCTACAATTCCAAGAGATTACATTATTATTCCCTAACTTTGGTATCGGTCGTACCCTCCCCCTAAAAGCCTATTCTTGTAATTCAGATAAAGCGAAGATATTTTGTAACCTCGGCTTATCTTTCCTTTCCAGGATAAGAGACAATGAATTTTAATTCTTTGTGCAACGCTACCGCCGAGACTCGTAAATATTGGGAATCAGCTGTCTTATCGAATAGGTAATTGGTAATGTGGGCGATCGCTTTTAAACATTTGTATGGAGGCGATATCAACTATGTCAGTGAAACAATATAAATTGCCATTTCTAATCAAATAAACGAAGGGATATGTATGTGTATGTATGTACTTTTAATGTATATTTTTTCATATATGTTTATTTTATTTTTGTATTATGTTTCGCATCTGCCAACAATTGTCTTTAGCACCCAAGGTTGAATGGCAGAGAATGTCACGTGGCATAAAGTCCACCCTATGTACCTTGTACCTACATTTAAGTATTTAAAATAAATAAATAAGGAGTAGGTTGTGAGAAATTAAAATTATTCCACAGTTAATAACACTTAAAAAAGCTACACCTTAAATTATGTTATTTATTCACCTTAAATGTTAAATTCGTGGAAAAATACAAAAAAGCTTTCTGTGCATTTTTAGACTTGGAAAAAACCTAAGTATGACAAAGTGGACAGGGCTGATGCTTAAATGATAGGATGTATACACATAACTATGTTGACATTTAATTCTCTTTGTTTTACCGTGGAGTGGCGGCTTAATAATATCTACTACCTACCCTATATCACCCCATGAGAGGCGACAAATGGAAACTAAATCAGAATATGGGTAGCAGTGTTGTTTTTTTTTTATTGCTAGTGAAATTTTAATTTGGCAGAAGAAGCATGAAAGTAAAATTAATGCTGCAGAAATGCGGTCGTTATGAAGTATGTTGATGGTGCCTCGGAATGACAGGGTAAGAGATTGAGTGATAAGGGAAAAGTAGGTTAGCAAGAAGTTGTGATGACCAGAATTAAAAAAGGAAAGCTTTGTTGGTTTGGACACGTAGAAATAATGGAATCAGGAAATAGTGAACACGAAAATGAATGCTGCCAAACTGAGTGGCAGAATCATTAAGAGCACCCTAGAAACAATTTTATCGACTAAATTGGCGAGATATTGAAGAGGAGTCAATTTAAAAGTATTCCTGTATATATATGGATGTTAAAAAGCGAGAAATGCCAAATAGAAGTCTATAGACACTGCCTACCGTCTGTGTGACAGGCGTGAGATATTATGTTTGTTTTAAGCCGCAACACGTTAAGACTTTGTTTACAATAAGACGCTTATCAATGAATAAACAGATTTACTAAAATTCTACTTCAGTAGTAAATTCTTGTTAGTTTAAGATAAGATTTGAAAATATTATAAAACACAACCAGATTGAAATTTAAAATGAGACTTCTGAAAAACTTAAAAAAATAAGTTTAAATAAAAGATTAGTTTCATTCGTATCAATTTTTGCTCGTAGGATTGATATTGGATATGACAGCGGCCTAAATCCATCATCAAGTCTATCAAAATCGAATAAAGAACAATTTTCCCCCATTACCGCTTTGCGTTTCTTCCGTCATTTTACGTATCGTTTCCGAACATTAAAGAGGGTAAAACGTTAAAGCGAATATAATTAATCCGTATCGAATGTATGCACGGTTGGAGAGAATGAAATATATTCGGTAAGCGAAATATGATATTCGCCAATGAAATTCGCTTGTCGGGGTTTCTAGGCAATCCATCACCAATTAAATGTTGGGTTGTTGGCGATACATTATCAGCACGACTACGAGTAAATTCTGATTGATGGCGTTTGGTATCATGAATCCATGTTGTTGATGTTCACGATTGAGCGCCTCTTACACTGCGCAGAAAGCCATCAAAGAATGACCGATATGTTTGAGACTGAAAGTGCTAAATACATACCGTCATATTTAATATTGCGCAATTATTACGAACGATAAACATTTAACAGTAATGTATTGAAAGCTTTCTCTAACGCTTAAATCAATGGTTTCTTTTTTTTTTGACAGTTAATTAAAATAGTTTGGGCAATAAATCTAATATTGTAGTACTAAAAATGACGGCACAAAGCAAAAATGTAAGAATTTTTTTGTATTTTAAGTGACCATTACTTATCACTCAAATATATTTATTTAAAAATAAATTATTATAGCTTATTAAAATAAGAAAAGTTTAAAAAAATTTAAACTCACTATTATAGATTAAGTATCACGTTTAATTTATTTTATTTTTAATTCCCAACATTTCGGGTGCTTTACGGCACCCATGATCACGGGGGACTGAGTTGACTGACGTCCCGATGTCAGTGTTACGCAGAATGAACTTATGTACTGTGTTTTGAATTTTGCCGTGCTATGCTTGTGTTTGGTTTTAATTTTATTAACTACAGGGTCCCAAGCAGGTGGTAGCACCCGACCTTCTTCTCTTTCGAAATTAGGATTTTTTCTTACTTGAATAGCCTCACGTATCATCCTTGGTAGATAAAGACACAGTAAGTTCATTCTTCGTAGATCGGACCATAAATAATAATTAAAAAGCTGAAGGTACTCCGGGGTAACATTGACATCGGGACGTAAGTCACCTCAGTGCTCCGTGATCATGGGTGTTGGAAAGCACCCGAAACGTCGAGTAAAAGTAATTTTAATTAATGTGTATCTAATATGTGTATATAATAAGAAATCGTTTTAAAAAATTGTAATTTATAATAAAATTATATCAAAACAAAGAGCCTGAATCTCGTTAAAAAGAAGACAAGACATTTATTTGCGGACCCTATTTCACGATAATTAAGCCTAATTATTCTATCCACAGAATAATTAATAGCACAAAAGACGACGAGCAGTCTTCTGTAGTATTGAAGCTTACTGCCATTGTTGTTTGAGATAACAGGGGAAAATCTGTGCAGCCTCCGGCTGTGTCCCTCTTTCATTCTTGAACATTCCGCTTTTTTCCAATTTACTCAACAGATTTCATGGCGTGCCTGATGCATTTATCATTTTTCTTCACGTTTCTTTAGCCTTATAAATTGTTTATTGAACGGGCGTTTCTAATCGCAATTACTTACGACATCTTATTCTCAGTGTTTTGATTCAAATACGAACGACAAATTTGGAGGCATTTAACTGGGGTTGAGATGGTTCGTTCCCATGACGTTGGGGTGTTACGCTATTTTCGTATATCGTCACTATGTAATTTATGAGCATGCGATGTATAGTCCGCCGAGCTTTTAGGGTATGTCTGAAATAACGATTTTTACAAAATTTATGTAGGCTGTAAAGTTGTTGAGTGATTTTTTGTAAGTTCGTACTTTAAGTATACTCGTACTCTTTGTCATAAAATGTATTATAGATGTAATAATTACTTGATTTTAGTGTGTACAGCACAAGTAAAGTATAAACTCCACAGTAAATGCTACTCTAATGTCACTCATTATTCCTTATAAATTTTAAAATTTAACTAGAAGTTATAAGTATATTTTGATCTTTTTTGCCGAATTCACAATAAAACGAAACACTCATAGAATCAACTCGGTGTCTGTCTGTTACAGTTTTTTTTTCTAAATAGTTTTACGTAGATAGTTGAAACTAAATGTAATATCCTTTGATTAACCAAATACTGGGGTGAGTTTTATTTTGTATTTTAATCTGATATGGTTAGATGATTTTTGATTTCTCGCCAATTTTTTTTACATTTTATCAAGAACATAACATAACATACATAACATAAACACTCACGCCTGTCACCCAGCGGTGTAGGCAGAGACTACGGACTTCCATTTGACATACCTCTCTCGTCTCTTTTACATCCATATATCGACGCATACACGCTCGTAGGTTAAGGGTACTCCTAATGTGTCCATAGTCCATTTTCAAAATATCGCCAATTTAGTCGATAAACTTTCGTCTAGGGCGTCCCTTCCCAACTCTGCCGTTCACAAGTTATACACAATATAACTTCACTTTCTGTAGACGAATATTAGGCCCTCCTGTGACATCGGCAAAGCCAAAATGGCTATCAAAATGCCAACGTCATTGATGTCACTGAAAAACGTGGAAGTTTTCAAAGTAAGTAAGCTAAGTTATTTATTACGCATACATTCCATCAAATCATATTGCACAACTACAATAACTCCAGTCATTACAGACGAATACCAGTGCAATCTTAAAAGAATCAAACTTGTTTGATTGTGACCGGAACGCAGTCTAGGCATAGACTTTTGGCCTATCTATAAACGGTTTTTGGCCACTTGTGATTTGATACTTCTGTTTATGATGATTCTCGCAATATCACATCGAAGTACTCTTACCATTATGATTCGCATTTAATCTACATATTTTAAAAATATGCCAAAAGAGGAGCAACGTATTAGTTGGGATCCCATTTTAAGTAACTTTATAGCGAGAAGATTTTCTTTTAATGGTGTATGGGATGGTATCCGCTGTAGGCACACTTTTTTATTCCAAGAGTAACCCTTTAAATTGATTCCAAAATCTACAAGACTATCTGTAAATATACCTCTTTTTAGAGAAGTGCACCGAGTTAAAATCGTAAAAAGTTTTTAGAATTAATGATGTGAGATTTAAACTTCAGATCCAAGATTCTGGAGTGATGAAACAAAATTAAACGTGCATGGTATACACTAAACAACTATTTTTATTTTAAATTTTAAGAACTTCAAAATTTTAAGAAATAAACTGAACGGGGTAAGTAGTTTGACAAATTTGTACTCCATTATTTGTCAAGGACAAACCATTCCCATAATTGATTCCAAATTTAGCGTAGAGTGGTTTCTTGTTCAATATGCGCTTCTCATGCAAGCGTTTGAAACAATGTTATTGCTATGGCAATCTATTAGAAGAGGCAATTTTTTGATGAACTGTAAAATAATTATTTTAATTGTAATTGTTAATTTTGTAGTTACTTTTAGGGAAAAAGGTTGAGCTTGTTAAATTTTCATACAAATTACACATCCCAACTTCGTATATTATACAAATGCAACATCATTATATGGACTTCAAATATTTTGAGCGATGGCGTTTAATTTTCGTGCAGCTGTCAGTTTTATTCCTAGAATGTCGTTGTAAGTTGTGTGCAATGTGTTAGCACAGTTCTCACAGAATTCCAGCGTAAAATAGCAGCTTAATGCTGTTGTGTTTCGTATGGTTAGTGTAGAGAACCGTAGACCCTTTTTACTGGAAACGAGGCATTCCACCTAAGTCCTCACTGGTGACAAGGCATCTGCATTTTGATTCGTAATCGAAGACAGATGTAGATGTCTATAGGCGACAGAAACCACTTACCAACATGTGGCCTATGTACTCGTTTGTCACCTTATCCTATATAAAAAATACATTGATTCCCCATTATAGTAATGATTTTGCTATGTAGAAACTTATAGTTAAATATATGTAATATACATACATGTAATATACAATATATCCATTCATATTTCTTCGTAATAAGAGATAACTCAACACATCAGTTAGCTGAAGTGTAAAAGAGCGGCCACGTAGCTCGAAAAACTAGCATCCGATAGGGAGTAGTGTAGGATTTCCCCACGAAATGAAATGACGACCCAGTAAGAAAAGCCGAAGTCGATGAATGGATGATGTTAGGACCGCAGTTTGTGTAATTCCTTGGAGGATTTCCAAGTTCAGCAGTGTACTTGTGCTCATTATAATTCATATTTCATAATAATTCGAAGTAAGCAAGTAAATGAGTTTCTATCCATGCCATCTATGTCGTTATTTGAAATTGTTAATTTAAATAAAAACCCTGAGGAAACTTGCATGTTACAAAAACATAACGAGGACAAAATTGAAATCCTCCTACAAGCGGCGAGGTAGCGCGATGAATTCTTCACTGCTCCAAAATCCAAGTCAGAAACAAAAGGCGATCTCTGTTCAGCAGCAAATAAATTAAAATAACTTCACTTTTCATGTTAAAATTATAAAATATGTTATTACCTATAAATAGGTTTTTTGATTAGCATGAATAAAAATTCAGAAAAATATTTCGTCTATTCTTTCCTCATAAATATTCCAAAAAATTTTTTTAAATCAAGCGCAAGTTAAATTTTTAGTCACTTCTAAATAGTCTATAGCATATTTTCCCGAGAATAGAACGGTAAGTTGAGCATATAAATTAGCTGTCAGAGCGCTAATCGCTCCGACAGGCCGCGATGAAACTTTAGGAGTCCATCAGTAGTTGTCTAAAAGGGCGACGTGTGTTCAAACTGAAATAAACCCACAATAATGGCATCCATTTATTTTGTCATAAATAAAGCAATACCCCACAAGAAATAAGTTATTAACAGCTTGTTTTACTTGTATATATGTATAATTGTGAATAGGTGCTATATTTGATTTATAAAATATATTTTCTAATGAAATAAGCCGCCCCATACAGTTAATTTTTATCAGTCGGCCGTATCAAACATTATAGAAGTCAGTTTCGAGACCGTCGCTCGTACCGTTCGGAAAGTTAACGGAAACTTCACGGGAATTAGTGTGTCCCCTCGTTCCAGATTCACACGCTTCGCAGAAAAATGGCATCTGCGGAACGGTACACAATGGGGTACA
Organism: Parnassius apollo; assembly: GCA_907164705.1. Lineage (NCBI taxonomy): Eukaryota > Metazoa > Arthropoda > Insecta > Lepidoptera > Papilionidae > Parnassius > Parnassius apollo. The sequence goes on along the minus strand of CAJQZP010001030.1, from coordinate 3,553,059 downwards.
ATTACTACATCGGCCATCATAATGAGCGCGCCAATGAGATAGCAATAAAATTTCGCTACACAATACCGCCATAATTAGAATTAACTGTCGCATTCCCGCCCACATGAAAGCGCAAGCCAGAATGATTGAGGTTTTTGACGCTGACGGTGTGAGAGTTTTGGTATATTTCTATATAAAAAAATATTTATAAACTACACATGTTGATAGGAAAAATTATCATGTGCGCGATTCAAATTTGCCTTCCGTGGCGCGGCAACCAAACACCTAGTCGCTGCGCTATAGAGCCATCTAATCTATAGGTAGTTGAATATTAACAATGAGCGAAGCGACAGTAGCCTAAAGGCAGGGCGCGGATTGCGATCTCAAAAGGTCGTGGGTTCGAATCTGCCATTTGTCTACTGTCGTGAACCACTGCTAACACAAGCGTTTCAACCTTATCAAGAGTGGTTAAAAGGAATATTAGTAATGTTAATTAATAAGATTACTAATATTTAAAAAAAGTCGTGTAGTGGCAGATTAAGAGAATCAACTACCCCGGATTATCTCATGAGTGTCGTAAAAAGCGACAGACGTAAACTAAAACAGGAGAGACAGTTGTATCTTTGTGATAACAACACAAAATAATTTTACAGTTTGTAAATTACAGTTGACAACTGTCTCTCTATGTAAAAAATAATTTTACAGTTTGTAAATTACAGTTGACAACTGTCTCTCTATGTAAAAAAGGTCATATACACTCTGTAGACATAAGAAACAAACACAAGCTAGAGTGACACCAGTTTCTCGACTCGACGAGTCAGTAATTCACTCGTGGTACAATGTAAGTAGTGCCGTGGTAGCTCAGATGGTTAACGCTCGCTGTAAATATAACAGAACGCAAGTAACCCGGGTTCGATCCCCGCCGGCACTAATGAAGTTGTTAATTCCAATTTTAAGTGCTGATTTACCACGTGCTCGGCGGTAAAGTAAAACATCGTGAGGAAACCTGCATGTCTGAGGAATAAGAAAAGAAATATTTCAAAGACATGTGAAGTTCGCCAACACGCATTGGGGCACCGCGGCGGACACTTCCTTGCCCTGAAACCCTCTCAGAAATGAGGAGAGGCCTGTGCCCAGCAGTGGTACGTATATAGGCTGTAACTTTACTTTACTTTTACAATGTAATGATTAATATAATACGCTGATAATTATAATACGCTATTACAACTAAGTACTAGTAAATATACATGGTCTCTTCTATTACTAAGTTTAAATATTTTATTAAAAAACTGTAAAAAAGTTATTCATTATATTAAGTTATTATACTATATACATATAAATCAATACATGGTTGATAATAACCCCCGAGAATGAGATAATCGCTTCCAAGCTGTTTTTGAAATAAATTTTGTAAATAATTTGGTACAACCTTTCATATGGTATACTTTAAATTAAAAAAAAAAGTCACGCTGGATTTCTTACTATTTCTTCCCAGGACAGAAGTTTTGTTCCGAACCAGTGGTAAAAGTAATAAATAGTTTTCAAAAAGAATTAGGTACATGTAATCCATACTGAATAAAATATATTATATTCTATTCTATCCTGCCACTCGTGGCAATCATGGCAAAACCTATAAATCTGTAATATAATTTCTACCACCATATAAAAAAAAATATAAAATGTGAGACTGGGTGAAGTCTATGTTCGGCATTGCACTTTTATAGGTTTTTTTTTCCTTATACAAACAGGGCGACAAACGAGCACACTGTCCACCCGATGGATGGCAAGTGGATACTAAGTTAGAGTGGAATTAAAATGAATTGTGTTCTAAATTAAATAGAAAGTGATATTTCATTCTAATTTAGAATTTTTTGAACTAAAATCAGTTTCTTTCACTGAAGGTTTCTGTTTGCTTAACTTAACTCTATTAGCTGTATTACCTCAAGTTTTAACCGTGAAGAGAATGTTTAAAGCCGTAATAAAAATTTAATTAGTGCAAACATCCCTAAAGAAAGAGTTTATTCTTTAAAATTTCTCTCTTTAAGTGCCATAACATTTTTTGTTTATTCAATTAAAAAGATACAGTTTCCTAAAGAAGGATTGTTGTTATTGAAATTCACGGATTGCCACTCAGACGGCTCTGTTTAGGGGATTTAGTGGGAATTAGGAGTGTAATGGGCGAACACTGCAGGCATTGTTTAGGTTTTGGGAAACAATACACCATTGTGCGTAAGTTCTAGAGAGACTTTAATATAGCGGCTTTTTGTTTTATACTTATCGCGTTTCCAAAACGTTGTTGTTCTTATTTTTATTTATTTATGATAGGCTCAGTCTATCTGAATCTAAGGCGTATACTGAACAAAAATTGTTATTTAAATATAGCGTTTTATTTAAATGTCTTGTAGGCCTTTTTTTCTGTATAGATATAGGTTCGCTAGGTATAGGTTCCACACTTTTTTTATTATTATATTCAGTCGATTACAGAAAATATACATATTAACAAATGATTATTTAAATCAATGTCTAACATTTAATTTAAATTACACACTTATAATAATACTAAATTAACTTTTGTTTAAATTTTTCTGTGAGGAACTAGTCGACACTAATGCGTTTATGTCGTTAATGTAATTGTCAATTGTATAATACGCTTTTCTAATCAAAGTATTTTTAACATACATTTGAAATTTATGTAAAGGCAAGTCAAGCATTAAATCGGGTATTTTATTGTAAAGTCGAATGGGGATGCTTCTTGAATGCTTCTGCCACTAAGCAGTAGTGACTGTTGAATTCCGGTCTGAAAATATACTAGTCAATATGTATACAACATGTATACATACTTGGTTCTTTATTTGATGATAAATTCAGGTGTCCATTAACTAAAGTAGACATGAAATGTCACGATAGATTCGTTTGTTACAAAAATAAAGTTTTTAAAGGACGTTAACAGACGTTGCATACGCCTGCAAATTAGATTTAGCTACTGATGTAATAAGTACACATACAAGAACTGCAACTGCTGAATTAATATGCTATATTTTCTTCAAATTTCACAATCATCTAAGTGGGATGTATTCTGCTGTTTAATGACCAAGTTTCTGACAATCTTTTAATAGGGAAAATCCGTTGATCAGAATAATTACGAACTACTGGCAGTCTGCAGGCACAAGCCCTTCCAATGCATAGGTAGGTAGTAATTGGGTATCGGCTTTACCAATACCTATAATGCTAATACAGCCTACATCGTTTGTATACTTTGTGCAATGGATTTATTTTAGTAAACATTATTAATTTTTTCTCTGTACGTGACACTATCTGTTAAAATAATAGAGAGCTAAATTTAAATCACGTAAATAATATATTTTAAAAGTCAGGAATACAATTTATTTATTTTTCACCAAAATTAATTTATCGCTCATGAGGCATCCATTTTTGGATTTTCTAAATATTTATTTTTATTTTTATAATATAATAATAATAGAGCTTGACGTAGTAGGGCCTCGCCGTTACTGTATTTTGGCTGCAGCGTAAATAGTTCGATTCAACCAGTGTTGGATCGTGATCATACGAATACCGCCGTAAAATTGCTATTTTAGCAATTTTACGGCGATATTCGTATGCATAATTGCTGCTTTTTCTAATGACGAGTGCATAGAACCAGATAACCTTTCTATTTTAGACCTCCTCCTACAACATCTGCAATTTTCTGATTCTTGATAGATGGTAGATGTAGCTTTCTATAATAGGAATTGACTTACCCCTCCCATCCTTACTCCCATATTAAAAGGGGCGAAGTTTTCCACAGACAGAAATTTACTATTACAGCTAATGGGAATCCTACAACCATCTGCAAATTAACAATTAGTTGTTAACTATGGAAACTAAAATTAAATGTGGCAGATTGTGTGTGGCAGAAAAGTGACACAGAAAAATTCATTCCATCACTTTCGTCATCATCTCGTGAAAGTTTACTTCTCTATAAGACGATAATTTGGACGTGGTAATCACGCTGCAACTATAAATTATGGTTGTAGTACGAATGGGTTGGCTCGACCGGGGTAAGACCACGCTCCCATAGAATACCAGCGTAAAATAGCAGCTTAATGCTGCTGTGTTTCGTATGGTAAGTGTAGAGAACCAGAGACCCTTTTTAATGCTAGTGATATAATATATCTTAGTCCTGAGGGGTGACAAAGATTCTGCGTTTTGATTTTTAATCGAGAATAGATGTAGATCTCTGCGGGTCACAGCATCCACTTACCATCAGGTGAACTTTGTGCTCGTTTTTCATCCTTATTTTGTAAAAAATAAGACTTGATTTGTTCAAAATTTGCCTCAACGGCATGTTTAACAGGCTGATTGACGGCCGCAATGCCAGATTGAAGTCTCGCACTTTTGATACTGAACCCGTGACCCGTTGTTTTGATATTTTACGTCTAGCGTAAAGTTACCTCTTTCATCATCTACAATTATAATAAACTGTACATTTACGGTACAATTATGAGTTCCTAATCGATAACTTAAAATAATAACAGGTAGTTTTTGACGTTGCCTATTAAGCATTATTTACACAAATCAGCTATTTGCGCTTTAACATGTTCTGCTACGGGACAACTTACAATTAGATGAGATCTAATCACAGGTTTACAATAGGTGAAAATAAATTAATATGTAATCAATTTTATTGTTTTCTTTATAATTCAGCCATAGCTTGTTGTAATAAAATTTCTTTGTTCATAAAGAACACAAAATGCAAATGTCTTCTAATCACCAGTGCCATAAATATTACGATGTCAGTTTCGTGTCTCGTAAATAACGAAACGATGCCAATAAATGGAAATTTAACATTATACGTTGTGAAATCAAAGCTTTAAGTATTGATGGGATTGTATTTCAAAATATAATATTGTATACTACGAACTCGAACTGTACTGAAACAGTGAACATTTTTACGTAAATGTAGGTCTATGAGTCACAGCATCCGCTTATCATTAGGTTGGACTATGTGCTATTTTGCCACCCGTTTTCTAAAAATAATATTATTAGTTCCATCTTCACAATCAATGTTTCCGTAAAAGAAAAAGCTGTTAAACTGACACCGTATAATATATAAAATATCAGTAATTCAGAAACTTCGGTGAACTAATCCTTATATAACGAAAAACAAAGATATCAATGTCGAATAGGTGGGGTTCTAGTTATCAGTTGATGATCTGTACATTGTAAAAATTTGCACCTTACATATAAATTCTTAATATATATAAATTACGTGTCACGTTGTTTGTTCGCGATGGACTCCTAAACTATTCAACCGATTTTAATAAAATTTGCACACCGTGTGCAGTTTGGTTGCACTTGAGAGATATGATAGTTTTTTTGCCCATAAGTGATTTTTTTTTTTGCGATTTTAAGGATTTTTATATATATCGTAGGACGTGACAAAGGGTCGTCGAAAAGGCCAGAACAACGTCTGCCTAGCAAGCTAATATAACTATAAAAGTTTGTATATGTGACCTATAAAGTTAGTATAATATGTGACGAGGATATAGTTTCGTCTTCAAACTATTTAACTTTTTTTTGGATCTAGCGATCGGCCCCGGCTTCGCACGGGTGATTTCTAGATCTCGACAACAGCGCCAAAATTTCATCAAAATCGGTAGAAGCGTTCCTGAGTTTTAGCGTGACTAGCGGACAGCAATTTTAAATATAGTGAATTATATACAGTCGTAACAATATCAAATCTTCGATTATTTTTTCTATGACACTGTAGAAAAAGAAGAGAAGAAAGACACCGCGTCAAAGACGTGAATTTCGCCGACAATTGCCAGCTACTCAGCAATTTAATCTGTTTAAGTAGATAATAAAATACAAATTTTCTTTCTTTCATATGGCTCTGTTATATTTTGTTCTCCGTATGAAAATAGCTACCTATATAAAAGGGTCCGAAAAAAGCAGACTCCCTAAAACGAAAGCAAGAATATTTCTGATCCTGTTCTGTTTGATTTTTAATAGGGAGTCGACTATAAGTTCTCGTATAAATTATTTTGTGATGATTTTTCAATAACTTTATTATAATCATGACGACAACTATCGGATATTAAAAACATTCAAGACGCAAACAGCGTAGGAGTTGTTATAGAGTAGAAGACTCGCCGAGTACTCGGTGCCCGGTGCCCCAGATTGGGCCGAGTACTCGGCCGAATACTCGGCTTAAAAAAGTGGTAATGGGCGGTGCGCGGTTATTTCCCTTACACAGAGTTCGGGATGAAACGATACGAATAAATACAAGTACTTACTTTATACTTTTGAGAAACTTGTACCGGTACTCGATCAGCCACACATCCATGGACACTGTTGATGAGTGATTACTGATTACTTGTCAAATACCTCATGTGCGGCAGATTTTTTTCGTTATCTGGCGCGAAAATGACTACTTATAAAAATCGTTTTATTTGAAAACATCTAGAAAAATCATTGATCTTAGGATACACGAGGATAAATGTAGATGTCTATGGGCCACAGCATCCATTTACTATCCGGTGGACTGTGTGCTTGTTTTTCACCCTTATTCTATAAAAATATACAAAACGAAAATAGTTTTACATCGAAACTTGGTATTTAGCCGAAAAAAATAATAAACTAAATCACAAAATGGTGAATTATGGTCATCAACAGTCAACACATGATAGCGGCGACAAGGTCACGCGTCTATGCGACTTTTATTGTCTTATTATTACGATTTCTGTGTAAAGAACTCAATACATCCAACTTCTGAAGGTAGGTATGATCTTTCAAGTCTGCTTTTACTTTTTACTAAAAGTCGAATTTTAATTTCTCATATTAGCTACGACTGCTATCGTTACAACATTATTATCTAAACCATTATTTACAAAGTCGATTGTGGTATCTATATATGTGGTCTCTAAAATGTTCCTAAATAATTTCCCTAATAAATGTATCAGAGTTAGTATAAACTATTATCGGTAACACTATGCCGTCCGAAGCATCATCAATCTTGAGTTTTGAAATTCAATTTGCTCTTTTAAGACCCTTCAATTAAGCATAATTTAAGATAAGCCTTTAATTTTTACGTCTCGGGTGGGCTCAAAAGAAATGTAGGCCGGTCATTAGCAACCTTTTTTTAGGTTTTCTTTTATATCTTTTGTCTTAAAACACATCATATATCTTGAGTTTAATCCATAATGCATGAGATACTGTGTTCCATAGTAATTACGAGTAATAAATCTCTAGATAGATCAACAGCTGATGCGCGTTTGAATTTGGAATTTATATTTATAGGGAAATTTGTTAAGCTTTATAACCGTCAGTTTAAAAGATTATGAAACGATATTGCCAGTAACAAAAGTAATTTTAATTTATCATCGGAGTTCCACTTCAGTGACCTAAAACTCTCAACTCAGTTACAGGCATTATCTTCCAAAATAAATGAGCAATTAAACAATCTAATTCACTTCAGTCGACCGTCGGCTCTGGGGTAAAGGCATAAATCAACATGTCGTGGAGTGGTGATAAACATTTTGTGACTCCAACCCAGGTGATAAAAACCGTCCTCTTTTTTAGCCACTGCACCCGTAAAGAGCCTTTACGAGGGTGACATTTTTTATCTCTAACAGCTCCTTAATTGTTACATGGTCACTCTTTGTGTTTAATTTTATCCTTTTCAACAAAAAGCAGTCCTAAATAAATGACCGATTAGAATGGCCGATTTAGAAGTCGGTTACGCAAAAAAAGGTTCCTTCAGTGTATAATGAGGTTTTGATAGAAGAAATTCTTTGTTGAATTTTAACTTGCCGCATCAACACCGATTGCTCAAATGTTATTTTAATGCCACATACTTAGCTCACACTATTAAGTGCTTGCTAATGGTTTAAGTAAATAAAAAGAGGTGCTCACACTTGTAACTCTTAAAGTACCACGACGCAGTCTCGTTGCGGATAAGAGGGTCAATATTATGATAGCGCGCGTGGTTCGATAGTAGAAACATTTGGTCAAACATTATGCAACATTAACGCTGTTTGATAGTGGTAGCTAAAGCTTCGTAAGTACAACCAAAACAAATGCAACCACGCTTTCGCCGCGTTCATTGCATAGCCACATTGCACGTCGCGTCGCAAGAAACACGACGCAATAAACGTAACTCAAACTCAAAAAATTCTTTTAAAGCGATATTTAATTCATTTGTAGTAAACTTCACTGATATTTTTTGCAACTATTTATTCATATTTTATTATTACAACAATAGATAACTCATAACAAACAATAAAACATGCATTCAGCATACTAAGGGAATCTTGTGGTTCAATATTTCGTAAATGGATAATTAAAAAATAATATAAACCTTGCGATATTCATTTTAAATTTTAATTTATTTTATTATAAAAATATTGTTATGGTGTGTATATAAATATAAAAGTATGTATAAAATGTTTCAATTGACTCACAATGAAATAAATAATAAATTCTGAATTTGAAAACACAAATTTAAAAGTTGAAGGGTCACCTAATGACGTGGAAAATTTGACACTTCACCCACTGTCGGCTCGGGTCAAATTATTCGGAGTTTTATTGACGGTCCAGTGAGATTTAAATAGGCAGCTGTCTGATTATGAACTCCTGGTATGTAGATTTTTCATGTACGTTTAGAATTACTTTAGAATATAAAATTAGAAGGAAACATAAACAGAAGATGGACAACAACATCTTCCTGATAACAATAATAAAAAACAGCGGTTGCCAACCCGCCTGCAAAGCGTGGCAACTATGGCAAAATCCTCCCCTTGAGGCAATGTACGTGAGAGTCCTATTTTCAGCAGTAGACTTTTAAAGGCTGTAATGAATAAAATTGAAAGAGAAAATTAATAAGCCCGGTTCAACCTTTTCCGTTTTAGTTAATATCACATAAAGTTACTTTGATAATTTTACGTCCGCGTATCTAAAGCTAGTGTAACTCAGATGGCAATCCAAGGTTCTTTGGAATCACAGTGGGAGAATACGTATTGAAAACACATAAATTATTAGTTTTCTCTTGTCTGGAATACATAACAAACCTTTGTGTGTTTGTTAATTGGATTTGATTACTAAAACGACAAAAATGCAGTATTGTCGTGGTTTAATTGTAACACATCAAAGTTTTTATTTATTTCACATGATAAAGTATTTCTGTGCGATAACATTTCAAATAATCCGTAGGTTATCAGTGTTATTAAATAGACAAGTTTATCAAACATCGAAGGGTTTGAATCATAAATTAATCAATTATGTACTTAATGTTTGCTACTACAAGAGGCTTATTTTATTGATGATCGTCATAATCGTTGTTTTATTGAAGTGGAATGAATGACAAATGAGCTCTCAGTTCATCTGATGATAAGTGTAAATGATAGTAAGTGGATGCTGAGCCAATAAGACATATACATGTTTACTCGATTAGATTCGAAGTACAGATGTATCACCCCTGAGGACTTAGAACGCTTTTTTACTAGTAACAGGGTATACTTTACAATGTAATACTTATGTAATACTTTTCATCAAACGACATAAAATACGTGGTATGTAAACGTGGTAGAGCCACGCTGCAGCTACATTATGAATGGGAAATGGGCACGGATGGGTCGGCTCGGCCGGGGAAGGACGACGCTCACACAGAATACCAGCTTAAAATAGCAACTTAATACTGCTGTGTTTTGTATGCTGAGTGTAGAGATCCGGAGAACCATTTTTACTGGGTTTTGTTTCTTAATCGAGGATACAGGTAGACTTTGTGCTCGTTTGTCACCCTTATTCTATATAATAAAAGATATACAAAAGAATTGTACTGATTTTACGCTATTACTCTTTCCCTTTTCGAGGTGACTCAACTATGCTGCGATGTGGCTCTACTACATAACCACACATTTATATTTAATTGCATTAACATTATGACTTGGACCTATTTTACATTGTAGATCTAAACCAATAACTAGGTGGTAGGATTCCTACGTATAACCATTTTTTATCTACATATTTCTGTCGCCCTACATTTGCCGTTTTACGTTACACTATAAAAGCGTGTCAACTGTATAAAAACAATAATATTTTTTTGTTTGAAATTATTATGAGTCATTACCGCTTACCTACGAGTAAACCTTACCTGAGATGTTGATACTCAGTTGGCGGTAGCTCGGCGACTCTTTCTAGACCCAAACTTCTAAGTAAAGAGAGGAGGCCTTACTGTGGTACATATATATGCATTCATTTTACGTTTGTGACTGTCGATGTAATTTTGTAACTTTTATGACCAATAATTCGATACGTTAAATTTATAATTTTTGTAAAAGTAATGTATGATAAGATTGTAAGCAATAGGGCAATTTCCTCTTAGAGTACCCAAGCGTAACCACATATAATACTTAAATATAGATTTAGATGCAAATAATCTTAAAAAGTTACGGCAATATAATATAAATATATACTGTGTGTGTACTGAAGGTAAGTGTAACAAGAATAGCGGAGGAGGAGTATAGTAAATACGACGATGAGACACCTAAAAAGTTGCCAATATAACGCCATATGAACAATTCCAAATTATATTATTATTATTCAAAAGTAAAATAATTATTGTATTAATTATAGAATTTAATTTTAAATTTTACATAAATTTAAATATGTCGTTTTAATTTTATAGTTTGATATACTGCCAGCAAGCGATTTTCGATAGTTAATAAGTAAATCACCAATTATTAGCACCAAATTTTTATTTTAAACAAACTTAATACTATTCACAGGCTCCGAAATTCACCCTCGACAATAATCTCTTATAGCTGCTTTGTGATGCCGCTTCCGGTGTATACAATAGATGCATGCAAACTTCATGAAATGGGTAAAAATAATCCTCTACCCGAGACTAATACATCACGCGAACTGTCAGTCGAGACCGCACGAACAAAAATAAAGCATTGTTAGAGATGGGTAATGCTTTGTCGGAAACTTTAGCAAAAACTTGTGCAATTTTCGGTAACACACGCAACGAAAAAATATTACATACATAAGTTATTTTATAAAAAAATAAGTCCAAAATCGCTGCTTTAATTTACTATACTGTGACTATCATATTAATGTGATAGGTATTGCGGTCGAATATTTGCCTACCAAAAGTAGTAATTGTGGCAATTCCCTTCGATAACAAAGGAGGATTACGTACAACAATGGACTATTACATTCTGTCAAAGAAATAATTGTAGATCAATCGCATACGTAATCGAGGCTAAATATAGGATTTTCAGGTCTTGTAAGATATGGAACACATTTTTATATTTACATTAAGATAAAATTTGTTGATGTTTACGATGATGTGTATGTGAATATGAATCGTGGAAATAATCCAACGTCTTTGCTTGCGATTGTATGATTTCATTCAATTAAAAAATAACAGTAATTGTTACACACGAATCCCAAAATAGACCTTAGAAAAAAACAAAGATCTCCGCGTCCCAACTCACAATTAATCAATTCTAAAAGTAGAGCTTCGTTCATATTTTAGAAGACCCAAATAATCAATCGCTCTTTGTGTGGGTCTAATACGCGTCGACACTTGCCTATAACGCCGTGATGTAAATATACTAGCCTACGTCAAAACAAATGTTATTCGAAAGTATGTTTTCATTTATTTTTGTAATAACAAACTCAACCGCGTGTGATTTTAACGTGGGATTTCTGTATTTGCTGTAAAACCTTCATTAAAAGCATTTACATGCGTTCTCGTAATTCAAACGCCGTCGCGGCGCGCCGGTGACAGGTGCCTTATAAAGCTGAAGATAAGCAAATATTGCGCGAGAAATTTCACGAAATCTTTTCTGGTTTCACAAACTCATAAATATATACATGGTATCACTTCCATATATTTTACTTGCCCGCTATAATATTAATCAACTCAACACACAATCTTCAAATGTTAATAAACTATGTTGACGCAGCACTGTGTGAAAAATAAACATCATGAAGCTTAAAGCTTAGTGCATTTGCTAAAGTTATCTCTGGCCGCACCTTGAAAGTAAAAAGTCAACATTCATATTATGTCTTCGAGTGTCCCTACCTTCTAACGATGTTGTTGTTAGTACAAGACATTTCTACTTTGGTGCTTAACACATATTTTCCTTTTTAATAAAATTGACAATTGAATTTAACACGCATACTCGAATGGCAGAAGGTAAAATGGACGAAAAAATATACCTGAATAAAAATGTTGGATGACAATTTCAAAACTCAGGCTGCTTAAACGCTGAAAGCTTTAAAACAACGCCATACTTTTACCGTCGGCTCCAATTAAGCTCCATTTCATATACGCAATATGTATGTACATGTATGTACCTAAATCTACGTCATTTCTGTGTGCCGACGGCGCGACGGTCTCTTGCATCGAAAGAGCTCATTGTTTATATCGAGCGATATATTTTTTTGGGTAACTGGTGCCCTGTCGTCGCTCAAGTGGCAATAAATTATAAACTTAACCTTGGCCACGTTTGTTTTGGTTAACCGTTTAGTTGCTAGACGCATATGTGTACCGTGAGAACCGCTGTACTTTATATTTGACGTTTGTAAGGGCTTTGAAAGTATTTGTGTTTATTTTCATTCGGTCATCATTAATAACTTGTGATAAGTAAAGAACATAGGTACACACTATATTATTAAGTCAAAGAAAAACAATTACATTACACGAAAGGTATTTTTACTAAAAGTGTAATAAAAGAAATGTAATATTTACTAACATTTTACATTAATTCTCAATATAAATAAAAAATTACAATGATAAATTATTCGGCTGGATTCCGTTATTTCCGTACCAAAAATATTGTTTATTTTTTACAAAATTTAAATAACAAACAAACAGTGCACTTAATGGAAAATGGTTAATACGGTCCATGCAATGCAAGCAACTTTAAACAAAGAACAACAAATGTGTTGTGACCACTGAGGACTAAGATGGAATGCCTCTCAGTGTCTTATACTAGCTCTCTGTACGCTTTAGACCGGAAACAGCAATGAACTCAGTACCACTTGGCGCAGAAATAAGTAAGAGGGTGTAATAACCACCCAGATGAAACCCTAGTCGGAAAAGGCGTCCAACCATTTCGTAATATGTGCGAGCATAGGCTCACCTGATGGTAAGTGACTACCATCACCCATGAACAACTGTAACATCAGAGGAATTGCAGGTGCGTTGCCAGCCTTTTAGAAAGGAGTAAGTTCTTTTCTTGAAGGTCCCTAAGTCGAATTGGTCCGGAAAAATCGCCGGTTGTAAACAATTCCACAGAGAAGTTGTACGAGGAAGAAAACTCTTAGTAAAACGTACAGTGGTGGACCGCTAAGCATCCAGATGGTGAGGATGGTATTGTGAATTTTGACGCGATGTGCGGTCGTGAAAATCGGCGGCTGGAATTAATCCCAACAATTCCTCAGAGCACTTCCCGTGGTAGATGCGATAGAAAATGCAAAGGAATGCAACATCCCTAAGCAACGCCAGCGAATTGAGCCGATCATAAAGAACTCTGTCGTCGACAATTCGAACCGCTCTCAAGTGGAAGGAGCTGGCACTAGGGTGCCCCGGCTCAGAACAGTATTCCATGTGAGGCCGAAGTTGCGCTTTGTAAAGTTGCAAAATGGGCCGGCATGAAATACTGTCTCGGTCTGCTGAGCACACCAAGCTTTTTAGAGGTCAATATTTGGTCAGGTCCTAGCCAAAACCCAGACGGAGCTAACATGCACTCCTGATGACTTACCTGATGGCTATACTCAATAATATATTGGGGGTAAAGTCAGAGTGACTGAAATAGCTCAACGGATTAGTAAGCTGAAGGCAATGGGCCGACAAAAAACTCAAAGAACCGACAACCGACGCGATGGGGAAAAAAGGTTCTCGGGTGGTAGCCTCTTGCCGGTAGGCGTAGTGTAGGGCGATCCCCACTAGATGGAGTGACGACCTGTTAAGATATGCAGGAAGTCGATGGATGCAGGTAGTTCAGTTATAATTATGATGGTGATGATGATGATGATGAAACTCAGACAACAAATAATGATAGGCGGACAGCTATCTACATTTCAAGTGACGCTGAAATTTGGCCAAAACCATTTTCATCTCATTATTAAAAACATACACATGCACTCATACGCACCTAATGCTACATTATTTGTAACCATGTGCATTCGGCAGTTCAATGGAATTTTACAGGCTAGTAACAAAAGAAAGCCGAGAAATGTATGAATGAGTACGTAGTTAAGTATGACTGCCCTGTTGGTCTAGTGGTTTTAGTAGTGCGACTGCTGATCATGAGGTGCTAGGGTCGAATCCCGGGTCGGGCCAAAAATCAATTATTGAGTTTTTCCATCAAGAAATTCTCAATAGCTGCACGGAGTCAGGAAGTTGGTGGTGTTTCATCCCCGTGCCCCGGAAAGCACCGTTGGTCCTGCGCCTGATCTCTTTCTGGTCATGTCGGTTTACCGTCCCATCGGATTATGAGAGCGAGGGAATAGAGAGTGCACCTGTGCTTGCGCATACACTTGGGCACTATAATCCTTTCCTTCACCGATGGCTAGTCTCCCTTGTTGCTAGCGTGACCGAAATTCGGTCTGGAGGAAATTAAGTAGAGCATGGTTTCAACGTCAATGAAATATACACAGTGTTCTTTATATCTTTGCAATCGAGCACACAGTCAACGTGAAGGTAAGTGGTATCTGTGACCCATGGGCATTAATATCTAAACCAATTAAAAATCCTAATAAAGTTGCGTTCTCACTCCTGCTGTCTAAGATTAAATGTATAGATCGTTGCTACCAAACGACTGAAGAACCCAGTGAAACGCGTGCATACAGGTAGCCGTGATGCAACAATAATTAAATTAATTTAAAATTAAAACTGTTCATTCATAGATCTTGTTTGTCCATAGTTTTAGTGGGCTTTATATATTATGTAAGTAAAAAATTAGTCGTAAATTATTATCTAAATTGCAATTTTTAATGGTGTAAACATCGTAGTAACTTATCATAATCCGTCTCAAGCAAATATTTATTACATGTCACACAATCTTTCTTATATTTATAACACGTGCCGCTTTTATCTTATCTCAGACGGCTACTGCTCCGTCTCATTACAAAGATAATTCGATCAAATTTTTTACCGTAGACGAGGCATCGTGATAATAATTTCTTAAAAGGATTCCCTAGGTAAACATAAAATTCATTAACCTTTTTTAAAATAACTTATATACATATTATTTCTTAAGACACGTATGTTGTTTAAAACGATAAATAGCTTTATCTTTGAAATGAAATGAAGATTTATTTGCTTTGAAAAAAGGTACATTTAGGTGGTTATTTTAAAGTGTAATTCAGCTTTTTCATGCAAATACATTTTTTATATTCAAATATACATCATAAAATAGGCATCGTTTACAAATTACCAACACTAATACCAATACATACAAATTTAAAAATAATTAAAATTGGAAATGCAATTAAAAATATAGAACTACTGTTGTGTTACTTCATGTCAAATTTAGATAGTGATTCACATTATAAAAACAATGATCATTTAGCCACCTGTAAAGGGCGCCTTTAAATCTATTAAGGGGTAAGTCTTTTATATTTAGGGTAAATTATTAAATATTAGCATACACATCCAGTAGCAGTTTTTTTTTGAACCGAGCACTCTTGGGTATAATTTCAGCAGCAAGTCTATTGCCATTTCTGGTATTTTGCGTATATATCTCTTTCGCTTGTCTGAAATAATACATGTTTTGTTTTACAAACTTTGCAATTTCAAAAATGTACAGGCATGGGAGAGGTAGTATTTTCAGAAATACAAATAGCGGCCTGCAGGGCTCATCAGGTACAGTGCTACATTACCTTACTAACACTTACCACACTTTTCCTTACTAAATTATGTCATTAAAACTTCAATGAATCTCGGGCTAATATTATGTACCTACATAATTCATGCTATTAAATAAAAATGCGCTTTAGCCGTGAAATGTGTGTGGTGTAAGGACCGGGCTCGCGACTTTCAAAGTAACGATGTAAAGTTCCGAATATAAACTTTAATTATTAATGCGTTCTCGGTAGTGAAGAAAATATTACAGAGTATTATTACAAATACTTTTTTACTCCATTACCCATTTAAAACGCGAAGAAGCTTCTGCAAACTAGTTTAACTCAGTTTATATAATATGTATGTATTCTGTGCTAAGTAAACAAACTTTATATCTCGAGTCATAAATATTAAAATTACTAGTCATTTGAGTCATTATAGACCAGGGCAAGGTGCGTGTCCTAAATTTCATAATACCCGAGCAAATGAAGAACAGGAAGATAGAGGAAACTATCATGCCTGAGAAATTAAAATGTATATAGGATATGTGAAGCATTGAGGTAGCGTTACGGACTATGTTCCTAAAATCCTATTTCTGTCAAAATGAAATTAGAGACGCTATTGAAGAAGAATACTAGTATAAACATTATGAGGACAAAATTTTTGGTCTAAAATTAGGTTAAATGAGAGTATGCCGATGCTGTGGGTTGTACGAGGGCTTGCTATTTATTTACAGAAATGTATGAAACTTTTATCTGGATCATATTTTATTAATACTTTAAAATACGAAGTCCTTACTTTATTAAGGAAGTTTTGGTAAGTTAAGGATAATACAATAAAGTTTTAAAAATTGTAAACTGTTACAGAATTTCTAAACTTGCTTATGTCAGTAAAACACTGTGTTATATTATATGTATGCTTATAAGAGCATTATTTTATTAACTCTATTATCAGTAGTGTATCCCACACAGTAGTGACGGAAGTTTATATTGAGACTAGTTGAAATCGAATAATTTGAACTGGAAAAAGTAATATTGGGGAGGGACGTGTGCTACTTTAATCTATATTTTTGTTATAGTGAATACAAAGTGGATATTTTAAGTGACTATTTCCATCCCTATTTTAATTAATACCCACAGCGTATAAAATAGTGATCACATAACGTTCAATATTACATGTAGACAATGAAGCCGGCAATCCACTCTTATTAACTTATTATACAGGACGCGTTACTTACGCCTTTCATTTTGGAACTTTGGTTTTCAATTATGCATATTGATTGTTGTTAAGGCAATAAGGAAACGTCATTTTTAATACAACACACTTGATATCATTGTCACTTTTGTGTTCTGTGAACAAATAATGTTAGGATTTTACAAGAATAATAATAATAATAGATACATATCATATGAGAAAAAATACGATTTCTGGAGTGAGAAAAATGATTAAACCATAATAATAATAGTACCTATCTGGGCGACCAAGCTTCGCTTGACCTAAAAACTAATTACATAATATCTATATATTATCTATAGAGTGTCAACACAAAACTGCACTATGATGCTCCTGTATTTGGCATTATGCACATCCTGTTACAAATTAAATAACAATAAATGTATGTTTCTGTAATAATAAATAAGCCGCTTAAGAATTTCCCTTACCCCACTATATTGAGCGGTGGTAGCTCAGATGGTTAGAGCTAGCTGTAAAGTCATATTACGTGAGCAACCTGGGCTCGATCACCGCAACAACCAATGAAATTGTTAATTGCAATTTTAAGTGCTGATTTACCACGTGCTCGGCGGTGAAGGAAAGCATCGTGAGGAAACCGGCATGTTTAAAAAATATAAAAATAAAAATATTTCGGAGACATGTGAAGTTCGTCAACACGCGTTGGAGCAGCGCGGCGGACACTTCCTTGCCCTAAAACCCTCTCAGAAATGAGAGGCTAAGCTTAAGCTGTGACTTTTTTAACTTTAATATATACGGCACCCCTTACAGAGGGAAACAAACAAGGAGATAGGCTGTGGCGATAACTATACGTTTTAAAATGCTACTTTCAAATAAAAAGCTCTTGCAAATTAATATTTTTAAATGGAATGCACATTTGTAATTAAACAGGTTAATTATATCTGGCCGCAGATAGTACATTAGTACAATTACTCTTTCAATGCAGCCTCGTTAAAGTTAACTGATGCAGTTATTGAGTAAACGAATAAATAATTAAATTTCACGTTTAATTGAAAGTACTCCATACAAAATCTATGAACAAAATTTATCGATATACTGCTATATATTTTTATGCATTAAAATACACATATGTCTTTTAAATTTAACTTTGAGTCTGTTTAAATTGTTAGAAATGATAATGTTTTAAATAGATTTCTATAGACGAAAAAAATATTTATTTGATTTCTAGATCTGTTTTTTCTTAGAAAAAAGATCTAGAAATCAAATAAACATTTTTTTTTTATTTAACGTTAATGCAATTTTAATTTCGCCTCAACCTTACATTATTGACATACTGTACATTCGATTGTTTTCAAAACTAAATGCGTATAATAAAATTAACGGTAGATAAAAATAGGTATATTGAAGGTTTCAAAACGATGATATAAATCAATTCTTCTCGAAATATACAAGACAAAAAAAAGTTCGTTTATTTACGAACGTCCAGAGTCTAGAAGTACCAATATAATACACAAACGCCTATACATAATTTTAAAAACATAATTATCAAACTCTATACACCAAAAACGTGAAGATATGTAGAAATTTGGATTTACAATATCGGAATCATTGTATTAGATTCCAGATGGAAGATTTAAAATGTTACGAATTACATAAAGTTAAAAATACATTTTTTGGTTTTTGTGCCGCAATTGTATAATAAATTAAATTAACGTGGTACTTTTCTCGTGATTTTATCCTTGTTTATGCATTGACTGAAACAAGTATTGTTAATATAAATATTAACTAAAAAAAATTCCACAAAATGCATTGATCATGAGCTAAGATGGTTCTAGTGAGAATACTAGATCATTATAATGAAACGTATTGTCACTCATACATCATACATACATATATGCGTGTTAAGATAGGTTGAGAAACTAGTATGTAGGGTCAAACATCAGCCACAAACGAAATATATGGAGAAAGGAATACATAATATATTTTTATGAATGTTATTTTAATCTTTTTGTTTATTTTATGTATGTAACACTCTCAAGACACGAGCTACATAAGACACGTTAGTAGCTCCTGTTGTGCCTGTAATAAATAACCTTTTTGAATAAATATTCTCTTTTTTTTTTCAGATAAAATATAAAAACAAAAAATGTACGGTTTCAACGAGCCTGTCTGGAAGTTCGAATGCTGTCAAAACATGTGGCAATAGGCTATAATAATGAAAACGCTGGCTGTGGTGACGTCGCTAATAGGTCTCATTTTCTTAGGTAAGTTTTTTTTTTAAAATTAAATTAAGTTGTATTATATTTTTTATTTCAAAAATTGTTATTTTTTCTTTAAACTGGTTTATAGGGACCATAATATTCGAGAATAACAATTCTAAGCACATTAAGCGGAGCTAGAGCCCTTTTTTTGTAAGGTATCCATCTGGTAGATACCGCCTTCATATTTAATTCTGTCGGTTCTAAGGAGCACTGCGTCCGCTGTTGTGTTACAGCCTGAAGGATTTAAGAAAGTTAGTATAATTAAAGGCTGTGAAGGCATTCCATCGCAGTACTCGCGTATTGTTAGGCCCTATACCTAATATCACTATTTTTACAGTTCGTTGCAGGTTTATAAGTGGTAAAGCCATGCTCTACTTTTTTTGCTTTTTTTAGACTTTTTTGCTGGAAAAGAGGCATTTCATCTCAGTCTTCACGGGTGACAACGCATCTGTATTTTGATTCGTGATTTATGTCGATGCCTATGAGCTGCAACAAACATTTACCATCAGGTGGACTGTGTACTCGTTTGTCACCCTTATCCTATTAAAAAAAACTAATATTGTGTAATAATTATAATTAAAAAATAATTGATAAAACCGCTTGAATATGTACAAAGATGCTTTTCAGTCAAACTCATGGAACAGGACAAGACTTATATTCACGTAACATATTTACGATCGCTCCGAGAAGTCAAGGTTCAACCAGTGCTAATAGCTCGATCCTCACCCTCCAGTGGGGTGACATTCCCCTACACTATTCGATATTTAGTGCCTCGTCGTACCATCTTAAATATACTATAGACCCCATTTAACGTATTCCAAAATGTGTCCTTCCAATTACCTCAATTTATCACTAACTTGGTTACAAAAATCAGATATAAACATAAAATATTTTAGGTTAACTTTAAAAAATTCATTTGTTTAATATTATTGAATTGTTTTTATAAATCGGTATTACACAATATAGCTTTATTTATGATTTGATGTTTGAGTTAAAAATATATATATTTATAATAATATATGAAGAGAAAAATGTTGCCGTAAGCATCACTATAGTCCATCCTGTTCGTTGATAGTCATGACGGTTAGTTAGGAAAATATCTTGCAGCCTCCGTCATATACTATAATAACCGTTATTAATATACTTAAAATACTCGAAGTCTCCTCAACGATTAAGAAAAGGAATACGATGTAGGTTACAAGTTATGGACTAGTTGGATTACTTTTCTCCCAAGGAGTCTGGCTAAGGTACCGACCACCTGCTTAACTATTTCTACTTCCAAAAAGCAGTGCCTACACTGCTACGTTCCGTTATAATGTTAAAGACATTCAGTATATATTAATATAATTATAGGCTGTGAAGCATTCACTCAGACGTGACTACGTATCTGTAGCCTTCTGTTTTAAGTTAGTTACAGGTGTTTAATGGTGGCATTACCCACTTACCATGAGGTGCTGCATTAGTTAATTTAACTTTCTACAATTGTTATCGCTAATGGAAAACATATAATAAATGACTTTACTTCGATTTATTTCATTATAATGGTTTCTATTAACGTAAACTATGATAGGAAGATAACTCTTTATAGATTAAGGATGACAAACTACCATACAGTCTACATGTTTGTAAGCGCAACCTGTGGGCGACTGACACATATAACTCGATTATGAATCAAAATTTAGATGAGTTGTTGATTATTAAGATAGAATGCCTCGATACATGTAAAAAGTATCTCCAGTTCTCTACACTCTCTCAATGAAACACAGCATGTTGTTTTATACTAGTATTCTGTGAGAGCGTGTGCCTTCTCCAGTCAAGCCGACTCGTTTGTTACCATAAAATAGCTGAAGTGTGGCTTTACTAAGTTAAAAAATAATACGTTTTTATAGCTTCTTCCAATCTCACTTACTGTAGAAAACCAACTTGATCCTCCACATAAAGAATGCGTTATATTATTCACCATAAGATTGAAAATTGCCGTAAACGTTAATAGTGTCTAGAGAGGAGATATACAGCTTGAATTCTGAGAGATTTATCAACGGAGTATGTTGCGTAGCAGTGCGATCGTCATACATTTTGAGCGGCCGCCACTTAGGGCACTAATACAAAAACGTGTATTCTTCATTATGGTTTTCATTCACATCGAAATTGTCACTGAGTACATTAGGCCCTAACCTAATGTGCTTGTGTATGATCCACACTGCTCGCCACGCCTACCGCCGTCCACTGAGACCTTCTTATTCAGCCTCCAAAATATCACCGCCGGACGTAAGCTTCTCTCATTTTGGAGGGATTTGCCTTAGTTGCCACGCTTAAATATTTTTAAGAATTATAAGTCAGTGCATGACTACTATCCCATTAGTGGTGGACTACTATCCCGTAAGTGGTGATGCCGCCAAAGATGGAAAAGCGCGAAATAGACTCATGTTTCTAAGGCCTTAGGATTATAAATTTATAAAACAATTATTTTTAATGTTGTCATAGATGATTATTCTGTAACATTTTATTTATTTATGTACTATCTGCCGATTATAAGTTCTAATACATTTATTACTGCACGTAAACATCTCTACATAGATAGTATAAAACTAAGTCGGTTTCCGACGTCTGTACTCTTAGATCTTTTAAACTACGCAACGGATTTGATGCGGTTTTCATCCATAGGCAGAATGATTCAAGAAAAAGGTTTTTATTATATTTTCAAGATCTGAAAATCCCCCGTGCGTATCCGGTGTAACATATACGTCAAAATATAAAACTCCTTTCTCAGTTTAAAGTTAAAATTTGTTTTCTACATAGTAACTTAACGCCATAAATTGCATCTATTCCATTAAAATATTTGGAAAAATAAAGTAAACGTTTTTTGAGCTCAAATTGATTAAAGCATTAACGGATCCCTTGGGTCTAATAAATAGCGTAAAGGCAATAGTTACTTACTGACAGACCTCATTAAGTTAACAAAACACACATGCGTACATTTACTGCCGCATCTGTCTATTGCACATATTTTACCATCAAGAGCGTTTAGAGTATATTATGAATATCGTTGCTTTGAAGATCCTCATTCCCCTAGTATGCGATGTCACAGTGTTGGGTAATTATTTTAGACTGTGTAATGCAGTATACATGAATATGAGTTAAAAAGGCCGCGCACCCCGGGCGGTTATCAAAGCGTAAAGAAGTTAGGCTAATGTTAAACGACGCCTATCTTTTGTATCAATGCGTGATAGATGCTGCGTAAAATTCGATAAAAAGAAATAATAAAAATAAACAGAATCAATGGCTCCGGGTACTTACAATAGGCGGAATATTGAACGTCATTGTATTCACGTTTGAAAAATGGTCCGTATCTCATTGATCTGACTACAAACAAAACTACGACTACGACACGTGGGACCCTTATAACATTAAATATAACACTTCATAAGATCACAATATTTTTTTAAATATAAATGTCTAATAAAACAGGCAAGTAGTTCATCCGTTTTATTTTTATTTCCTCGCGAAGTTTTAAATAGCCATTGATTAATTCGTGAATGTTCTCCTTATAAAAATATTATGTCATCCATTAAGAATCTTATCATTTTAGGCTATCTAAAAAAATCATTTACGAACTAAAAGCGCTTTGACCAAGGGCTTTTAGTTAGCAAACTGTACGCTTTTATTGGATCGTCGATAAATCTTAATAAGATTGGGTAGCAATTGTCAGTGAAGCGAATAAAGAGATTCGTTTACGTTCACGATCTTATTCACTATAGGCAGTAACCCTTTAAAAAAATTGCAAATAATTCTGTCAACTAAAAATTTGTGTTTTATACATTATTATATTTATAGCCATGGTGGATATATATATTTTTAGCCATGGTGCAGTTATATTAGTAGTATAGTTGTAGCATGAATGGGTCGGCTCAACCAGGGAAGGACCACGCTCTCACAGAATACCATCGTGAAATAGTATCTTAATGCTGCTTTATTTCGTATGGTGAGTGTAGAGAACCGGAGACCCTTTTTACTGAAAACGAGGCATTCCATCTTAGTCCTCACGGGTGACAACGCATCTGCATTTTGTTTTGTAATAGAGGCTCCATGTAGATGTCTATGGGCCGCAGCAACCACTTACCATCAGGTAGATTGTGTGCTCGTTTGTCACCCTATCCTATAAAAAATAGATTTTCACTGAGACAGTGAAATGAGTAGGTAAGTCTTATACTAAACTGGCTGGTCCCGGCGCGTTGCTGCTGCAGAAGAAATAATTGTGTAATTCCAAATTTAAACTGATATTTTCGGTTTAAATTTGGAAGAGTAATATTGTTTATTTAGGAACGGTAATATATTCATTGAATTTTAATGATAGCTCTCAAATAAATCTGTTATGCATATAACTATCGCGCAAGTGCAAGCAATAATTTGACAAAGTTTTATCGCAAACTAACGAACGGTATGGCAGCGCATAAAATTCGAACAAGTATTATTTTTTATATGTTAGATAAGATGATTTTGAACAGGTACTCTTTTTATAAAAATATTTAAAATTTAAATGAAACACTTATGTACTTTTCTATTAAAACTTTATTTATACAAACAGAAATAGCACACGTCAAGCACGGGTATCGTAAAGCAGTATCATGTCGCCATGTTGTTACAACTGCCCACGCGCCGACTCTATAAAAACAAACCTATAAGAAATGTCACAAATGTCGCAAACTGTATTGGAAAAATGGCCCAGCTTTTAAAAACTTTGCCAAAGTTTTGAACACAATGCATATCGAAATGGCGTACCGTTCAGTATAGAATATAACATGAAAGGAGCAGCTGATTCAGTTTGCAAGATTTGTTGACTCGCGTAAACAGCACAACCGTATTTCATCTAGGTAAGTCGGAACCTATGAAAGTCGATACTGCGTCAACAATTTGTTTCTTATATTAGAAGAACGTCTTACAAGACAAACATTATAACTCACGAAATTCAAATTAACCTAATCTTTCCATCCGTTGCACAAAGCCAGCTAATTCTTAACACATGTGTGACATGGGTGTTTTATTTTTTGCATCGTAAAATCTTAAGTGCTATTTTATTAACCGTGACATTTCGTGCGTTGTTGAAGATTTAAAGAAAGCATTTTAATGTAAATTCAACTTAACAAAACGTATAAAGGTATTTACTAAAGATTGGTGTGGTAACTTAAAATTTTATGTAGTAGTGTCAACTATTTATAGTATGAATAGTAAGATACATAATAATCTAAAATACGAAATCAATGTACGCGTAATTATAGGTTAGCATCAGATTGCATGGAGGGGTCCCAAAAGCGAACACGTGTTCTAAACTCGAAAAATCATGATTGGTTCCCTTAGGATGCAATTATTATTTTATAAATTATTAGAATTAGAATTTCTTCTCATAAATTGCTATAAAGTTTCAAAGGGTGGCAATTATTACTACCTCTTGCGAGTACATTTTCGGGTAATACATTAGGGTATATTGATCAAAGATTCGACTATTCTTTTGATGTTATAGCAAAGTCGACAGTGATATACTCGTATCACAAATCAAATCTCATTCGGAATCCTTTTGAATCGAAAGAAGAGTTATTTTATACCGATATAAACCATAATCTTCACCTATTTTTTTAATCAAACACTTGTAATTTTTAAAAAAAAAATGCTATTAACCTGAAAAATATAAACCCGGTATTTATGAAGCTGTTGAACTATATTTCAAACGAATTTAGTATTACCGGCGTCGGATCAAATGTGAAATACGTGTCTCTATAAACTATTTTTTATTTATTTTTTTCTCGCGCCGCGTGTCAACATGTGCTAGAAGTATAAATTAGCAGGGGGACATGGATGTACCCTTGCAAACTTTTTTTTACAAAGGTTTTTGAACAATAGGAGCTAACTATTCGTGTGTGAGTTAAAAATCACTCCCTTTGGCGTTTCAACTTCGTAACACTAATGTTATTGGTAGTACTACTTTATGTTAAAAGTAATTTATTTCTCTCTACTCTTACATAGATACATATCAAAATTGTTAATGTTTTAAAAAAAATTTACAACGTTTTACAAATAAAAAGGAATAAAATAAGCTTGCAGCCTTGAGCTGGACTCCGGCTTCCTCTCATATCTGTGAGGGTTTTAGGGAAATATCGTAGAAAATATTATTTTATCAGTTTTTCAAATATGCCGGTTTCGACACGATATTTCCCTTCACCGCGAAAATTAGCACTTAAAATTCCAATTAACAATTTTATTAGCCTACGGGGATCGAATCTGGGCCTCTCGTTTACTGTAAAATTTACAAAAGGAGCTACCATAGCATTGTATCCTTGGAATATATTACACAACACACTTTAGTATACTATGTTATAGGACTATTTTTCTGCTTAGCGGTCCGTCTGCGTATGTACCAATCTGTTACCTATTTCAGACGGCAAATAGCTATGCGTGCACTACTGAGTTCTTTTTTTTATTTAACTGGTTTTACGGATTGGGTTCTAGCCCTTCTGAGTCTTATCATTTCTTTCGTAATCTGTTTATATATTTTTTTCTTCACATAATGCTGATGCGTCACATTGCGAAGCTTTTGTGAGATTTCGACGACAGCTCAACCCAGCGGACAGTTGATGACAACAGCCACTCAATTTCTTAAGGCGCCCAAGCGATCAAAATAACTTGAGGTTTATATCAACATCAAAGCACTTGTTTCGTCGTTTTCTTTAATATTTCACACGCGCAGACACTTAATTCACAAAACCGCATCTCTTTTACGAATCAAATTCCATTTCTTCAAACTATTATTCAAGCAACAAAACAGGAGCAATAATCCGTCGACGGCCAAGTTCCCACCAAAACTCTTCTTAGTTTCGGTTTGAAATATATATAGATTTCAAATTCTACAGACATGACAACGTTTCTGTAGCCTTCTTTATTTGAATTTGGTTAGTTGGTTGCGTATTCCGGGTTGTTCGTATACCTACAGTTAAATTAACAGCAAACGCTTACCTCATGGCCTCATAGTACGTGTGTTGTCGCGACGCTTACAAATAGACTTTCATGTAGTTTTAACAATATACATATATGATTTTCAAGTTTAGTCACAAGTTTTGTATTTATATGTATATACATATTATGTTTGTACGAGTATATAATTTCAAATAAAACTTTTATGCCCGAAAGGTTATAATATTCTCTCATCTTATATCCAATAGTCGATCGGATTCAAACTCGCAACTATGCAATAAAGTAAGTTTTATGAACGATAAAGTCACGTATCGCGATCAACATAAACAATGTTTTATATACATCGGAGTCTTCCAAATCTTACTTTTATCTTTTTGGTATGTTTTCGTACTTTGCAGTGGTTATATATCTCTTTAGCAAAACATTATATTAATCTTGATTTTATGATGATATAGACCATTTCCACATATAGTTTTAGTTATAGTTTAGTTTAGATTTTTTTAAGACGTTTACCCTCACACAAGGATTTTCTACTGTATCGTAGAGGTAGTTTACGTACATAAATTGCATAAGGACAAACATTCGCACCCGGAACAATTACTTGTAGGCCATACAATACTTCTTCCGTGAGGGGTGCGAACTCGCTGCCCTCAGCGTCATAACTCATTGCTAAGCCACTGCGCCACGTAGCCGTCAAACGTTTTGGAAACCATAAGCTATGTTGGAAGGAAAGGAAATTATTATGCTACAACATATGTACGCACAAACTCATCTTTCCCCTTAACTTCCCTTACTTTATCGTCATCATCATCACCATTACAGTCTATCACAAGTCCACAGCTGAACATAGGCCTCCACCACAAAATGGTATAAACCACAAACCTAAGTCACCCCCTAGGTTGTCATTCTATCAATTGTGGGGGGAGGAGGCAATACTTCAATCACGGCTACGAGGTTGCCACTCAAAAACCATTCTTCTCCATCGGTTGTCAGTTCTTCCAGATATATGACCACTTCAGATTACTGATCCAAACTGATCCGATTGGGTTATGTCGGTTAATCTGGTTCTACTACGGAAATCCTCATTACGATATCTATCACGTATAGAAACTCCGAGAATAGCCCTCTCCCCAGCCCACTCAGCGACTTTGAGCTTCCTCATACGATTCAGCAATAGCTTAAACAATTATTATTTATCAAAATACATTTTTGTAATTTTTTAATGATTCTAGCGAATAATGTTAAAATTGGTTTGTGCAAAAATAATTATTCCTATGTATATACTTAATACTATCTATAAAAAAGAAACGATAGCAGATCAAACGGAGATTCAATTATAGATTAGGCCTGGTAACGTACCGCATTCACAATGTTGGGACACGTGAATAAATAAACACAATTACTTTGCACAAAAGAGTAATCGCTATTGATTCTGTACATAAACGCGGCCATCGAATATTGAGTCGCAAACTTTTGCAAATGGTTCATTTTTGGGTAAATCGATTTTTTTCGTAAGGATCGATTTTCAACGCTCTAATAATAGCTTTGGACACAACAAAGAACATACATCAATTCAAGTGTCAAAAACTAACATCTGCGCATTTCTCTATAAACATAGTAAAATATTGGGGGTTCTAACAATCGATCGTTCTTTAGGGTATTTTCTGGTACGGAGTCAGTGTTTATGACATATTATTTTGTATGCAGCATTGCTTAATAGTCTTTAGTGATTCCAAGATTTATTAAAAATTACCAAATTAATTAAAATTTATGTAAATCTGATTTTTTTTAAAGATTTTTTGTAGTTTTTTTTTAGAGTTTAAATCACACCGCATTATAATTAACATTTTAAATTAATTAACTATTTTACATGGTGGAGCCATACTGCAGTTATATTTATTACGTGGTAGAACCATGCTGCAGCTAATGTGGTAGGGCCACGGCGACCTCTTCAACTCCGATCCTGTCGTTTGTGTGCTCGTGCATGGCTAACATAGCCGATCTTATTTACAAATGTTCGCGCGCAATGCGGGCAGGTGAGCACACCGTTACAGAAATTGTAGTTAATCGCACAAGGTGGGCGTGCTTTGAGTTCATCACGTCGGGCATCCAATTCAGAGCAGCGATTCTCCTCAAACATTTTGACCTTGGCTTTCACCAAAGACCTCCACTCCGGTCGTCGAGCGGCTGCTTGCTCCCACTCTAAAGGTTCAATGTCGCACTTCTCCATGTGGCGTTTAAGTACATCTTTGTACCTGAGGAGTTGTCCGCCATGTTTACGCTTGCCCTTCTCAAGTTCAGAGAAAAAGATGCACTTTGCCGTACGCTGGACTGACATTCGCGAT
The DNA here is from genome assembly GCA_907164705.1 of Parnassius apollo. NCBI lineage: Eukaryota > Metazoa > Arthropoda > Insecta > Lepidoptera > Papilionidae > Parnassius > Parnassius apollo. Next base: position 3,524,461 of record CAJQZP010001030.1, on the reverse strand, counting down.
AAGTGTCCACACCAACGAAGTTGTCGCTCTATAAGGTAGGCCTCAATTCCCATGGTATGGGCTCTACGCAGCACTTCCGTGTTTCGAGTGCGATCAGACCAACGGATGTTGAGAATTTTGCGGAGCCATTGCAAGTGGAAGTGATCCAGCGTCCGTATGTGACGGCGGTAAACTGTCCATGACTCTGAAAGTACAATATGTTAGGCAGCACTACCGCCTTATAAATGTCAATTTTAGTAGCCAGCTTTAGGTCATGTGAACCAAAGACCTTGCGATCCAGTTTACCGAATACCGCAGCAGCGGCACCGATCCGACTGTTGATTTCAGCATAAAGGTCACACTTTGATGTTATCGTGCTCCCCAGATAACGAAATGTATAGATTTACTTAAGTATGTCATCACCGAGTTTGATGGCAAGTGTCTCTTGACCGTAGATATCTAAAGACATCACTTCCGTCTTTTTAACACTTATCTTTAGACCAAAACTACGGCACGACTCATGAAAGGTGGTCACGAGCTGTTGCAGGCCAGCTGGGGAATCAGTCACAAAACATAGATCATCTGCGTAGACGATCTCTGTAATAAGTGCGTAAGACACTTTCGTACGAGCCTTAAGTCTGTCTAAGCTGAAAAGATTGCCATCATTGTGGAAACGAATGCGGATACCTTCAGGGTAGTTTTTAAGACTTCCTGGACTACAATTGCAAAGTACAACGCGAAAAGTGTGGGTGCAAGGACACACACTTGTTTTACCCCACAGGTAACGGGAAAAAATTCTGACTGATCAGCGTTTACTACGACGCAGCTCAGCATGTCGTCATGCAGGAGTCTCATAAGTCTCACGGACTTCTCCGTGCATCCAATTTTCAATTTTCAATCGAATGCTTTCTCAAGGTCTACAAAACAGAGATACATATTACGACCCTGTTCTCTGCTTTTTTCCTGCACTTGACGCAATGAGAAAATCGCCTCACAGGTACCACGGTCTGGTCGAAAGCCGAACTGGGATTCCGGCAAAATCCTTTCAGAAAGTTTCCTGAGGCGGTTTAATAGAAGTCTGGCGAAGATTTTTCCAGGCACAGAAAGTAGAGAAATGCCACGGTAAGAATTGCAGTTCGACCGGTCACCCTTGCCCTTATATAGGGCTCGTATGAGGGATGCCTTAAAAGTATTAGGAACTTATTCTTTTTCCCACATAACGACAAAAAGTTCCCATATCGCCGAATACAAATACCCACCGCCATACTTCAATAATTCACCCGGTATAAAATCAACACCAACCGCGCGTTTATTTTGCTGTTGCTTAATGGCAAGAGCAACCTCGTCAGGCGAGACTGGCTCATCGAGCTCGAGGGCGAAAGGTTGCTGAGGTAGGCAGCGAACATGGTCTAGGTCAACAAAAATCAACACCAACCGCGCGTTTATTTTGCTGTTGCTTAATGGCAAGAGCAACCTCGTCAGGCGAGACTGTTTCATCGAGCTTGAGGGCGAAAAGTTACTGAGGTAGGCAGGGAACATGGTCTAGGTCAACAAAACTCGCATGACAAGCGAAAGATAAGTGGTGGCAGGAGAAGGCTCGTCAGATGCAGTGGCTCGCTGATACCAACCAACTCGGTGAGTTTTATGCTGAGGTGCGACATATACTCGGTACGTCCACTATGGCAAAAGTTCCACTGAATTCAACTAGTGGTGAAGAGCTTTTTAAAAGCAGGGAGGAAAGCAGCGATGGGCGGAGCATTTCAACACCCTGCTTAACGTGGATCATTAGTCGTATAGTTGTAGCACAAATGGGTCGACTCGACCGGGGAAGGAGGCTCTCACAGAATACCAGCGTCAAATAGTAGCTTAATTCTGCTGTGTTTCATATGGTGAGTGTAGAGAACCAGAGACCCTTTTTACTGGAAACGAGGCATTCCATTTAAGTCCTCACGGGTGACAATGCGTCCGCATTTAGATTCGTAATCGAGGATAGATGTAGATGTCTATGAGCCACAGCAACCACTTACCATCAGGTGGACTGTGTGCTCGTTTGTCATATATATATAATATATAATATAAACACTCACGCCTGTCACCCAGAGGGGTAGGCAGAGACTACGGACTTCCATTTGGCACGATCCTGACATACCTCTTTCGCCTCCTTTACATCCATATATCTACGCATACATGCTCGTCGGTTAAGGGTACTTCTAACGTGGCCCATTTTCAAAATATCGCCAATAAACTTTTTCCTAGGGCGTCCCTTCCCGACTTGGCCATTCACATCTGCCATATAAATTTGCTTTGTCACTCTTTCCTCATTCATTCTTTCTACGTGACCAAACCACCGAAGCATTCCTTTCTTAATCCTGGTCACAACATCATCTTGCATACCACATTTATCTCTTATCACGCAATTTCTCACCCTGTCATTCAGATTACACCCTAGCATATTCCTTAAAGACCGCATTTCTACAGCATTTATTCTACTTTCGTGCTTCTTCTGCCACACCCAGCTTTCACTACCATACATTAAAGTAGGGACTAACACAGCATTATGAATTACCATACGTGCCTGTTTTGACAAATTCTGGTTCTTCATAATAGAGTGTAGTGCCCCATTCACTCTATTCCCTGCATTTACTCGTCGTTCTATATCCCTATCATATCTACCATCCCTGCTAAATACACATCCCAAATACACAAACTCATCCACTTGCTCAATCAACTCTCCTTCTATTCTTATTTCACATACCGTTTTGCTTTCTTCTCTTTCAAAAACCATCACTTTCGTCTTACTTGCGTTCACTTTCATTCCCCTTTCTTTTAATTCCCAGTTCATTAATGTAACCATCATTTGCAACTCTGCCGCCGATGACGCAAGTATGACTTGATCATCGGCATACAAAAGGCATTTGACGGTTAACTCGCCCATTCTTAACCCACATTCTTCATCTTTCAAAGTTTGCAAACACCGGTCCATAAATAGGTTGAACAGCCAAGGGGAAGCCATACAGCCCTGTCTGACACCTTTTTGGATGCCAAACCAGTCCGAGTAGACCCCATTGATCCTGACACAGGCACTAGAGTCCCTATAAAGAGACCTTAATGCCTGTATCAAACCAGCGCTCAACCCATATGAGTTCAGTGTTTGCCATAACACATTCCTGTCCACTCTGTCATAAGCCTTTTTTTTTTCGTTTGTCATCTTATCGTATAAAAAAATTAATATATTCATTTGTTGTAATGATTTAAGGTTAAATAAATTTCCTTTACGTTTTGAAAAAATAAACACACATACACACCCATACATATCATAGCATTAGTGTCGTAACAGTTGACGGATGGAATGGAGATAAAACCAACCTGATATCAACTTGCATGTTAGCAACCCGCCGGCCAAGCGTGGCAACTATGGCAAATATCCCCCTTATTATTATAATATATTTTTTTCGTATGTAGACTGCGACTTTTCTTTAAGTCGAAATTCGGACAGCACTTCAGTCTCGTATTCTAAAACAGGGTTGCGTCATTATATCTCCAGACTACTACTTTGCTTAGCTTGTACTGTTCAAAGACACTCAACTTAATTTTCACAGACTGATAACGGGGAGGAGTTGTAACACCTGCACTGTAAACGAATGAGGGGAACCCTTACGATCTCACTTGCCTATTGGGTTGAGCATGCTACTGCATAGACCGTTTTTCGAAAGACTTATTAAAAGTCTTTCGAAAGACTTATTAAAAGTCTTTCGAAAAACGGTCTATGCAGTAGCAGCAGATTAAAATACCGCCACAGAATTTAAAATATTTTACTAACTTGTACGAACTTTTTTGTAGGTCCAGCTCAAGGCGGCATTAACGATGATTATGTAGGCAGCGGGGAAGCGCCGTATATCATAGAACAGCCCGTAGACGTCACCGTAGCGAGGCATCAGCCTGCCACATTAAACTGCAGAGCTGGTGGTTCACCTTCACCGACAATAAGATGGTACAAAAGTGGAACGCTAGTTGTTTCCGATACTCATCGAAGTCTATTACCAGCTGGAGACTTATTCTTTCTAAGAGCCACGCATGGCAGAGCGCATTCAGATGCTGGAGTATATTGGTGTGAAGCAACAAATCCTTACGGAACCGCTAGAAGCAGAAATGCTACGTTGCACGTTGCTGGTAACTATTTTATCATTATTTTCTTCATTTCTTGAATTTTTATTACAATTTAAATAATTTATTGGTGTGCAGTACTTCGCGAAGAGTTTCGTCTAGAGCCGGTTACAACGCAAACGGCTCAGGGTGAAACTGTGATATTAGAATGTTCGCCACCTAGAGGGTCTCCAGAACCTTCAGTGTATTGGAAAAAAAATGGACAAATACTGCACTTTGACGGTGACACAAGGTGAATAAATATATTTTTTACTACATTTTATTTTATCAATTATATTATGCTAATATAATTACATATAGTGTACCTATGGTAGTGAAAGTTGGGTGTGGCAGAAGAAGCACGAGAGTAGAATAAACGTAGTAGAAATTCGGTTTTTAAGGAGTATGTTAGGGCTGAATCTGAATGACTGTGTGAGAAATTTTGTGATAATAGACCGGGAGCTGGTGACAGGTGATGTTCCACGATTTTGTCGTGCATGCCTTTTTAAGGCTTGCTAAAATATCAAAGATTGTCGGGGCTTTAGCCCCCCCGCGCGTCCTCTTCATAAGGAAAAGCGCTTTTCTTTGTGTAGCGAATTTTCGTGTTTTTCTATGATAGTACACTGCATGCCCTTGTAATATACGGAAGTTCAAGCAAATTGAAGCTCTAATAATTGATGGCATGCACCCCGCAGCGGCCCAAGATGATCAAAGGGTTCAGAAAACCTGAAAAAAATTAAAGGGCAATTGCGTGTTTTCAAATTGCATGCCGATGTAAAGAATGGAAGTTTTTGTAATAAAAACACTCTGAAAAAATTGGCTTGCACCCCTCGTATGACGAACGGTGGAAAATTTCAGGAAAACTCTGTAAAAATTGAACTCCGATTTTCCGTGATTCCAAACTGCATGCCATGGTCATACGAGGGGTGCATGCCAATTTTTCCAGAGTGTTTTTATTACAAAAACTTCCATTCTTTACATCGGCATGCAATTTGAAAACACGGAAGTGCCCTTTAATTTTTTTTAGGTTTTCAGAACCCTTTGATCATCATGGGCCGCTGCGGGGTGCATGCCATCAATTATTAGAGCTACAATTTGCTTGAACTTCCGTACATTACAAGGGCATGCAGTATACTATCACGGAAAAACACGAAAATTCGCTATACAAAGAAAAGCGCTTTTCCTTATGAATAGGACGCGCGGGGGGCTAAAGCCCCGACAATCTTTGATATTTTAGGGTTAGTTATCAAGCCTTAAAAAGGCATGCACGACAAAATCGTGGAACGTCACCTGTTACCAGCTCCCAGTCTATAAGAGAAGAGTGTGGTTTGCAAGATGATGTTGTGACCAGGATTAAGAAAGGAATGCTTCGGTGGTTTGGTCATGTGGAAATAATGAATGAGGAAAGAGTGACAAAGAAAATTAATGTTGCAGAAGTGAATGGCAGAGTCGGGAAAAGACGTCCTAGGCTAAAATTTATCGACCAAATTAACGATTTATTGAAAACGGGCCAAATTGGGAGTACCCTTAATCGACGAGCATGTATGCGTAGGTGGAAGTCTCTGCCTACCCCTCTGGATGACAGGCGTGTGTATATGTACAATTTTACGTGTGGACTGCATACAGTTCTATTTTTATGGTACTGATTTTAATGGTCGAGATTTCTAAGTTTAGTGAAAATTATTTCGATCGCTTTCAACTGACTATATTTTATATGTATAGCAATGATTTTTTTTTTCTGTACAAAATTATATAATACAGAGACATATCGGTATTAATACCTAATTTTAATAAGAAAAAATGGTTTGGTCTATTAGTTTTCCACAGTTTTGCATTAAAAAATAAAAAAGATATTTAAAATTTAATTTAATTTTTTACGTAAATTCAAAAAAAAAAAAGTATTTATTTGTATAGTAATACAGGCGTAAAGCTTAGCTTAGGCCCCAGTCTCCCACAGTATAACATTAAGGTGTAATATTTTAATATTATGTACAATAATTCTGTAATATTTTGGTGAGAAAATAAATCATTTATTATTATTATTATTATTATTTAGTTATAAGATAAAATCTTATGGATTTCTGATTCGCTGAATAAGAAAATAATAACGCCAGAGTAGGGGATATTTGAAGAGCTCGACAAGCAATCAAATAAAAATCTGAATAGTTCTTTCTTACCGGACCCTTTATTGAATGTTAATTTCCTTCGCAATTATTCCGCCCTATATTTAAATAACTTTTGTAACGTCGTGCTTTATGAGAACGGTCTAAAACCCGTACTATATTTTTTTTGTAATTATTTCATGTTTAATCTCTATTTCAGAATGCACTTAGTCGACGGTGGAAGTCTTGTTATACAAGATGCTAGACAAACTGATAATGGTAGGTATCAGTGTATTGCGCGTAATGCAGCTGGTACTAGGGAATCTACCATAGCTACATTAAAAATTCACAGTAAGTACTTTTACATATTCTAATGTGAAGTTTGAAAAAAAGTAAAACTTTTTTTCGTCGTCGTTTTTTGTACCTATATTTATAACTAACACAATTTTTTTAACTTACATACATACTAAAATATACTGAAATATGGTAACGATTATTTAATTTCTTGTTTCATTTAAATAGTTAAGCCGTATTTGATCGCTGGGCCTGATGATGTAGTCGCTGAGACTGGGGGTAGCGTGACATTCCAATGCCGAGTGGGTGGAGACCCCCTCCCTGATGTTCTATGGCGACGGACAGCAGGCGGTGGAAACATGCCCCTCGGTCGCGTGAAAGTTTTAGACGATAGAAGTCTCCGACTAGACAATATCGTTTTAGGAGATGAGGGAGAGTATACGTGTGAAGCCGATAATTCAGTCGGCGCAGTGAGTGCAAGTGGTTACTTGACCGTCTACGGTACTTTTGTTTTAAATTTATATTTCAGTTAATTTTTTTAACAAATGTGTTACTAAGTAGTTCGTATTTTAATTTTTTAGATCCACCAACAATAAATTTAAAGCCAAATAGTGTGATCATTGGAAGCGGCTCAGCCGCAACGTTTACTTGCACATCTTTTGGCACACCTGAGCCTACTATATTCTGGAGTATGGAAGGCAACCGGACAATTATACTTCCAGGCATGTCAAAAAGCAATTATCATGCTTCGTCGGTTGTTAATGGAGTTACAATACTGACAATTAATGATACGAATAAGAACGATAGTGGAAGCACGATAGTTTGTTCCGCGGTCAACTTGGCTGGCAGTTCATTCATAAGAGGGAAACTAACCGTGACTTCGGACGATGATCGCCCTCCCCCAATCATAACAAATGGTCCTTCTAACCAAACATTACCTATAAAATCGATGGCAGTTTTTCCGTGTTCAGCTATTGGCACACCTGAACCAATAATTGCTTGGTATTTTGAAGGAAAAGCGTTGATACAAAATTATAGAAGGAATGTATCAAGTGATGGCACACTCATTTTAAAAGATTTGAATAAAGATGATACGGGTACATACACGTGTGTTGCTTCTTCGCCGCAAGGAAAATATGTTTGGAGCGGTGTTTTGACTGTAGATAACCCTATAAATCCCAATATACATTTCTTTAGAGCTGCAGATACTTCTGCATTACCTGGGCCACCTACAAAACCACAAATATTTAATATAACAGAAACAAGTGTAACCCTTATTTGGAATCAAAACAATAAAATAGGGTCGTCTTCAATATTAGGATATCAAGTAGAAGTATTCTCTAGGGAAACTCTTTCAGGAAACAATACACCTAGAAATTCTCGTGGGTGGGTAACTGTTGCTAAAAGAATACATCATACACAATATAGTGTGAAGTCCTTAATACCTGGTATTACGTACATGTTTATTATTAGAGCAGAAAATTCACATGGATTGTCTGGACCCAGTCCTGTTTCCGATTCGGTAAGAGTTGGAGAGGATAATCTATGGCCTAATGGAATATTTTCTAATAACACTGAATTTAGAAGTAATATAATGACTGATAATATAGTAGACCTCATAGAAGCAACTCCAATTGATTCTAAAACTATAAAACTCATGTGGGAAATATTGAACTTCTTTTATTTAGAAGGTCTTGTTATATACTTTCGAGCACTAGATAATAGAACTGAGGAATATGAAATGAAAACTATTTTTCATTCTAACGATGTTTCTGGATATGAAATAACATCTTTGCGGAAATACACGAAATATGAATTTTTCCTTATACCATTTTATAGAAGGTTTGAAGGCAAACCATCAAATTCTAGAGTCGCGCAAACTTTAGATGACGGTAATTTTAAATTACTTATATCTAAATATTACCTCAAAATTACATATGGCTAAATAACTTAACCATTTATTTTTTATTTCAGTACCAGATGGACCACCTACTAAGATAGAGATGTTTATATTGAACTCTACAACAGTTCATTTAAAGTGGTTACCTCCAGAAATTAATGTGCAAAATGGAGTTATTATAGGTTATAATGTAATTGTTAATTGGTTAGATATACCTGTAAATAAATCTATGATCGCTATAAACACAACAGTTCAACAAGCAACTAGTCTTATAATGACAAATTTAACATCAGGAGTTAGTTATTCTGTTCAAATTGCAGCCGAAACATTAGTCGGTTTAGGCCCTTTTAGTCAAAAGTTATATTTTAACACAGATTCTCGATTAATCGGATTAGATCCAATATCAAGGTAAATATGACTTTAAATTGGGTATATCCTTATGAATATATTTAATAGGGTTTTTGTTTAAAAATAAAAAGAAAGAAGAAAACACTTTAATTTTTTTTTCAGATACCCCATAAATGGAGAAGTCTCTATAGTTGCTGGAGATTTTGTACTTGAGTCGTGGTTTTACTTTCTTATTGGTGCTGTAATACTATTTAAAATAATTATGATTGGCGGTATTATTTATGTCCGGAGGCACAACATTTTTGCAAAAAAATCTGCTCTACCAAATATATATGGTAAATATATTTTAACAACAATAATTGTATTTACTTATATTTCAGAAGTTATGGTGATTACATGTCTGTATTGTTTTTATAAACAATACGCATCAGAATTTTAAAATTAAAAACATTCCTAGGGTGTTAAGGGGTGGAACAGGTCCCGAGCATTTGTTTGATGGAGGCCTTGCCATGCGACGGGGAGTGAGGGGTGCTAGATTACTTTTGAGTTGAAAGGTAGCACGAGCCCTCTTTCGTGAGCGTAGTAGATCTCTTTCACTTTAAATTCACGTTTGGAGTACAAAGGAATGATATAAATTCAAAAAAATAAAAGATTTTCTTTTGTTAATGATCCTCTCATAAATTTAGTCATTCATAATTTTAAGGTAGTGCCTTGTTATAATTTAAAGTCAATTTTTCTAATAATTTCTTAAAATATATAACTAAATTAACTAATTATAATGAAATTTAGACTTCGTAATTATAAGAAAAATAAAAACAAGTCTGGGATCATTCCCGACTCAAATTACGCAATGTCATTTTTGCAAATTATAGTTTTTTAAATTTATTTTTAAAATTATTTATTAATTTTAGTAAAATGTATTATAATTTTAGATTCCAATGGAACAAGTTTAGTTACTCAAATGAATATAAAAACTGCAGTGTCGCTATCTCATCCATTAAGTAGCTGCTATAATAAAAACACAGTAACAAAAACAGAATCATTATTATGGATGGAAAATCAGCCTGGGCTGTGTATGTCCAGTAATCATTCAACTCAAAATAAGGATAAGACAATTACAGAATATACCAAAGCATCTCATCCACTACCTGAATATGCTGAAGTATCATCTTCAAGAGTAAACGGAAATGAGTGGAATACTACTAAAACCGTGAATAGTCCTGCAGCATACGCTTCAGTAACGCTAGTTGCTAACACCCGGCAATGTGTCAGCTCACTGGTAACATTTTTTTTATTTAACCATTAGCTACTTTTGCATTATTTCAATTCTTACAATGTTTTATAACATTTTCAGGGTTGGTTCCCTCCAGGAAGTAAAAATATTGATAACTCTTATATGCCAGATGAAGAGTTATATCCTGCTAGCAATGGTGGATATTACAACAGAAACGTGTACAGTGAGAAATACTTTCAAGGTCATCCAAATGTATTGAAATTTCACGACTTGCCTGCATTAGAAAAGACATCGAAAGCTCAAATGAGATATAACCAGAGCTTGGAAGAAAGAAAAGGTGACAGAAATATTATAAAAACAGACGTGACCCAGTCATTAATAGGTGGAACGTGTGGTTCGAGAAACAACTCTGAATCTGAGACAACTTATAGGGCATTTGGTGAAGAAGAATCCGATGAAGAAAATTACGTTGAAGGTCTGGAATACGATGAATTAAATCAACGAATACAAAGGACTAAACATCAATATGAAAGGCCCAATTTTGACAACGATGGCACTAGAACACTAGCTCAGTTGACGTCATTTAGACATGGGCAGACAGTTTTGAGTGGCGCTTCACAACTGTCGTTAGTACCTACCCACCCACCTCCGGCACCTCACCCGCGTGTTGATTCAGTGACACGGTAGTATCACGCCTTGCCGGTTTTCGGCGATTTGTGCCAAACGGACGTTTAGACCGACTTGTATTGCAACAGTGCATGTACGTGATATCGTAAGAGGGATCGCAGTTCTTCCTTACACTGTAGTAATTTTGATGCTAATGTAACACAAGTTATTCAGTGTTAATTTATTTGATTATACTGTCATATTTTCTTTTTAGTAAAATGTAAGGAACTTGGCCTAATAAATTATTTATACATACAGTATGATGACTTCATACTGTATGTGTATTTTATGTGTATAGTACATTATATGTCATTATTCTTTTCCTCTTATAACTGTAATTCAATAAACAACTAGTCTTTTGTACAAAATTTTATTGTAAATAATGTATATTCTATAATATTGATATTAAATCCTAAAGATTAAAATTTTAACCTTAAGTATAATAAAAACAATAATATATGTAATAATTATTTGTAACAATTACTACTGGGATTGAATAAAATCGATTGTCCGTCTTTATATCGATAAACGAATTTGTAACCTTAATATCATTAGTGTAAGTGTTTAGAAACAGTTAAAAAATACGCTTCGCATTGATTGAATGTAACTTACAGTCCACAGTATTGTAAATATTTATGTAGAAGTAAAACGCATTTCAGAAGTCAATTTCAGTTTATTTTCGCTAATAAATATTGTATGATTAATCATGTTTAAATTACGCGTTCAAAAATGGTCTACGTAACAATTTATATCATATAAATACAAATACGAAACCACGAGTATATTTAAGGTAACATACGATTTAATTGTTGGTAGATCGAATAGACTGTTGTAGAACTTTTAGACTAAATAAAAATTAGAACATTACTACCATATGTTAGTGATACTCCGTTTAGTTTTATTTCGAGTGCCATAAGACTTTATTCCTGTTATAAAAACAAGTAACATTGGAGTTGTGAAATGAAATTCAAATGAAGCTTTTACAAATGGAAATTTTTATCTACGTAAGTTAATGTGATATGAGTTAAAGTATAACCACTTGTTATAATGACGACATAGCACGACTTGTATCATTGCATATCATATATGTTAAGTAAGTTATAGCTAAAACAATGTTAATTAATTAGGGCGCTTCTGTCTCTGTATTAACATTATTATCATGTACATAATTTGTATAACGCGTCCGACAACTTTTTTCTACTTCAAACTTATTGACCCATTTGTAAACTGTGGTATAAAAAACAATCGTCTTTTTCGTTTCAAACGTTTAAATATATTTCAGCAAAAAATATGAAAAAAGACAACTATAATATGCGTATTTTTGCGTATTATAATATGCGTTCCAAGGAAACTTCACAAATATTTTTATTTAAATGGGAAGACTGGTATGATGTAATTCCTTGGAATCATAACAATAATCACTATTATTACTTAATTTAATATTAATTAGTATTGTTTTAAAGTTGGCGGAAAGGGTTTTGTGTTTAGAAATATTCAAAAAAAATTTACTACACAAATACGAAACATAAAGTTCACTCTATTTCATTGGAGTGAAGTTGTACTGACTTCAAAATAACCTTATATTTCATACTTCGATAGCAATACCGACAGTGCAACTGATTGTTTTAACTGTGGTTGATATAAGTGTGTTTCACTATGTTCTTTAACATAAAACGAGATAATAACATAAAAAAGATATTGGTTTATAATCGATTTTTATTTATCAACTACCTTCAACTAGGGGTCACATAGGGCGGTTAAGACACTTACACATTACAACGAAACGTCAAAATAAAGTAAACCACGATTTCCACCTGAGTTACATAATCGCATTGAAGGGCATTAGCGCTGACTAGGTCTTAGGACTTGATGCCTGTTACTTGCCAATGGGGTGTCAACCGATACACGTTTAATTTGGAACTTAAACAACTTTACAAAATAAACATATGGATTCAACAAATAAATTGTTTTAAAACTTTTAATTGTGTATATCTGTAAAAAACCTGTTTTGTATGTTTTACACTTTTAACAGACTACAAAGAAACATTCAAATAAACCATGTCAGGGCTTTTATTTTCTATTGGTCTTGAATACCTATTTTTAATAAAATAAATAACTAATTAAAAACTTGTTTTATTTAATTAGTAATAAGTCTAAATTTAGTGAGCTCGGTATATGTTTCTTTCATGAGAACTGAATGTAACACAAAGTCACTTCGCACATCCTCATTTTTCAAGTTATAAATAATAGTTCTTTAGCTATGTCGGGCATGACATGAGTTGCTTTTGCATTTTTGTCAGAAACATTCGCGTCGCGCGCACAAGAAATTACCAAAGTTCTGTCGTAATGGGAGGAACGCATAGAAAATGAACGAAAAAACAAACACATTATATTAATTATTTTATCAGAAGACTGCGGATGTGCACACAATAACTCACCATAGTTTCATCGTTCAAGGATGAATGGTGTTAGGATAAACAAATATTAATTTTTATTTATAAAGATTTTTCCGGTAATATGATCTATTCTTTATCAAACACAAAATACAGATATGTCAGAATAATTAAATTTTTCAAGAAAAGTACTATATGCAATGAAAGCAGACACGATCTATATGATACTTTTTTAGATAATTATTTCACAGAGATTAGCGTAATTATAAGTGCATGCAAAATCCACATCGTTGGTCACTCAGCAAAAAATGAGAGAGCTTGGTTAGGAAATGTTAATGCATCCACCATATAGTCCTGACCTTGCAACCTCAGATTTTTACCTGTTTTAGTCTCTTCAGAATTCTTTGGGTTCATCAGGTTAACATCATTCATCAGGTTAACATCAAAAGAGGCCTGTCAAAACTACTTGTCACATTTTTTTTTCAAAAATCCAAAGTATTCTACAGCAATGGAATTAAGTCCATACCTACAAATCATTGAACAAAATGGTACATATATATTATAATTAAATGTACTTAAACTTTGAAAAAAAATGTCAATTTGTATATACGAAGAAACTTTTTCCCCGACCTTATATTACAAATACCATCTCTTACATCATTGATAACAATAGAATTTAAAAAAAATCATTAATCCTAAAAGAAACTCTCATTGCTTTGAAATGAAAATAATTCACATTTGCACTGTTGTTAAAGTTCATTCAATTTACGAGGTTCCAATTCATAAGCCAAATCTCGTCCCGACACTCGCCGTAAGTGCATTATTGGTGGGTATTTAACAACAGACTGTGGTCCACTCGGTGCGTCTGTAATTGGCTGATAACAGTGTGCTCACCCACATAAACAAATACGTTATAATTATAAATGGGATTTCTCATTGTCTTTTTCATGCGCAGTGGACAGAATTTTACAACAACTCAATATTACTAGTAGACAATATTTACTAGTTATCACCGGATGTCATTCAAAAATCTTGTCTGTTGGGACTTTAACAGCTGAAATTTAAAAAAAAACATGGAATATGTCTTTACTTCGCCATATAGATCAACTTTATACAGCAAAGTAAACCTATGAAAATATATCAAGTTTTTCTCTCATTCGTCCCAGTTTTGCGTATTTTTTCTACAGACTGCATACAGTAGGGTGCACGGAGGACGTAGAGCCTCCGGTATCGTTTTAATTTTCCGCTAGTCTGAAATGTACACAATGTGAATGAAATATCAATTTTAATGAGCTTGAGTTAACTGATCAACAATCTCACTATGAGGTAAAAGAATAATATTTCTTTTATGGCAAATTAATTTTAATTACAGCTCTGAATCAGTTAGATGATCCTGTTGCAGAGTTTAATAAGCAATTATTAAACTAAAACTCTTATGCTATTAATGTTATTATGTTATTTTATCTTAGGAAAATTAACATTTACATAATAATATTAAGCAATCAGAAAAAATATTTTTATTTAAAATGTATCTTAGTCTAATCTGGGCCTTGTCAAAATACAGCCAGATGGATATAATTCAATTAGTTATTAATTGCTTGATAAAGTTGCGTACTTCAACGAGGGGTGTCTCGTTCTATTACCAAAATAATGTGATTTCGGCGATAAAAGTCGACGTAAAAACAATTTTATAAATGGTAAATATATATGAGAAAGTTATTCACTCTATACACGTTTTAAAGAGTAATAAAAATATTTTACAAATGAACTTTAATCTAAAGAACTTTAATCCGCACAATAAAATCACTAATAGAATCAGGCGTTATTTTGCGAACATCTATTATACTAAAGATGGATGTTGTGTCTTTCCTAGTGGTGTTAGGAGTAGTGGTGCTGGGATAAGTGGTGATTGGAATAGTGCACGAAATTAACGGAGGGTGGGAGGTGCTCTTCAAACTAGGAAAGACACATCATTTTATTTTATTATGCGGATTTTAGCTTATTCATTATTACCATTGTAAAAATCACTATACATAGAATGATATGATTAATAATTACGACAAAAATTATACACTATGCAAATGATGTGACTGTATCACACTAGAGCGCGCGCTTTTCGGGGATAATTGAAATGCCGTTACCATTGCAACCCAGTACAGGTTCACTGCTGAATTAAACATAAGCCTTTACAAATATCGCTACAGACCTCGGTCCTGAGCCAACTTCATCCATCGACCATGTCTTACCAGACTGTAACTTCATCCGTTGGGGGCCGCATTACACTCCGTTTATTGGTACGCGGTGGGTATTTGAGAACCTTCCTTCCTCATCAATTATTGGTTCTTAGAGCTATATGGCCGGGCCATTGCAGCTTTTGTTTATCCGATTGATTCGAGTAAATCTGATAAATTAAGTAATTGTATCTAATACAACATTTATTTCCATCCCTCGTCAAATTAATACATCACAAGGGCGTGAGTTTATTACTTGTTATACGTTAATTTTATCCTCGTTGGTCTCGTAGTTGTAAGTGTGATTGTTGATTGGATTCGAGTAACGGGTGGGGCCAAATGGGGGTATTTCTGTCAAGAAAATCTCTGTAGCAGAATGGCGTTAGAAAGTTCACGGTGTTTAACCTACTTACCTCGGATAGCACATAAAGCAGTTGGGCCTTTACCTGATATCTCTTCGGTGCGGTCGTGTCAAATTGCCGTCTCATCGGACTATAAAAATAAAGCAAAAAAGAGAATGCATCTGTGCACAAACACACGTACACTATAATCCTGTCCTGCTTTGATGTCTAGGCGCCGTTGTTACTGAGCACCGTCACTGAAATTCAGTTTATAATTCAATATATTTTTTATACCGTCGTATTTTGAAGAAGTTAAATTAGTTAGTAATTAGTAGCAATAAAAAATGTACATAAAATCTTGTCGATGTAGAAAAGGGTCGCCGTAATATACGAGCGTTCTTAAAGCGAAAGTACCCTTGATACTGTGCTTAAGAGAGCGTAGGCATAGAGATGTTCTGAGGCTTTTTGGAACCAACACTTCTAAGACTTTTAATATCGCACCCTTAGTACACTTGACTCACCGCATGGCTTGGTTAATGTAACCATTTTAAAATTCACATTCATTTTGGAATACATAAATAAGAAGACGTCAATCAAAACTATCAAAAGTAAGAGGAAATATTCCAACTTGCTTGTAATGCTTATTAAGACAACATGCGGTGGAACACTGAATACACAGGCAAGCGACCAAAAGCCTAAACTGGTAATGAAAAGCAACGTGGACAGTGTCAAGATTTCTATTTGTTCTGTCCAATCAATCCTTCCAGTGTAATTAATATAGTGAAACTGTTTTAATTCAAGTTAGCGGAATGGATAAGCATTAAATGTGAATTCACGAGGATTGCTGATTTGTTATTGTGAATAGTATCTAAATTTTTAAGTTAACCTTGCATCCTATATTCGCCCTACTGTTGGGCACAGTCTCTTTTATCTTCGAGTAACTAGTCAACAGCACTGCTTCAGTCCGTCAGCGGATATTACATGTCATTGAGATACTTAACTCTTCAGGTTTGATGCAGGTTTCCCCTTGATTTTTTCCTTCACTGCCGAGCACTTGGTAATTCAGCTGACGGAATCGAACGTGGGTTGCTCATGTTCGGCGAAATTACGACACAATTAGCTTCTGAGCTATCACGATTGTTGATATGGATCATAGTGCTCATAAATGCATTTTCGAACGATAATTACTAACTTTACGGACAATAACTACTAGCGTGTAATATAGCGCTCATACGATGCACTGACACAAATATTGAGATAGCAATATATCCAGACTAGCAATTTGTTTTTTTTTTAACTAATTTTGAGTCGATACGAATCAAAGACTAGAACTAAATTAATCTAGACTCAATAGACACGTACAGATGAAATATTACTACTAATCCACCTTGCTAATACGATCTTATACGCATTTTTATTCTCAAAATGTAGTCTCAATTTTTCCTGAATAGTAAATGCTTTTTACTGTCATCTTTATTTTAAAAAAAATACGTGTCGCATTGTTTGTCCGCAATGAACTCGAAAACCACTCAACCGATTTTAATGAAATTTTGTAAATGTGTATTACTTGCTCCAACCTGAGAGAAGGGTAGTTTTTATCCAGATAAGTGACACAGCACAAACTAATCTCCTGGCGAAAATGTTTCTAACTCCAGCTGTTCACGTGGTAAACCGCGTACATGTTAAAATTGACAATTTTAGTTGCCACTTTAGTGAATTAGCAAAGGTTATATTAGCAAAGGTTATATATATAGTAGCTGATACTCGCTCGTTTCGCTGTGCGCACGATAATATTTTGTTGTGGAACCTAGATTTAAAACATCAAGAAAGTTTTTGATAGGACTATCTCAAAATCCTTCCTTAGTGAGCGTCTACCTTGCAAAATGAGTAACTATACTAAATTTCAAATCAATCAGGTGTATAGTTTTAAGATCTCGTGATGAGTCAATCAGGCAGTGGTATTTCACTTATACCAATAATATGTTACTGTAAAGGTTTGTGTGAATGTTTAGCTACATATATTAAAAAAGGTATTATTATTGTAAAATTTACTTTACCTATAATGAAAAAAGAGGACACTATTTAATTGGGTTGGAAAGGTTATATTGGAAAGGAAAGGACATATATATATATATATATATATATATATATATATATATATATATATATGTATATATATATCACAATTTTGTTTTTATTATTCCGAATTTAGTAAATGGCGTAAATATGAGTCTTTGAGAAATTACTACATATTTGTGCCATTTGCTGTAGAGACTATCGGTCCGTGGTCCGGCTGGTGATAAGAGGGCTGGTTCTTTAGCTATTCAGCGAGGAAACGCAGCTAGCGTTCTTGTTACTATAATACCACGGGGAGCAGGACTTTTGGACTATTTAAATTTTTGGTGTTAGTTTTTCTGTATTATAGTTTCTTTTTTTATATTGTGTATAATTTGTATTAATTGTAAATATCACAATTTTAATTATTATTTTTATTTAATGTTACGTAATTAAATTGCTTAGTATGAGTACTGATTTTATTCCTAAAATATTAATAATACATTTTATAGAATCCAGTCGTGAGGACCCTACTTTTATTGTGTAGATGAGATAAATAAGGGCTCTTGACATACGTGATTCAAATTAATTTACTTAATTCACACAATTGTATCACTTCTCCACTATAACATCCTTATAAACTAGCAATGATGATTGCCCAAATTTAATTAAGGCGACTGCATCAACCCTTTCGATGGGTTGAACTCGATGGATTGTCACGGAATGGGTTGTAAAGTTAGAATGGTGCGGCACATGGGCCTACAGTTTTGTAATTTTATTAATGATGTAATAACAGTACTGTCAGTCGCATGTCTGTGCCCATGAGCGATAGTGAAGTCGTTAGTTCGGACGGGTTAATAACAGAGGGTTGAATTGGGGATTATCTGTAAAGTTCATAGTAGTTTATGTCGTCATTGGTTGCAAAATAAATTGAATTCCCATTGAATTCAAATTATTTTATATAGTTTAGATTAGTAAGATAAGTATATTTGAATGATTAGTTTAAGAATTTAACAAATTTTTGTCATATTAATGTTCTATGCAAAAATAAATAAAAAATTGTGTGTAATTTCAAAAATAATGAATGTATAGTAAATAAAAGATCTTTATTTTTACCATTACCATTGTAGTTAGAGCCTGTTAAAAGGTCACTACTGAACATAGGTGTTCCTCTATATATTGCATCATATGCATGTCAGGCGGGTTGGCAACTATAGATCTTGCTCATCACCTGGTTTGTTGCGCTCTATCGCCTAATACGACACTACACGCTGGCTTTAATTTTTACTATGCAATAATAAAAAAAAACTAAACATATCAATAATTAAAACATGTATTTACACAATAGTTTATTTGCTGTAATGTTATTTGCCTCGTTGGTCTAGTGGTTGTAGTAGTGCGACTGCTGATCATAAGGTCTTGGGTTCGAATCCCGGGTCGGGCCAAAAAATTAATTTATGAGTTTTTCCTTCAAGAAATTCTCAGTAGTTGCCCGGAGTCAGGAAGTTGGCGGTGTCTCACCCCCGTGCCTCGGAAAGCACGTAAAGCCGTTGGTCCCGCGCCTGATCTCTCGCCGGTCGTGTTGGTTTACCGTCCCATCGGATTATGAGAGTGAAGGAATAGAGAGTGCACCTGTGCTTGCGCATACACTTTGGCACTATGATCCTGTACTGCGCTGATGGCTAGCCTCCATTGAGGCTGGCTGCCGTGGCCGAAATTCGGTCTGGAGGACATTATTATTATTAATGTTATTTATGCTTCTTTATCTTTATTGTGCTTCGTTAAAACAAATTTAAATAATTGCAACTAGAAATTACAACATGACAGTTTAAGGTTCTGAATGTCTTCATTCAACAGATTTTAATAAATTTTCATAATGTAAACTGTACAGTATAATAAAAACAATCTTCTTATCGCGGAGAAGTTGTATTAAATTATCTGAATGCGCTATGGTGTATTTATGGGTTTCACGGCTTCCGTAGTAGCTACGGCGAGACGCTATCTCTACAAGGAACTAACTAAGTACCTATGTTATTTTCATGTATTAAGATAAATTAAAACATACATTTTATTTGTAATAAATAATAATTTTTGTAAATAAAATATGTGTTGTAACGTAATACACACAAAATCTTAAACCTAATGCTACGAATACATACGTTAGGATTGTATAGAAATGGAAACACTTGCAAATATCAACAGATTTTAGAAAAATACTATTGGGTTATTCAATCACAAGAGAACACAAACTAACGACTAGGCAAAAAAGAAGATGAATTTTGGCTTTTTATTCAATATGAGGATTCTATAGTATCACCACAGCCTAGGAAGATCAGTGAGACTGTGGTATTACTATAGCAATTGTGCCATAAGGCATTTATAAACGGATTGTGTTACGTTTTCATAGGTATTATAAACACAGTAACATTTTTCCCTTTTAAAATTTTTGTTTTATATAAATACGTAACCAGGAATTTCATGCATATTGGAGGAGTATGACTATCATAAATTACATACGAACAATCATCTATACTCGGAAAAATTACAAATATGAATGATACATTTAAATACTTCTTCAGTGAGGGGTATATCAATCAAAAGTCTAGCTGAACGCTTATGATTTTCTTTTTAAAATATGTTGTGTTTAAGAAAAATTTATGTGAATAAAAACACAAATATCTTAATTTTAAATGCAACAATTTAAAAGCACCCGACTACACGAGTTGTTACAACATCAAAGCCCTACACAACAAAGGAACTGGGAAAAATAACTGTTTGCACTTCGGTCAGCGATGTCACCGACAGATAAGTGTGGCACGATCCATCATTGCATTAGAGGGGACGCAATATTTATTGATTTTTCCAATTTTCACATAGTTTCGATCACCGACCGGGTATCAGTTTAGAAATAAAAGCGTTTTATTTAGACCTAAGTAATGTATCCACATCAATCCGCATATAAGTTCTATGCAGTTTGATTTACAGCAGGAAGCTTATTAAAATACATTTTATACATGATTGTAAACTTTTTAAAGTTCAAATATTGTGTGGTAATCAAATAGTAATTTCTACAATCATCTCATTACTGGTCCCTTTCCTGGGAGATTTATGGAATAAAGTCTATTAAGTACATTTATTTCATCGTTTATGTCCTTGCATTTTTTATTTTTCGGACGTCCAGTTTACCTCTTGATGTTTTCACTAACGACAATTTTGTAAATCGCCACTAACACATTTGCAAGAAATTATTTCAAAGGTGCTTGAAAAATTAGAACTTGGTTGTCCAACGTATTGGTGTATATTACGCTAAACAACATTAAATGAAAATTATTAGCAATAAAATAGAAATATAAATGACTTATAACTGCAATCATAATGGAAAATTATTTAATGGACGATATATTGTTTTCTGTTCAAATTTATTTTTTAAATACACAGCGAAAACTATAACTAAGTTAGAAATACAATAAATAATTTCAACATGTGATTGCAGGAGAGCTTATTAGCGTATTATTGGCATATTTTTGTACCTCTCAAAGGTGGTATATATGCCATATTCATCACGATTGAGTGTTGGCACCAGCGGTTTTTTTATTACTACTCATTTTGTAAAAAAAATTCCAATTTTATATAAAAATCGATAAAGAGTTCAGCCCGCGAATAGAACTCGGCTGGACAGCGTCCGGGAAACAAATCTTCGACCCGATATGCGAGTAGCTCAGACCCTTAAATCAAAAGTGTACAAACTTGTTGCCATTAATTACATATATTTGGGATGCTTGACGAACAAGGAAGCTCAGAGTCACTTAGCAAGTGACTCTGAGTTACCTTAACCCTCTGGTTATGCTCGGAATTTTTCTGCGTGATAAAATCCGAAACGAAGATATATGTACAGGAACACGATTTACCAGCTGATCAGTAGGCTGTGTGATCAAGTGGCAGTGGGTTGGTCATATAACTTGAAGCAACAACAGTTGGGAAAAAATAATTTTCATCTTCTGCATCTTCGTACTGCCAAACGCTGTGTTAGATGACTATCCACATAGTGATCACCTGATGAAACAAGCAGGTATCGATGGATACACGTGGCTCAAGACTCTACTTTGTGGCAATGTCAGTGGAGTTGTAATTAGGCTTGCCAACCGTCCCGAATTTTCCGGGACGTCCCACTTCTGGGTCAATTTTTGGCCATCCCGCTGTGACCCCTTGCGGGATGCCTTTTGTCCCGGAAATCAGTGATTATATTATATTAGTATCTATCTCGTACCAACTCCACTACCAACTACACTAATTTGTTGCACGTTATTAAATTTCTTAATTTTTGCAATGCGTATTTCGCGTAAAGATCAGGAGCGATCGGTGTTCTGTTCCCAAATGCAGTGAATTTTATAACTACGTATTGCAAAACAAAAACTTGTTAAGATGCGCAAAATCGCAAAATAAGTAGAGTTTTAACACAAAAATATAAATTAAATTGAAAATTTTAAAATGTTTGTCGATCATTTGTATTTTTTTTTATTAAATGATTAAAAATATATAGTGTTTTTTCTAATCAATTTGTATATGGTGTGTTGTGTCCCGCGTAATATAGCTAAGTCCCGGATGTCGAGCTGGGTAATCTCGCTTTTTGTTGGCAAGCTACTTGTAATAGTGATAGTGATAGTGGAGGAGTACTTATATAACAAAAAATATTTATTTAAATACTAGCGATTCGCGATTTCCGGATCTAGACAATAGCGCCACCTACTAGGTCCAAATGTGAATATAAACCAAACTAGGGTGAATATAAACCAAACCCATTCAGATACACTCAAAAAATTTCGTCACAATCGATTAAGTGGTTTCAAAATATATAATGGATAAATTTGAAGACATTTTTTGTGTTTTATACTATTATAATTGATTTTTATTTCTGATACACAAATTAAACTAGTCTCCAATTCTTTACACTCACCATACACAATACAGCAGCTTAAGCTGCTATTTTACGCTGATATTGTGACCTAGGTTCAGCAGTGAAATTTAGATGTTATGTAGTGATGATGAAGATTATGAAACAAGTAAGAATCTGCCATGAATATAATATTCCCTTAGATTCTCATGCTAATAATACATACAAAAGGCTTCAAACAGTCAATAGTTTCTTAACAGTTTTCATACATTTTGCATACCTAGATTAATGACGTTCCTCCATCGTAACCAAGACCGTGCCGGTTCCGATTCTCTCAGACGTCACTGCGTTTCGAAATGAAAACAAAATGCTGATTTGCATGTGCAAATAACAGCGAAGTGAAATCTAAACAGTAATTTGGTAGACAATAGCAACCCAGCTGCGTTGGTGTTCCAACTCGAGAAGGGACAAGAATTAAACAATAAATTACTTGTCATTTTATTCAAATGACACATTTTAGGGTAACTGTCTTTGTTGTGCTTTAATTGTAGTTAAGACAATAATATAGGAAAATTTGTGTCTTGAAATCTATATGGGTCCTTACGACCTCATTAAAATATATGAGCGTTTAAAATACTAAACCAATCAGGCGTGAGTCTTTCGTGTGCTCAGCGCCAAAGTTGTGGCTCTATAGGACAACGGGTTCGAATGCTTTACAGGACAAGTGTTTAAATAGCCTACAAAGATTTTAGGGTCTACGATCTACGATCTTGGATGCACCAGCATCAATTGACTTCCTATATGTTGTACCAGGTCCTTACACCAGCTAGAGTGGGGCTGACAAACAACGCGCCATGATACTTCGAGCTTAGTTTTTAACATAACCACGACGCTGTTCTATAAATCATCACTAGTAGCACCCACTTTTGTATTTTTTTTTTACATTCTAGTGTTAATGTATACTAAATAAATAAAATTTCAAGTATATTAAAATTTCTATTAAAGTAACATTCGTTTGAAAACTATATAATAGCTTATAGAGCATGTATTTAAACAAAACAGTAAATAATCGACAAACAAAAATCTGCAAATGAAAAGGAAACTCTATTCAGACATACATTACTATCAACCCAACGCCGAAAACATAAAAATGTCATGTGCATAATGCACACTATAAATATTATTCCCAATAGACACAACTAATGCTATTTAGTCTCTCTCTAGAGATGTAGGTCACCAAGTTATCGTTTGGTTTTTACGAAACTTTACTATATACACCTTCTACTTTTAGTAATAAAGTCTCTTTTTCTCAAATAATATAAATAATATTATGAAAAATGACAACAGCTTCTGTATCTTTACATCTAAAGCTTCTTTTTATTTGCATTTGCGATTGCAAAAATTATTCTGAGTTGGAGTAAGTGATTTGTGCTTGCATCTATTGCGTTGGGGTCCATGATAGTAACGACATGCGTCTATTCTAAGAATATGAAAATTTATTATGTTCATTTTATTTATTATCTGTATAAGCAAGGGTTGAGGATATACCATTGTCAACATAACCTTAAAACTTTTATGCTCGATTAAAGCCTATTTTTCAAATCTTACCTATGAAATTTAGCGTATTACAAGGGGTCAATGATATATATGAAATAATTCCAAATAAACCACGTTGTTAATTACTATAGACAGTTACATCAACTTGAATGTCTCTTGAAATAAATATTTGATGCAGCTTTACTTTTAGAACTAAACTAAAAAACTAAAACTGTAACACAGAATAAGACAAAATTCTATGATAGTATTAATATATACGTACAATAACGTAGGTATTGTAAACAAAAACATAAATCGATAATTTCTGTACATCATTGCCTCTAAGACCGACCACCCAGTTCTATTTGCACAGTAACCTACATTATTCCGTCGCATAAGGGATACCATCATTAATGACGTACACAAGGGACATGATTTAGGGGGACAAACCCTCCGTGCCTTTGAATCCATTGAACTCTCCATTTCGTCACAGTGGTGACACTATCTAAATGTAAACTCGACTAAATCTATAAGCTTTTAAAGTAATTTCGAAACTTTAAAGTTGCTAATAATAAACAACAATTTCAAGTCAAGTCACGTACTTGAAATGGTCGAACTTGGGCGCGTCAGACAATCTTTGCTCTCTTTTCAAATATTAAACAGGGTAAAGTTATCAATTACTGTTTTGTTTACAATTTAATAATGAAAAGTTACCAATATCAGAGTATGTTATAATGACATAGAAATGAAGTAAATTAAAAAGTAAAATGAAGTTACAGCCTTTATACGTACCACAACCTGGCATGCCATCCCTCTCAGGAATGTCATCTCCTGTCATTTATGATAGGGATTAAGAGCAAGTGACTGGGATGCACCAATACGCGTTGGCGGATTTTGTTTTTCTTCAAAAGTTTTTTAACCACCAAGCACGTAATAATTTAGCACAATAATTCTCAATTAGCAATTTCATTATTGCCGACATGGATCGAAACCAGGGCTGATCGCGGTTTTCCGATGAGCGCTTATTGCCAGATCTACTAGGGTTCTAATAATAATGACAACATTTCAGTGTTATATGTATATGTTATGTATAATAATAATGTCCTCCAGACCGAATTTCGATCCCGGCGGCCAGCCTCCGGAGACTAGCCATAGGCGCACGACAGGATTATAGTGTCCAAGTGTATGCGCAAGCACAGGTGCACTTTCTATTCCCTCACTCTCATAATCCGATGGGACGGTAAATCGACACGACCGGAGAGAGATCAGGCCCCAGGACCAACGGCTTTACGTGCTTTCCGAGGCATGGGGGTGAGACACCGCCAACTTCCTGACTCTGGAGCTACTGAGAATTTCTTGACGGAAAAACTCAATAATTGATTTTTTCCTCGACCCGGGATTCGAACCCAGGACCACATGATCAGCAGTCGCCCTAATACAACCACTAGACCATAGAGGCAGTCATATATATATATGTATACATAACATATAAAGTATATATATATTTATTTAATATGTTATGTATACACTATATTGTTGTTTTAATTATTTGTTGAAAAGGTTTCAAGGTTTCGACATCAAAATTAAAAGTATATAGTTTCTCATAGACGAGTAACATTCGTTACAGTCTATCAAAATTCCACTGTTGAATATAAGTCTCCACCATATATTGCCTCATAGGGGAATATTTGTCGTAGCTGCGACACTTAGACGGGCTTGCAATCGGAGTTTTATATTATTTTCGATGTGATTAGGAAGATGCTGTGCCCATATTCTGTTTCAGAATCAGCCTGTCGCTTCTTACGACACACACGGGTTGATATTATGAAGTTTATCTTACTAAACAACTTGAGTAACAAAATAAAAACAAAATACTAACATGTCTAGAAAGTAATTTTTATTCCATAAATTTATCGACTGTTATTTATATATTTTTACGATGTGAAAGAATAAATTTTACATAATATTACACAATTTAATATTGATATATTGTAAATATAAAAAGCATTCGCAAAATCAAACGGTGCAAGTATGAGTAAATCTATATGCAGTGTAATAATATGTAATTAGAAAAGAATATTAACGCCAGTTCCAATTTCAATATCAAATTGAGTCCATCCCAATCCATTGTGACCAACGTCCGAGTGGTCGGAAGTATGCCCGATGAACGTAGTGGGCGCCACCGCAGCTTTTAATTTTTCCCTGTACATATATTCCATTCAAATTTTTACCCTCAGAACGTTGGGTACGCTCGATGAGTGCTCTAACGTTCGCTCAATGCAATTTGATGAAGCTAGTGCGGTGATCGCTATTCAAGCTCTATAGGATTGGTCAGGACAATACCTTGATTTAATGGAACCAATCCTAAATACGAGTACTTGTATACACCCTCGCCGCTCTTATGTTTCGTTAGCTGTCTATTGGAACGTCATCTGTATATAACTATGGCTAGGTTGAAAAAAAGTTCTCTAAAATGCATAGGACTTAAAGTTTCAAATTTTCAATTTCATTATGTCACTTTGTTAATAAATATATTAAAACAGTTATTAATTTGTTTTTGTCGTATTATTTTTCTTTAAAGTTGGTCTAGTCTGCAACCATGAACTTGGTGCAGATGTTAGTAAACACTGGTGTTTCAAATAAAAAATTAGTACACTCATACAATTGTACAGATATTATAGTATGCATTTGCATATATAGTGTAATGTACTAGTACGCTTAGCAATACGTACTAAAGCTTACAATCAAACTTATTAATAACACCATATTAAAAGAGGTTGGCGAGGTTTACAGGTATTTCATTTGATTGGCAGACGAGTAAATGTACGTATTGTACAAAGTTTTATGATTATTAGTTTATTAGTTGTGAGGGGCTGTAATGATGATGATGATATAATCAAAACATACCATTTTATTTTAAATGTAGCTATAATTGTTTTTAGTATATTTTTGGACAAAACTTCATTACTAAATGGTTTAAGACCCTAAAAATACGAATTTCAAGAAATTGCTACTTCTATCATCACTAATTCGTGTTAACCTAATTTATTAATGTTAAGTTTTTCATCTAATTTATTCTTCGGTTTCATATAGGATAAAATAATCTATACATATAATAAATTTCTATAAAATTTGTGTCTGTAATTCTAATATTTTCTGGAAAAAATAAGTCCAGGCGACTAAATAAAGGACACTGAAGCCAAATTAGTGGTTTTTAGAATGTTTGTTTGTCTGTCTGTGTATTAAAGATTCACTCAAAAATACTGAACAGATTTCATATAGGTAGTTAGGGACCCGCGGCTACTTATAGGCTACTTTTTATCCGATTACGGAACTTCAAAAAAGGAGGGTTAAGTATTTTCCTTCCTTTACATGTTAATTTCTATTGATGTGTTTTATTAAAATAAATAAAATGTTTGTAAATAAAGCCCAAAATTAGTTTTAACCGTTGTGTAATAAATTGAACTACTCGGACAATCTACGCTATTATTGTTGTATTTACTTTTTAAGACAGTGCCGTCTAACGTAAAATACAAAAAGTAGTGTCATATAGCCTCATTTGCCATTATAAAGTTATTTACTTAAATTCATAATTGATGAATAAATTTTATAGTAACTAATTACTACTTAAATAGATAGTAGTGACATCTATCGAAAATCATAAAATGAAGGATGTTTGTAAGTTTAATTTCTAATTTATAAAAGTTTTAGTAGGTATTAGTTTTTTATCCATATTAATATTTAACAATTGCAATTAGTATGTCCAAAACTCTTATTATACTAATAGTTTAAATAAAAAGAGTTTTTTTAAATGTATTGGTCAGATCTAAGAATTTATAATATCATAAATTAATTGATTATTGAAAGTGAAATGGCAGTATTTCATAAAATTTAACAGTGTTTGTTGCTGACATGTCCAGAAGTCGCTTCATACAGGGCTAAACATCTCGGCACGCCGAGATCGCTCCGAAGTTGCTTCAAGGAACTGTTGAGCATCTTCGGGGAGATATCATGGCTCGAATAACCATAGTCTTTCTGCCCACACGCAAAATACGCGCTAAGAAGTGTAAACTAAACTAAACAGTGTTTGTTGACTATATCATGATATAACTTGATCAAATCAATGAATAGAGATTATGTGGTGATATTAACAACTAAACACGACATTGCTATTTCATGATGTTGTTGTTAAATTGTAAAATAATTTCATTAAATTCGATAAAATTCGATTAAAGCAGCATTAATTCCAAATTTATGTTTTTTTATAAATGTTAGCGTCTTTGTTGTGCGATAGAGCCACTCCAGTCGCACCTCAACGTATTAAATCTGAGTACTAGAGGGTAAAGTTTTGGTTGTCATAGTTTTAATATAATAATAGCGCCATCTACTTACAGATAAATAAACTAATAATAAGTACACAACTGGTCAAATTAAACACAATTATATATATGTACTTATTGTTGCAACATCAAAATTTGTCAGATCGGTAAAGACATGTGGCCACTGTCTGCATGTTTTATTATAATTGTCAATTTTAGCAAAATTACTAACAAAACTGTGTACACAAAACTTTGATTAAGAGAGAAGGTCTTTAGTTAAATGTGTTGTGTGTCTATCAGCATAGCAATATTTCACCAATTTCTTTTTGTATCAAGTCCGATATAAGTAATTGAAAATTAAATGCACTATGAGATTTATATACATAATTGATGGAATAGTTAGTACCGTTGATGCATCCTTTTTTACTTTTAATGAGATGTAGAAAGCATTTTTGTCATATATTAAGATAGCTTTCATATTTTCAGATATAACTATTAAAATTTTGTTGACGGTCCCGGTTGCATAGCTCACATGAGTAAATGAACAAGTTCTTATGAAAACGTAATAAAAATATCGAAAAAATCAAATTTTAAACACGGGTTTATTTTTATTTTAACTATGAGTAGAACTGCACTGATAGAATCTTGAAAGTCATCTGTATCAAGCCTGTAATCAAACCGATCTAAAACGTAAATTTCGTAGTTGGTACGTAAGCAACTCAAATTCGATCCGCGCCGACTCCACTCATATTTAACTGCAATTTGAAGTTTCTATTTACCCCGTTCTCGGTGGTAAAGAAAAACATCGCAGGAATTCTGCATATCCAAGATGTCAAAAAATATTTTGGAAATCATTTTTAGGTATAGGTATGTGAAGTTGGTCATCCAGCGTTGGATTCAACTTAATCAACTCCCTTTTGATCTCAAACTCGCTGTGGTCTGTGCTCAGTGGAGAGATGTATTTAGGCTCCTGCTTTTTTTACTTTTAATAGGGCTTTCCACTGCTGATAATAGGCTTCCCCCATTGTATGACGAATAGACCGGGTATTTGCAGTAGTGTTCACGCTTGGGAAGCGGGTTAGCAACCGCATTTCTTTATTACTTTGCGCTGTTATCTAGAAGATGCTACACATCTCCTGTTTCAGTTTCCCTCTGTCGCCAATTAAGACACCCACGGGATGAAATGGGGTAGTGGTTTCTTTTCCGCCACCTCTACATGGCTAATATATTATTTCTACTCCCGTCCATCAATTGGATTTCTAATAGTAAATAAAGTTAATAAAGTTGGATATTTGCCATAGTAGCCACGCTTGGCATGCGAGTTGCCAACTGCATATTTTTAATATTTTGAGCTATGATCAGGAAGACGCTGCTGCCCATCTTATGTAGATTTCTACTCCTGTTCATGAATTTAGTTCTTCTCACACGTTCTCCGTAAATAGAACTAAATTTATGAAATTTTGAAGTCTACTCGAACGTAAAAAAAATGCTGGCATGTGGTGCTAATCAATATTCCATGTGACCAGTATTAATAAAGACCATGAATTTAAACCTTATTTTATCAAGGCTATGTCAAATTTAATAATGAATATTATGTAAATAACGCATTTGCGATTGCAGGAAAATTTTCCGTAAATACACATCCCGAGAAGCCCGATATAAAAAAGTGTTGCTTGACGTACGATATTTATGCGATTCTGATAAACTAACTTATGTGTTTCTGTAGCCTATAATATTGCCAATATAGACAGACACAGATACCGACGTGTCTTCTACAAGTGATCCAGTTTTGCTAATTTAAGTACAAAATAGTAGGTATTATCAATGCCTCTAAATTCAAGCCTACGCGAGTGAAGCCGCGGGTAAAAAGCTAGTAATTACTGTAGTACTGTATAACATTGTAGTATATGTATGTACTGTGTAATACTGCAGCAGTAATTTAAATATTGTATAAACTTATCTTTCCTGCAATATCAAGGATGCGTTTAACAGCATGTCTAGAACGTTTCATTAAATTAATAAATCTGCAAACGGCGACAAACAACCAAACTGAGTTATAACAACAAAGTCAAATTACCAAAGGAGTTTACCGCAGCCAGAGGGGTTGGGAGGCAACCGACACCGGCGAAAACGCAAACTGAATACTGATGCAGGGTCTAGAGACTCCTAACTCTCCCAAGATTTTCGGATCGGGATTTTCCTTTCTTTACAATGGGCCTACTCTTGGGGCATATCAATTGCACGCGGTTATGTCGTTAGAAAGTTTCAGAGAGAGGGATAACGCTATCGATTTTTATGCCAAATACTTTTACTGTCGAAATTTTCAACCTATAATTTTACCACATAATATAAAACATTCGCGCACACATCTGTTGGACATATGCTGTAATGTAGGGTATTTAAATATGTAGGATGGCACAGTTGGATGGTATTAAGAATCTTATGAATTTTATTGCCTGCATAAATAAAATAATTTCCGCTGACTTATATAACTTATCTAGGATTAACGAACAACGCTGCGATCCCTTACTTCATTTACATAAAACTAGCTATATTTATGTTGCCTTGGTACAATAAAAGGGTTCGGTTACTTTCCTACTAATTTTCTAAAGGTTTTGATTTTAAATAAACATGGAAAATTATAAATATAAAGTTTATTCGGAATAAAATATTAATTAAATTTAACTTAAATATTTTAGCGAAATATAAAAAAAAATATGCTGCCTAGAAACACTACTACAAGTTTCGATATTGAATTTTTTGGTCAAATCTGCAAAATATCTTTTGAACAGAAGGGGACTATAAAGCAGGTGGTAGTTATGTAAAAAATCGCTGGATCACTATCGGGCTCCGCCTAAACTCTGTTCACGGACTTGGAAAATTGCATTCGTTATCGCATATCCGTATTCAACTGCGTACTATTGCAGTGACAAAACCTTTATAATTTTCGATCTAATAAGGTTAATGTTTCTAGTAATTAGTATAATTTTTTCGATAATATCGACCTTCTATAAAATTGCAGTTTTGAACTTAGGTCATTATTTGCATACGTGTGACGATGGTTAACATTTTATGATATGTTTCTCTTGGTAAGAATACGGTTCTAAGAAACTTACATCCATCGACTTCCTGCATGTCTCACCAGTTCGTCTTGCCATCCGTGCCATACAATTAGTTTCCAGATCCGCTGTGCCGTGTCGGTTATTCTGCTTCTACTGCTGAACTATATATTTGTTATGGAGTCTATAACGCAGTAAAACTCCGGGTAAAGTTCTCTATAGCACGCTGAGCGATCTTGCAAGCAGATTAGTACCACTTTTAATATGAAAAAAAATTATTACTACCGCGAGTTATATAGGAACGGGATAAAATCGAAGAAAACCACCCAAATAGAAATAAGAAAATTGAAAAAGTAGATAGTGCAATCAAATCACAAAAAAGAGGTAAATCACCGGGAGAACGGATGGTAAGGTCGGGGTTCCTCTTAGTGATAGACTTAAAAATGATGTTATCCTCAGCAGAACTAAAGTAACCTACATAGCCTAAAGAATTTGTAATCCAAAGTGGCAATGGACCGGCCATACAGCTCGGAGAACCGACAACCGATGGAGAAGTAGTGTCCTCGAGTGGCAGCCTCGTAACAGTAGACAAAGTGTAGGGGTCCCACTATTAGATGGAATGACTACCTGTTATACATACAGGAAGTCGATGAATGCAGTGACTTAGGACGGTGCTTCGTGGTATTCTTCGAGCGAGGTCTATGTTCAGCAGTGAACTTGTGTAGGGCTGTAATGATGAATGAATGACCATTCATCCATATGATAATCTTGCTGTATGCGTGTGAAGAACAGACAATTGAGTTTACTTTTAATAAATTCTTAGTAGCATTCATAGTCAGGAAGTTGACGGTGTGTTCCTGTGCTTGATCTCGCTCCGTGTGTGTGAGATTGTTTGTCGAACTATGAGAGTGAGGGATTGAGTCTCTATTTTGGAAAGAAATAGTGAGGGATCAGACCTTGGATATGAATCCAGAACCACATGGTTAGCAGTCACGCAAACGACCACTAGAACAACGAGGCAGTCATATGCGCATGACATTAATATATGCGGTATATCTTTAATCTTATGTAAAGTACCATTAACCTGTATGTGAAAACAAATCCTTGCACATGAGAGTGCCTGGCATAACAACAAACATAAATAACATTTTCTTGTCGGTAACCATAATTTACATTATTTTCTGTAATTTTAGTTTCAGAAACATAATCAAATTTGTCAGCTTGTCAACAATTGATCAATGTGTCAGGCTTGTGAAATTTTAGTGCCATTGCATCCATCAAAATGATTCTGCCAATAATTCGTTATTATCATTATCAAAGTAATGCGCTAGCTGGTACACATTACTTGGAAGGCTGCTTAATATACCTACAACATGGAGCAGGCTTATTGCAAAGTGCAAATCCAATTTCCTAATTTATGTTATACGTCAGTACCTGGTTTGTAAATTGGCATGTGATACTGTTTACAAGTGAGGTTGGCACTAGATGAAAAACCTATATTTTTTAGTATTATAAGTATGTGATAAACAAGATTGTAGTGGGGGTGACAGAGAGAAATAAAATAGGACATGAACAACAGCATTTTCTTGACAACAACTCAAAGTGAAATAAAACTGTGATTTCCAAGCAATACTATTACTTAGTAATGAAGAAAACAGTCGTTTGTAATAAATAAAATATAATTTATTGTTACATGTGAACGTTTAAAGGAACCAATACGTCCCTTCACTTCCTTATCATTTCATCCCTGCTGTTTCCTTTTACCTCTAGGTTCTTTTGTGACAGACGACATCTCTTCTGAATGACCTCTATTCATTCGCCGACGCTCATTCTACTAATGGAGTTGCCTCTTTAAGGTGCAAATAAATAGTTGCTTCAAAAAGCAAATGTTGAGTGAAGCGGCGGGATGCTAATTAATTAAAAATTCTCCGTAGGCAAAATTAAATTGGCGACGTGACTTTTGCTTTTATGAAGAATTTATTAAGGTTTCCTATACCTGGGAAATTCTCAACTTGATTCTCGTTACTTTATATATTTTGTTTGAAATTATACTTATTTATTTTGTAATATTATTTCTATAACGCAAAAATTTTTATTAAGAATATACTTGAGTTAATGACAACATAATATGTAGGTCTCAATAAAATTATGAGTTTGTTGATCCATATATATATATTTATTTTTCCCATATGCGTCCCTATACCATTCACGCGATTACGAGGAAACCGTGGTGAGTTATTGAATGCCTGCCCGTGGATGTTACTGACAGCAAATGCATGCCATGCAATCACAGCTAATGCAGAACGTTTTCTATAATATTTAATCTTTTCAAATAACAAAGAATACGATAATTTTTTTATTTAAATGCGATTAAGAGAATCCACAATCAAATGAGAGTCATTAATGCTTTTGCCACTGGTTTGAAAAAAACCTCTTTCCTGACAAAAACTAGCAAGACATCCTGCAGGACGTTTTCTAAACATTGATTTACAAAGTGATATGTTGTACAATTTAATAAAAAAAATTTAATAACAGCATGGTGGCAATCACCTCATTCTTACTGGTACTTTCAATTATGCAGGATATTTTTAATTACTCTTATTAAAAAATGTTTGCTTAATAAAATTTTAATGTTTTTGATAGATAGGTCTTGCATTAATATCCTGTATTTTGATGACATAGGCAAAAATTTGGGCATAAGGTTAAATATCTATTTAAAAGGACAGCTGATAAGTAATTACTGTATGGGTGGAGTATCCTTTAGTCATATAATGAATAAAGCTTTAGCTAGTAAGTTTTGTCCTAATAGCATATTAATAATTCTTGTTGTGAGAAGAAAATTAAACAAAAATAAATTATTAAAATATATTGATTACCTGAATACTTAAATGGACATAAAATTATCTTGTTTACATTGACTTACATACTGGGTTGTCTACAGCAAAATAAAATAATATATAATTTTAATTTATTAATGAATAATTTGTCATGTAACAATAATTTTAATTTGATATTTAATTGTGACAATTACAATAAGTTGAATAATTTAATAAACATAGTCTAGTTTAATTAAGAAATTTTTGACTACAAATAGGCGTTACCTATCCAAATATAAGTTAAGACAGTTAGCAAATGTGCTATTTTATTATTTATATATTAACTCAGTCAAGTACTTGGTTACCTACACATCTGCTTCTGTTTAGCAGCATAATGACTTGACATGCAATTTGGAATCATCATTACAGCCTTTCACAAGTCCACTGCTCCCCAAGGTATGCCACAAAGCACGGTCCTTGGCCACGTGCATCCATCGACTTCTTGCATGTCTTACCAGGTCGTCACTCCATCTAGTGGGAGGTCGCCCTACACTTCGCCTACCGGTACGAGGCTGCCACTCGTACCGGTACTCGAACCTTTTTTCCCCAACGGCTGTCGGTTTTTCGAGCTATATGGCTGGCCCATTGCAACTTCAGCTTACTAATCCGTTGGTCTATGTCAGCTCTCCATAGCTCGCTGACCGACTTTGAGCGCCCTCATACGGCCCGCAGTGAAGTACCACATCTCAGTTCCATATTTCATCACTGGCAACACGTACTGATTGTACAATTTCGTTTTCAGGTTTTGAGGTTTAAAATTTGGAATCAGTTCCAAATAATTTAAATAATTTGAATAATTTAGAATGCGGCTTACAAATCCCTAACAATTGTAATTTTATGACTCCACAAAGTGATAGTAAATTTTTTCTACACCTAGCATTAAAATATACAAGGCATGATAGGCAAATAGCTAGAAATTTAATTTTTCTTAAATAGTAACAACATTAATATTTTATATATTACGGAACATTGGTTAATGTTTAACTTCAGTAATCACCAGGTTGTTATTTCTATCAATAGAGAAACGTTTTTAAGAGGTGGCTCCTTAATTTTAGCTATAAAATTATTATCATGTACAGAACGTAAAGATATTGTGAGCCTCTCTATGGAACGATCTGTAGAAATGGCATATGTTTTTTGCGCTACATTGTTGTGTTGTGAGCGTCTACGGGCCCCCATGTTCTTCATATTTGATACTTTTGAAAAAATTGTAGAGGAAGTCTCTGTTAAGCTTAATAAATATTATAAATCTGTTTCAATATGTCGATACCTTAATATCAATCTCCTAGAATCCTAGAAGCTTCCTCCACCAATATTGATCATTGTTTAAATCATATGGTCTTTTTAATTTATTTTTGGAGGCAACGCGTACTGCTGAATCTATTGCAACATGTTACAGATAACATTTTTAAAAATATTAAGCCGTTCCATAAATGTATAATTAAAATATTGAGTTCTGATAACCGTGGACAATTAGTTTCGCTACCTTATATTATAAAAAGCAAGTAAATGAAAACTTGCGTTTGTTCCAGTAAATGCGCGTCGCTTGGAGAATATAGTGAAAAAACTTCCATCACTTTAATACTAAAATAAACCAGATTTTTTGTATGGAATATTATTTAAGCTTATTCGCAATGAATTTAATAATACTTAACTTCTCAAACATTCTATTTGAACAATCGCAAGGCATTAAATGAATGGGCGACGGTAGGAGTCTATAAGAGCAGACAAAGGTTTATATAAACTTTACCACGAAAGGTCATATAATTCTAGTTTAATTCTATTTTCCTATTATTCTATTTAATCCTAGTAATTTAGGGAATATGTAAAAAAATATTGAAAATATTTAAAAAAGTGTGCTCCATAGCCAATTCTTTATATTTAAGCAACAAAACAATGAAGGCTTTTAATAAAATTGAAATGATACGAATGTATAATTAATAGTGAAACTGGTTACATCAGCTCTCGCAACAACAAATTAACTAAAGTTTTTGAGAAATATTTTACTGATATTCCGATCTTAACCACAAAGTTACTGAATTATTCTCCTGCCGTCGCTGAATCATTACATAAAATAAATATAAATGTGTGTAGAAAGAATTTTACATTTCATAAAGTATCATCAAAGGAATTTTAAAATTATTGATATTAATAAAACATCAGATAATATATACAATCGCTCCTCAACTATCAATTATATATGTATGTTTCCTGATTTAATAAAACGTAGTAAAGTAATACCTTTATTTAAATTTGTTAGTACATTGGACCCCGCCAATTTTAGACGTATTTCTGTACTGCCAACCCTTTATAAAATTTTTGGAAAATTGTTCTTGATCAAATGTTAAATTTTTTATGTAAATAATTTACTACATAAAATGAATTCAGTTTCGCAAAGGGTCGCGCGACAACTGATGCTGGTGTTGAGCTGGTTAAATATAATATCTTCAACGCATGAGAGATTTCTAGGATGCTTTGAGTATATTCTGTGACCTATCAAAGGCCTTCGATTTTGTTCACCATGAAACATTAATCAGGAAACTTTAACACTACGGTGTAAGAGCTGATGATCTTGAATGTCGTATAGTATGTTGCTATGGGGACATGCGACTGACAATGAAACCATATTAGTTTTACAGAAGAGGGCCATTAAAGTAATCTAGGATTTAAAACCTAAAGAGTCACTCAGACAAAAAACTTAAAGAAATTAATATATTAACATCATAATATCAGTTTTATAAAATTATTTTTGCTTTTATGTACATACATTAAAATTTTCGTAAATATACTAAGAAATCAAAGTTGGAAAGGGATTTCTTCGGACTTAGTTTAGAAATTGCTCTTTTGGCACTCATCTGCTAAACAAAGACAGTTTCAATGTCAGTCGCATTTTTTTTACTCTTTATAAGCCAGTGCTTGACCACAATCCCACCTGGTGGTAATTGGTGGTGCGGCCTTAGATGGTAAATCGCACTGTCTTAGCGTAACAAATGCCTATTCACTCTTGCCTTGAAGACGCCGAGATTGTATTCGGACGGAATAGACGCCGGCAAATTATTCCACTCCTTTGTTGTACGCATTAAAAAAGTCGAAGTAAACCATTTGGTTCTAATGCGTGGAATATCGATAACAAAGGGGTGAAGACCCGCCGACCGCCTGGTCGTTTGATGGTGGAAAAAAGAGGAAGAAAGGAGGGTGCAGTTCCTGCGCACACTTTTCGAAATGCATCCTATAAAATACCGAGTAGGCTGACTACTCTGCGCCTGTGCTCGAGGCTGACAATGTTAGTTTCAACTAAATCAAGATCAACAATGTGCCTATTAGCACTTCTCTGCACTGAGTACAATGCTTCCAGGTAGCATTTTGCAGCACCAGCCCATATGTGACAGCAGTACTCCATGGACGACTGGCACGGGATGCCCGGCGAGAATTACCGCCGCACCCTTGATAAAACACCAAGTTTCCTTAAGGCTGTTTTGGCTCTGGACTCAATGAACCACCCATAGATGAGGTTCGAAGAAAATTCAACCCCTAACAACTGAAGGCGGTCAGTGTACTCCAAGAATACATTCCAGAAAGTAGGAGCCAGGGCAAGCGGGCTCCTTTTAGCGGTGAAAAGACACGCTTGTGTTTTGAAGACGTTGAATCTCACAAGATGGGCATCGCCCTATTCGGAGACTGCCTGTAGTGTGAGATTCACACGCTCAACAATAGCCTCTCTTCCAGAATGGATTTGATCCCGACTCGCACTTGGTTGGTATCTCTCCATAACTGTGCTATCGTCTGCATACCCATAGATACCGCGCATAAGCACATCATTAGAACGCAACAGGAAGAGAGCTGTGGATAGAACGGATCCTTGAGGACCACTGGCGTCAGTTCCCACAGGATCGGATTAGCAGCCATCGAAGACGACCCGAGGAGACCGTTCACTCAGAAAGTCCTTACCCCACATCCTATATGACATAACGCTATGGAAATATAAAATATACAAATCCAGCTGTCACAAGTATGGCTATTAATCTTTTTCACATATGTCTTTTTTACAACATTTTTCGCAAAACTAATTTTTAACTAGTTTAGATATAAGGGAGTTAGTTTATTTAAGGTGGTTAATTAGTTAGTTTAGATATAATTGACGACCCGCACCAACACAATATTCAGCTCAGCTCAGCTCAGCTCAGCTCAGTTTGTATTTTCGACGGACCTTTAAACGCAAACATTTCATTTGTAAAATGAAATCCGTACTAGAAATACTGTTCTCAATAATTTGTCCGTAAATTTACGTTCAATATTGTTAGATAAATTTTCCTTAATTATATCGCCAGAGCTATGTTTGTCTGTAACCAGATAGCACCACGTGAGATTGACCTTTGAGAAAAAGCGTGAGACACTTCCCTGCAGCAAAATCTCTCTTCGTAGATTATGTACTATTGCTATAATTTTGGTATAACAAAGTTTTAAAGTTAATTATTATCATCATTGTTAAAATATATATATTTACAAATACAAATCTTTAATGTCTTTAATGCATTATAGAATTTGTTATCGGGATGAAAACGCCAATTTTGTTTGGCAGCTGACATTCCTAACGAATCTGGAAACTCCTATTAAGTAGACGTTGCCTTTCACATGCCAATGAAATTGAACATTCTATCGGGTCTCAAAATATTTCTTAATAACTCAGCAATAAAGCGCCCGCTTTTAAATTTATAATCTCTGCGCCCCTCTACAATTTTTGATCTGATTTCGTTATTTTAGTAATGAAAATTCTAGACGTCTCGAAGCGGATTTCAAGTTATTGGGGAATGGGATTGCCAGCTTTAAGAGTTTTAATAAGGCTTAAATGTACTTCCAGATTAATAAGAATAAGTAAAATTACTTCCGTATTGAAAAAAAAAATTTGGATCTATTCAACAGTTTCAAATTAAGAGAGCAAAAAGCGTTTTTAATAAAGAAACTAATTTTTTTATATTACGTTGGCAGTCTTTTAGTTATACAATAAGAATGACAAACGAGCAGACAGTCCACCTGATGGTGAATTGGTGCTGTGTCCTGTAGGCACTTATATCTATCCTCGATTAAGAATCAAAAAGTCTAAATGCGTTCTCGAGACTAAGTACGATAGAATATCTCATGACCAGTGAAAAAGGTCTCCGGTTCTCTACACTCACCATACGACACATAAGAGCTATCAAGATGTTTTTTTTTCCACATTATTTTTTTGGAAACATACTATTCAATATTTATTTCGAAAACGTGGTATTCTTTATTAGATAGAATCATGACCTTGTAAAATAGGTGGTAATACAGGTGATGTAACAGGATTTTAAAGGTGCTTATTTGCTTATCTTCAGCAGGAGGTCCACGTCCAATATAAGAATTGTAACAATAATAATAATCAGTGCTCTACATGAGCCCTTCGTAGATACAGTCGCCTCCCTCAACTGGCTACGTTTCGGTGACCTCTTCGGGGAAACCGAGGGTTTTGTCTGTGCAATACAGGATCAGGTTATTAAGACCAACAACTATCGGAGATACATCCTAAAGGATGGCACCATCGACATTTGTCGAGCTTGTTGCCATCCCGGTGAGTCACTCAGGCATGTCATCTCCGGTTTTTCGGTGCTTTCTAACTCTGAGTACTTGCACAGACACAACCTAGTAGCCAGAATTCTTCACCAGGAGCTCGCTCTGAAATATGGTTTCGTGGATCAGAAATTGCCGTATTACAAGTACTTGCCGGAAGCCGTGCTCAAAAATTAAATAAAGGCTCTATTGGGACCGGGCCATCATCACAGACAGGACTATTCTTTCGAATAAGCCTGATATTGTGCTGATGGATCGGGCGCAGTCAAGGATATTTTTGGTCGACATTACCATTCCGTATGACGAGAACCTCGTGAAAGCCGAAACAGATAAGCAATCAAATTATCTGGACCTGGCTCACGAGTTGATCGACATGTGGGGTATTCTGCCGACCGAAATTATTCCTGTAGTCGTGTCTGCAAACGGGTTAATCACAGCCAGCCTCTCGGGCCATCTGAGGCGACTGGGACTCCGTGACGGACCGCTCCGGGGTCAAATGCAGAAGGCGGTGCTCCTCGATACCGCCCGCATCGTCCGCCGATTTCTTTCCCTTTCCCCCTAACCCACGGCCTTTTGGTCTCCCCTGCCAAGGGCTTCCATCTGTTTGGGCTCTTATTTATTTTATGGATTTATTTATTTATGTTAGTATAGTAAATATATATTTAAGTATATTTATTTTTTCCTTACATACTTACTTATTTATCTTCACGCACAATCCCTAACGGCTACCCCAGAGAGAACAGATCGCCAAATGTCACGATCCTTACATACCTCTTTCGCTTCTTTCAGGTTCATTAACTTCTTCATACATGCACGTCTAGGTATCCGAGTACTCTTGACCTTCCCCTCTTCGAGGAATTTGCTCACATGGTCTTCGAAAGTTAGTCTCGGTCTACCTCGACACCTTTTAATATTTACTTTCGCTCTATATATTTTCTTCACCATTCGGTCTTCACTCATTCGCTCAACGTGCCCAAATTTTTGTGATAAGGTCATCTTTCAATCCTGCCATATTGCGAATCTCTTCGTTTCGCTCTCGATCGGCTATGGTAACGCCACACATTTTACGAAGAGATCGCATCTCCACTGCATTCAACTTGCTTTTATGCTTCTTCTGGCATACCCAGGTTTCGCTGCCATATAACAAAGTCGGTACCAACACTGCGTTATGTATTGCAAGGCGTGCACTCTTCACCACGCCTTGCCTTTTGACTAATGCATTCAGGGAACCATTGACTTTGTTTTCACATCTTCCATCCCGGCTGAAAGCACTCCCCAAGTATACAATTTCATTTACCTGTTCTAGACATTCCTGATTTACCCATATTTCACATTTCATTCTCTCTTCGTCCTTTTCAAATACCAGAACCTTAGTTTTATTAGCATTCAAACGGAGACTTTTAATTTCACATTCCTCTTTCACACACGTAACTAATGCCTGCAGTTCTGCTTCTGATGGTGCAGTAAGCACTGCATCATCAGCATACAGCAGACAATTTACTTTAATGTCACCCAATTTCACACCCAAACAGCTATTTTTCAGCTTCTGTAAACAGCTGTCGAGATACAGTATGAACAGCCAGGAAGACATGACACAACCTTGTTTTACGCCCGCTTGGACTCTAAACATGGGTGACAGGTCATGCCCTACCCGCACACAGGCTTTACAGTCATAGTAAAGTGACTGCACAGTTCTTAACAATCGACCATCCACACCATATGCCGGCAACAGTTCCCACATTTTCTTCCTTATAACCTTATCAAATGCTTTCTCCAGATCCACAAAATCACAGAAAATCTTCTGGTTAACACTCAGAAGCTTTTCCGTGATCATGCGAATAGAAAACATTTGATCCGTGCATCCTCTTCCAGGTCTAAATCCGCATTTTGCCTCCCATAAGAATCTTTCCGATTTCTCTTGCATCCTACGTGTCAAAACCTTCGAGTAAACTTTACTTGCTAAACTGGTCAAACTGATCGCCCGATAGCACCCGCAGTCAAAATGTGAACCTTTACCTTTATATAAAGGCACAATGATCGCGGATCCCCAATCATCCGGGACATCTCCCGTCCGCCAGCACAAATTGCACAGCAGACGAAAGCTGTCCCAGACGCGAGGCCCACCGTACTTGACCATTTCAGCAGTAACTCTGTCTAGTCCCGCAGCCTTACCACATTTCAAACTTCGAATCGCACGTTCAATATCTTTCATGCTGATGACCTCAGTGTCATCGAGGTCCGTGTCTGGCGTGCCAGTCATGGCGTCACCCCCGGATCCTTCACTAAGATCATGACACGCATACATTTCTCTATAAAATTCACTCCATCGCTGTATGACGTCCGATTTTTCTGAGAGGACGTCATTGGTTCTCGAAAGCACTTTGTTCATGCTTAAGGCTGTCGTACCACTCCGGGACCTTCCAACCTCTTTCCAGAAGAGTTTGGAGTTTTCCTTAAAGTTGTGCGACAACCTCTCGTCTGCTTCTATTCTACACCTTTCACGTACTCAATGTTTTCGCATGAACTTTCTGCAGCTTATATCTTTCTTTCATCTTCTCTTTCACATGCTTATCGTTACTAGAGGCCAAGTAGTCTAACCATGCTTTTTGCTTCTTTTTTTACAGCTTCTCTCACTTCATCATTCCACCATGCATCTCTTCTTTTACTACTACTACCTCTTTTTATCGTTCCACATACTTCTTCCGCTGCACTTACCATTCCATCCCTAAGGTTCTGCCATGTTCTCTCCACACATTCTTTCCTGCCATCGATGGTGTCAAGCTTTTCGGCTACCCTCGTGTGATATTTGTCCCTAGTATCCGCTTCCTGAAGCTTCCAACTTCGGATGCGACAGACTGACTGTAGTTCTGTTACTGCCGTCCGGTAACGCCAACCCGCGAACAAACCCCTAAATCTAGTAATTACCAGATAGTGATCAGTTCCCAGGTCAGCACCCCTGAACACTCGTGTATCCATCACCTGTTTACGCAGTCGGTCATCCACCAGGAACAAATCAATCATACTTCTCTCATTCTTTCTTTCTCTAGTGTACATATGGATTTTCCTGTGATTAAACGTAGTTTTTGTCACAAGAAGATCCTTTTCCTTGCATACAGCCAGTATAAGCTTGCCAGCATCATTAACCCTTATATCCCCAAACTTTTCAAGCACCGACTCGTATCCCGGTCGAGCGATACCTACCCATCCATTCAAATCACCACACACAACAGTTCTTTCGTTTCCCTTTACCAAGTCTAGAACTTCTCTTACATTCTCCCAAAACTCCTCCAGCTCAGCCCTGGACGACGAAGCTACCGGCGCATAAACAGCCAAAAGGAATAACTTCGTCAGTCCCAGTTTAAAGCGAACCCAGAGAAGTCTTGAGTTCACAACCTTGTATTCAGTCATAAGATCGACCAACCGGGACGACAAGAGCACCCCCACTCCCTGGCAGGCGTTCTCACTTTCCGGGACTCCGGACCATATAGCTAACGTCCCGCCAGGGAGCTCTTCAGTACCACTGCCTTTCCGTTTGGTCTCCGACATACACACGACATCTAATTCTCTTTCTTTCATTATTTCGATCAACTCATTCGTCTTATCTCTCATGCCCCCTCTAACATTCAACGTGCCAACTCTGCACTCCGTCCTCCACCTTCCGCCGTGTCGGGCTGTGCGTGGCGGGTTGCGGTCCCCATCGCCGCTTTGCGCGCTGCATTCCACACCAACGGGGACGAGCTGGTGTGCGTCGCCTTGGGGGGACGCCCTAACTCTCGTTTGCATGGGTGCGCAGCTGTATAGAATTGCAGCCCTGAAAAGGCCTGGCAGGTGTCGCGACGAGCATGCTTCTACAAAGACCCCATATTTTTTCCTTTTATGTATTTATCCAGCCCAACCAGATATGATTACTCTATCAATAAAACAAAATAATAATAATAATAAACTATCGGAGATACATCCTAAAGGATTGCACTGTCGACGTCTGTCAAGCTTGTCGCCATCCCGGGGAGTCACTTAGGCATGTCATCTCCGGATCTCCGGTTGTTCGGCGCTTTCTAACTCTGAGTACTTGCACATGCACAACCTAGTAGCCAGAATTCTACACCAGGAGCTCGCTCTGAAATACGGTCTCGTGAACCGAAAATTTCCGTATTACAAGTACTTGCCGGAAGCCGTGATCGAAAATTATCGTGCCAGGCTTTATTGGGACCGGGCCATCATCACAGACAGGACTATTCTTGCGAATAAGCCTGATATTGTGCTGATGGACCGGGCACAGTCAAGGATATTTTTGGTCGACATTACCATTCCGTATGACGAGAACCTCATTTATTTATTTATTTATTATGACACATCAACAGCATAACACACAATACATTTATATGCAAATCTTACATAAAACAAAGGCCTGGTATGTACGTCAATAAAGACGTGTACAACATTCTCTTAAAATCTAAGACATGTTA
This sequence comes from Parnassius apollo, assembly GCA_907164705.1. Taxonomy (NCBI): domain Eukaryota; kingdom Metazoa; phylum Arthropoda; class Insecta; order Lepidoptera; family Papilionidae; genus Parnassius; species Parnassius apollo. Next base: position 3,480,039 of record CAJQZP010001030.1, on the reverse strand, counting down.
TTATAAATACGAATATTAGAAAACAAAAAAAAGCACAAAAATAGTACACAGATTATCAAAACAATTTTACAAAATTTTAAGAAATTTTAAGAACCTACTTAGAGAGCAGGTACACAGATAACTTCTTTCTCAAACTAATGCATGAGTCATAAAAAATGTCAATGTCAACAAATACACATACCCGGTTGTATTCGGCGCAAATTTTTGATATAGGCGAATTTTTTAAGAGGTTTGTTCTACTAGCAGGGATGTAAAAGATTTTAGTAATAGGATGGCGTGGATAGTTGCATGGGATGTTAAGATTAATGCACTGAAGTAGGTTATTACAATCTACGGCACCAGAAATTATTTTTTTTTTAAAAACAATATATTTAACAATACACGACGGTCACAAAGTGACATCATTGCGAAATGTTTGAGACGAACGTTATAGGTGTTACGGTGGGAAATGCCCGAAGAATGGAACGCAAGATGTCTTGTAAATGAACGCTGTATGCTTTCAATGCGTTGGGAATAAGTGATAAACTGAGGACCCCAAACCACCGATGCAAACTCTAGGTGACTTCGAACCAAGGCGTTATATAAAATTATTTTGGTTTTGGCTGACATAAAACCTTTAGCGTTTCGTTTTAGGAAGCCAAGCATTCTTCCAGCTTTTTGGACGGTAGCGTCAATGTGAGACTTAAAATTTAATTTGCTATCCACTATTACGCCTAAATCTCGAACTTCTTTAACCTGCTCCAAGGTATCAGAGTTCATCTTATAGGAGGACATGAGAGGTATAGACTTTCTTGAGAATTTAATGTGATATGATTTTTTAGTATTAAGTATCATACCATTTAATTGACACCATGTACTAATTCTGTTTAAATCACTTTGGATGAGTTGCACGTCTACAATAGATTTTACTGTTTTGTATATTTTTAAATCGTCAGCAAAAAGACAGAATTCAGAGTTGCGTATTTCAAAAGTTATATCATTGATAAAGGCAGCAAAAAGGACTGGACCCAGATGCGATCCTTGCGGAACGCCTGAGAACGCTATATAACTTTCTGATTTGTAACCATTCACTACCACAAACTGAAGTCTTTTTGCTAAATAAGACTGGAACCATTCTAGAAAAGATCCACATACCCCATATCTTTTTAGCTTGTTAATTAAGCGCGAGTGACAGACTTTATCGAATGCACTAGAAAAATCCATATATATAGCATCAACTTCCTGTCCTTTGTCAATTTCTTTACAGAGATACGACATAAATGATACAAGGTTAGTTTCAATCGAATGGCCCTTCCTAAACCCATGTTGATGGTCTGATATACATGTGCTTAAGTGACGCGTAATAATTGGACATATCAAGGATTCAAACAATTTAGGAATACATGAAATAATTGAAATCGGTCTGTAGTTACTAACGTCATTAATGACGCCTTTTTTAAATACCGGAACGATCTTTGAATTTTTCCAAATATCAGGAAATACTCCATCACGCAAAGATTGATTGAAAATAATAGCCAGTGGTAACGCTAAGGCCGAGATACAACGTTTGACGAACACAGGGGGAATCTCATCTGGGCCAGCTCCCTTGAAAATGTCAAGCTTTTTGACTGCACCTATAATGTCTCTTTCAGTTAATTTTACAGAATTTAAACATGAATTATTGAACATAGATACGTCACGGCCGTCGTTTGCAGCCACTTTACTAAAAACAGATGAAAATTTGTTTGCAAACATTTGGGCAATATCTGGTCCGGTGTTTGCGACATGATCAGCTTGATACATTATAGCTGGGATATTGGATACACCATTGCGCCTGTCCTTCACAAAACGCCAAAAGCTTTTTGGATTTTTAGAAATATCGCTTTCAATTCTTTTTTTAAAATTAAAAAGGCATTGACTACTTACATTATGAGCACGTTCGCGAAGAAGCTCGTATTCTAGTTGATCACGAGGGTTCTTATATTTCAAATATTTTAATCTTTTTCTGCTTTTCTCGGAAATTATTTTAATTAGGGAATTGCTAAACCACGAAGGAAATTTAGTTAGTTTAGGTCTTGTTTTAGGAATATAGGATGTTACGGCTATATTTAAAAAGTGGTAAAATATATTAGTCATTTCGTTAACATTTTGACATTTTTCTAGCTCCACTTGCCAGTTAATGCTCTTCAAGTAAGGTACAATATTGCCATAGTCTGCTCTAAAGTAGTTGTAACGATGGCTTCTTATCGGCTTGAGGTACTCGGAAGTAAGTTTTGGGATCGATATCAAAATTGGAGGATGTTTTTGATCTACTTTGCTAAGCATACTTATAGATTTAGTAACATTTAAACAATCAACATTGGATAGAACTAGATCTAGTATTCTACCATCAACATTAGACACATCGTTCATTTGCGATAAATTATTGACAGCCATAAAGTCAATAAGAGAGAGTCCTAGTTTCGAACCATAATTTGTTGCAATACATGGGTCACTATCCGACTTACGGGACCAATCAATAAAACCTAAGTTAAAGTCGCCCAATATTATGACTTTATCTGATATATCTATGATATCAGTAGAGTTTTCTAAAAAGCTAGATAAAGTTTCAGAAGAAACAGGAGGAGGTAAGTAAACGGCACAGATAGAAATTTTTTGGAGTGTGTCGTTAGTTTTAACATCAATAGATACCCATAAATCTTCTGCATTACTTTCCCAATTTGATTTTCGAGAAGAAGGAATATTTTTAGACACTGCAACCATCACACCTCCTCCGTCTTTCTTTGAACTCCTTGAGCATGATCTATTCTTTCTATATACAACGTAACGTTTATCTATAAATTCACTGTTCATTATATTACTATTCAACCATGTTTCAGTAAATACAATTAAGCTATAATTATTCATAAGTATATTTTTAAGAACATCCTCCGTTTTAGTCCTCAAACCTCGTACGTTTTGATAGTAAATTGTTACAGACATTTTGAAGGATAATCTATCGTAACATTGAGATTCTAACACTAGACAATTAATTTCAAGCTTTCTTCATGTTTAATATAGATGGCATGACTCTGTTCATGTTTCCGAACAAAGATCCTACCGTCCCGCACCCAAACAAATTTGGCGCCGGTCTCTTTTGCTTTTTTTCGAGCCGCCGCATGTAGGTGCTTATTTTTCGGTGTTAAATGTTCGCTAACATATACAGGCACTCGACGTCCACCAATTCCCAAATGCTCAGAGTTTAATTTGTTATCAGGATTCTTTTTATTAAACTTTGTTACTGCTGCTAACAACTCATCGCGACGGCGTTGACTAAGTAGTTTGACAATTACGGAGCGGGGTCGGTCGCTCTCCTTGTTGAGCTTCGCAATACGGGATACGTGCAAAACATCATTGTCACCGAGGGGGGTTTTCAATCGCAAATCCCAGCTGCTCTATAGTTTTTAGAAGATTTTCCGATTTATGCTCTGGGATTCCATTGATTTCGACGTTAGGAGCACGCATGTTTTGCTCTATTTGCTCTATCCTCTCTGTCAAACTCCTTACCTGCGACGATAGATTGTCATTTTTCTGAATTAAACTCTGTATTACTTCGTTTCTTTCCTTCACAGTTTGCATAAGTTCGTCATATTGTTTACTAAAGAATGCTAGAGATTCGTGGAAGCCAGTCACCTGGGACGCGATATTTGTTAGGTGTTCAGAAACCAATTGCTTGATGGTGTCAGTTATCTCCTGCTTTATTATTGAACGTAACGAATCTTCTTTAATGTAGGAATCGTTGGTATCGGATTTAGAGCGCTGTTTTTTTGTCCGTACAGTGATATTACTCTCCTCTTCAACATTGGTATCATCGCCAGATACCATGGGACGATATGTTGTGCGCACAGGTGTATTTATATTATCGGATTTGGGTTGTTTACTAGAGCATTCCTGACATCTCCAATTATTTTTCCGCTCTTGATCCATAAGGTAGAAGCATTTAGGTGTTATATTAGCACAGAATAAATCGTACCCGAGATTACACGTGACACATACCATATGTTCCCTTTTTGGCAAATTGTTCTTACAGCCAGAGCACTTCTTTGTGGTAGAAGACATTTTTTAGAAAAAATATATCAGCAAACGGAATAATATTTTAAAAAGTCTGATATTATTGAAAAGAAAAAAAAATTAAAAAAATAAAGGGGAAAAAGTTTGTTTGGTCGGGATCGATCTTCCGACCTTCACTCTATGAGTAATACGCTTGCACCGCTACACCACGCCGTCAACGACGATGCACTTGAATTTTAAGAATGGTTCTAACTATGGTCAAGCACTCCTTGCTACAAGCTTATCACGTCTAGTGAGTCCAAAGGCCAATCTTTTGTTCTCCATGCAGTGAATAGTTTTACCAACAGAATATTTTAAAACAATTTTTGGTTATATTCACTTGTTTACACAATAATTAGCTATAACTTTTGCACAGATTCACCAACTTTAATACACTAAACACGGTGGTATAACTCAAAGAATGATCTAAACAGTTTTTACACATTAATTAGATTAAAATCGCTCCGAATTACAATAACACGTCTATATCAACACACAATTACGAAACGACCTCATGAAAGCCGAAACAGATAAACGAACAAAATATCTGGACCTGGCTCACGAGGTGACCGACATGTGGGGTGGTGTGCCGGCCGAAATTATTCCTGTAGTCGTCTCTGCGAATGGGCTAATCCCAGTCAGCCTCTCGGGTCATCTGAGGCGGCTGGGACTCCGTGACGGACCGCTCCGGTCTCAAATGCAGAAGGTGGTGCTCCTCGATACCGCCCTCATCGTCCGCCGGTTTCTTTCCCTTTCCTCCAAACCCTCGGCCGTTTGGTCTCCCTGCCGAGGGCTTCCATCTGTTTGGGCTTTAATTTATTTATGTATTTTTGTATTTATTTTATTTTATTGATATTAATGTATCTTTATCTTTTCATTTTAATTTACAATTATATATTTATAGAACCCAACCTTATGAGAAAACTATATAGATACCCCACATAATAATAAGAAACTATTGCCATTATTTTTGCAGTGGACCTACAGCACATCACAAGGCCACTGATGAATATACGTCTCCCCTATAGGTTATCACAAAGTACGGTCCTAAAACACCTACATCCATTAAAATATAACGAATAATAAGGAACTACACAATTTGGCATGGCCCCTGAGCTACCACGGCTCAGATGAGACGGGGGCTACGTGCTAAGAGACGTCGTAAATCTTTAATATGGTACACTTGTAAGCGTAACAATACTTACGCTTCATCAATCTTCATCTTCATCTTCATCATTTTTTTAAATTAATGACTAAGCGAAAATTATTATATGAAGTACTCCATCATTTTAAATTAAAATAAATTAGTAAATTATTTCATCTTACTAACAAGCAGCCTAACAAGCGGACGTTATAAAATCATGTGAACGGACGCTATAACAAATACACGAGTCTGACGTAAAAGATTTCCCCAATCGAAAGGAAACAGTCCGGACATCCTTACCCTATCCGATAATGGCAACGGATTTATAAAATATTCATCTCCTCCAACCTTATTTATGAGCTCCTTCATGCTTACAGGAACAAAAGCATTACGTTGGAAATCTCAAAACGGTGTTTTGTTAAATTATGTGTACAAGGTTTCTGTTGATTTCGTAAGGTAGATATGAATGTCTTAATCAAATTTAAGGCTTCTTTATATTACAAAATACTGAATTATAAACATCTAATAATTCCTTATATTTACTAGAGTACTAATTACGTGATCAATTAAAAATTTGCGGCTGCATAGATACATGAATTTTTTATTTTATCTTCCCGATATTTTGATCACTCAAGATACTAGTAACATTAAAAATTTGGATCATTAATTAATGAATTTACACAGAGAAAGTTTATTAGCATTAGAAAATTTATGAGCTGAATTTTATTATAGGTATCAAACACTAAAACAATAAAATTTGCTACCTTCATGAAAATTCTGCGTACTCGTAGCATTAAGGCTTATGAAGAGGAAGCAAATACACATTTTCAACTAGTTATTATAAACTTCACCATTGATACTCTATGATACTTGCAATTAATCGGTTAAGACTTAAATGATACGTTGTTTGTTAAACAATACCTTTGCGGCAAGGGAATTAAAACAGATATGAATGCTGTAAAGTGAAAATAGAATTTATTTCAAACCTTTAAAAATTATCCGAATTGGGATTAAAAGATATTAATAGAGTTTGAGAACCCAATTTTTCCAAGCATTCGTGACATTATCGATATCTGAAATGACATATTGCATTAAACACGACATTGCTTTAAATTGTTTATTTGATCCACTATTTTCTTTGATATCATACTTACATATTATTTATTATATGCATCTATTGTAAATTGAAATTCATTTTATATTTAAATATGAGTTCGTGTTGATATCAGTGTTTACTAGACGGCAAACAATATAAATGACGTAATCAGAACCGTATCGTAAATGAAACTACGGTGAATATTTGGTTAGATCGCTTTGTTTTGTGTACTTCGGCCTTAATAAAGAAATGTATAAGCAAGCAATTTTTAGGCTTATTTTACTCTGTGAAAATTTATAGATACGCCCATGTTCAGCTGCGGACTTGTGATATACTGTAGTGATTGTGATATAATAACGGTTATGGCGAGACCATGTTTAAATATTTATAAAAAAATAAGTACTAGGCAATAATATTTTAATATCTTAAAAATTCTTCATTATTTTTACATAATAAAACATTAACGAAAATTATGAATAATAACCAATGGGATTATTTCATCGCGACGATTTATTAAAACCCCTTAATCCTAAAATCATATCCAAATTAACTTGAAATTTTGAAATAAGAAAACGAGAATTTTATAAACAACCAAAAACTGCTTAAATAGGTTTAAAAAAAATAAAAGAGTACGGTGTCCAAGGGGAAACTTTCACGAGATTAATTTTCTTGATAAAATTTCACGGTTCAAGAAATCCAACTACCGGTTGCGTGGGGCGATGAACGATACTGATTACATTCGTCTCAGCTACCGTAGAACGCTATAGAGGAAATAAATATTTTGAGACTGACAACAAATTAATACAAAACATTGTATTTGTTTACAACTCTTCATATTTAATAAGTGATGATCTGTGTTCATCCACCCATCATTTATTCGTGATAGTGCCATGCTGCAGCTATATCGTGGTTGCAGCACTAATGGGTCGGCTCGATCGGGGTAGGACCACGCTCCCACAGAATACCAGCGTAAAATAGCAGCTTAACGCTGCTGTGCTTCGTATGGTGAGTGTAGAGTACCGGAGACCCTTTTTACTGGAAACAAGGCATTCCATCTCAGTCCTCAGGGCTGGCAAAGCATCTGCATTTTGATTCTTAATTGAAGATAAATGTAGATGTCTATGGGCCACAGCATCCACTTACCATCAGGTGGACTGTGTGCTCGTTTGTTACCCTTATTCTATAAAAAAAGATCCATTCAATCACTGATCCATAACAGTCTATCAAAGTCCACTACTAAATCACCATTTATATGTATATATATATATATTATATATATATATATATATATATATATATATATATATATATATATATATATAAATGGTGATTTAGTAGTGGACTTTTTTTTATTTTTTTATTACTTTCGGTTTTTATCAAAAAGATGCTGCAGACGATGGGTTGTTTTTTTTCCATGTAGCCTTTTACGATACTTACGGTAAGATACATTTTAGAGGATATCCTTACACCGCCACGACACATGAACGATGATGGTAAATATTATACTATAGAAGGTAAGTAGAAATATTTTTTTAAATCAATTGCCAATCATGCATTTGGTAATTACCGCCACCTGCACTAATAAGGCGACTAAAATTGTGTTTTTAAAGTATAGTATTAAATACGAAATCGTTCGATAGACGTTGTGCTCTTAAGGCCATGATGAAAACTTAAAATCGCCACAATCAAATACGTCACGATATTATTACGAAACGAATATAACGAATTAGACGAAATTATTGGTGCAGGTCTATTTTTAAAGCAATTAAATATTTTAAACAATTAAAAAAATAACATTCATTGAAAAATGCCGACGGAAGTAAAAATTTATAATAAGGATATAATAGTGCTTTTTTTGGTTTTTAAATAATTATAGCATCAAAAATTAAAATTTGTTAATTTGTAAATAAAAATATTAAGCTGTGTAATCTGTACTTTCATTGCTACGCAACAAGTCATACATATAGCTGCAGATATACTGTTAATGTAAGCTCGTCCATGACACGAACTCATAAGAATTTACTCACCCTAAAATCGCCCGACGCGTCTAAAAAATTAAAAACGTCAAAAAGATTTAAAATAATTACTTTGACAATTTTTAATAGCCCAGCTTTAAATTTCTGTAAAAATAATCTCAAACAAGCTGAAATAGTAATTTTTTTTCCTTATTTTCTCTAGTTTTATGTATTATTCATTTAAAATTAAGAAAAGAAACATGAAGTTTCGCAAAAAGATCACCTATAATTAGCTATCGAAATCTTGTAGTATTACCTATAAACAATCCTTCGAAAATATTTAGTGAAAATAAAAAAAAATCATTCAATTCTATCATTCTCGTAGCTCTATCTTCGTTACCGTAGTCGCTACGTCCCTGCTACGTCCGTAGGTACCGGGCTACGAGTCCCCAGAGATACAGGCATTCGCAAGCAGCCATACAATGTTCCAGCATTTACGCTTTACAACTAAGCTGCTACCTTATTATTTTTAACAGCCGTAGTTAAATTGATTTTTTAAAGAGACGTAAATTCTATTTTTAAGAGAAGGGCATTGTATTTAATTTAGAAATTGTTATTGCTTGTTTATGCTATAATTAAAAGAAAACATATAATGGAATCAAAAGTGTCGGTCAGTATGGACGTCTGTACTGGTAAGCCCTTCGTATATTATTTATCGATAAACAAATCATCATAGTCCGCATAAGTCCAGCGTTGGTAAAAGTGATTTTTAATATTTTTTCATTAATTACCTACAGCCCTTCACAAGTATATAGCATGATTACCTACATCCATCAACTTCGTCGTCACTCCATCTATTCGGGGTTAGTCGTGCAATTCAATAGCATATTAGTAAAGTTGCAGCGTATACACGTATATACGCTGCAACTTTACTAATATGCTAGTTATTATAATATGTTACTATAATTCGCCCAGCTATAGGACGTCCTATAGCTGGGCTAATTTATCGGACATCCATGTTTCCTGTCGATGTTTTCTTTTTCCGTCGAGCACATGGTATACCAGAATTTAAAATTTTAATTAAAAATTTTATTGGTGCAGGCGGGGATTGAGCCCAGGTTGCTCACGTACGTTGTAAAGTTAACAGCGAGCGCTTAGTCCCTGAATGGACACAACTCAGGCAGTTGAATAATATACTTTGATATAGAAGGAGAAAAATATTATATTGTTTAAGAAGCGTCATGTCTCTCACTGTAGCCTAGACTTTTCCACGTGAACACAACACATGTTATACGTTATTTTATCACGAATACGTAGCATATCATCGTCATTGTCATAAACAATTTAATAACATCTTAGTGAACTGTGTACTAAAATATACAATGGCCGAATAATAGGAATAGAACTGTCAAAATTACATTTCGGTTTTAATGGCATTTAGACAAAGCAAAATATAACGTTTAACAGAACACACTTACTTAATGAGTATCGACCCCAAACAAGCAGCTGTTAGCAAAGTTTGGCCATTATACATTAAGAGCTCCAAAACTATTCATTGTATGTTTTTAGCTTACAAACTTGTCAATTGAAGATAAATTATTAACTTCATTATCAACTGACCCGCTAACTGCAAGCAATACTTTCAAGATGTTATAATTTGCAGCTAGTATTATTATTACTATTTTTTTTAATTTACTGCTAGCATATTTATTCCTAGCGAAGTGGCAGGTATGAATACCCACTACCCCATATCTTGCCGTGGGTATCGTTACAGGCGACAGAAGGAAACTGAGGCAGAAGATGGGCAGCAGCATCTTTCTGATAATAGCAAAAAACAATAAAAAGATTGTGGTTGCCAATCCGCTCGCTAAACGTGTCAACTGTGGCAATATAATCCCCATGATCAACGACACAAATAAATGACCCCCAGTACCCGGCATCCCCGCTATTCCTGATTAAGGTAGCGACCATGGTAACAGGGGGTATTAAGAATCTCCGCTGGATGACTCGATCTAACAACGTATAACGTACGCACCCTGAGGACTGACGAGAAGATCCTGGAGCTGGAAGAAGAGATAGATAAGTTGCGCTGGGATATTATAGGATTATCTTAGGTCCAAAGAGATGGAAAGGACACAGTAATCCTCGAATCCGCCAACTTGTTTTATCAACGGGAGGGCGACCATCTGTCCCAAGGAGGTGTCGAATTTATCATCCACAAGTCTCTCGTTAACAACGTTGTGAAGATTGGGAGTGAGTCGACGAGGGTTGCGTACCTGATACTTAGAATCACCAAACCGTATTCGCTGAAAGTTATACAGGTTTACGCAACAACCTCGGCACATCCCGATAAGGAGGCGGATGAAATATATGAGAATATTTCTTGACCCATGCTTTCCTGCACAACCCACTATATAGTGTTCATGGGAGACTTCAACGCAAAACAAGGTAGGAGAGAGAATGGTAAGCTGAAAGTATCGAAAGTCGGAATAGGGAAACGAAGCCCAAGAGGCCAGCAGCTGGCCGACTTTATTGAGAAAGGGGGACTCTTTATGATGAAATTTTTCTTCAAAAAACGGCCCTTGGTTGGACTTGGTCGCGCCCCGATGGTTCGACAAAAAATGAGATTGACTTCGTTATGACTTCCAAATGACAACGGTTCAGTGAGGTCTTAGTAATCGCAAGGGTGAAAACTGGCAGCGATCACCGAATGGTGAAGAAAGGCACATTGAACCTAAACGTGAAGTTGAAGAGGTCACGTCACTAATTAAGTCAACTCACTGTCTACCTCGTGCTCTAATCCAAAGCCCTGAAAGCTTTCAGCTCGAGTTACAAAATCGTTTTCAGTGCCTAGGAGACTGCAATGAAGTGGATGATATGAATGACAAGCTTTTGGAAACTGTCCAGACGATCGGAGCTAAGTTCTGTAAGACTCGTCACAGAAAAACACAAAAACTCTTCGATCACACTCTTAATCTCATGGCTGTTAGACGGGAGACGAAGCTGCAGTCTTCAGCAAATTTGACAGCATACAGGCAACTGAACAGACAGATCTCCAAATGCATGCGGCGGGACTTACGCAACTTCAATACAGATCGTATTAAAGTATCGATTGAACCAGGGCTCCAAAGTCTTTGTCAGAGATCTGTCTGAAAGAGCCAACTGTCGAAGCTGACAACCGAATGAGGCAGCATCGCTTCGGGGGCACCTGAGATTCTGAGTGAGATTGAGAGGTTTTATAGGCAGCTGTACCCGTCAATATTGGAGCCTTACGCAAGTGTGAGTAACGATCCAATAGCAAGTCTTATCCAACACTATTACGATGATATCCCGGACGTCAGTCTGAGCGAGATTAGAATGGCTCTCCAGCACCTTAAAAGCGGCAAGTCCCCGGGCAAGGATGAAATTACAGCGGAGCTTCTGAAAGTGGGTGGAAAACCGATACTTAAAGCCCTTAAGAAGCTCTTCAATTCCGTTTTCCATGGTGGAACTACTCTGGATAAGTGTAGCAAAAGGGGGTAGGCGGAAGAACTGCCTACCGATTTCCCTTCTGAGCCGCGTCTATTTCCTGTTTTCGAGAGTCATTACGAATCGTCTCACACACAAGCTCAATGACTTCCCGCCTACCAAACAAGCCGGTTTCTGAAAAGGCTTTAGCGCCATAGACTACATACATACCCTCCAGAAAATTGAACAGAAGTCCGAAAAGTACAATCTGCCATTTTGTCTTGGGTGTTTGGACTACGAGAAAGCCTTTGATTCCATCGAAATTTGGGCAGTGCAGCTGTCCATTCAGGGAAGTGCCAAAGTATTGTTACAGTAGGTCTACGACAGCTATCCGAGTACATAACCAGATTACAAAACCTATCCATAATGATTTCTTATATTTACGCGAACACTACACATTGAACTAATACTAGTTTTTACGGAATTTATCGCGTATATTTAACTTTTTAAATACCCGACGTTTCGAGAGTTTTACAGCACCCATGGTCACGGGAAGGACTGAGATGTTCAACGTCCAACGTCCAAAAAAAGTAAAATTTTAATCTATGGTAACCGCAGTTACCATAGATTAAAATTTTACTTTTTTTCCGATCTACACAGTATAAACTTATGGCATCATGAAGTCTTGCAGTTGTATGCTTGGGTTTGGATTTAATTTTATTTATTACAGGATCCCAAGCAGATGGTAGCACCCAGCCATCTTCTCTATTGAAATTAGGATGTTTTTTGATTTCAATGGCCTCGCGAATCATCCTTGGAAGGAATCGGTGTTCTTTAGCGAAGATTTGTGGTCTATCAAATCTGATGTAGTGACGGGGGCGATCCTGTACGTGTTCACAGACTGCAGACTTCCCGGAGTGTCGATTCTTCACATCAGCTATATGTTCTTTAACGCGGGTTTTAATTGATCTTTTAGTTTGTCCTATGTAGGAGAGACCACATTCACAATCAAGCTTGTACACTCCTGCATCTAGATTATGAATGTGAAATCAAAAAAACCTATCCAACTGCAGAGAGGTATAAGACCAGTAGACGTAATATGCCCTAAACTCTTCTTCGTTGCATTGGCCTTAATTGCTTTTATTAAGTAAGTATGTAAATTTTACTAACTATATCTATTATATTTATTTGCATTTTATTTTGTTTTATATCCTAATTAGTTATTTATGAAGTGATTGATTACACCTGCCACAGTTTCTCAAATCATCCACGGTTGACTAGTAGAGAATGCCATAAGGTATTAAGTCAGTGGCCGTGAAAGGAAAAGGGGAGATCTCCCGCCGGGCAAGGTGTTCTGCCCAGGGAGCGGCCAACACTCCGTGTGATAGTTCGGGGATGTTCTATATATACTGTTTATGATTCGGAAATTTGATAGCGTGATTTAGGCTTCGGTGTGTTTCGCTTGCGGCGCAACGACAGCGCCACCACATAACCCCCTACTCAGACCGTAGATCGATAGTGCAGCCTCGTTTCCAACGAATGTGCAAGTGCCAGGAGATTGCCTTGCAGTCTGCGGTGAGTCGAGAAAAGGCAAGTAATCTGCGAGAGTGCCGTGAAGCAGAGGCGAGCAGTAAGGCTCAGAGCCGTGCCGTGCGTGAGTAGCTTGAAGGAACAGGAAGCATTATTATTCCAGTGCTGCGATGAACCTTGTGAAGCTAGATGGCTTGCAGGATATGAAGACTGCAGACGATATCTGCTCGGGAGCGAATAGGTGGGGTACTCTATGACGATGATGAAGCTTGAAGTTTCCGAAGGTTGTTAGTTGCGTGTTCAGATCACGTCGGGGTCACTATTGTGGTCGTGTAAGGAAACGGGGATATCTCCCGCCGGGCAAGGTGTTCTACCCGGGGAGCGGCCAACACTCCGTGTGATAGTTCGGAGATGTTCTATATATACTGTTTATGATTCGGAATTTTAATAGCGTGATTTAGGCTTCGATGTGTTTCGCTTGCGGCGCGACGACAGCGCCGCCATAAGTCCGCCCTTTATATCCCTTAGTATAAGGTGTATAATAAAGATTAAATAAATAAATTGGAAGACGTTTTCAAGATACTGGAATAGATAGGACAGGGTATTAATGTCAATGACGAGTACATCACTCACTTTCGATTTGCTGACGATATAGTTTATATGGCAGAATCGCTGGAGGACCTAAGCACTATGCTGAACGACCTCAATAGCGTCTCCCAACGGATGGGTCTTAAGATAAACATAGAAAAATCAAAAGTCATGTGTAATGTCCATGTCACACCTATGATGGTGGTTGTTTGGAGTACTAAACTCGAAGATGTTGACGAGTATGTTTACCTGAGATGAGTAGTCTGACTAGGTAAGTAGAACTTTGACCGAGAGTTCAATCGACGGATTCAATTCTGCTGAGCAGCTTTCGGTAGATTACGACACATATTGTCGTCAGGCATACCTCAAAACCTCAATACTAGATTGTACAACTAGTGCGTGTTACCAGTGATGACCTATGGATCAGGGACGTAGTCCTTCATTGCGTACCGTATGAGGAAGTTCGAAGTCGCTCAGCGAGCTATGGAGAGGGTTCAGTGACGAAGCTAGGGCTTCAAACTAGGGCAAGCCCAAGATATGGTTTTGTTGTTTTTAGCAGTTTTATAAAAATACTCTTCAGTTTTATTTTCAGTGCTGTGTTTAACAATGCACACAGAAGGCATACTACTGCTAGATAGATTGTATGACATATCAGTAATTGCATACCATCGGTGGATTTGAAAAAAGCCGTTTGGATTTGCTTGAGCCAAATAAAAAAATATTTACATACAATACTATATATGAACAAAGTACAAACAATGCACAAAATAAAAAAAATAAAAAAATATATTAATATTCTAAATTGAATGGTCTCCTTTTCTTAAGGAAAGATTTGATTACGTCCGCGTAAAATGTTGGTGAACATTTTAATTGTACCAATAATAGTTTTTCATTTGCGAAAATTGATAAGTCCAAAAGACGCTCTTGACCTTGTCTGTTTTCGCCTGAGTAGGCTGAAGGGGCAATGGGCCGGCCATATAGCTCGAATAATCGATAACCGAGGGAGAAAAAAGGTTCTCGAATGGTAGCCTCGTAACGGCAAGAAAAGTGTCGGGCTCCCCCCAACTAGATGGAGTGACAACATGGTAAGACATGAAGAAAGCCGATGGATCCAGGTGGCTCAGGACGGTGCTTTATGGGATTCCTTCCTGGACTCGTGAAGGGCTGCAATGATGATTATTATTACAAAATGGGTCTAAAGGCTTCCTTTGAAATGGGCTCAACATTAAAATTAACAGCGCCATTAGGTATTAAATTTTAATTTAATATACCTCTCTGTCAAACTCTTACTTCAAACACCAATGTCATCGGCACTGATGTATATTGCTCTCAATATACATCAGTGCCGATGATGAGGAAAGGGCTCTCAAAACCGACTAAAGTGGAAAATATTACCCAATAAACGATGAATACCAATCGACTTAAATGAGGTCCATATAACTACTGTGTTTCAGTCTGAAATCTATAGAGAGCCAGTATATTTAATGATTGTGTGCCATCTTGATCCTCTGAGGGGACAACGCCTTTGTACCTTTTTCGTTTGAATTTGGTTGTTGGTGCCCACGGACTTTAGTATTTACTTTACCATCAGGTGGAATGAAAGTTCGTTTGCCACTTTAATTTTACGAAACTTTTTTTTAATTTTTAATAGATTAGGGGTGAATGACAAACCAGCACACAGTGCACCTCATGGTAAGTGGACACTGCAGCCCATCGACATCCACATCTACCTTTGGTTAAGAATCAAAATGTACATGCGCTACTATCCCTAGGGACTAAAATCGAATGCCTTGTTTCAGTAGAAATAATTTCTGGTTCCCTACTCTCACCACACGAGGCATAGCAGCATTATACTGTTACTTACGCTGACATCCTTTAAAAACGTGGTTCTTCCATAGTCGAGCCGACCCATTTGTGCTGCCATAATATATCAGCAGCATGGCTCTACCACGCCTTAAACTCTCTATAGTGCTAAATAAGAAACCTTATAGTCGGCTCGGAACCACTTGCTTGATGTTGCTCTAATATAGTTTTTTATAGCACAGTATTTTTTTATTTCAAATATTTTACGACTTTATAAATAAAAGGAGTACCCAGGTCGATTTTATTTTATTGTTTTAATCTATATAAGCGATATTCACTACTAGTCTAGTACTAGTCACTTTCATAGTGGATTCAAATAAATTACCCGGTTGAAAAACAATCGTAGTTAGTATAGTTTTTTAAACAATTTATAGACCATTTAATCATATCTATCAGTTAAACATGCAAAATTTATTATAGTTTAGTCTCTGAAACTTACCACTTAGACTTTGCTTTTCATTGGCCCGACCTCCGGCTACGAGCCAAACCAATCTCAAGAGTTATTCTAGACAATTAGTAGTTCCCGCTCATGTCTCTTCACTTAGCTTTCACTAACTTTTGCTAAAGGAATTGGATTTCTAATATATCTGGATACTTTACAGAAATTGTTTTATATTGTCTTCTTTTTAATATTTAGTATTGGTAACATTCTCCTAATAGATGTAGATTGCAATTACACAAGATGATAATTTTTATGTCCTTAATTAAAATTACAAACAGCGAGTGCATTTCTTTTAGACCTAAAAGAACACGTTATAAAATCTCGAAAGAGGTTCAAATGCAGCATCGAAAATTCGATATTAATACGGCTTGTAATGGGCTGTATGCACATCTATAATTTGGAGCAGCCTCCCAATAGTCAGAATTACGACCTGATGCGATCTAGTCTTCGTGACGATTTGTAAGATGGCGATGATAACATCCCCATAACAATTATTTCCTTGTAATTAGCATAATCTTCACAATTGACTATGTAAATAATATCGTATATTTCAACTAATTATTTTATTATCCGCTGGCAAGCATTTATTGGATAAATTTTCCATATGAGAGATTAAGGAAATGGCTATTCCGATAAATTTGGTTTTAAAGTTTTAGGATAGATTTGCCACCGTTATACTTGGTTTTCAGAGGTCTCGTTCATCAATGAGCACGTTAACGTTAAACATAAGTGCAACTTTTCAAAATATTAATAATTTATGTATCCATCAAAAATAATGATTACTTTACGGACGTAAAAAAGAAAATAACGTTTTGCTAACTTTCTTGCAGAAAGCGTAACAATTTGCTTTCAAAGCGATTCACTTTACGTAACTACAAGGGGCTCGACAAGACATAATTTATGTTACAAAGACATTGTAGTTCAACCGCGAGACCATCTGGCCTACTTTGCCGAAGGCAGTAAAAGTGTCTGCTTTGGTATCCTTCGCTATCACGTTTAACTAAGAGTTCTTAAATCACTAACGCCTGTCAGGAAATGATAGCAATTTTACAATAAACCATTTTGTGTAATTGGTTTGCTATTTGCTATTTTAGCCTAATAAGATTTAGTAAATTTTTATCTACTCCTTGAAACTTAACATATAGTACAAAATTTGTAATTTGATAATAAGTTATATCTATTATAATTGTACTGAGAGGTTAGTGACGGCAGGCACAAAGTATTAACTGTGTCACAGTTAACATTTAAAGGTAATTGGGTAAGTGAGTGATAATACAAAGTAATATTAAAATAATCACCACTACATAATAAGAAGTTTAAGAATGTGCGTGTGTACGTGCGTGGTGCGTGCGTGCGTGCGTGCGTGCATGCGTGCATGCATGCGTGCGTGCATGCGTGCGTGCGTGCATGAGTGCGTGCGTGCGTGCGTGCGCGTGTGCGTGTGCGTGTGCGTGTGCGTGTGCGTGTGCGTGTGCGTATGCGTTTGTGTGCGTGTGTGTGTGCGTGTGCGTGTGCGTATGCGTTTGTGAGCGTGTACGTGTGCGTGTGCGTGTGCGTGTGCGTGTGCATGTGCGTGTGCGTGTGCGTTTGAGTGTGCGTGTGCGTGTGCGTTTGCGTGTGCGTGTGCATGTGCGTGTGCGTGTGCGTGTGCGTGTGCGTGTGCGTGTGCGTATGCGTGTGCGTGTGCGTGTGCGTATGCGTGTGCGTATGCGTGTGAGTGTGCGTGTGCGTATGCGTGTGCGTGTGCGTGTGCGTGTGCGTGTGCGTGTGCGTGAGCGTGTGCGTGTGCGTGTGCGTGTGCGTGTGCGTGTGCGTGTGCGTGTGCGTGTGCGTGTGCGTGTGCGTGTGCGTGTGCATGTGCGTGTGCGTGTGCGTGTGCGTGTGCGTGTGCGTGTGCGTGTGCGTGTGCGTGTGCGTGTGCGTGTGCGTGTGCGTGTGCGTGTGCGTGTGCGTGTGTGTATGCGTGTGAGTGTGCGTGCGCGTGTGCGTGTGCGTGTGCGTGTGCGTGTGCGTGTGCGTGTGCGTGTGCGTGTGCGTGTGCGTGTGCGTGTGCGTGTGCGTGTGCGTGTGCGTGTGGTAGTGTGCGTGTGCGTGTGCGTGTGCGTGTGCGTGTGCGTGTACGTGTGCGTGTGCGTGTGCGTGTGCGTGTGCGTGTGGGTGTGCGTTAGCGTGTGCGTGAGTGTGTGTGTGTGAGACTTTTGAGAAAATTGCGTTTTTGTGATGGTACATTTGCCAGCGCTCTGTGTTTTCGCTGTCGCACCATTTGCACTGGGCACATTTGATACCGTTTATTTCCGAACTATATATACTTCGTATTAATATAACTTTATTTTTGTGTTTAACTAACAAATAGTTAATAAACACTAGTTTATAAATTCTGTTCGAAACGGATAAACCTATATCTGAAATGAGATTTTTTAACAAAGTTTAATTGAAATGTATTATTTCAATATTACGTAATGTGTGGTTGCAGCGTAAAAAGAACGAAATGACAGAATAATATATTGAAAATAGATGGCGTTATAAACACTTCGTTTACGTCAAACGTAAAATATTTAAGCCAGAGACAGGCAGATGTGTCAAAGATGCGAGAGACTTAGGACTGCACAGGATTTTAGTAACATATATAATACATTGTACAAGGGTTTTCCCCCGTGTCATAGACATAATGTTTGCAGGCATAATTTGCACAAGAACAAATATCCAGACTCGGAATAAGTGTTTGAAGGCCTTACAAATACCTACTATCTCCGTGCAAACTTCTAACCCACAGCTCTCAACGTCACAATTCATGGAAAAGTCAATACGCCACGGAGCCGTTTATCGCCGATTTGCATATCAATCGTGACGATTAAGGAAATCCTCCCGTAGAGTCCTGCAATAAAGAATTTTAGAAATTTTGTACGGAAATAAACGAGATTAATAAGCATTTTGATCGGGTTTCAAAGAGAAGATCATAATATGATATAAAGCTGCGTCGTTTATACTTCACGCTGCTGCTCCCTGTACTCCTATCATTTATGAGAGGGTTTTCCCCAGTCGAGTAACACGAATGGGTCTGCCATTCGTGCTACAACCATAATGTAGCTACAGCGTGGCTCTACCGCGTAATATTAATAATATTTAAATATTCTCACTTTGAAGATAAAAATTTGGAAGCGCAGCTCGTTATTAACTTACTCATTAGCTAGTAGGCCATTTTGTGTAGAATTTTTCATCTAAGTTTCGTAATGGGGAAACTTTTATAAATGCCGAAATCACGAGGACCGTTCATAAATAACTGTTACTGCAAGCTGTTACGCACGGATGAAAATGTTCTTTCCTTTTTGGATAGAAATGAGGGTAAGCCGGCACGTACGTAATTATTTAAAGCGCTGTACCCCTAAAATCATTTGACCAGCATTTTCAAGCCTTTAAAACGTGTTTTAATGTCTGATCCTATTTTATTTCAAAATTTTCCCCAAAATACACACTTTTATTATCTCTTGTAGACTAAATTTGAAGCGAATGTTCATTACAATTTATATTTTGTTGTTGTGATTCATATACCCATATTTATCGCTTTATCTTTAATACAATTTATCTTCGCGTTTTATTAAAGGTCCTTTCAGAACTGCCATCGTACATTTAATATTCTGTAAGTATAAAAGATGAGAAATTTAGCCCTCTACGTTTAACATTGTTGGTAATGTGCGAAATGTGTTGGTTGATAAGCATCGGATGTACTTTCCCTTTGAGTAATGGCCGCCCAATTCCGGTTGTTGTATTTCCGGTATGCGGTCCGCAGTTACCTGGTGCAATATAGTTAGTTAATCGCTCAATGAATCAACAAATAATTAACATATAATGTGATTGTATGTGCGCTATGTTACTAATAAAAAGCATTTTCAATTAAATCATGTTGCATTTATTATTAGAAATAAATGGTATACTATTAATGGAATGCCTCGCTGGCCCTGTAGTCCGACGCGTGTCTGCTAATAACGAGGGCCCGGTTTCGAACCCCAGGTCAAGAAATGTTCAGTAGCAGCCTGGTCTTAGGAACGTGGCGGTGTTTTTATCCCAGTGTCTCGAAAAGCAAGTAAAACTGTTTGTCCTATACATGATCTTTCTCCGGTCAAATTATTTTTTTTGCACGAATGGGTTGGCTCTACCGGAGAAAGACCACGCTCTCACAGAATACCAGCGTAAAATAGCAGCTTAAATCCGCTGTGTTTTGTATATTGAAGGTAGAGAATCGGAGACCCTTTTTACTGAGGAAAAGAGGGATTACATCTGAGTCCGAATCTTCATCTGTATACGCATCTGCATTTTGATCCTTAAGTGAGGATAAACGTAGATGTCTTTGGCCACAGCGTCCACTTACCATCAAGTGGACTCTGTGCTCGTTTGTTACTTTTATTCTAAAAAAAAAATAGTGCAATACGACTGGAGCGGAGGAGTGGGAATTAGGCACAGGACTGACTTCACTTGGTGTATACGAAATACCACCAAGTTCCACTGAGAAAATGCTATTGTGAGTTATGTTACAGAAAACTACGATAATTGATGATCTTATTTCCAACTGAGATTCAAATCCTAAACCTCATGATCAGCAGACGCGCTTACAACTTTTAGACCATCGAGGCAGTTGATTAAATACATTGTTTAATATATCCCTGTGTAGTTTCACGTCTGGTTTATTTATATAATAATCATTTCATTTCCCTCTAATGCGGAAAATGCATGAAAAATCTTATTACAAAAAAATTGTTGTTTAACAACTTTCGAACGACCTAAATGTTTAGCATAGCAGTTAGGATGAAAAACGGGCACATAGTCCGGACGGTAAGTGGAGATACCTACATCTATTCCATTCTCAATAAAGAATCTAAATGCGGGTGCAAAAAGTCTTCAGTTTCCCTCACTCACCACACGAATCAGAGTAGCTACTATTTTACGCTGATGTTCTGTGGGAGTATAGTATCGATAGTCAAGCCGACCTATTCGTGTTGCGCCCTAATATGGTGCCGCGTTGCTCTACCACGTACAAATTTTCATTTTAAGGCGCTGTGAGCTATCGAATATCGGTTGATAATGGTTGCAAGAACAATTTTCAAATACATTTCCTATACTTAAAAAACAGGACATAAAGTTTAGTTTAAACTAAACTAAACTTTATGTCCTGTTTTTTCTTTTAATATAGGAATCGCGCATTTGTCCCTTTCGTTTTTGTTTTAAAGTATCACATTTTTTATAGTATAATATGGTCGAGGAAAGGTAACCACTATATCACATATTTTAAAACACTGAATATTTTTTATTTTATTATTAATGACAATTACTGTATACCACTGATTAAATTCCCCTCTCGTTCTCTCTTGTACATGATAAAGCGTTTATAAATATTTTACTTTTTGTCGAAGATGGGCGTAGCTTTCAACTGAAACAAAACTCATAAATATGTAATGGTAGGATGAAATGCAGCCTATGCAAAATTTCCGCCCATCACGTTTACAAACAGGCCAGCATTCCATTAAAGCTTTTATATATTCAACTTTGACAGATGTTAAAATTTTATAGTAATCAATAAAAATCGAAAGAAATTAGTTCCAATAAATTTGTATTGTTTTCGTAGAAATCAAAAATGACGCCTGCATGTCGCTGTGACGTAGCAATGAGCTGCGGCGCTGAGGGCCGCAGGTTTAAAACCTGCACTGGTCTGGATTTTTATCCTTGTGTAATTTATGTATGTAAACCGCCTCCACGATACAGGAGAAAATCTTAGTGTGGCGGTGATGTTTTCTTAAAGAAGAAATAATGTTTTTTTACTATTTTCTAATAAATCTAATTTCTAATGCATCATAGCGGTAATTTAAAAACATCTAATACATATAGAACACAGAATTTGGTCTAGGTCCCTTTTGTCTTAGTTTTCTTAGTTTAAATCCAAGGAGAACATCATTGTCGACACTCAACAAATGTTTTTTTTTTCATTTTTATAATGCTAATAGAATTGTTGTCGTATTCATTGATGCATTTTTAATTATAATTTAAACATAAATGCAAAATATTCGTCTAATATACACAGAAGAGAGCGTTCCGGAATTTAATTTATTCGTAGCTCTCGTCTTATTTAAAAAAAGAAACAAGGCAGCCAGCGTTTAAAATTCCTTTTCTTCTGCTTGTTTAAAGTTATTTTAATAAATTTTGAAAGCTCTTCCAGCTGTATAGTTGCTCGTCACAAACGAAAATAAAAATTCACCCCTTTCGTTTGACCGTATATTCTAGTTGGTCTCTATAACTTGCCTCTTCCAATAATATCGTCATATTTTTTTAACATTGCGAAATTGGTATAAAAGGCAGGAAGGGAATGTACCGTACCGAAATTACGGGGGTCGTGTGCTGGCCATAAATAATAGAAGCAATCTGTGCGTGTGTTGTGCATTTCTTGGAAGTGCTAGTGCGGCGTTTACGTTATTGGAGACGATTAGGTACATTCCATTTAACAGTCAAGATTGCCAGACGGCAAGTTTCAGACATTTCGGACATATTTGACAGTTCCGATTCGCTTTGCGTTATTGCTTGTAATGTGAATGGTTTAATAAACGTTTTGCATTTTACTTAGCGGACAAAGCTTGCAAACTATTTAATAATTAAAATTGGTAATATGTTATAGACTAACTATATAATATGGTCTTAAGAAATGTGAAGCATTATTTAATTTTTATTTTCAAGAATAAATTCTAATTGTGAATTTTTTGGAAAAAGTTATTTTATATGAAATATTTTTATCATCTAGCGATAAATTGTACGATATTATGTTAAAATTAACTTCCGCAAATATCTCAGATAGTCTGGAACAGAATACATCAAAATTAAATTTATCACAGCTTAAACTCTTTAATGGTTAGTAATCATATTTAGGCAATTTAATATTTAACTTAGCCACTATCTACTGAGCAGTACTGTTTTTCCATCTTTAATTACATAAAGATCTAAGAATTTCGATCGGTTTTCGTAAGATTAAGGTAAAATTAATAAGTAAGTTACAGCCAAGTGTTCCACTGCTTACTAGCACACTTAACAAGATATTTAATAACAATTTAATATTTTTGACGTGGTTAATCTGCACTTTAAATTACAATATGCAACCAACAGCTTCATTGGCACAGGCGGGAATCGAAGACAGGGTTCTCGCGACTCTGTAAACTATACCGAGTGGCTTGCTTTGCTTAATAAAAGGATTTTTTTATATAATGTTTAAAAGTTAAAGTTTACAGCCTATGTACGTCCCACGGCTGGGCACACGCCTCTTCTCATTTCTGAGAGGATTAGGACAAGGAAAGGTCTGCCGCGCTGCTCCAAAGCGTGTTGGCGAACTTAATATTTTGTCGCCGAAACCGTGTTGGTGCCGGCGGGTATTGAAACCGGGTTGCTCGCGCTAAGCCATTGAACTACTACGGCTCGTAATTATGTATGCAGACCGTTGATTATATAAATATTGTACAGGAATCGCTTGAAGCTATTCGAAGTAGATGAATATATTGAGAATTATCGTAAATACAAAGTGACTTGCTAGTTGATGTGACAGGTGCGGTCCGCCTCTTTCCTGTCTGTGGCAAATGAGACGGGCCGAGAAGCTCCCCTTCTTCCGTCTAAAGCAAGCCTTGGGAATGTTACAACTGACGAAAAGGAGCGGGTGCTTTATTAAGTGAAAACTGTTAGAGTGAAAACGTTAATTTATAAATTATACGGGATTCAAAATAATTGTTTTTTTTTTTTGTTACTTTTAGAATAGTTTCTTATTTATATAACATTTTTTGTAGCCTATAAAAGTTTCCATGCTTGGAACAAGGTGCCTTTCTGTAGCCACCAACATATCAATTCACACCTATAAATGTCAACACAATCAATTGTTTCCAATTTTCGTATCAAGCGTCGCTACATACAAATTATTTATAAATGGAAAATTATGCACAGCGGGGAATGGAATTTAAATAAAGAAGACATATCCTGCAACCAGTAAGTTGAAACTATTTATATTTTGTGAATATTAGAAACAAAACTAAAGAAATATTGATGTGTCAAAAACATTAATCAAAAGTCTAAAATGAGTGAATTCGCTCAGTCTGTCAACACAGATAATCGGGCTTGTAGTAGTAATAATACGACGTAATTGCTTGTACACATACACCAATCTCCCGGCGACACCGATCCTCGTACAAAATAAGGTTGACAGCCATTCTACTGTGTATTGTAGTATTCTATTTTAAAATCAATTGCTGTCCGTTAGTATCGTAAAAACTCGAAAATTGCACGACCGATTTTGTTGAATTTTTTGTGTGTATATGAGTGGGTCCCTGGATCGTTTAAAAACTCAACTGGACCCGGTAAGTCGCGCTGCTGTTTTCCAGATACTGAAATCACCCGTGCAAAGCCAGGGTGGTTCGGTATTTATAAATAAATATTTTTATTACACCTCGTCAAAAGTCCACAGCTGAACAAAAGCTTCCCCCATAGATAAATATCCCACATATTTGTCATAGTTGATATTAGCGATAGATGCTGCTGCTACGTGGATGTTGTGGCCCATAGACATCTACATTTATCTTCAATTAAAAATCAAAATGCAGATGCGTTGCCAACCCTGAGGACTGAGTTGGAATGCCTCATTTCCAGTAAAAAGGGTCTCCGGTTCTCTTCACTCACCATACGAAACACAGCAGCATTAAGCTGCTAGTTTACGCTGCTGGTATTCTGTGAGAGCGTGGTCTTACCCCGGCCAAGCCGACCCGTTCGTGCTTCGGCTGCAGCATGGCTCTACCACGTAAAAATTATAAATTATAAAAAATTATATAATAATGTATTCCTTTATTTAGGAATTATGTTCCTTTTATATTTTTTATAAATTGTTGTTATATTTTATTTATTAAAAATAATAAAACACTACGTTTGGTCACAAATAAATGTGTAAAAGGCAATAATAGGCACCAACAAAGTTAGGAACAATAATATATACGCGTTTTGTGTGGAGAATTAGCATAATGCTGAACAACGGTAGCGCCCCGTGGGAATACACACGTGGACAAATACAGGGACAAACGGCGAGCCTCCTACATTTCCTACAACGGTAAACATTTTTATAATGTAAAAATAAAAGTATATTTTTAAATAACACATAAATTAGAAAATATGAAGGGACATTGCTACTAGATATGTGTAAGTGTAGAAATTGGGCGACGACCGAGCAACGGTGCGGGGTGTTCAGCGTACTTGCTTAAAATATATGCTATGTGGTGCTACGCCATACACCCTACACAGTAGCTACTTAAATATAAAGTTATTGCCTATATACGACCCACTGTTGGACACAGTCCTCCTCTCACTTCTGAGAGGCTAAGTGCGCCACCGCGTGCTGGCAAACTTACATTTTTTTTAAAGACTAAGAGTGACAAACGAGCACACTGTTCACCTGATGGTAAAAAGATGTTGTGGCCCATAGAAATCTACATTTGTCTTCGATAAGAATCAAAACGCAGATGCTTGTCACCCCTGAGGAATAAGATGGAATGCCTCGTTTTCAGTAAAAAATGGTCTCTGGATCTCTACACTCACCATACGAAACACAGCAGTATTAACTGCTATTTTACGCTGGTATTCTGTGAGCGCGTAGTCCTTCCCCAGTAAAGCCGACCCATTCGTGCTACAACCATAATATAGCAGCAGCGTGGCTCTACCATGTTAGTTTACATGTTCTCGAGATATGTTTTTCTTATACATGCAGATTTCGTCACGATATTTTCATTGGTGCCAGCGGGGAACGAACCCGGATTGCTCGTGTGCTGTGAAATTTACTGTGTTTTACCTCTGATCTTCTGTTGCCTCGCACACGCAAAATGTACGCAAGTGAGTGTTTTTCTTTTGCACTCAGATTGTCTCGCTTAGTTTCCACTGAGGCCTTATGCTCAGTGTTGGCGACGCGCCTATAAGAATATTTCAGTTTATTAAGTCAACCGATGACGAATAGCTTCTAAAAAACAAATTATCGAGCAACAATGTTCTAATAAGAAAATGCTTAGTTAAATCTTGAAGAAATGTCGAATTAATGATATGAAGGTCTTGGGTTCGACTCCCAGGCCGGACTAGTTTATTGTTTTCCTAAGTAATATCGCTTAATAAATTCATAAGGAATTTAAGATATAAATTATGTTACCGGATTGGTTCCCCGGTTGAAATCATCTTTCCAATGATGTAAATTCAAAGGAATATTAAAGTGAAGTTAGAGATCGGATTTGTTCCCCGGTCGAGATGATCACTCTGTGCTTAAACAGAATTAACGGAAATAAATAGCATAAGTATTGTCTTATATAAGTTTGATATGTTTTGTACGAAAACAAATGCCTATTTTTCATGATTGATTTATGAGAACATTCACTTATATTGTTTGATAAGAAACATGATAACTGATAAGAATCTGATTAGAGATAGTTTCCTACAGTTCGAAAATTGTGTAAAAGCATTTTATTCACCCAATATTGTTAAAATTGGTGTATATCAGACTTTCATTTTTTCTGATAGCCGAGAGCCGTGCAAAAGTTAGTTGTTCAAATAGTGTGAGTTCACGGAAGCACGCTAACCACGCCCTTAGGAGGCCGAATATGTAAAAATTTTAAATGTTTGTAATTTCAGCAATTTATGTAAAAATGACTTATAAAACATTTCAGGTTGATTGTACGTGCTAAAAAGGTGAATTCTGTGTTATTTTTATGCGAAAATTCCTGTGTATAAGTGAAATAATGATAGTTTTGTATAAGAAATTTAAAAGTGTTTTAATAGTGAAATAAATAGAGAAAATGTAAATTGAACTATTGTATTAGTTAACATATGTATAATTTCAAGTAGAAAATATTGATTTAACTTTCTATGTTAAATATTTAAGAAATTTCGAGTTTGAACTTGTGAGTAAAATAGGCATATTTGGTTAAATAAATAATAGGTTTTTCGTGATATGAAAATGTAATGTATATCGTAATGTAGATATTGTTTTGTGCTATCTATACAGATAAATTGTATTGATGTAAGACTTATGCAAATAAAGAAATTAAGTAAAACGTGAGAGAGTAATAGAACAAATTCATGTAATTGAGTTGCGCAAGCGCGCGAATGGCGCGGCTCACTTTCGCGTATAGCTCTGGGGTAGCTTAGTGAACGGGTTTTATTGCAATTCGTTCGGGGAAAAGGTTCGAAAATCAGACCAGCAGTCAATAAGAAGAAGAAAGAAATAGTGTAGGGAAGTGATAGGAAAAAGTAATTACTCTCTCACGGAACGGTTTGAAGATAATTGCTGTTTTATTCCCAAGAAATTCATCCCTCAAAATTATACAGTCCACATCGAAGAATTAAGGCGTTGGGACCGGGACGACTTCGGAAGACCCGTAATCCCCGTCTGAACCTACTCGCTGAAAAGGAAGAGGTTATAGCCCTTGTGTGTTACTCCGTTGCGGAGATCACATACGTTGTTCCCGAACCCAACGTAGGCGTTATAGGAGGCCGGATCGAGAGAAGCCTCGATTCCTCCCTTCTGTTTCTTAATCGAACGTTTAATACCCGTTGGTCCTTTTCAATTGATCCTTCGCGGCCGGATCAAGAGGACCCCCGAACCTGGGTTCCTTTTCAATTGGTCCTTCGGAGCCGGATTAGGACCACCCGAACCCCGCCAGCTGGATCAAGGAACCAGTTGTGGACTGCTGGTTGTGGAGAAAGAAGACCTTCGGAGCCGAGTGAAGACCAGCAACCGAAGGAAGCCGGAGGTTTGAACTGAAGCAATAGGACCAAAGGCCAGAAGACCAGGACGTCAGCACAGAAGGACTGGACCTGAAACTACCGGTAGAAAGAAAACTGGGATTGCGGCTTGGGGCGTGTGCTCGCATGGGGTACGTATCGCAGCCAGGCGCAGGTGCCTTGTGAAGGCGCTCATCGTGGCCAAGCAGGGCTTGGCATTTTTCCTGTCGGGCAAGCGTGCTCGGCATTTCCTGTCGGATGACCGTGTCTGGCATTTCCTGTCGGACGACCGTGTCTGGCATTTCCTGTCGGACGACCGTGTCCGGCATTGCCTGTCGAGTCATCAGGGTGCAAGAAGAAGCATCCACCGCTGCTGCTGCCAGGCGAAGGTGCGCGTGGGCACCTGACTGCATCGCGGCCGGAGGAGGGCGCTTGGACGAGGCGTCACCGGCAACTGGGCGGCGAGCACAGCATACATCCCGACCACCTAACGGTGCCAAACGGTCGGGCTCTGGCACAACACCTTCGGGTGGAGCAGTTCTCTCGAGCGAGACTGCGCTTGCACTACCGCTCGACTGTTTCGTCATATTTCTTGGCGGAACAGTTCCTAAACCTTTCCTCCATTCCATTCCTGCACGACTCCATCCCTGGACGGCTCACCTCGGTAGGCCCCGTTCAGGATTGATAGGGCTGATAGGGCTGTTAGGGTGGTAGTAGGGTTGTAGGGTTGGGAGATAAGGGGGGGAGGGGTAGTGGTGTTAGGTTGGGGTGTAAAAGGGTTGTAGGTAAGGGACAGTTAGGGACCGTAGGCCAACAATCACCTTCCTGCAAGATGAAGAAGGCACAAGACCAGACAGAGAGGAGCGAAGGGAGCAGGACAAGAACAGGGCTCTCAAGAAAAGCTAAACAGGCGGAATCATCTGGAGCGACCACAGCTACTGCGTCGAATGGGGTAAGTCCTTCAAGTGGAGCCACCATCGACACGTCCACATGCACGTGGGACTCAGGGACGTCCATGGCAACGACAAGCAACAGGACGGACACCAGTAGTACGCAGGCCAGCATCGCACAACAATCCGTTATATCCAGGAGTGAAATGGTGGTCGAAAAAGTAGGTCAAAGGACCGAAGAAGCGGCATCGTCAAGGACAGTAATTGGGCACACTAGTGACAAAGGGTCACAGAGAGGTAGTAGGTCATCGCGATCGGCGAGGCTGAAAGCCGAATTAGAGGCGCGGATTAAATTCGAACGCTCAGAGCTCGAACGAGCACAGGCAGCTGCTGCCTTAGCCAAGTCGCAATTGGAGTTGGCACGACTCAACCGAGAAGAGGAGATCGACTCGAGTGAGGATGATGAAGAGCGGAATACTCAGGTGGAACCTTTCGTAAGGAGTTGGGTTCAGCAGACCATAATGAGCGCGCCGGTTAGTGTGACGCAACCCGATATTACTGATAAGGAAGCGTGTAAAGGATCACGCCGCAAAGGGGCGGAGATCGTGCGCAACTAAGGAAATGCACAGAAAACACACGCGAGTGAGGTGTCAGAATTGATCGAAGCGATTGTGAGTGCAATAAAGATAGCGGGTAAAGATAAGTCTTCCCAGCTTCATTTCCTCCAGGAATTACCGGTGTTCGATGGAGACCCGGGTGAATGGATAATTTTCAAAACGGTGTTTGAAGACACAAGAAGCCAATTTTCAGGGTTGCAGAATGTCGCACGCCTTAGGAGGGCATTAAAGGGCACCGCTAAGGAGGCGGTTAAGTCATTGTTATTTACTTTGTGTGAACCTGAAGAAATAATGAACGCTCTCGAGAGAAGATTCGGTAGGGTTGAGATGCTCATTCTAGCCGAAATCGAGAATGTAAAACGTATGCCAAGATTGGCAGAAGATTGCCGAAATATAGGATCTTTTGCAAGTCGTATTACGAACGTGGTTGCCACAATACAAGCGTTGAATCAACCACAGTATTTATACTCACCGGAGTTAGTGAGCCGCATAGTGGAGAAACTCGGAACTATGATTAAATTTAAATGGTTTGAATATCGAGCTCAGCATCCTTTGGAGCCAGAGTTACAGAAGATGGCCAAGTTTTTAAATTTATTGAGTGAACAATTTGGAACGTCCTTAAGCAATGAAAATGCGCCTGAAAAACGGAAGCGTCCTGAATTCAGGAAGCAAACTGTACACACTGCAAAGGGATGTGTACGCAATCGTGCCAAGAGCGAGCGCTATGTGCGCCGAAGTAATACGAGCGAGCGTCTAGAACGCCGAAATAATAAAGGGCACAACCGACAAGTGGTCATGATAACCCAGGATAAGCCTGTAAGTCGGGTAACACATAAGTGTGTTATATGCAACAAGGAGCACTCTATAGTGAGTTGTTACAAGTTTAAGGACATGAATATTCGCGAGAAATGGGACACGGTCAAAAAAGCGAAAGTATGTTTCCAATGTTTGTCACCTAACCATAGGAGGTTAGAGTGCAAAGCGAAAAAATGTGGTGTAGAGGGATGTAGAATGTCACATCATCGGATGATACACCGATACCCCAATGAAAATACCTCGCCGCAAGGGGACGAGGGGGGTAAAGAGCCTCAGATTACAACCGTTAATACAGTGAATGCACTGGCATGTGCATACTTAAAGATTATACCGGTCGAGTTGTATGGACCTAGAGGAAAGGTCAAGACAACAGCTCTTCTGGATGAAGGATCGACCATGACACTCATAGAGGAGTGGATGGCTCAGAAGTTAGCGCCTTGCGGACGTAAAGAGGAATTACGTATCGAAGCCGTGGGAGGTAAGCGAATTAACGACGACAGTTCGTATCGCTTAAACGTTAAGATAAAAGACATTTACTCGAATGACTTAGAAGAGATAAGTGTACAAACAATTAAGTCACTTAACCTTTCTCCTCAGTCAGTAAGCCGAGAATTATTACAACGGTGTTCTCATTTGACACCGATTAAGGATGAGTTGATGTATGAGAGGTCCAGACCTACCATATTAATTGGCCAGGACAATTGGCATCTCATAGTTACTCGTGAATTAATTTCAGGAGGTAAGAACCTACCTGTAGCATCGCTCACCAAACCTGGATGGGTTTTACATGGTCACATATCGGGTGGTATTAAACCAATCAAGATTGTTAACCACATTTCCACCAAGAAGGAGGAAGATATGGATAAGTTGATCAAGGATTATTTTAGTTTGGAATCTCTCGGAGTGTCTGCGCGAAAGCCCGCGAACGACCCAGAAGAACGAGCTTTAAATATTTTGAAAAAAACTGTACGTCGTATACCTAATAATAGGTACGAGACTGCTTTGTTATGGCGCACAGACAATGAGTGCATGCCGTCGAATAGAGCGCAGGTTGAAAGTCGCCTGTTTAATTTCGAAAAGAAGCTCGATAAAAATAGCGAGTTGAAAAAGGAATATGAGAAGCAAATTGAAAATCTCATCGTTAACGGTTACGCAGAGAAAGCGAACCATATTTCCATTTCCCCACGTACGTGGTACCTTCCTCACTTCGCAGTGACTCACCCACAAAAAAAGAAAATAAGGATAGTTTTCGACGCCGCCGCAAGGACGGGCGGACGTTATCTGAATGATGCATTGTTAACCGGACCGGACTTATTGAAGTCGTTGTTTGGAGTTCTGCTACGATTCAGAGAAGGAAGCGTGGCAGTGATGGCAGACATTAAAGAAATGTTCCTGCAATTGAAAATCCGGGAAGAAGACAGGGATAGCCTTCGATTCTTATGGTGGCACAATCGTGACGCGCCACCGTAAGAGTATAGAATGACGTCACTCATATTTGGAGCGGCATCATCACCATGCATCGCTATATATGTAAAGAATAGGAATGCGCAGGATAACGCACATATCTATCCAGAAGCAGCTTCCGCTACGGAAAGCAACTTTTATATGGATGACTATCTACAGACATTTCCCGACGTGACGACGCGACGGCCGAAAGGATAGTAAACGATATGTATGAATTACATAAACGTGCTTCTTTCCAACTGAGGGGATGGGCTAGCAACCGACCCGAAGTTTTAAGTAAAATGGAAAATAAATATAAGAGCGACAGTACTTCGCTGGGAGATAAAGAGCACACAGAGCGCACTTTAGGTTTGATTTGGAATATCAAACGGGATATAATAAGTTTCTCCATAAGTCTTCGTAACACACCGGAAGAGGTGATGAAAGGTTTACGACCACCTACGAAGAGAGAGATAACTAGCGCTGTGATGTCAGTCTTCGATCCTTTAGGACTCGCATCACCCATAACGATTCAAGGGAAGTCGCTGATCCAGCAAGTATGGAGGACAGGCATCTCTTGGGATGAAGAAGTTTCACACGAATTACACGTGTTATTTTGTAAATGGATATCGGAAGTGAAGAAATTAGGTCATTTGGAAGTACCTAGACCCGTTGCTGAAGGCGTCGGCAAGGGAGAGTTGCACACTTTCACGGATGCTAGTGAAAAAGCATACGCTGCCGCGGTGTATTACGTCATCACGGACGAGCTAGGAAAAAGGCGGATTACGCTGATCGCCGCAAAGGCAAGAGTAGCGCCGCTGAAACCAATTTCGATTCCAAGGCTTGAATTGCAAGCAGCTCTTATGGGCAGCAGACTGGCTGCATCAGTTAGTGAAGAGAGCAAGTACGAGATATCCGAGAGAGTATTTTGGACAGACTCACGTACAGTGTTAGCGTGGATTAAGTCAGATCCTCGCGCTTTTATACCATTCGTTGCTCATCGATTGGCTGAGATCGAAGATCACAGTAAGCCATGTGAATAGCGATGGGTTCCAACGTCACAGAACGTGGCAGATGACGCCACTAGAAATTTTCCTTCCACCTTCGATGTAAGTCATCGCTGGTTTCAAGGACCTGAATTCCTCAGGAAAAGTCCTGATTTATGGCCCAAACAAGTGGACACCATAAATAGCTTAGAAACAGGTGAAGAAAAATCGCCAAAGGGCGTAAATGCGCTAAGAAAGCAAGAACCGTTAAGTTTACCCGACTACGGACGATTTAGCAGCTTTAAGAAATTCCTTGGGGCAACTACACGCACCTTACAAGCGGTAGAAAAATTCAAGAGTTTAAGAAAGTCGGTTAAAGGACCCGACGACGCAGCCGAAAAGTCGGTTATGTGTTCCAACAAAGTTTTAGCAAATTCGGTTAAAGGACCCGATGGCGCGTTGGACATAGCTCTTGAAAAAAGCGGAATTGTTAATTTGGAAGTTCGTTCAAGACGAGTGTTTTTATTCGGAAATAAAATGCTTGAAAGCAGGTAAAAGCGTTGAAAGAAGTTCACGCTTAAGGGCGCGTTTACAAAATTGATAGGTATAGAATCGCACTACTACATTGACAAAAGTCACACACACACTAGTGTACGCACGGTTGGCTGTGGGAATCGTAGTCAAATGAAATTATTTTGATAATTTGAAAGATTGAAATTGTTTTTCATTTCTTATACCTACCTCAGAAATATACTTCGATACGAAATATGAATACCTGCTCCAAAGACTGCTTGGCACTGGAAGCCCTCTACTGGTAGTGAGATGTTAGCTCTGGACTTTGAACTGGTTTTGTCAGTTATAATAAGACCTTACCTACCCGCGGACTTGATGGAGTGACCTGAAGGTGTAATTTGGTGATTACAACAATAGGAACTCCTAGACTAGTGGAACTAGGTGTACCGAGTTTGGGTTCGTTTTGTTGGTTATGATGAGACCTTACCACCGGACTTGATGGAGTGACCTGAAGGTGTAATTCGGTGATTACAAGTGGAACTCCTAGACTAGTAGAACTAGGTGTGCCGAGTTTGGGTTCGTTTTGTTAGTTATGATGAGACCTTACCACCAGACTTGATGGAGTGACCTGAAGGGGTAATTCAGTAACTACTGCTGGAATTTCTGAACGAGTAGAACTAGGTGTGCCGAATTTGGGCTCCGTTTTGTTAGTTATGACGAGTTCATACCTCCGGACTTGATGGAGTGACCTGAAGGTGTAAATCGGTGATTGCAACTGGAACTCCTAGACTGGTGGAACTAGGTGTGCCGAGTTTGAGTTCGTTTTGTAGGTTATGATGAGACCTTACCACCGGACATGATGGAGTGACCTGAAGGTATAGTTCGGTGATTACAAGTGGAACTTCTAGACTTGTAGGACTAGGTGTGCCGAGTTTGGGTTCGTTTTGTTAGTTATGATGAGACCTTACCACCAGACTTGATGGAGTGACCTGAAGGGGTAATTCAGTAACTACTGCTGGAATTTCTGAACCAGTAGAACTAGGTGTGCCGAATTTCACTCCATCAAGTCCGGTGGTAAGGTCTTATCGTAACTAACAAAACGAAAGCAAACTCGTCACACCTAGTTCTACTAGTCTAGGAGTTCCATTTGTAACCACCTGATTACACCTTCAGGTCACTCAATCAAGTCCGGTGGTAAGGTCTCATCGTAACTAACAAAACGAACCCAAACTCGGCACACCTAGTTCTACAAGTCTAGGAGTTCCACTTGTAATCACTGAACTACACCTTCAGGTCACTCCATCAAGTCCGGAGGTATGGACTCGTCATAACTAACAAAACGAAGCCCAAATTCGGCACACCTAGTTCTACTCGTTCAGAAATTCCAGCAGTAGTTACTGAATTACCCCTTCAGGTCACTCTATCAAGTCCGGTGGTAAGGTCTCATCGTAACTAACAAAACGAACCCAAACTCGGCACACCTAGTTCTACCAGTCTAGGAGTTCCAGTTGCAATCACCGATTTAGACCTTCAGGTCACTCCATCAAGTCCAGAGGTATAGACTCGTCATAACTAACAAAACGGAGCCCAAATTCGTCACCCCTAGTTTTACTCTGCAAGAAGTTCAAATAGCGGTCACGAAAGTACACCTTCAGGTCATGCCATCAAGTCCAGAGGTAAGGTCTCATCATAACCAACAAAACGAGCCCAAACTCGGCACACCTAGTTCCGCTCGTCCACGAGTTGCAGTAGTAGGTAAGTTTATATATCCTACTTATTTTTAGCTATTATATACTTATTTTTAGCTATTATCACTTGTCAAGTACTTATGTTTCCAATTTGTTTTTTTCTAATATTTTGTGTATGTACAGCGATCTTTTCAGAATGAGCCGCTGCAAACAGGCGATACAGTGTCCACTCACGACGGCGGCCGAGCGCGGACTGTGGTTTCATCGAAATCTTTGTACAATAAATCAAAGCAGGCACCAACAATAAAATAGCCCTTATTGCAATACATTATGATTCATCCGTATTACCAAAATATGTGAAAAAATGTGCATCAGTTTTTATTTTTTTTACGACTATTTGTGACATTTTGTTAAAAAATAAACCCAGGGTTTTTTAATTGAATATGTCTGTCATCTTATAGTATTTTTTAAATTTTTTAAATATGTTGATAATAGACCAAAACATGTACCGAAACACAAGCCGGTATCGTTAATTTTGTAGAAAATGGCAACGAAAGTTCGTTTTTACAATATAAAAAACTACTATTTTCAACAAAAGAGTTACAGACATTTGCAGATGAAGAACCAATCTATACATGGTAATTTTTACTTATATTTGATTTGGTTTAGTTTTGTCACAAAATCTACCGAAAAACACCCTAATTTTGGTTGATTTGCAAACGCGTCCTTAAGTAAATTATCTATGGAAATAGGAGAAGATAACTTACTCCGTTTAAATGGACGTTTACCTTTTAAGTCTAATTTGACTGAGGAAAGTAGAAAACCTGTCATATTGGACGGTAAACATGAAATCGCTAAAATGATGATTAGAGAAGTTCATCATCATTTTGGACATGCCAATCACCAGAAGGTGATGAATGAGGTGAACCAGAAATTTTATGTCTTGAACTTGCATAATGTAGTACGAGGTGTGTCACATCACTGTCAGTGGTGCAGGACATACAGGTCAAAACCGCAGAACGTACCACAAGGAAATATTCCTCTGGAGAGAATAGCTCATCATGAACCACCTTTTACATGTTCAGCCGTAGATTATTTCGGACCTATGAGTGCGACTATAGGAAGGCGACACGAAAAACTGTGTGTCGTGGTGTCGTGTCTCCCATATCGGGCGCCACTAAGTTTACTAATTCAACAGCGTGTGTTTGTTATATGAATCGAACACTTTGCTAATTGCTTTTTAGCCTAGGCATCAGCTTCATGCGGATGTCTTATCTATAGGAGACATGACACGACACATGATGATACTCGTATATGTATCATCACATGTCGTGTCGATACGAAGAAGAAGGTACGCAACACTATTTATGTCATAAACTACTTTAAAATCTCAAGGCAATTTGTATAATAAATCTTATATTATTTTCCATAGCAAATATTAGTTAATATTTTTATATTTATTAAAAACTTATGATAGAGAATGCCGCAAATTAGATATAAGAAGTGACTCACTTGGTTTCTTAATTAGGCGGCTGCAATAATATTATAGTGATTCTCTTGTCAGGCGAAGCTAAATTTTAATATATAAATAAGTTATTCCTTCCTTGCAATCGTATATAATACTTATTGTTGATAAGGCAACATAACGTTAATCATTGAGCTTCTACATAAAAAAAATGAAATGTTATTGTCACTGAAAAACGTAGGTAATTTTTCGGCCTGCTTCCAATCTAGTTTGCGGAACTTGGAAACGCTATTCTAGCGATATTTAACAAGAAGATGGATTATTTATTGATAAGTGAATAGTCTTTAAACCTATATTTTAAGTAAGCAACACCTGCATATTTTATGTAATTGATTTCGCAGAGGCGACTCTAATGATTCGGATAAAATTTATTATTTAGATAATGTTGCTTTCCAACTTTATCTGGTAAGTTCTTTTTCTACTACTGAGGAAAGTGTTATCGCCTATGTACTAAATAATAATGGAGATTAAGAGGATTATAAATATGATTATATATCATAATATTACGATTATTTATTGACGGCTCCTTGGCGCAGTGGCTTAGCAATGAGTTGCAGCGCTGAGGGTCGCGGATTCGAATCCCGCACGGTGTAAGTATATTTGTATGGCCTACAAATAATTGTTCCGGTGTATGTTTGTCCTTGTGTATGTTTGTAAACCACAATACAGGAAAAATTTCTAGTGTGCTAGTTAACGTTTAAAAATATTTTGTGTTTGTTTTTAAAATATCATAGTTAATAGCCATTTCACTTAAGAATATCGCAAGATTGTCTAGTTTTATTTCTTTAAAATAACTTCAATTTAAAAACTTAAATTACGTTTTACTGAGATATAATATCATATTCTAAGTTTATTGAACTGGAACTTTATTATACAAACTGCCTAAACCAGCAAATTTAACGGACACTCCTTTTGTAGTAATCGTTTCAAAACTTAAATAAACAAATTTTACGATGGTCCCGTGGGCAATATCGGGAAAGTAGACGATATAAAGGAGCTGAAGCGCCATTTTGAAAGTGCTGAATGAGCGCCGTCCGACACGTAGGAGCCTAAATATTAAACTGGAACGACTGTCTACTCAGTAAAAATCCAAGCGGTAGTTTTCCTACCATATTACTGTTCATTAACTTTCTTCGTTTTGGTTACGGTTAAACCCTTATGAATATTTTTTCATTGTATAAAGGAATACGGTCTACATGATGGTTAGTGGATGATGTGGCCTATAGATATATACACTTATCCTTGATTAAGAATCAAAATGCAGATTCGTTGTCACCCCAGAGGAATAAGATAGCATGTCCCGTTACAAGTAATAAGGGTTTCCGATTCTCTGTACTCACTATACAAAACACAGTAGTATTCAATTGTTTCACGCTGGTATTCTGTAAAAGCGTGGTCTATGATATATGGGAGACAGTATACACTTACCATCAGGTGTGCTCGTTTGTTAACCTAATTCTATATTAAAGAAACGACTAAATATCCCTCGCATGCGGCAAATCTATGAGGAAAACTTACGTTCCACAGTGGAATTTTTATAAGCTGTGAAGACGAAAATTATTTTTAAAGCGTTTTAATTTATGTGCGTAATTTTGGGACATAAAGAAATTATTTATTTCGTCAAGCCATATTAGGATGGACTGAACGGTATAGTTCTGTTATATTGCGTAGTATTTACCATACAAATTTATTATAAACTTTCTGCTTGTTTTTCTTAGTGCATTGCATGTATGACAAAAAATTACATTTGTAGGATATAGTCTATTAGCGGTGTAAGAATATCCACTACCCACATCATGCTGTGGGTGTCGTAAGAAGTGAACGAGGGAAACTGGAACAGGAGGTACGCAGCAGCATTTTCCTGATAACTTAGTGCATTGCATGTATGACAAAAAATTACATTTGTAGGATATAGTCTATTAGCGGTGTAAGAATATCCACTACCCACATCATGCTGTGGGTGTCGTAAGAAGTGAACGAGGGAAACTGGAACAGGAGGTACGCAGCAGCATTTTCCTGATAACTTAGTGCATTGCATGTATGACAAAAAATTACATTTGTAGGATATAGTCTATTAGCGGTGTAAGAATATCCACTACCCACATCATGCTGTGGGTGTCGTAAGAAGTGAACGAGGGAAACTGGAACAGGAGGTACGCAGCAGCATTTTCCTGATAACTTAGTGCATTGCATGTATGACAAAAAATTACATTTGTAGGATATAGTCTATTAGCGGTGTAAGAATATCCACTACCCATATCATGCTGTGGGTGTCGTAAGAAGCGAACGAGGGAAACTGGAACAGGAGGTACGCAGCAGCATTTTCCTGATAACTTAGTGCATTGCATGTATGACAAAAAATTACATTTGTAGGATATAGTCTATTAGCGGTGTAAGAATATCCACTACCTATATCATGCTGTGGGTGTCGTAAGAAGCGAACGAGGGAAACTGGAACAGGAGGTACGCAGCAGCATTTTCCTGATAACTTAGTGCATTGCATGTATGACAAAAAATTACATTTGTAGGATATAGTCTATTAGCGGTGTAAGAATATCCACTACCCATATCATGCTGTGGGTGTCGTAAGAAGCGAACGAGGGAAACTGGAACAGGAGGTACGCAGCAGCATTTTCCTGATAACTTAGTGCATTGCATGTATGACAAAAAATTACATTTGTAGGATATAGTCTATTAGCGGTGTAAGAATATCCACTACCCATATCATGCTGTGGGTGTCGTAAGAAGCGAACGAGGGAAACTGGAACAGGAGGTACGCAGCAGCATTTTCCTGATAACTCTGAGATAATAAAAACTGCGGTTGCCAACACACTTGCCAAGCGTGGCAACTATGGCAAAATCTAACGATTTCTTAAATTTACGCGAACACTACACATTGAATAAAACTATTATTTACGGATTTTATCGCGTTTAATTACTTTAATTTATTTTTATTATTATCCCGACGTTTCGGGTGCTTTACAGCACCCATGGTCACGGGGGGGACTGAGATGTTTGACGTCCCAATGTCATAGTTAGTCCGGCTACCTTCAGTTTTTGTAATATTAATTTTTGGTCCGATTTACGCAAAACGAGCTTATAGTATCATGAAGTCTTGCAGTGGTATGCTTGGGTTTGGGTTTAATTTTGTTAATTATAGGATCCCAAGCAGATGGTAGCACCCAACCATCTTCTCTATTGAAATTTGGATATTTTTTAATTTCAATAGCCTCGCGTATCATCCTTGGTAGGAATCGGTGTTCTTTTGCGAGAATTTGTGGTTTATCAAATCTAATGTAATGGTGGGGACGATCTTGAACATGTTCGCAGAAGTCTGCAGTCTGCGAACATGTTCAAGATCGTCCCCACCATTACAAACATCTCAGTCCCCCCCGTGACCATGGGTGCTGTAAAGCACCCGAAACGTCGGGATAATAATAAAAATAAATTAAAGTAATTAAACGCGATAAAATCCGTAAATAATAGTTTTATTCTATGGCAAAATCTCCCCTTTGACGCAAATTATGGCCTATGCTTGGCAGTGGACTTTTATAGGCTGAAATAGATGGATAGATAATGGATACTTGGACCAGCTTTAGCTAAAATATAAGGGTTTATAATCTCTCACATTCCATTAAATGTTGACGACACGTTGAAAGCAGGTTAATGAGCCTCTAGCCTCTTATTAGTAATTTTATAACTATTATCTTTATCGTGAAATTATAGGAACCTCTTTGATACATACTCTATTAGATATTTTCGAGTAATGTCATTAATTTCTTATTAAAAAATAAATTAGGAAAAACTTTGTTGCATTTGTGAGTTTTGTTAATTTTCGATATTTCTTTGTCGTTTTTACTGAGCTAGATTAAGTTACGAATTACAGAGTTATTTTGTTCCCTAATTCTGTAATTATATAAACTTGTTGAGCCCGTGTAATGAAGGGACGGAAACCTCTGACTTTGTACGGTAATGTTTTAATTACTTCCTTCTTATTGTCTTATAACTTTTGGGCACGTTGTGTTGCCCGTAGCCTTATTAAGAAGACTTTTAATTAGGCCCTTTTATAAGTCCTGCTTAAAAGATTTCACACGTGTTTTTGTTTTATGAATAAACCTATGGAAAAGGATAAGACATATTTTGGGTAGAGCCCGTAAGGCTTTTTAAACCTTTTGCAAAATTTGCTCGGTAATTTTGTTCCTAATAAACCCTCATGACCTTTTGAATTTTTTCTTATAAGATATTTTATAGATTTAAATAAATAAATTATTTAAAAATTATATTTTTTACAAACTAGTATTTATATAGCTATCGAAATGGTAAAAAGAAATGATTAATCAAGTTTCGTGATATTATTGCTAACCCCTTTAGTAGGTGTATTATAAAAAAAATCAGTAAGATATTATATATTATATAGCTTAGCCAGCATCGTCTCATACAATTATATTCTCACTGAAGAATATAATTATGATGTAAGCGTGCTCCAATCATAATAAAGCTGCAGCGTGGCTCTACCGTGTATTAAAAATTAAAATTAAAATAGGTATTAAAAATTTCGTGTGGTTGAAGCGCGAGAATTTGTCAGATCATTGGAAATATCTAGTAGTTCTTATGGCTACCGATAGATGGCAGTAAACCAACTTATCTTCGCCTTACTTCGATTTACTTTCCACGTGTACCTTTTATAAAACACGATATAAGAAAATGGTACTGGCACATTTTATCGCTAATATTAGACTAAATATAAATTTAATTAAAAATATAAAATGAAAATTTTATACCAAATAATTTTGCTTAAAATTGTACTTTAATTATATTTTCTAAGGCTTTATAAAACATGTGAAGGGTTAAAATGAATTAAAAATTTAAATCCAAAACTTTAATTTATTATTCATTTAGGCATGTAAAATGGCTCGCTGTAGCATAAGGAACTTAGTGGATTAGATCTACATTTTCTAAAAGGTTGACAGTTAGCTTGCAATATTCATTTCCAATATTAATTTCAAAAATTTTTAACGCCCAGGAGAATTCACAAGTTGTCTTAGGTATTTTGATATTTCCAAGTCTTTCGATTGAGTTCATCATAAAACATATTACAGCATTACAGCAGCATTAAGCTACTATTTTAATCAGGAAACTACAAAATTACGGTGTCAAAAAAAATTGCACTATTATTTAATTGGACTTATTATTTTATATGTAAATAACAGAACTCAAAATGTCGTTAATAACGCTAAAGGTTCCTCTGGATCGGTAATATCATTAGGCGTATCTTAGGGCTAGATTCTTGGCCCATTCCTGTTCTTAATATACATAATGACTTATCTTGTAGGGAACAATGAGGATATAGTATTATTGTTGATGATATCTCGTTAATATTTAAACTCAAACGGCAGTCAATTAATTTTCACGGTGTAAATAATGCTCTATCATAATTAGTACATTGGTTTAACGTAAACAATTAGCTCTTATACATACATGAATAAGACAAAATATATTAAATTTGCAATACTTAATTTTAAAAATTCGAATACCAATGTGCTCTTAAATGGGTAGTTCTGTTTGTCTGTTTTTGGCGCCCACTACACCATTATTTATAACTTAAATTGTAAAGAGTCACTTAGATTTTTTTAAAGAAATAAGCATTTTAACTTTGGCATCGCAATAAATTTATGAAAATAACGTATGTATATAAAAACATAAATAGTTTTCATAAGAATAAAGATGTTCATATTTTATACACTAGGAACAAACATAAGTTTGTAATACCAGTTTCTAAATTCCACAGAATTACGAGTAGTAATTCATTTATGGGGCAATGTAAACGCTTTTACAACAGAATTCCAGTAAATGTACAAAATTTGTCTTTTAATAAATTTAATTTTTTTATAAAAGAAAATTGTGCAAAAAGGGTTATTGTAATATCAAAGAATCCATAAATGAAAATAACCCTGGGGATTGAGGTTATCAGCACCATACTGGTTTTATAAAAATTTATTCTTATTTTTATAAAACTTTAAAAATTTATTTAATTGTACAAAATAAATTATTGTAAAGTGAAATATGTTAAAAAAAGTCCCTAAAATTTCTTGCTTGTTCTCTGCAAGTACAGAGGTATTTTCAGAACCAGTGGTAAATAAAATATTACTTTTAATAAGTATTATGGAATAATATATATTAAATAAAAATTATTGAATTAAGTCATTCCTTTGATTTCGCTTCAAAATGTTGAATAGACAGAGCCGTGACAAATCGGGGGCTAAGCTGTAAATTTCATAATACGCTAGCAACTGGGGTTCATTCCTCGTCGGTGCCAATGAATCAAATTTATCACACATTCTCAGCGGTGAAGGAAAACATAGTGGGGAACGAGCAAACACTCCATATGATGTTAACGAGAACGAAACACAGCAGCATTAAGTTACTATTTTACGGTGGTATTCTGTGTGAACGCGGTCCTTACCCTGTATATTTGCAACTATGAAAAAGCTATAGCGTGGCTCTACAATGATGAGATTGAGAATGAGATGAAAGGGAAGAAAACCCCATTCTTCTCTTTCTGTCAAATGAACCATAGATAGCTCACAATTTTGTCTTAAACTTTTATCTGGAAATTGGGTAGTGATAATGCCAAGTTACATTAAGTAATTTGTATTTAATATCTGCG
This sequence comes from Parnassius apollo, assembly GCA_907164705.1. NCBI lineage: Eukaryota > Metazoa > Arthropoda > Insecta > Lepidoptera > Papilionidae > Parnassius > Parnassius apollo. The sequence goes on along the minus strand of CAJQZP010001030.1, from coordinate 3,436,998 downwards.
TCAATTGGAATACCTTTTTAGGAGTTGTAAAAACAAACAATAAAGATAAAATCGTCTCTTATACTATGCATATATTTAATGCTAAAATATAATTTTATTTAAAACAAATATATTTTTTTATTTTTTATAATTAAAAATTATACGACTTTGTTGTTTAACAAGTACTGAAGTGTTAAATAAAACTGAGCAATAAATGCGACAATAGTCTCATAAGGCATACGATTATGCAAGCTATTTTCCAGAATTAAACCCTGTGTATTATTAAAGAAAATGCAATTTTACAGCAAAATTGAAAAATTACAGAGTGTAAGCATAACCAGTGGCTTTGTACATGAAAAAAATATTTTATACAGGCATAAACGCGCTGATGGCTACTCGAATGTTCAATTATAGGTGAACGAACTCGGTAATGGAATTGTATTTTAATAGATCTAATGGCTTCTATAATGAGCCAATTTACTGGAAAATTCTAAGTAAGTATTGAAAAATTTATATGAGTATTTTTTTTTACTCACAAGTGGAAGACAATTTAAAAAATAGTTTTTTAAATCTTTGTAACTTATATCTCTAACTATAGGTTAGTCAATCGATTTTGTAACTTATATCTCTAACTATAGGTTAGTCAATCGATTTTGTAACTTATATCTCTAACTATAGGTTAGTCAATCGATTTTGTAACTTATATCTCTAACTATAGGTTAGTCAATAGATTTTGTATGTTATATCTCTAACTATAGGTTAGTCAATCGATTTTGTAACTTATATCTCTAACTATAGGTTAGTCAATCGATTTTGCTTATTGATTTTTTTACAGAATAGGGGTGAAAAACGAGCACAATATTTTTTTACAGGATATGGAGACAAGCGAGCACACAGTTTACCTGATGTTAAGTGGTTGCTGTGGCCCATAGACATCTACATATATCCTCGACTATGAATCAAAATGCGGATTCGTTATCACCCGTGAGGACTAAGATGCCTCGTTTCCAGTAAAAAGAGTATGCGTTTATCTACACTTACCATACGAAATAGCAGCATTAAGCTACTACTTTACGCTGGTATTCTGTGAGAGCGTGGTCCTGCCCCGGTCGAGCCGATCCTTTCTTGCTACAACTATACTACTAATATTACTGCAGCATGGCTCTACCGCGTAAAAATCTGTAATATAATCTGTAATATCTGTAATATAATAATATATATCGGTAAATGAATGATGTGGTCCATACACATCTACATCTATCCTCAATAAATTATCAAAATGCAGATCAGTTGTCACCCCTGAGGGCTAAGATGGAATGTCTCGTTAGCAGTAAAAGGGGTCTTTGGTTCTCTACACTCACCACACGAAACACAGCAGCATTTAGGCTGGTTGGTATTCTGTGAGAGCGTGGTTCTCCCCCAGTTAAAAAGTATTTAAAGCGGCCCCATAGTATAATCATTTCAACCATAATATAAAATGATAATATTAGTATATTTTTATTTTGAAATAATTTCTTTATTTAATTTTAAAATTATAATATCATTATACTTTTAAAAGCTCTGCTCTGCTGCCGTAAAAGTAAAAAAGGTTTTCCTCGGTCAAGGTAGTCTGCCAGAGGAAGTAGGAAGGGCAAGGTGTTCGGTAATGCTCCGTGTACATTTGGCCTTTCGGAAACTTCGGTTGCGTGATTTAAGCTTCGGTTATGTTTCAGTTAACTTTAAGACACTATTACACTATAACAATACTGCTTAGGCTGGCATGCAGGAGATGATAATTGAAGACGGTGTTTGCTCGTGAGTGAATGTGAATTCTTAAGAATGTGGCTGCGTTGAAGCGAAGAATAAATAGGCTTTTATGTGCTTCACCATCTTCGGCTGCACTTGCCATCACGTGGGATAGAGTTCAGCGATGACTTAAAATAGTAAATAAATAAAAAACAAAAACGATACCTTGAAGTTTGGTTTTCTAACAAGCTAACATAAGTTCGATTTCTATCTATACCACAATAATTAGTAATATCAATTTTAAGTACTAACTTGGTAAAAGTCGCATTATTATCGGTTTGGCTTCCTATGAGTGAGAATGAGATTCTTTTAAGATTTTTGAATACTTTCAACCTTACAAGAGTTGTGTAATTGGCTTTTGCTCCTCCATAACCCCCCCTTATAAATGACGTAAGGCATGTGTGCGCTGTATAGCTCTTACGCACTACCTTACGCTTTACTTTTTCTGTATCACCAACATGTGGACAGTCATATCCGTAAATAATAGTAACGAAAGAGCGCACCTGAGTTATACAAAACCAAATTGCTGTTACCTGCATATAATCGTAATAAATTTGTTATGACAATACTTCATTTTAGTAATTAAATTTTTGTTTAGCACCAACTTTCTTTTGTCTGCCACTAAGACTGGAATAATAACAAAGGCTTCTAGACAAGGGAAGCGCAAACAATGATGTCTGCTGACTGTTGAAACGACGCGACGCTGCGAACGGGGTGCTTTTTATTAGCATTCTACGAAATCAATATCTTGACAAAAGGGTTTTTTTAATATGAGAGGTTATTAGCAATTGAAATGATTTTCTTTATACTGCTGTACTCGGGATTGCTCAGGATGTATGTTTACTTTGAAATAATACTAGTTTTTACGGATTTTATCGCGTATATTTAACTATAAATACCCGACGTTTCGAGCGCTTTACAGCACCCATGGTCACGGGGAGGACTGAGATGTTCAACGTCCAAATGTCATAGTTAACAGCGGTTACCATAGATAAAAATTTAACTTTTGTTCTGATCTACACAGTATGAACTTATGGTATCTTAAAGTCTTGCAGTTGTATGCTTGGGTTGGGATTTGATTTTATTTATTACAGGATCCCAAGCAGATGGTAGCACCCAGCCATCTTATCTATTGAAATTAGGATGTTTTTTGATTTCAATAGCCTCGCGAATCATCCTTGGAAGGAATCGGTGTTCTTTAGCGAGGATTTGTGGTCTATCAAATCTGATGTAGTGACGGGGGGCGATCCTGTACGTGTTCACAGACTGCAGACTTCCTGGAGCATCGATTCTACACATCAGCTATATGTTCTTTAACGCGGGTTTTAATTGATCTTTTAGTTTGTCCTATGTAGGAGAGACCACACTCACAATGAAGCTTGTACACTCTTGCATCTTGCAGAGGGACGTTACACTTGACTGATGGTAAAAAATGACCAATCTTCTTCGGCGGCTTGAAGTATGTTTTGATGGAAGTGCGCTTCAAGATGTAGCCAATCTTGATAATGTATGGTTGCTTTTCATTTAACCCTGCTGACTGTTTTTTTTTTACGAACTTCATTAGCACGACCTTTTTATTATTAAGAGGATTTAGGGCTAGGAAATGTCCTTCGCGCAGCCCTAATTCATGTTCGGACATCACGACTTCGAAATGTTTTTCTAATCTCCCATAAATCCAGGTTTCTTTTCGATATTTTCCTTCGCCGTGGTAAATCATCACTTGAAATTGTAGTTAACAATTTCATTGGCACCGCCAAGGATCAAACCCGGGCTGCTCACGATTTTGCATATAACATATATTAAATAAAATTAATAAGACGTAACAGAATCCACCATTATTGTGTAAGTGACGTAAGATGCGATATAGGGAAATTAAAACATGAGAATGACCGCAACATACACTCCTGATTCTATGGCCTGTAAAGGATAACAGATAAATTATGTAAAATTCAAAATCGCATAACGTTAATTTTAATTAAAACTAATATAATAGTAACTAATTTTGAGTTTATGGAATTTTTTTCAATATTTATATTTTTACTTATTTTTCTTTCATATTTACTGATAATAAAACTACTGATATGAGGACCACAGCGCTTCGCGTCCCTGTTTCATTGTAAAAATGCTTAAAAGATTGCAATGGCTTAAAATAGGGTGCAATTTTACGTATTAGTTCAACTATAATCATAACATTTCTTTTTCAGTAATAATTATATATGCTCAAGTAAAATAATATATGAACAATCCTTGATTCTTCATATATTATTCTATTCATATATATATATATATATATATATATATATATTCATATATGATTTCTTATGGGCAAAAACTATACACTCCTCTTAAATTTATGTGCGCAAAATCTCTTGGCGGATAGTTTTTCATCTGTGAGATATAATGCTCGATTAACACTCCATAACGGTCAAACGGAAGTGTGGACGCCATTCTGCCGGGGAGATAGCGGAAATATATCGCCGGAAGTCGGTGGCCATTATTCAGGAAAGAAAACCTTCCGTCGCCACTTCATATGTGCACTTATTATTTTCAACACAGAGAAAACGCAGGTTAAGTTAAAGATATTATGATATCTTTTAACTTGCTTCATGCGAGTAAGAAGAACAGTACCTGTAAGATAAATTAATCAAGGCATGTTACATAGGTTTTTTATTGTTTATAAATAGTGAATTAATAAAATTACTATAATGGCGTTATCATTAGCCATGTTAATACGAGAAAATTCGTCTCTCCAATTTATTACGTTGATGTTGTAAGAGAAAATCCAGAAAGACCTCATAGTCTCATAGGTGGTGGTAGAACAAATGTATATAATGATTAATGACGAAACGTCAGTCATACAGGCTGAAGAAGAAGAAGAAAAAGGATTTATTTTACTTTAATGACGGCTGCACTTTATTATGTCTGATTATTGAATTAATTAGTTAGAACTTATGCTGAGCTAATGTGTAATTGCTTACCATGTGGACACAAATTAGAACGAATGAGTAATTCAATAATTAGTTTTTCAATCGGTCGGAGTGGAAAATAATATCATCGATAATGTAACCTGGTAACACTTAGGTACTACGAATTAAACCTTAACGTATATATATATATATATATATATATATATATATATATATATATATATATATATATATACGTATATCATCACTGGCAACACGCACTGGTTGTACGATTTTGTTTTTAGGTTTTGAGGTATACCTGACGAAACGATGTCTCGTAATGTCTTGAATGCTCTCCAGCCGAATTGAATCCGTTAATTGACCTGTCGGCTGCAATTGGACTTACCTTGTCGGACTATTTTGCCAGTGTTGACTTATGGGTCTGGGACGTGGTCTTTATGGTCTGTTGGTCTTATGAGGAAACTTAAGGTCGTTCAACAGGCTATGGAGAGGGCTGTTCTTGGGGTTTCTCTGCCTGGTACACTTATTAAAGAGGATATCCGAAGTAGAACCAGAGTAAACCGACACAGCCTAATAGATTAGTTAGCTAAAGTGACCGATGGGGAAGAAAGGTTCCCGAGTGGCGGTCTCGTTCGGGTAGGCGAAGTGTAGGGTGTAATTAGATGTAGTAATAACCTGGTAAAAAATGCAGGATGGCGAAGGGTGCAGGTGGGTCAAGACCGTGCTTAGGGGTCGCCCTATGTTCAGCAAACAAATCATATATCATAAAAACAACTCTTACCAGCGCAACAGTTTCTTTCCGTCACTTTTCTTGCCGGTACACAGCTGTCACGCTAACTTTCTTCCTCATTGGTTGTCGGCTGGTCCAGCTACGAGTATATTTGATCTTTTGCACTTTGTCGTGTGTATGTTACAATACTAATTATGGTATAGATATTATTACTTAAGTACTAATATCTATACCATTTTAATTATAATCAATATAATGCAATATGGTTTATATATTATAATATATATATATATATATATATATATATATAATGCAAAAAAAAATAATGCTATTTACTTTATTACAATGCGATATTTTTAAAAACAATATGAATAAGATTTCTTTTTCGTAAGTTAGTAATTAAAATGATTTCTAGAGAATGATTGCGTATCCATACCCTTCAAATCAAAGAGGAAACTTAAAATTTTGAACACTACACTTTCGAACAGTAGATATATTTTAAGCTATAAGATTTATGCGAGTACTTTGAAAAATACAGTTATTTTTTTCTTTTTTTCTGTCATCTAATCGAAAAGAATCTCTTGCGATACATGAGCCATTGTATGAGACATGAGCATTAGAAGAAAAATTTTGTCTCAATTGCTAGGTGGCTATTGCGGTATCAACGTCCTGTGCCTTTGATGTTACTTTCTGCCGCATTCTATCTGTATCTAATATTACATGGATGTTCCTCTTAACTATCAATTATGACAGGAGAGGTGATAGCGCAAAGTTTCTCTCATGCCTAACGATAATTTAGTTTCCTCAAAAAAAAAAAAAAACTAAATAATCTTATAAACACAAATCGTGGTCGTGATCAAACTTTTAATTAGCGATGTCTATTGGTTACACAAAAATAATTTGTTAACTTCACCAGACAAATGAATGCATGTTATAAGCATGAGACCCTTATTACTGGTAACTAGGCATTCCATCTTAGTCCTCAAGTGTGACAACACACCTATGATTTTGTTCTTAAATCAGGTCGAGCATATCTGTGGCCACATCATTTACTTAGTTAGGTGAAATGTGTTCTTGTTTGAGACCTTTTATTAATAAAAAAAACATTGAGACCATTAGTATGTTTTCTTAGCCACATTAAATTGTGCGGTGACGTCGGTAGGTATATACGAAAGTAAACCTGTAAATTAAGCAGTTTCTTTTGAGCATATAGTAATTAACTTCTGTTAATAAAGCGCTACATGATTTATATTTTAACCGTTTCATGTTATTATTACTTATACTGTATACATAGGGATATTTTCACGTGGTAAAAATAATGGCTATAGCATGAATGGGTCGTCTAGATCGATGAAGAACGGCGGGCTGTCAGAATAGAGGCCATAAAATGACGTCCTTTAAAATCACCTTATTTTTAATTATATCTACGAGAAAACAACAATAGATATTCCAAAAAAAAAAAAACAAAGATTACAAACTTAACATTCTCGTATCTCTTGAAACTTGTACCAAAAATGCAGAACAAAAAACTTATAGGCACTCCCCTGAGACGCGTCGTCAAGCTAATGACTTGTCCTTCTCGAAGCACGTGCGCGACACGTGCCGGAATAACCTAATAGGTATAACATAGGTAAGTAATTACATGTACACTATTTCATACATTTTAGATAATGTGTGCTCTGATAAGATGTACCTATATGTACGAGTACATTATAACGGCAGCCCTTCATTCTGTATTATCATTTATCAATCATTTAAGAACGGTTATTATTAATCTTTAAATTCATATTACATTCAAAAGTGTAAACATGTATCAAAATATGGGTTCACGTAAGTAAATATGTGAAATATTCTAAAAGATATATAATAAATAAAAAAATTTAGAAAAAAATATACAAATAAGATGGCACACATGGGAACAGCAACAAAAGTGCGTGGCATTACTTAGCGGAAAACAATTGAAACGTTTATTAGCTAAGATCCGCGTAAAAAGTGAAGTGATATATGTCATTCCTAGTTTGCGGAGCATCACCCACTTAGATTGTACTTTACAATTGAGGCAGGACTTAATTTTTACAGGCACAGTTTTAGTAATTTCATTTTTAACCTCTTATTTAATATCTTATGTTGTAATGTTATTTATGTATACACATAATATTAAATTTGTCAAAAATACAAAAGACTTTAGGGCCACCCAAAAGACGCAGAATTTTATCTTATAAATAATATAAACCGGATACAACTAAAATTAACCAAACACAATCACCTGCATCTAGCTGCAGGCAGCTAAGCCTGGGTGTATCTGCACTTGCGGCTTTTAGCTGAATTTTAATGTATTCTTGAAACTGCCTCAGCAGTGGCATTAAAAAGACTGATCAATATGATAATGATAACATTACTTTAGTAAATAGCCATTATTTATAATGAGTTGTCATAAGTTCAAGCGTCGGATTTGACAAGAAAGCGCTGCTTATCGGTGTAAGATCGTAGATTGATTGATAAATAAGCTAAAAAGCTTGTGGGTGGGGGAGACATAATTGAGCGAATTTCCTCACGTTCCCGCACAGGCTGTAGTTATCGCGCCTGCTAACTTATGTGACATATTGCGTTTTCGATTAGCGAGCAGTGTGATTTAATAAGTTATAACATTTAATGGATAATACTTTAAGCATCTATGTAGTGAATTTTTAAGAGAATCCACTACCCTATGACAACTCGTGGATGACCTAAAAGGCGATAATGGTAAATGTACAGTAGCATCTTTATGATTACAACTCAAAATAATTAAAATAAAAACTGCGGTTGCAACTCGTATCTCGTAGTCTACGGGTTGGTCCATGTTCAGCCGTGGACTTTACATTGGTTGTGTTGAATCAATAAATTACCTTAATAAACCTTAAGCGTGTCATACGAGTACTCCTAAAATCAACTGACTCGTTGGTCTAGTGGTTGTAGCCATGGGTTCCAGGGTTCGAACATTTATTTACATATTTTTGAACCCTATCATTGAATTTCTTAAAAAATTTTAAATCAGTTATTTCATTAAGGTTTAATTAAGATCAGTTTTTATTACGACCTTTGATATTGGTTTTACATATATTTTTTTTGTTACATACATACTTATCTTAGGTATGTTTATTACAATAAATGTCTCTATTCTTAATTAATACTTATTAAAGGTAGTACATTATACTTTTCATAGGAATGTATTTTTCAGTCTTTTCTTTAATGTTACAGTGCTTATGTCTTTGGAATATATATTTTGGTTCTACAGCGCCCATATTTATAAATTACTCAAAAATCTAAATTTCGAATAAGGGAAAATTAAGCACGATTAAATCTGACAAAACTAATTATTAAAATTTCAATTTTTTTTTTTGTATTTAGAGATGACATTTTAGATATTTCTAAATTTCACACCTGAAATCAAAATAAGAAATCTCATATGAAAAAGGTCTTATATGAAAAAGGTCTCATGAATTGTGATTGTTGCAAATAAAGTTTTTTTTTGGCACGTAAAGGTATTAAAGAATTTTCTATCTCAAAATTACGATCTGAGATATTAGACATCAGTGTGTCACATGTACTAGGAGGGTGTTTATCGTACCGTGCGACATATCAGAAATTAATTCCTGTTTTGTCATTCACTTTATATTCAGAGCTTAATGACGTTGTACTATAAAGCATAGTATATATCAGAATTCTGTTTTCCACGTAAGATATCAAGAACGTGCGTGCAGTTATAAAGGGAAAAACACGATTTTGCTCTTACTGGACGTTTGCTATGTGCCTCAACAAAAACCAATATTTGGAAGGGTTCTATTGAAACACACCCTTTAGTGTAGTAAAAAACGTGCGATATCTTTTGATTAATGTTGGAGGCTTTGTCTCGATGATTGAGAGTGTTGACTCTAATAAAATAGTCTAGAGCTAAGTACTACTGTAATATTGATGATAAATACATAACTGATGGATTATATTTATTTACTTCGTAAACATAATATGAATTTAATGTCATATAACACTCTACCATAACGGTGACAAAAATTATTTTTTTGTTTTACAAAATATTCTGCGAGTGATTTTATAACCGAATTAAAATATTAATATGCGGCCACGTCAATATTCAATTAAGTTTATTGTCTGTGCGCAATATTTACCTTCTTTTTGCAAGAAGACAGATTTATAAAAAAACTACGAGTATATCTCGCGCAATTTGACGCTGCTCTCTGTAACCGGGTCGGATATTATGCATTTTCTTTAGAAATCTCTTAAAGGATAAATGCTTAGATAAGATGGCATGGTAAATTCTTTTGTAATCAAACTCAAAATAACAAGCAAAACTAACAAAATTAGTTACACATCATATTTATATTAATAGAATTCATTTTTAATATGTTTTTGTAACTTTAAGCGACATTCAATATCACAGGCTATAACATGTATTTATACCTATATCTCATCAAAAACATAAATGTGAAATGAGAGCCAAGTTCAATATTATGATATATGCCTTGGTTGTTGACTTCAAAGACAAAAGAAGTTAGATCTAAATGGGTGCCAAGTTCAATGGCCAGTCCTGAAATTTATTTATAACAACATAAAATATCATTTCTTCTTATAACTTAGGATAATATATTGTAGCCTAAGGTCTGACATCGCTGGTTCTCACTACTCTTTCTACCTATGAGTTCGTCTGGGTAAATTCCACCCTCTTAAATATTTCTGCTATAAAGAAGCAGGTCTGCATTACTGTTTTGCGTTACTGTGTTGCGTTCTGTAAGGTATAAAAAGCCACTATAAGTACAGGCTGAGAGGCATTCCGTCTGAGTCTTCGCCATCTGTTTGTCACTTTAGCTTAAAAAACACAGCTCGTTCTATGAGTGTAGTAGGTAATGGATTAACTTAAAATAATCGTGAGGAAATAATTAAATGGTGAGTGTAGAGATCCGGAGACCCTTTTTTACTATACGTAGTAGAGCCACGCTGCAGCTATATTATGGTTGTAGCACAAATGTGTCGGCTCGACCGGGGTAGAACCACGCTCTCACAGAATACCAGTGACATAACAGCTTAATACTGCTGTGTTTCGTATGGTAATTGTAGAGACTCTTTTTTACTGGAAACGAGGTATTCCATCTTAGTCCTCAGATGTGACAACGCATCTTCATTTGATTTTTAATTGAGGATAAATATATATGTCTATGGGCCACAGAATCCACTTACCATCAGGGGAACTGTGTGCCCGTTTGACACCCTTATTCTAAGAAAAAAGAACACAGACCAAGTCACACGACTTATATCAGTTCTTATTTCGTATTCGCTTCTTCACATTTTCTCAAATTTTAATATATTTCATTTCTTAGATAGGATTCCTCATGTTCCTTTTGTTTCACCACCCAGCATGTGGAAAATCAGTCGGAAGTCATCAGGAAATAATGTAATATAATATTTTGTAATATAATATGTATTTTAAATTAAGTAGGAGATGTGTTATTGGGGCACAATGACCGGGCAGTAAGAAGATTGACAAATCAAATCGGTCCATATAATTTTAAGGTTATTAAATATCAAAAAAAAGTAAGTTTTAATCGTAATTCATTTATTTTTATTTAGTAATTTCAACCGAACCCAACATAATGACAGGACATAATGAAATTATAAGTATACAAATAGGACAATGCACTACTTTAAATATAACACATTTTTTATCATTCCTGACCAAAAGCTGGAAGACATTTTTTATAAAACCTGATTAATTTAACATTTTCAATAGTTATTGTCATATATCCCTTTCATAACTGTTCTGGCATTATGAATAATGTCTTCTTAAGCATATGGTCCACGACATATACCTACTAAATTGATACATAAAAGAAAAACGTATGAATATGCTCTCAACATTTCTAAGATTTATTAAACATATTACCGGAAATGGAAAAGCGTTATTCATGCGCAGGTGTGCTGACGATTTGCTAACTTGCCATATTTTTGTAGGGAAATTGAGTTGGGAACATTTGGAGCATAGCTCGTAACGTATTGTGGAGAACACTGTTTCATGGCATAGCCCGCTTTGACAAAATTTTGTTTTAGATCATTTTTATCTCTACATCTATTTCCTTGTTGTTTTTCGCGCAAATTAAAATTATACTTACATTGTTTCTCTTGTGGGAAACACAATTAACCATTTAAGTCCTGACTTCACTGTGATTGAATCTAAATAGAATTTTTCATTACTGGATATAAGAACTACTTTTCATATGTACCTTCTATTCATAACATTTGAAGTTGACACTTAAATAAAAATTAAGAAAGTAGAATTTATTCGTTGAGAAGCATAATATACGACATTACAGTACAATCAATAAAGCCAATCAGCGTTCATGGCATAATACAACATTAGAGAACGATATAAAATAATAGATTTTTTATGCAACTACCACTATAAAAGTATCAAAGTCAAGCAAATCAACCAATTACATACATTCATGGCATAGAATAATATCATGATAAAAGTGTGAACTAGAAACCTGGGTTACTGGATGTTAAATAATTGGCAAAGAAATAATCCGTACTTTTTTTAACTTTCCGCTAAGAAAATAGAAAATTTTCAAAAATCGAGAGGTTATGGTTTTTACCCTGTTTTACGAAAATTGAGTTTTCTTAATCAAGTCTTGACGTTTTGAGGTCACAGGAAGCCCCCTGACAATTTTTCGATGGTGTCTGTATGTGTGTTTGTGTGTACGTGTGTTCGTGTGCGCGCGCGCGCGGTGTGTGTGTGTGTGTGTGTGTGTGTGTGTGTGTGTGTGTGTGTGTGTGTGTGTGTGTGTGTGTTAGGTTTGTGTTTTTTTTTAAATAATTTAAATTTAAAAAAATTTGGAAAAACTATTTTTTTGGAATAACTTTCAAAAGGCTTTGCTGAGCGATTCAAAAACTAATCAGCTTTTAACCTTAAAAATCCACGTCGATCGTCGTCGGTTCGGTCAAATCGATGGATTAATTCGTGAGATATCGTTAACGAAAAATTTTGAAAAAATTGATTTTTTTTAAATGTATCCAATATTTCATATTCAAAGTCATATTTTGGTGAAATTTGGAGCGTTTTGCCTTTAAAATTAGCGGGAACTTCCAGAGATGGCTTGCAGGATCGACCAATTTTTTTATATAATAAGGTGACAGACAAGCAAACTGTCCACCTGATGGTATGTGTATCAGTGGCCCATAGACATCTAGATAAAATACGGATGCGTCTTCACCCCTAAGAACTAAGATGGAATGCCTCAACTTTAATAAAAAAGGTCTCAGTTCTCTACACTCACCATACGAAATACTAGCATTAAGCTGCTATTTGATGCTGATATACCATGAGAATCTTTGGTGGAATGACCATCTCTAAAATCATCATCATATCATTACAGCCCTTCACAAGTCCACTGCTGAACATAGGCCTCCCCCAAGTAATGCCAGAAAGCACGGTCCTGAGCCACCTGCATCCATCGACTCCCTGCATATCTTACCAGGTTGTCACTCCATCTAGTGGGGGGTCGCCCTACACTACGCCTACCGGTACGAAGCTGCCACTCGAGAACCTTTCTTCCCCATCGGTTCTCGGTTCTTCGAGCTATATGGCCGGCCCATTGTCACTTCAGCTTACTAATCCGTTGGACTATCTCTAAAATGGTCAAACGAAATTCAAACAGACCGGTGACCGGGAGTTTCATGTGCTGTGACGATTAAAGTCGGTGAATAAAACCTATAATTTACATTCAATATTCCTCCGTTTTTCTAATGAACTAATATTACGTACAACTAAAGAAATATGTTGCAAATCTCAACTACGTATACTTGCTAATAGGCAATATGCGAAGCCGAAATTGCTTTCGTAACGTTGTTTTCTCTGTAACTAATGTTGGATTAATCCAATTACAAGCGATTCCTAATAGCGAACATCGATACGGCTTTTTGTCTGACTAGACAATGTTGAGTTCTTTTAGCAGGAAGTATGAAAATACTATTGGGTTTTCAATTGAAACATTATGCGATTGTACTCGTAGTTGTCATTTTAAAGAGACATATGTGCCAGTTAACATTAACTTTTGGTTCTGAATTTTCTGTCTTTAAATTTAAGAAAAAATAAACCGTACCGTAATAATCTAATATTAGATATACCAGATACACATTGTCCAAATCATGCAAACTATCTAATTATAAGTATGCAATATCCAAAGTGAATCAAAGCTATTAATAATTATAAGCGGTGAAGTTACGCGACGAACGTTTCAAAATAACGCGCTGGTGGCTTGTTGCTCGCGAAGCCTCACTTCTTTCCGCCAAACAAGATTGGCCTCAGCAGGTCTATTCCGTAGCCTCTAAGGCGGCACGCTTTCTGCTGCAGCGGCTCGGCGCCTCCATGCGCTGCGACCACTATCTCATTCCGATAACGACATCGATTCGAGTCCCGGGTCACGAAACACGTGAACCGAATATGTCAACTAACGGATCGCAGGGTGGTCTAACTTTGTTAATTTCGGCCTTCTTCGCTGTGTCTATAAACCGGGCTCCAGAGCTATCCCTATTCGGCGTCATCCATAAATACCCAGACTGACGGGTGGAAGTATCATGTCTAGAAAACCATCTGGGTAGAAACAACTCTCTTACCTTATCCTACAACCAAGCAGCAGTGCATGCAATATTGTATTTTAGTGTAAATGTAAAACTGCATAATTACAGACCGTGATGTATTCCATCTAATTCCTTAAATGTGCCAACGCATCTGTAAGCTTTTGTGTTAAAAGTTGGTTGCAGAGTTCCATGGGCTTCAGTAGATACTTAACATCAGGTGAACTGTCAGGCTGTGTATTAATAAGACAGTTTTACGACTTGATCCCTGAGTGGGGTAGGAAATGCATTAAAGGCACAACACGGCATGTTTCAGGCATCCTCTCATTTACAACGCGCCAACACGCTTTGCTTCAAAACCGTATCATCTGGGTTTCAACGACTATGCTGTCACCTGTCACCTGTACACATAGATAGGGTCGTAAATAGCCTTGTGGTGTTATATTTAAGTATATGCACAAGTAAGAACGTTACATTGAATTTGTTGAAACATTTTGTGTCGATTAAGAAAGTTATTCTCCTATATAACATTCCCGATCGAATTTTCCAACTGCTTATCCGTAATATTAAATTCTTGCTGCAACAATATACATCCCCTTTGTGTATTGATCTCAGCGATCTTCCTTCTTAATTTGAATTCGATATATTTTTTGTTGTAGTTTATAAATGTCATTTACTTAGGACCCGAAACATTGTCATGTAACGCGTGTGTCGTTTTTTCAGCAACGTAGGTGATATTATGAAATTATTTAAAAAATGTTCCGAGATTTTCAAATGAGGAAACAGCTAACTTGTTCAAGCTTTAATCTGTATAAAAAAGCTATCCTATTTATTATACTGATTTACATTTATTACCTTGCAGAAGAGATGGTTAAAAATTTATGCAAGCATTTCAATATATTTTTTTTACTATCGACTAGTGAAAGTTGAGTGTTATGAATATAATTTATTTTAATATTTTATAAGTTTTACTAATGTCAAAAATTAACAAATTAAAATTTGGAGGCGAAATCCTGAAAGGATTATGGATCCTCTCAGAAATTAGTGAGATTTAATAACTTTTACTCTTTTATGTTGTGTGGTATATTGTTGTAGCGATCCATATATTTCGTTGTTCTGTTTATATGTTATTGAATTTTACTATGAATATAAAACAGCAATATAAAATAAAGTAAATTTTTAGCAAATAAACATCCCACCGATGGGCGCAGCCCCCTTTTTATTTCTAGTGCACAAATACTTTAATTCAAAGTGACTGTGACACCACGAGACTTAACGACATCTTCAAATTAAGTAGCGTATGAGTATTTGGGCATAATAGAATTAAAATCCTAAATTCTACCTATTTTTATTGTGTTTGTTTAATCACAGGGTAACTCGGGGCTAAAAAAACATCCGGAAAAACATTTGAAACGAGTCCTAACCTTTTCCTGTAACATTACTTGCGGGATAGAATGTAAATACGTGGTGATATGAATATAAATGTTGTTTAAGCAAGCAGTATAGATGGTGGGTTCCGGCGTAATAATACTGCCAAGCCAGTTTTATGTCCTTGCCGCTTGCTATCTACATTGGACCCTAGCACGTCTACCGTTACGCTTTTTTAACAACTGTTTGCTTTATAAATACACATCTTGTAACCGCCTGGATTAAATATAATATTATTTACGAGTAAACTAACTTTTATATTCCTTAACCAGCTTTTAGTAGCGTTTTAAACCGCGTAAAACAAACAAAAAATTTCTGATCTATAATAATTATTTACTTTACTTGGACAATGTTCGACTAAATAATTATACACTGCCTTAGAATTGGTGATAATATTCGCTGACATTACGTTTAGATTAATACTGAAAAGAAAAGTAAAAACTGTTTTCTGAAAGAAAACGTGTTTCCGGAGCAGTATGTAAGTCAATAGGTAAGACACTAAAAACGTTTTTACTCAATCACATTCATCACCATTACAGTATCTTTCATGACCATTGGCGGACATATGCCTTCCATTAGAAATGCCACAAAGCACGGTCTTGAGCCACTTGCATCGGCTTCCTACATATCTTACTGCAAAAAGTTTGGAAGCCGTTCTACACTTTGCTTACTGTAACGAGGCTGCCATTAGAGAACCTTCTTCATGGGTAACCATCAGTTGTCGGTTTTTCGAGCTATATGTTTTCCAGTTAAATTTGTTTAAAAATATTTTTTCTATATTCAATGTAACGAATTCCAGGTTTTTAAAATTGTTTTTATATTTTTCCGTACATTCATCTAATTTCATATAATATCTTACGTTGACTGTCATAGAACAGCCGGCTCGTACAAACGTATCTGCTACATATGTGAGTAATTTGAAAAATTTGTTTCCCCGTTTCACATAGTTCGCATTTTTCCTTACTAGGCGTACTCGCAGCAAAGTAACTTTTCCGTCACGGCCTTACAACATAATGCCGAGCAAAACTCACGTACGGAATACGAGGGGAAGCTCGGTGAATATGCATATTGTCTGCTGCGAGGAGTCGTAAGAGCACTCTACCCGCCGAGACGGTAACAATAGGCCAAGTGTAATTTCAAGTTTTTATAGCTTCATTGTTAGCGTATATATATATCGAGTGAGATTTAAGTATGTTCTTAAATTACTTACTATTGTGAAAACTTAATATTACGAGTAAATAAATAAATTACAGTACACGCTTTAAAAAGCTTATTATTTTTCGATATTTTATTGGCAAATTTGAGAAATAGTTTCGATGTTTAAAAACACAAGCAGAACATAATAATATATTTCGTAGAGTGGTATAAATTTTAAACTTTTAAAAATAATAGAATACAATGTAGAACAACAAAAAACTAAAAATCTAGTTATTATAGTTATAGCACGAATAGGCCGGCTCGACCTCGGAAGGACTACGCTGTCACGGAGTACCAGCGTAAAATAGGAGCTTAATAATGCTGTGTTTTGTATGGTGAGTATAGAGAACCGGAGATCCTTTTTACTGGAAACGAGGCATTCCATCGTAGTCCTCAGGGGTGACAACGCATCGGCATTTTGATTCTTAATCGATGGACTGTGTGCTCGTTTGTCAATCTTATTCAAATTTAAAAAAGTTGGCCTGCTCCCAAAATTGGACAGTTCTGGGCCAAGCAGAAAATATTAAAAATGGCTATTCCTTTAAATTATTTCACGTGAGAATTCGTTAGAAATACAAGTCAAAAGTATGTTTCTAATGGGCGGTTGTGGCATTTTCAGCTGCAATAGGCGCTAAAAATAAGTTGAACTATCATGTCACCCGCAAGTAAACATTTACGAATTTTTGTAACTTTTTGAATATTTAATTTGTATCGTCGTAAAAATATATTCTTTAAACTTAGTGCTGACAGTTTATTAAAAATAATCTGCCGATAAATAATGATGCATTTTATATGTTGTGAACAATTTGAACAAGTGTAAAAATTAAAAATTTTGTACAACCGACTTCAATATAAATAAAATGAGAACATAAATTACTCGATGCCAATTAAATACGCATTATTAAGTATAGGGAACTCACAAACTACTTGTCAGATATTCAAATCAAATCAAATTTATATGGGACTACATAAAACGGACCAGCTTTTAAATATAAAAACGATAATCGAAATCAGTTCACCTAAAAAAAGTTCTGAGGTATACAATATATACAATAAAAATACAGTCGAATTGAGAACCTCCTCCTTATTTGAAGTCGTTTGAAAATACAGTATTGATTTTTTCGGACTTTAGAATGAGTATTATTACCAAAACATGGGAGGGTATGTTCGAAACATTTTAAGCTGGTAGTTTGACCACCAAGGAAAAATTACTATTCGGAAGTTTTCAATCATCAGTGATCAATTTCGAGATAAAATTCATCATGCATTGAAAAAGTTTTCAAATAGTGATTTTTCAAATAGCAAAAAATACATTAAGCTCATATTATTCGAATGTTAATGCATATAAATATTAAAATTAAATGCATTAACATTTGAATGGGCAAAATTTATATTCATTAACATTAACATTCGAGTGGCAGTAAATTTGTTATAAAATTTTTACTAAGTGATTATTTTTAATTTTGGATTGCTGATTTTCATAGTTTATTTCATTGTTATTCATAATAGTATTTGATAAAAAATACACAATTTTAAATCTTATGTTTTATTATTGAAAGTTCCGTGTTTTTGATAATAGAGAAAGACCTATATATGACTGAAATAACCGTGTAGTGGCGGTGTTAGAACACCCGTTACCATACATCGTCCCGTGAGTATCATAAGAGGTGAAGAGAGACAAAATCAGGAGATGGGTAGCCCATCTTTTAATTACAACCAGAATACAAATAACTAAGTTAACCAATCCGCCTGCCTGGTGTGGCAAATATGGCATGTTAAGGCAATCTAAGGAGAGAACTATGTTTAGCACTGGATTTTTATAGGCTGCATAGAATGAATGAATGAGAAAACCCCAATGTATTGGAAATAGCAATTTGATGACAACACTCAAAATATAAATCGTCAAATTAAATGTTGTATAAGTAGTTACAATTAAAACTTCTATTTTTCCATCCTTAGGTTTGGAATGTTTTCTCCATTAATTTATATTGGATCATCCCTGAAGTATAAGCTATTAAATTTAAAAAAAAAATCATGAAAATCGGTTCACAATTCACAAATATAACGTGTAACACATAACAAAAATCCTGTCGAATTGAGAACTTACTCCCTTTTTGTTGTTGGAAAAAATACAATAATATAGCTTATAAAAATATATAACTACCTGGTTTTTTAGCCTAGAAGCCCGTCTGGGTAAGAACCACCTTCACACCTATTTCGGAAACACAGTTCTTCTCCTTCTTTTTGTTCTTGAGCCTATAATAATCTCATAAGGAGGATTTTTAAATAGTAGCTACGCTTGTCTTATAATACAATTCTACGGACCGTAAATATTACATAAAATTGTTTTGATACCGTGTTAATTACATACTGATAAACGATTTGTATGGTCTACTAATAATTATAACAGTTCTGGACAATTGCTCAAAATCTTTTTTGTCTGTGTAATTTAAATATGTAAAACACATCCACGATACAAAAGAGATTCATTAGATTGGAAGTTACGTAATTTAAAAAATGGTTTTCACAAAATTTTGTTACACATTAATCTTTCAATCCTCATAAAAATCTCACGAGTGCATGGGGAAAGCCCACAGCACTTAAAACCATTAAAACTTATATTTCTACTTTTATATGAAGAAGTTTGGTATTAAAAATCTATATAAAATTTCCTATCCTGTGGTCTAAATAAAAGTCAGGTTTTACTTCATTACAAAAATATTTTATTGTATTTTGATAGTAAAAAAAAACGTACCAATCGGGTGTCGGCAGCGTGAAAATCACGATTATTTCAATATATATTACTCGAAATTATTTACGTAAAAAGATAAATTATATTCACACAAAAACTTTCATTACAATTTGATAATAAAACACTATCCTAGAATTCTAATAAAACACTAGAAATATCCAAAAATCAGCACAATAACATTCACACGAGAATAGAGTACGAAACGAACATAGATTATAAATAAATATCCATAGATTAACTCAATTTTATTCCACTAAAGGATAGAAAATTTCGTATTGATTCTATAATGCCAAATTTCTTCATGGAAACATAAGTAATTATGGGTTAAAGTGCTGTGCGTGGGTGCGGTCACATTTGACCTCTTGAATTTTGACGGAATATCGAAGTGGTCAAATTTGGAGGCTTGCCGTTTAAGAGGTTAAAGCTATGAAATATAAAAGTACTATGTTAGTATTAAAATATTAATAAGAATTCATTGGCATCAATGATAATATGCGAATATGGACAAGTATTATTTTAGAGACTAAGCTCCAAATATGTTAAAGATATACATTGTGGAAATTCTGAAATCATCGATTTACCTCATGAATTCCTGTCGAACATTCTCCTTAACCACACCCACCTAGTTCGACTTCACTAAATCTAGTTTGAAATTTATGGTAAAATAAATCACACGACGAAGACACCTGGCCAATACTATTCTTTATCCGTCATGAATAAAGTCGCTAGTAAGCAAAAATGAAGGAAACTTACATTGCAGTAAAACTTGGTAGGGAACAAATTCTAAGACGCGTTTAGTGCCTTCTTAGAATAAGCTACTTCTTTAGAACTAAAAATAAAACTTAATAACAAGTGGTAAAATTAAAAAATTTGTACAATCGACTTCAATATAAATAAAATGAGAACATCATCAATGTAGTCGAAGTCAATTAAATACGCATTATTGAGGATAACTCAAAAACAACTGGCTAGATTTTGATTATACGGGATTAGATGGGTATAGATTTCGTACTCTGGTTCTGTACTCGGATAGCCTTCGTACAACACTTTAGCATTTCGTTACGTCGACAGTCAACTTGGCACTGCTGAAGGTAGATAGTACACTTCGCCCTTCTGTATAATTTGTTGAATGGCATGTATGTGGTCTAAGGTACTAAATCCTTAGTCTACAGGACTACAGGACTAAGGATTCAGACTACATTCATGTTTCCATTAAGTCTCCATGTGACACAATACGTAATGACTCGCGTAAACAACACGTAGACGCGGCTTAGAAGCAATATGAGTCTGTAGTTCTTCAAAAGAGCATTGTCATTACTATATCCGTAACTCCGGACTTTATATAATTCTCCTGCAACGTTCCAGGGCAACTTTTCTATATATTTGCCCAGTTCCAGGATTTTCTCGTCGCTGCTCTGGGTGCGTGCGTGAAATGTTGCCAGATCGAGTCGAACTTCCGTTTCATTCTCTTCCTAGTTTTCCAAATATTATTCGGAAGACGCTTTTACCACCCACCCACGGGACGATATAGATTAGTGGAAATTTTGTCACCGCAACTACACGGTTTACACAGCGCAGATCCACTCTCTATTCCCTCACTTCCATAGTTAGATGAGGCTGCAAATGTGACACGACTAGAGAGAACCGGCGCAACACCACCATTTCAAGGCACCGGGGTGACACACTACCAAATTCTTGACTCAGAAGGCTACCTAATAATTGAGATATACGTCCAGCAAGCGCGCTAATGGACACTAGCACAACAAGAATTCAAGTAAGGAATATAATTACCCAAGGTTCGTAGTCAGTGAAAAACAAGATAGTCAATAGCATATTCTAGATTACATATCAAAAAGCTAGTGAAATAATACCTGCATTTCCTGATGACGCATTGTACTTCTACAAAACATTGTAAGATTTCCGGCTGTGCATACTACGCTTAACGTAAGTATTACGGTAATTTATGCGATAAAAAGCGGTATCAAAGGAAGCTGAGCGCCTTTCCTTATAAAATAGAGCAATGTTATGTAAGAAAACAGATTTTACTAAAATTCCTTGTCCGAATATTTTAAGTGGGGGACAGCTTGTTGGGGTGAATCAGGATTAAAGGGGACATGAAAAATAATTTATGTATATTTTAACATAATAAAACAAATATAAATAAATTCGCAGTCCAACTTCTATTTCTAAAATTTACGATTGTTTCACAACGAAGTTTGTCTGATCGTCCTAATCTTTAGTAATTTTAATAGTTAATGATACAATTATGAAAGAATGAAGAAGAAAAGACACATTAGCAAGTAAAGCAATGTTCCCTCAATAAAATAGCACAAGTTAAATGTTGCAAATTTGGTAGATCGCAAATCCTAAAATGGGATTATACTGTTATTTAATGCAGTTTCTCTAACTCAGTCAGGCGTGAGTGTTTATGTTTATGTATTAATGCGTATTTGAATTCATTCGAAGCTCATTCTACCTCTAGAAGTAAGTTGTAAGTTTTGCAGCCACAATATTTTTATGTTATTAATCGATATAAGCAATCGTAGAGTATATTGAAACGAAAAAAATATTCGATTACTTTGTGCTATCCTAATATTTTATGCAGGATTAGATTATACTAACTTATTTTAACAAGTTTAACATTTTTATATGTACATTATGATGATAAACATTGTGTTAAAATTGTATATAGAAAAAAGGTAGATCATATTGAGTTACGCCGTTACCAAAATATGACTATATTATATTTTAATATAATCTTTAGCTCTGTGATTTCATTAAGATCAACGATGTAAAGATTCTTAAATTTACCCGAAAACTACACATTTAAACAAAACTAGTTTTACGGACTTTATCGCGTATGTTTATTTATAATCCCGACGTTTCGAGCACTTTACAGCAACCATGGTCACGGGGGAAAGAGGTGTTCAACGTCCCGATGTCATAGTTAACCACAGATAAAAATTATTAATTTGTACACAGTATGAATTTATAGCATCTTGAAGTTTTTCAGTTGCATGCTTGGGTTGGGATTTAATTTTATTGATTATAGGATTCCAAGCAGATGGTAGCACCCTATTGAAATAAGGATGTATTTTATTCCAATAGCCTCGCGAATCATCCTTGGAAGTAATCGGTGGTCTATCGAATCTGATGTAGTGATGGTGGCGATCCTGTACGTGTTCACAGACTGCAGATTTAAGGGAGCGTCGATGGTTCACATCCTGTTTGTCCTATGTCCTAAAGAGACCCTTATATAGAGACATTTATAATTCGGAATCCTGATAACACCTTGAGACACACGTGTAGAAAAAGGCCCATATAGATAAATATTTAAACGGTGATTCTCATCACCATCCTTCACAGATACCGTGAGTAAATCTTTGTTTCAGAGAGCACGAGGGATCTGTGACAGTAAACACCGGGCGCCGAGGTCCAACACGTCAAGCAAATTTTGTAAGTTTTTGCATAAAATACGTAAAAAATAGTTTTATTTTTATGTAAAGTATAACATTTTACATTTTAAATAAAACTAAATTCAAAAAATCTCATGTCAATCTAAATGGTATTTTGATCTAGGTAGAGGCTTATTTTCTGAGTTTGGATCGTTGAAAGATCAAAAAGGAAAACTACGCTATTATCTTGGGGGTAATTTAGGGTAAAAACTTTGGAATAAAGGGCAAATCATATAAGATTTTTTAAATCTGTTTTTACAACTGTGTTCAAATTTTATTTAAACGACTTTTTATTATTTTATGTAGGTTTTTAATTTAGGTAAACTTAACATGTACGTCACCCCCAGCTCGCTAACTTTAGATTCTCGACTATGTATTTAATAATGATATTTGGAAATTTGTACGAAAATGGCATTTTAATTGTCGCGTATATATATATATATATATATATATATATATATATATATATATATATATATATATATCATTATCATCATCATCACAGCCCTTCACAAGTCCACTGCTGAACATAGGCCTCCCCCAAGTAATGCCACAAAGCACGGTCCTGAGCCACCTGCATCCATCGACTTCCTGCATATCTTACCAGGTCGTCACTCCATCTAGTGGGGGGTCGCCCTACACTACGCCTACCGGTACGAGGCTGCCACTCGAGAACCTTTCTTCCCCATCGGTTATCGGTTCTTCGAGCTATATGGCCGGCCCATTGCCACTTCAGCTTACTAATCCGTTGGGCTATGTCGGTCAATCTGGTTTTACTGCGGATATCCTCATTTCTGAGTCTATCACGCAGAGAAACTCCGAGCATAGCCCTCTCCATAGCTCGCTGAGCGACCTTGAGCGTCCTCATACGGCCAGCAGTGAAGGACCACGTCTCTGATCCGTAAGTCATCATATATATATATATATATATATATATATATATATATATATATATATATATATATATATATATATATAATATAATATACAATATTGTATAACATATATAATATTCTTGGTAATAAAACTATTATTATATTTAAAATTCAATTTTTTCATGATTAAACTACTTTTACGGATTTTATCGCGTTTATTTTTACTTTTTATTTACTTTTATTTTTAATTCCCGACGTCTCGGGCGCTTTCCAGCACCCATGGTCACGGGGGGACCATTGTATAAAAATAAACGCGATAAAATCCGTAAAAGTAGTTTTAATCATGAAAAAATTGAATTTTAAATATAATAATAGTTTTATTACCAAGAATATTATATATGTTATGCAATATTGTATATTATATATATATATATATATATATATATATATATATATATATATATATACATGTATAGTGTTCGCGTAAATATATGAAATCAATTTTTTCATTTATATTATTATATTAATAATAAAGGGTTTAAGTGTCGTAACACAATGACAATTCAGTTAAAATAGAAAACTTTCATTTAACGTTATAGCAGTAGTCAAGTTCACAACCCGGTCATTAAATCAGCGTTATAATAACAACTGTAATCCCTAAATTATAACATGACTGTTGTCTACAGACTGACGGGTGGTGAGTTACCTTAATAGCACGCTTTGTTTTAACATTTTTGCAGTTTTCCATAGCATATGCTCTATAATTACAATGCACAACCCTTTAAAATTTAACGCGAATAAGTCCCATTCAAGTAACCCCTTGACTATAAACAGAGCATATTTTAAAGAAATCTGTAAAGCGTAATTAAAATTACAAGAGCGTGAGAACAATACAATCTCTTTAGTAACATGGTTTGCATTCACTATAACATTTCTGTTAGCTTTATTACCATAAGAGTTTAACAAAAACTTCTTTAGTAAGAAATGCTATGTAACATACGTAACTTAATACTTATAGTCGGTGAAACATTCATTTTCATTTAATTCATGATAAATAAGCGTTGTAAAAGTCAAATAAGGGAAACGAGAAATATTAATTGTCTCTATGTATATCAGCTTAAAGGAATTAAATGTATGAGACATTTTCCTGGTGTAGTCACTACAACAAATCCATCAAAAGTATACTATCCAACAAAAAATACTATCCAACAAAATATACTATCCAACAAAAGTATACTAGAGGCAATGTGTAACATTCGTAATGTGGTGGTGGCGTGAGATCATCTACATCCCCATTTTGTCGCAAGGTTTCTATTTTCTATTCATGGCAGCTATGGGAAATGTCAAAAAATTACACAGCCTCCGATAGAGAGCAACATCGGAAATCTAATTCAAAATTTAAATACCCAAATCACCAATAGACTAACGATGATACAGCTGGTAAACTTATCAACTCAGACAAACATAATACGGTGCCATTGAATTTTCAGATGCATCGTGGCACGGTATATCTCGTTACTAGTAAATAATTAATTGAAAAATAGTAACTTTAGGCAGCTGAGGCACGGAACACTAATTGTTTAAGTATAGCTTGTATTATAGTTTTTTAACTTATGATTACCATCTCTGTTCCTAATTTCAATTAAAGTAAGCATAGAAAAACTACGTGGGTGGTTTGAAAAGTTTTTGACCTAACCAAGATACAAGAAATTTTTTCTTAAATTTATTTTTATTTTTCTACATAGTCTCCTTGTAACTGCACACGTCTCCCAGCGATGCTTCCGTCTCTCTAACCCGTCCAAATAATACTCGGCGTTTTTCTCTGCAAAATAATTGTTCACGAAGGTGATTGCCTCCTCATTTGACGAAAATATCTGTCCAACGAGCGCAATTTTTAGATGAGGAAGCGAAAAGAAGTCGCTTGGGGCTTTTGTTGGAGGGGTTCTCTCTTTGCAGTCCACTGTTTTGACTGTATTTTTGTTTCGGGTGTACATTAAAACTTGGATACCCTTAGTGATGTATCCAAATTTCATCTACAGTAATTAATTAGTGTCAAAACTAGGATTTATTGCGCCTAAACTGCGCTTACAGAGCATTAGAAATGTTTATTCGAACATGTTTTTGATCTCACGTGACCCAACGCGTTGGCAGCTTTCTCATGCCTAAATCTTGATTTAATATGTAACAAACACGTTCTTTTGACATTTTCATTGTCTCTGCTATCTCTATCACTTTAATTCGATGGTTGTCTAGGACCATTTAGTAAACTTTTGCGATGTTGTCGTCAGTAGTTGTAGTTTTTGGACGTCCCGAACGTTCATCGTCTCCCAAGCTCTCACGGTTACGTTTAAATTCAACTGCCCAAAATTTCACTGTGTAAATGATATTGCAGAGTGCCTATACACACAGTCCAACTCATCCTTTATTTGCGTAGGCGTATTGTCATTAATAAACAAAAATTTAGTGGCAGCTCAATATTATTTCCTTTTTCATTTTCACACAAACATTCAGGTCGACTAATTCAAACGGCTGTCAAATAACAACTACGCGTCCAAAATGGCTGAAATTTTGGTGCATAACTATAAAAAGATGCACAGCTATATTCACTAGCTTTTATTGATGAGTGCTGCTATCTTCATGTTGAGGTCAAAAACTTTACAGACCACCCTGGTATTATGCACTTCGTAGAGATGCAAGTACAAAACGTAATTTAAAATATTCATAAACTCATAAAACTGCAAAATTTTAGCTAATTTCGGGGCAGAAAATGGCATTCCCGACGGATTATCATGGGTGTGTTATTATATTAAAAGGTAGGTGAATTTGTGTAGTACCTATATTTGATGTTATTGCTGTGTAAATTTCTACAATAAACAAATAAGTACACAGACCTCACAGCAAATCAACCCTTTTTAAAACACTTAATGTTTATCTTTCATTGCTTATTTCTTATTAAGTCGAGGGTTGTCAATAATTTTATTCAATCCTTTTCGAGCACAATGTTTACATCTGTCGTGGTTTTTTATAGGATAAAGGTGAAAAACGAGCACATAATCCACTTGATAGTATGTGTTTGCTGTGGCCCATCGAAATCTACACCTATCCTGGATACTGCCTCGTTGCCATACGAAATACAGCAGCGCCGAGCATTTTTTACAACCAACTTTACATTGGTATTCTATCTGCGCGGTCCTTCCCCGGTCGATTCGACCTTATAAAACGGGATTTTTTATTTTCTCATAAACATGGGACCTATAAATTCCGAAGAAACATAAGTAAATTGGGTTATTACGTAACTATGTCCAATTCAGAAATGCATTACAATTCATATCGTCTCTCAAGTTTTTGTTAATGAAATAAATTTTCAGGTAGAGTGAAGAAAGCAACGTATTAATATTCATGGGGCGCTCTGTCCCGGCTCTTGTAAATGTTTTATTCGTTAACGAGTCTACTGGATTAGGGTAATTATGTCACGTCGTGTGTTAGGCGATGTATTTACAATTAATACACCACGTAATCAATTTCAGATTTATTGCTGTCAAATTAAATTTAATTAATAATAATTTAATTACGAGGCTTAATGCTTTTTAAAAATGACGGACAATATCCAGTAAATTTTGAAACTTACTTTTATTTTAATATTCAGTAAAAACAGGCCTGTTTGGAACGGTGCCAATCTGACGGGATATATTATAACCGCATAAAGGAGATATTTTGATGATAACGCCAAATTATTAAATGTTATTATTTTATACGACTTAATTATTTAAACACATAATAAATCTGTAGTAAAGTCGCGTCTGTAATTCTAATAATTTCTGGACAAAACAAACTCGGAGGATTAAACAAAGCATACCGAAGATAAACTAGTTGTTTTTAAATCTTTGTCCGTCTGACTGTCTGTCTGTCTATGTATTCACGATTGACGCAAAAACTACTAAACAAATTTTCATAATAGTTTGTACGTTTGTTGTACGTTGTTTGTGTTAGGGACCCAGGGAAACAAACATGTTTAAGCAATTTTGAACGCTTCTGAAATCTAATAAAAATTACTTAAATAAATAAAAGAAACATATGTAAAAATCTATAAAATCTAAGATGGTTTTTAGCTTAATTATTAATCTAGGTAAAAATAAACTAATTAAATCGGCTACCTGCGATTATTGCACAACTGTCATTGTTCTTATGGTTTAATTAAATAGATTTTTATATATGTCGTGGATCGTAGAATCAAACATTTTATGTTCAATGAATAGAGATCGTTTGATGATATTTAATTCAGATTAAACATGACTTTGCAATTTTATGATATTATGGTCATATCGTAAAACAGTTTTATCATTCACCGCTAGTGGAGCTGATAGTGCATTTTTAACTGAAACAAAATTTTAACAGAATCTATATAAACTTTGTGCCTCATTTATATTTAAAATTAATGTGTTTGAATGCTTTGTTGTGGTATTGGGCTACTCCAGTCGCACCTCAACTTACTGTTGTTGATGTAACTAAAGGGTACTGGGCTTTCATAGTTTTAATGTAATAATAGCACAATCTACTTAATGCTGAATAACGAACAATCTAAATAAACAATTATTTATTATGACAATTTTCGAGCATTTATATCAACTGCGCATGCGCGACTCTACTGTTTCCCGCGCATGCGCGGATACAGAGTAGTGCACATTTTTTGTTTGGAATAGTTTCTCTAGTACGTAGTACATATAACTCAACGTGAAGTGCCGATTTACCACGTTCGCACATTCGCACGATGATGAAGATAGACATCCCGAGGGTTACTGCATATCTGGGAAGTTAAAATATTTTGGAAATTATTTAATAATATGGAATACCATGCTGTTCAGTCTTTCCATGTCCCATAACTATCAACTTTGTTGTTTTGTAATTTTTTTCTCCATTACACCGTGGAAAGAATGTATATTGTATATTTACCTTTATTTTATGTTCAAGTAAACATAACAAACGAACAGAGATTTCCTTGATTGTAACTATTGGATGACAGAAATGCTTTAACCCATAAACACCTACATCTATTTTCAATTCCGAATTAAAATGCTAATGCGTTGCCTCCTCTAAGACTAAGGTAGAATACGTCATTATCTGTAGAAAGGGTTCGTATTACCGTTACTAATGATAAGAAATACATCAGCATTATATAGTAAACTAGCTTGGCAGGCAGACGTTGTTCTGCCCTTTTCGACGCTCTTTGTCGTGTCCTATTGAAATCCTTAAATTCGCAAAAAAAATTGTTTGTCACTCATGGGCAAAAAAACTATCATATCTCTCAAGTTGGACCAAACTGCACACGGTTTGCAAAGTTGATCAAAATCAGTTAAGTAGTTTAGGAGT
Source organism: Parnassius apollo (assembly GCA_907164705.1). Classification (NCBI taxonomy): domain Eukaryota; kingdom Metazoa; phylum Arthropoda; class Insecta; order Lepidoptera; family Papilionidae; genus Parnassius; species Parnassius apollo. The sequence goes on along the minus strand of CAJQZP010001030.1, from coordinate 3,407,884 downwards.
CCATCGCGGACAAACAACGTGACACGTAATTTATATATATTAAGATATTAATGCTGTTTAATGCTGATTGTATGCGAACGTGATGTGCCGGTCCAGCTGATCAGCAATCACAATCATCTTTCTTTAATAAATATTTCATAGTTTCATCATTTTACACTACATATAAACATCTTCTAGAATTAAACTATTAATAAAAAGTACATGATAGTTTCTAAAATCGATGCTAATACATAATGTCCATATATTAAAGCCTCGAATTCAGATTCTATTACGGGCAAATTATTTTATTCTTTAATTTATGAAATCGGCTTTTATTTACAGAATACATTTGACAAAGACATACACATTTTACCTGATGGTAAGTGGATGCTGTGGCCTACTGGCGCCTACATCTATTCTGGATTAAGAGTCATATTGCAGGTGCGTTACCATCCATGAGGTATAAGATAGAATGCATCGTTACTAGTAAAAAGTGTCTCCGTTTCCCTGCACTCACGAAATACAGCAGCTATAAGCTATATTTTACGCTACTATTCTGTAATTGCACGGTCCTTCCCCGGTAGAACTGACCCATTTATGCGGCAACCATAAAATAGCCCTCAGCGTGGCTCTACCTTGTACTACGTAACAGTTTTTAGTTAAATTATTTTTATTTTTTCTATATTTCCACCCTTAGGGGTAGATTTTGACCTTGGAAGGGTTAAGCTAATTTAAAATATCAGGCTTAGGAAAATACCCTAAATGTTACTCAATACAGATTATGAGGAACTATAATAATAACTCCCTCCAGTCGGATTGACGACCCATCGTACTATGTGAATATAGGATATAGATATAGGAATAAAGAGTGCAGCGCCGTTGGCTAGTCTCCATTGATACTGGCTGAAATTCAGCCTGGAGGAAATTATTATTATTTATTTTATTTATATTTTTATTTTGTATTTTCTGCCTAGGAGTTTTAGGAATATGCCACCCTCTTATATTGTCGTCAGGTAAACAGTGCATATACTAATGTATTTCAGTCTGAACAATAGAGACAGCCAGAATAATTACTTTCATTCCATCTTAGTCCTCAGAGTTGACAACGCACCTGTAGCATTCTTTACTTGAAGTAGCAACTTACCATTAGTTGGACTGTAACTTCGTTTGTTATTCAAGTTTAAATAAAAGTTGGCAAAATTGAACCAAAAAAAAACCATTAACACTTTATGACATTTTAATTTTATTTTTATTTTAAAATGTTACGCCGTAATTTTTTTGTCTTATAGTAAAAGGTAGTTTTATTATCTTTAAAAATAAAAACAAATTTTTGGTCGTTGATGCTCTAACCAAGTAAATACTATTACATAAGGTATACATCCTGCGACTCTCTATAATTGGAATATATATAATCATATTATCTTAGTATGCCTTTCATTTGTGTTTAATTTGCGTATTATTCCGCCTCAGACTTAACGGGTACAAGGATTATCTGCAACAGACGTCCCGACAGTATCGTCAGCGACTGTAGGCTTAAATTTTCATTATGTTTATTGGATAATTCGCTTCAAAAGCGGCGTGAGGCGCAGAGATACAGAGGATTGTCAATGCAACACTGAGCATTCGGTCGCCACTCTCGTCTACTTTCCAGATTTCCTTTTACACTCGTATCAAATATGGAAAATAATTTTTCATATTTAATTACTTAACGATACTACAATAAACAAAAAAAAATTAGTTTTATATAATATTTTAAAAATCATTTAAATCTGGGAGAGAAAAGAATCAGCTATTTGATAGTAGCGGCAATGAGGCAGTCGCATATAGTGTTCCTTCAGGAGCCATATACAAAGAAACATATTAAGTACGTTTTCTTTACTGTATCTTAGCTTAAGCTTTCGTTTACCTATATCATAAGTACTCTTTCTCTGCACATAATAACAAGCACCCATCCAAATTTTAATAGAGAATATGGATCATAATCTATTTTTTACACACCTGCATCTTGTAGAGGAATATTACATTTGATGGGTGGTAAAAGATAAATTAAAATAGTTGATTAAACGCGATAAAATCTGTAAATATTTATTTGTTATTCATTTGTAGTTTTCGCGTAAATTTAAGAAATCGTTATAAAAACTTATATGTATATATAAGTATATTGTACAGAAAATATTGCAACGCTATTCCAAGGCCCTTTTACAAATGTGAAGAAGCCTGTGCCCAATCGTGGGACGAATACAGGATGCCACTTTTTTGAGTGCAAAACTAAGCTAAAATACACTAAAATACTGACATGAAATTACACGGTTATTTGTCAATTATTCACTTATATAATTTTATGAATAAATAAATTGAACAAATATTTCTTTACTTGTCTGACTCATTTTGTATGTATGTACGTGAGTCTGAATGAATGTGTATGTCTCTTTGTGTTTACTATGCTGTGTGCTCCATTCAGGAACATGTTTTATTTTTAATGAAATAATTGAACAGATGTGTACATCCACTTACCACTGAAGTTGTATTTTTATTAAGTAGATAGATATATAGATAGATAATTCTTTATTGTACACCAAATCAATACATAAACGAAAGAAGAAGAAAAAAAATTGTGTCACAATGGGCGGTCTTATCGCTAAAAGCGATTTCTTCCAGACAACCTTTGGATGGACAGGATCGCAAAAAGTAGTAAATTGTGTGGTTTGGTGACGCAGAAACAATATTTATAAATATATCCATATTTAGTATAATATGATTAGAAATAAACAACAAATAAATACAAAAAAATACGAATGTATACTACAAAAATAGATGGCACGAACTCAACGATTAAGATAGTGACTGTGTACAAGTTTCTGAAAAAGATATAAAGACTGGGCGTGTCTCACTGACAGAGGTAAGGCATTCCGAAACGACCTGTCCATAAATTTGCTATTATGGGCAGGCATTTTAATGTAAAATTCACTGATGATCTCAAAACTTTTGAATGGGAATAGTGAAGGAATTCAAACGATCCTTAAGATAAGAAAGATAGGAAGGATTAAAGAGAACATTGTAAAGAAGTGACAGAATATGAGCATTCCGGCGAAGACGGATAGGAAGCCACTTGAGCTTATTACGAAAACGAAGATACGTGATCATTTTTGCGCAAAACAAATATGAATCTTATACAAAAGTTTTGAAGACGCTCAAGTTTATCAAGTTGCTTCTCAGTGAGATCAAGATAGCTGACATCTGCATAGTCCACAATTGGGAGAAGAAGAGATTGAGCAAGCGCAATTTTAGTGGCAGTAGGTAGAAAGTTCCTTAATCTGTTAAACGATCGGGCAGCTGCAAAAAATTTACGACTAACCTCCTGTATTTGAGGACCCCATGATAGGTTCCTGTCAATATAAATTCCCAAGTCCTTGACTTTTTCACTAACAGGGATAAAATTTCCATTAAAAACAACTTGAGGTGCTTGAGATATGTTAGATTTTCCAATCATATACGAACTTCCGATGATAAGTACCTGAGTCTTTAGGGGGTTAATCTTCAAGCCATATGTTTTCGCCCAATCTGATATTTGCTCAAGATCACTATTTATATTGCTAATAGCTACATCTAATTCACTAGGAGAAACATGAGCACATATACTTGAAGATCATCTGCGTATAGGTGGTAGGACGAAGTAATCTTAGTCGCTATATAATTAATAAAAATTGAGAAAAGTAAGGGAGATAATACGCCACCCTGCGGGACACCAGCAATGGTAGCACACCAAGAAGAAAATGTATCATCAATGCGAATACATTGCCGGCGCCCAGACAGGTAACTTCGAAACCAACCAATCACTGTTGGAGATATGTTAAGAGAACTAAGTATACCCAGTAAAATTTCAAAATCAACTGAGTTAAAGGCATTGCTAAAATCTAACAGAGAAAGGATAGTTAACTTGCCATTTTCCATTGCAGATCTAATATCTTCCGTAATATGGACTAAGGCTGTGGCAAAACTATGCCCTAGACGAAAACCAGATTGTAGAGGATTTAGAAGGGAATGATTGTGGAGGAAAGCATTGAGCTGATTATATATCAAGGCTTCGGGAACTTTGGACAGGAATGGCAAAATAGATATAGGACGATATTCCGAAAAAGATGTAGGGTTAGGTTTTTTAGGCAACGGTATGATATGAGCGTCTTTTCAAGTTGTTGGAAAAACACCACTAGAAATCGATGAGTTGAGGATATGGCAAAGTATTGGGATGATTATGTCAAGAATCGAAAGGATCATATTACGGGTGATATAGTCGTTGCCGATTGCATTCGAAGTAATGGATAGAGTACTCTTCTTAACATCACAAGCTGAAAATTGATTTAGGACAAAAGATGAATTATCAGGAGTTGAAAGCGATGAAAGAAAATTTAATGTGTTAAATTTTGTAGTACCATTTAAGTTGGACGAGGATGAGAAGAATTGATTTAGTAAATCAATATTTAAATCCTTAGAGAGTACATTATTACGAGACTTTCCAACCCCCATTGATCTAAGAAAACTCCAGACTTTAGCCGCATCACCAATTTGTACTGATTTATGGATATAGTGGCGCTGAGCATCCCTACATACCCTATTGCAGTAATTTCGATAATGACATATTTTTCCCAGTTTATAGATGTAGGCCTATATTTATATTTTGTCCTGGCTGCAGCTTTTTTGTTTAAAATGGATTTAATTTCATCAGTCAGCCATGGTGAAGGGCGATGTCTGATTTTAATTACGCGAACTGGTGCATGTTTATCATAGAGACATGTGAGGTAAGTCGTAAATATTGCACCTTTATCGTCAACTGATTCTGCATTTAAAACGGCTGACCAATCAATGTTGGAAGCATCTTCGCAGATATTTTGTATATTCATACCACCGAAATTGCGTTGCAGAAGAAACTTAGACTTTTACTTAGACTACTTTTAGGTGGCCGGATATTATAAAAGATAAATATAAGATCGTGGTAAGAGAAGGCATCCGCTGAACACTGACCATGCTTAACAGCGAGTTCAGAAGAGGACATAAATATAGGGTCGAGCAATGACGGAGTAGCATTAGGAAAGTGATAAGTAGAATTTAAAGATAAAATAGAGAGATTAGTGGAATTTACTATAGATGGAAGAGAGGATGAACTAGTCTTGTTTAAGCAGATAAGTATTAAAGTCGCCCATAATGATCATGTGCGAGTAAGAGGATACATTTTCTAAAATATTTTCGAAGGAAGTGAAGAAGTCAATTCGAGATGAAGGACAGTAATATACCCAAAGCAAAATTTTCGTGTGACTAAGCTTCATCTCAAAAAAAAGATGTTCACCTGCATTAAGTGGAGTTGGTTGAGATGACATATCAACAACAGAAAAGGGAATATACGCTCGGAGATATATTGCCACACCTCCACCACCGCCAACAGTACGATCATTTCTTATGAGGTGAAAGCCAGGTAAAGAATAATTAGTGGAAGGGAGACAAGGTTTAAGCCATGACTCAGAGACGAGAATAGCATGAATGTCCTTAGAATCAAAGATAGCCAGCATATCTGAAAAGTGAGCCGGAATGCTTTGGGCATTGATGTGAACGACGTTGAAATTTTTGGGAACATCAGAAAATTGTGAAGCTAGTATTTCAGAGAGAGGCTGTAAGCTAGGGATATTGCCATCATCACTATCTGCAGTTAGATAGGTTTCAGTATCACTACTAATGTTTAAACATGACATTACAAAATAACTAAGTGTTAATGTTTATATGTGAAAAATATAAAGTACAATAAGTAAAATACAATAAAGAATAAGGTAAGAAATTTCCTAAAACTAAGAACAAACAAAAAAAAACAAGTGAAAAAATTCTTTAAATTGAAAAGCAAGCGGCTTCGGTGGTCCTCTTAATCCGGCTCCGAAATAACGTTCTGTGTTTCATAGTTTGAATAGCACTAAAAAGGTCATCTCGGAGACGTAGGATTTAAAAAAAATAGGTAAATCAGTCTTTATTTGGAATTATAATAACACAAATTCTCAGCTCTTTTAATCACATTTATTCAAACTATAGTAGGTTTTTAGGGCAGGCGGAAAAAAGTACAATGACCTCAAGTATTATGTTAGCATTGAACCAAAACGACAGTTATTGCTTCCATACATTTATTTATATAGATTACGAATTGTTATGCGCTAAGCGTTCCTCATGGTACCGGGTAAGGTAAAGGAAGCGGTCATTCAGAGGTAATAAACATGTTTCGACGCGATTTGCGATAGGTCTCACGCCGTGCATATTTGAGAAAGCGGTTGGAGCAAAACTCATTCCTCATTCTGCTTTGGGATGCGCTTGCGTGTAGATAGTTTGAGATTTAAAATTTTCGGTTATAGTGGTTGTTTTAATTCTTATTAAGTTTGTTTTGTTAGTTGTGTTGTGACATGAAAATGCCATAAAGAATTTACGTCACCACCAAAGAAGCGGAGCGTTTCGCATAATTCGGAAACCGAAAAAATAATGATTGTAAACATCTATAAATATGTAAAAGAAACGTGGTCTAGTGACGTATATCCATCCAAAACGGATATGAAAAAGAAGACCGAAGGCCGATATTTTAGGTTATAATCAATGTGACGGACTCTTTTACGTCTTCATCATCATAAAATGATTCTGAAATAGATACAGATGAATAGTCTGTCAAGTGTCTCTGACAATCTATTATGAGAAGTTTTATGTATGCTTCGAGGTTGGATGCTTAAGAATGCTTAGCATTAAAAGTTCAAGAAGTGGTTATGTTTTATACAACTACCTACCTACTTATTAAACTACTTACCTACTAGTAACGTAATAATGAAAATTATTTATAAATAGTAAATTTAAATTAATATTAATTTGCTTTTTAATTCATTTAGGTACAGGATAATCTTCTTTCTTTATAATGTAATAATAGATATAAGACCTGTAAAGAACTTCGATCTCGGCACCCTTATGATGATGTATGTAATGACAAAAGGATAAAAAAATGAACCTAAACACAAAAATTGCCTACCTCGATGATATCGTCAAAGGTCAATGTACTTTTTTCCGCCTGTCCTAGAAACGAACTATCCTTAAAAGTAAAATAAAAAAAAGTTTTCCTAAAGAAATTGAAACATTGCCACAACCTGGTAAATTTAACAATTAAACTATTGCACATTCAATCATTATAAGCAAAGAGATTAAGGTTGATCGTCCTCGTACTTAAGAACGTAATAATATAAGACATTACAAAAAAGATCTTCATCGTCTGATAAATAATCAAATTTTTTTTTTGTGTTGTTTCGCATTGCGTTTTTTCTTTAAGCTTGATGGGTTAACATTTTTGTTTTAATTGTGACATAAGTTGTGACTGCAATACTGCACTGTAGCAGGTAGAAGGCAAAAGTTCTATCACGTCACAATAAATCGGAGTTTTACAATACAATACAATACAATACTCTTTATTGTACACCAACAAAACATTAATAAATAATAAAAAGAATAATGAGGGATAAACAAAAGGCGGTCTTATTGCTACATAGCAATCTCTTCCAGACAACCCAGAAGAGGAAATAAATAAAAATAAAAATAATGGGTAGGGTGCACTAAATTAGACAAAAAAAAAATATAACTTATATACTATATAATGACAACATACTTAAGGTATATTAGTGACCATAACTAAGAGGAGAAAGAGAGAGGAGTTAAAGTGACAAATAGTGTTCCTTAATTTGTTTCTTGAACACATTTAAAGACTGAGCACTTTTAATGGACTGGGGTAAGGAGTTCCAGAGTCTTACTCCAAGAACAGCAAAAGATTTATCATAAAATGTCGAGGAGTGTATAGGACATTGGAGCGAAAGGTTTTCTTTGGACCGTAAGGAAAAATCGTGACAAGAGCTAAGAAATTTAAAACGTTCTTTCAGATAGGGAGGACTTGATACATTAAATAAGACACAGTAGAGCGCAGAAAGTATATGAGTATTCCGACGAAGACGGATTGGGAGCCACTTGAGTTTAGTGCGGTATTCAGAGACATGGTCATATTTACGAAGCCCAAATATGAACCGTATACAGAGATTTTGGAGTCGCTCAAGTTTATTAAGTTGCTCCTCGGTGATATCAAGGTAACAAATGTCAGCATAGTCGAGGATAGGGAGTAGCAAAGATTGTGCAAGCGTAATTTTGGTGGAAATGGGTAAAAAGTAGTTAAGCCTTCGGAGTGAAGCATAAGCCGCAAACATTTTTCGGCTCACTGCATTAATTTGGGGTGTCCAAGACAGACTGGAATCCAAAAGGATTTTTTAACTACTTCATTATATGGAATAAGAATACCATTAAATACAACGGGTTGAATTTGACATTTTTTAATTTTGGAAATAGTTCTTGAACTCCCAATAATTATAGCTTGCGATTTTGAAGGGTTAACCGTCAACCCATAAGATCGTGTCCAGTCGAGAATAAAAGCCAGATCCTTGTTGATACATTCAACAGCTTTGGCAAGATCTTCGATGGTTGTTTGTAAATATATTTGAAGGTCATCTGCATACAAGTGGTAGAGAGAAGATATTTGGGATGTAATCGTATTAATAAAGATTGCGAATAAAAGAGGAGATAAGACACCACCTTGTGGAACGCCAGCTACGGTATCAAGCCACGAAGAAAGTCTATCTTGGACACGAATACGTTGCCGGCGCCCGTGCAAATAACTATGAAACCAGGAAATTGCAGTTGGAGATATGTTAAGAGAACGCAGAATCCCTAACAGGATATCATGATCAACAGTATTGAAGGCATTGCTGAAATCCAGCAACACCAATACTGTGACTTGATGATTCTCCATACCGTGACGAATGTCGTCGGTGATTTTTAATAACGCCGTAGTCGTACTATGACCAGATCTAAAGCCAGATTGGAGAGGACTAAGGATGCTATTTCTTAAACAAAAGGAATTAATTTGTTGTTGGACAAGGCGTTCTAAAACTTTGGAAAGGAAAGGAAGAATTGAAATAGGACGATATTCAGAAAAACTTGAAGGATTTGTTTTCTTAGGTAAAGGTATGATTTGAGCGTCCTTCCATTGGGAAGGGAAAGAAGATGAGGATATGGAAAAGTTTAAGATATGGGTTATAATAGGTGTTAAAAAAGTCCAACAGGGGAATGATCATTTTACGACTGACGTCGTCACTTCCGACAGCGTCGGAATGGATAGAGAGTATGTGTTTCCTAACATCACAATCTGCAAATTGCCTAAACACAAATGGAGAAAAGTCAGGAGTGGGAAATTATGAAAGTTGAGTAAGTGTTGTTGATTTTGCCATATTGTTCAGGCAAGAAACGGAAGAAAAATGCTGATTAAGCAAATTTAAATCCACGTTATTTGGAATAGGACATGAACGAGTTTTCCCAACTCCAATAGACCTTAAGAAGTTCCAAATACGACATGGATCTTCGTTTTGTACTGATTTATGGATGTGGCGGCGTCGTAAATCTCTACACATCTTGTTGCATTGATTTCGTAGGAGTCTGTACTTCTCCCGAATCCTGTCATTCTTAGGATCTGACTTGTAACTCGACTTTGCACTATTCTTCCTGCAGATTAATCTTTTAAGATCTTCGGTCAACCACGGAGCTGGAGGATGACGTATTCGCACTGGGCGGACAGGAGCATGAGCATCATAAAGTTGAACAAGAAGTGAATTAAACAATGCTACCTGTTCGTCAACATCACAAGCCTTCATTATAACGCTCCAGTCCATATTAGCAGCGTCTTTTTGAAGCTTATCCAAATCCATTTTCTCAAAATTACGCTGCAGAAGTATCCTTGATTTGGCTTTGGGTGGTCTTATTTTATAAGATAGAAACAGGAGATCATGATACGAAAAAGCATTTGCAGCACATTGACCAAAACTATCAACATGGTCAAGAGAAGAAACGATAACCAAATCAAGGAGGGATGGGATACAGTTAGGGAAAAAATGAGTTTCAGAGAGAGGAAGGATATTTAAATTGGCTGCTTCTATAAGGGACTTAAGCCGGAGAGATCGGGCATCATTCTTGAGAAGGCAAGTATTAAAGTCGCCCATTAGCACTGTATGTGTATATAATGGAGTTAACTCTTCAAGAAGGTTATCCAAAGTAGTAAAATAGTCCACTGTGGAAGAGGGACTATAAAAAACTCCGAGAAGTAATTTGTTGTGCGAAAGAAGTACTTCAACAAATAAGTATTCTGCTTCGTTCTCAGCTTGAGATGGAGATGATAAACAAACAATAGAAAAAGGAATATGAGCACGAATGTAAATGGCAACACCACCACCACCTCGCGCAGTTCGGTCGTTGCGTATTAACTGGAATCCTGGAATGGAATAGGATATAGAAGGAAGACATGGCTTTAACCATGACTCTGAAACGAGAATTGCGTGAACATTATCACTTTCAAAACTAGCTAACATATCGGGATAATGAGCCGGAATACTCTGTGCATTTATGTGGACTACATTGAAGTTTTTGATAGCTTGAGAAAAATAGGAGTCAAGGGTCTGTTTTAATGGAGGAATGCTCTCAAAACTGTCGTCATTACTTAATACATCAGACGCAGAAAAGAAAGGGGAGGAGCTTTGAATATGATCACTTTCACCAAAAGACATGTTATCCTTACAAAAATATTAAAAAAAAAAAAATTCAAACAACTGTAAATTATTAAAAAAAATACTAATAACTATAAAAATTATAAACTAAACCTTTTAGTTAAATTTACTACCTACCAGCATTTACAGAATAGAAAATAATGCAAATATTTAAAAAAAAAAAAACAATCAAAAAAGGTACTACACATATGCCATTCAGATCATATTTGATTGAACAAAAATATATATATATAACACAAGGTGCTTATGAGAAATAACTGAAACCACAGACACTGATATTAAATAGAAAATTATGTACTGTGAGTAGTACGTTAGGAGTCATTTGTGAGTATATATTAAACATTAAGTCAAAACCACTTTTATGCTTGCAATAATGTTAACAAAGTACACGTCCGACAAGGCCGCATAAGCATGGATACCTTTGCATAAAAAAAATACAAGTAAACAAATCTCCATGTTAGTACACCAAGAGCATTTAATACCTACTCTGTAATGAGAGGATATTTCTCTAAGGTAAATAACCTAGTGATTATATACTCTTTGCATAATTGTAGAAACAAAAATTTATTAATCTGTGGTCGAAACCTAAAATAACAGTTAATTATCAGTATCAATATCAAATACCTACATTGTTAAAATAACCTAACTTAGAACAACAAATTCAGAACAATAGACAAAGTCTAAGTTTCAAAGTGATGTAGATAGATAATACTTCGTATATAATAGGAATCCATAACGACTAATTAACTCACATCTTATTTAACACTCAACATTAGACTGGTATAAAAGAATTTAGGTTATCGAAAGTACAATGCAGAGACTAATTAACTCATATACGAGTATATACAAAACTACTAGACTAATTATATATATATGAAAAAATTAACTCATATCTTAAATAACACTTAACATAAGACTGGTAAAAAAAGAAATAAGGTTAGCAAAAAGCACAATGCAGACATACTGAAATATTGACAGAAATCATAATGTGATAAAAGACAATACATACAGTTTATTGAAGAGAACTAAAGGTCCTATACCACATAACTATCACTTCTTCACTATCCTCCTGGAGCGCTGAACTACTTTGTCAGTAGATCTATTACTTCCAGCGACTGCCTTCTGTGCTTGGGTAGCAGCAGCTGGTGCCACTGGGACGACTTCGAGCTCAGCGAGGGATTCAACTTGATGGCGCGAACCGTCATAAGCGATAATATGAATGTAACCATCCCTAGTCCAGCAATTACTTATGCCAAACTTCTGCCTGGCCACCATGAACATCTTGTGACGATCTTTTGTTAAAAACTCGGACATAGTTATACCCGTGTCTTTCAGTTTTGTTTTTGAGAACCAAACTTGATCACGGACTCGGACATCCCGGAACTTTACAAGAACTGGTCTTGGCTTCTTTTCTATTGGACGTCCAAGGCGATGGCAGCGGCTAAAAGAATCGTTAGAGACATTGGGAATCTTGAGCTTGTCCATAATTAGGTTAGAAGCCATTGAAGATGTATCCTCGGACTTGTCCTCGGGAATCCCATGAAGCAGCAGAATCTTACGACGCCGTCTTATCTCCAAGCGGTCGATCTCTCTCCCAAGAAATTCAACCTGTTTTTGAACAGTTTCAAGAGCGGACAAGATAAACTTTCTGAATGTTGCGAACTCCGTTGAGAGTACAGATATATTTGAGGCCACAGTTGGACTAGTCTTATTTAAGTCCTGCTGAAACTCATTCATACGAGTATTGAAGAGTTCTGACATAGCTGACAGTGATCCTTTGAGGGCTTCCATGGTTTCGTGTAGTGTTAGCAAATTAAGGAAAAAATATATCAAGGAATCAAGGCTGGTAAACAGATGATTATTACATATATATTTTACACATTAAAATATCCTAATTTCTATTTTTAAAATATAAATTACGCGAGACTGATCACAAACATGTGTTACTTATTTCACTCCTACCCACGAAAAACGTTTTAAGTAATGACGTAATCTTAATTTCTGCAGTATGTCTTCATCCTCGGTTGTGTGCTGGTGTGTCTTCATCCTTGGATGTTAATTGATTACCAGACTGCTCTGGACAAGTAACTTTGTCGTTTTTGAAAAAGTATAGCTATAATTTTTCTTATCGAAAACGTAATCAATTGGCTCTACATTTGTCATTTCGGTTATAACTGGAGGTGGGGGCTCTGCTTCTTTATTTTCATTTACTAACAACACCTTTTTATCAATATCTTGATGTTCACAAATTGAATACTCTTTGTGTACATTCAGTTCTGCGTAGACTGTTTCACTAGGAGCAGAGCATGGTGAATTTTTTTTATTCCATAGATTAATTTCCTAGAAAGAAATTAAAAAAAAACAGTTTTATATAAATAATTATTTGTATAAAAACATAAGATACCCCTTATTTCTCATGATAGTGGCCAGTTACAATCATTCTTACCTCATCAACTGGTGGTTCTGGGTTATGAAAATTAAGTTTTCTTTGAGTGCGGAAGCTTATGTTGGAATTGTGGATAATGTCAGATCGTTGGTTTTGAGCCATAATGGTATCCTGAAATATTAATAATAAATCATTTTCAAGTTGTACAGACACCTCACCATAAGTGGCTACCAAATAACTGCTATTATACTATTTATCTTTTACTAATAGTCGCTGTGTAAAGTTATGACAAGTATAAACATCAAAAAATGTATACATACACTAACGTTATTCATGACATAGGGAGTTAATAGTTACCTACGCATATAGCATTAAGAAAACATAGCTTACCTGGACAGTCGAAATAGGCTCGAAACTGCGTGTCAAAATGACACATATGCGCGTGGCGTTTGTGCCGCAGCCGTCTGAGCAGTAATTGTTCACTGTGTGACCGTAACCTTCTTTGTTTCTAACAAATGAAAGAGATAACCGACGTTTTTAGATTTTTTTGCACTAGGTAAACGACAAATGCCGCGACATTGAATAAGTGTAAGTATAAATTTTAGTTTTATCTGCTTATCTAACCACCACACTCGTTCGAATATTGGGAGGTAAAAAGTAATAAACAACAATTTATGTTTAGTAAATTTTTAGCAACAGGAATAATAACTCTAAACGACAAACGAAGTCAAGGAAATATTGGCTTAAATATCTTAAACCACAATAATATTTTTCAAACAAACTGACATAATGTCGAAGACGTAGTTTTAGAAAATAAACCGTCCAAGCAAAATGTAATAAATGTATCTTTATACATAAATTATTTCTAGCCCAAACCGGTTAACGTCCAAACAAAAAAAAATGTTTAAAAAAGCCTTAATAACGTAAGTCTCAGTTTGAAAATACCATTTTTCAGCTAACCGTCAAAATTAAAAAATGACCAAAATCGTTTACTATAAAGAAATTAGGCTGAGGACTTCATTTTATATACTGCCTAACCGACAAAAAGTATGTCATAGAGCCATGAGACATAGACCAAAAGACGCAGAAAAAAAAAGACAATTCTAGCCATATATATATATATATAAGTCGATTTTGCAAAAATTGGCGGTTATCCCTTTTTGGCTGTGAAGCGTCGATATAATTTATAAAAATAATATCATTATTTATAATAATGATAACGTGTCCAGGTTCTATTCCAATTTCAAAATTTTTGTTAAAAAACTGCAATGCGACTGTTGCCATCAACCACTGTTAACCATAACACACATTTAAACCTTATTTGTAGTGGTAAAACTGTGGATATTTGTATCCTTATAAGCATCGCTTGCATAGTATATTTTTAATAAATTTAAAATATCATTCATAAGAGGATATTAATAAAAAATAATAGCCTTATACTTTTGGCGGTAATTTTTAAAAAATATCTCAACTAGATTTCAATGACTGCCGCTTTCAATTTTTATCTTATATTATATTAAAGAAATATTTTTCTAAAGAATTCCTCCGAGTTTTTAAAGAATTTTCTTTCTTGCTTTGAAAGAATACAAAACGGATGTTCTTCAATAAATTAATGTCAACAGACAAGATTTAAATACACCAGAGCAAATGATAAATCTCTCTAAGCAGTCATGGGGTCGCAGATGGTCCGGATATTTTAGTAAATGAAGCCTAAATTTAAACGTTTGGAGTGACGAAATTTTATATAGTCGCAAATTTTCAACATTTACTTAGCATAAACATATTTTCTGTGTAAACAGTTTTATTACCGCCGGAAAGATCTTAAACATTATTTATAGTGGTTATAATAGTTGATAGTATTTATGTGGCTGTTGCTGTATATAAATGGCGTTTTAAGCTCTGAGTACTGGAGATGGAACGTCTTTTAATACTTGTTTCTTTCCGCTTTAAATGGAAAATAGGTTGGTGCTCTGCTTTAAGTAGGAAAAACTAGGTAAGATTGTGAACTTGTGATTTTGGTACATTTTTTACTTGTTCATTCTTTACACCCAATCTCTCTACAACTAAACTATGTCTACAACTAAATATAGGCCTCCCCCATGTACTACTTTATAGGATTTTCTTGGGACGCAGGCAGACACCACGCTGGATGGCAGCCGTGTTTTTATTATTTTGAGATGTTAGCAGAAAGATCCTGTTGCCCATCTACTGTTTCATTTCTGTCTGTTGCCTCTTACGATACGAACGGGATGATATGTAGTAGCAGATTCTATTACATCGGCACTACAAGGTCAAATGACATTTACCGCAGTAAGAATGATTAGCTGCCGGGTTTGCAATCACAATCCGTTAGTAAAAGTGAATGCTACCATAGTTATCGATTTTCGTGGGCGAAAATCGGTCAGGAAGACTTTTACATAAGAAAAAAAAAATACGGCACGTGAGACGTGAGAGAGAGAAAGAGAGAGAGAGTGATGAATTTTCCTACATTGGAATAAGGTAAGGCAAATAAAAGTTACTAATATTAAGTGTGTTTTAGCGGACTCCAAAAAAGGAGGAGATTCGCAATTCAAATGTAGGTCTTTTTTTTGGTATTTTACGCGATATCTTAAGCAATAGTGAACCGATTTTAATATTTTTTTTTTTTTTTTTGGAAAATGTAAAACGATTATTCCGTTACTTAAACTGCACACATTATTAAGCCATTATTCCATAATAATTTAGATAAAAAATCTATCCCTAAGAGGGCAAATAGGGAATGACATTTTTGATGTATATATTTAGACAACATTCTATGGTTACGTAAACCTTGAGTTTAGTTAACTGTGAATGGTTATAATTTTTTATAATATTTACAAAATAAAATCATCTTAAACTTTCAAAAAAATATTTCAAGAAAGATTTTTATTCAATAAAATAATCTTAGTGTTTGACAGCAGTCGGGTGGCTGTTGCCAAAAACAGTTTCTTCTAGCTTACAGGCTTAAAAAACTATGAAGTCGAAACCGACAAGACTTGAATCCAACCGAAACCAATATTTCTATGTGGTTAACTTTAAAATTGACACAATTTTTACATCTATATTTTTTATGCAATTACGTTTCGGTTTCATGAAAAATAAAACAATGATGCACCGATTATTGGTTTTTTGTGTACCGTCAGAGTTTTCTTTGTCGTCTCTCTGCTCGGATGAAGCTTAATTTAAACTACCAGAGGATTAAATAAATTTTCACACTATGCTCGATAAAATTGAATCAGATGAAATAATTTACTTGCTATAAAATTTTGTAAAGGTCGGTGAAAGTAATAATAAAAGATAGTATGCACTCACAATTTATTGGCTTTTTTCATGCATTTTTTTACGTATTGGTTTTTATATTAATAATTATTTATATTTCAATCATCATGCTTCATTACTTAGAGATTATTTTTAAAATACTTTATTTTTGGTTTTTAAATAAAATTAGTTTCTTTTAAATCGAAAATCGAGTGGTAAAATTAAAAATTTGTGCAACCGACTTCAATACGACCGAATCAATGTATTTTAAATCGCTTAAATACGCATTATTTAGAAATAAAACAAAAACTACTGATCAGATCTTGATCAATTGTATACAGGACCACACGAAAAGCACCAGCTTTCAAATAAGAAAAGAGTCACCAAAATAACACACAGAAAAAAGTTCTGAGGTAACACACATAAAAAAAAGACAAGAAAAACGTATATATAAAGTACGTCGGTAAATAAAAATGGAGCTGTGGATTTTTGATAAGCTTTAGTGGTAGAATATTAAATAAAGTTTAGAAATCTCGAGATAATTATAAGTATTAAGCTTCCAAGTTACAGTATTAAATAACGCATCCGTCTTTCTTCATTTTCGTTTTCAATGTTCTGTCCGTATGCGACACGACTGCCCATCTGTCACCGTAAAACCGGGACACAGTAAATTACGCGCCTTCATCATCCCGCGGGACAGTGATCTTGAGGGAAGCCTCCGTGACCTGAGTTATGTAAGAAGGTTTTAGTGGCTTTTATTTACCGCTTTGTGTATTATTACTACGCTTCAAGCGGTCGTGTTTAAAAGGCTATAAAGTTATATTGAAGAAATTATATATAACGTATAGTAAAATTAAATTAAAGTAAAGTAAAAGTTTTGGCATACTCTGATCATGAATCAACGGTCCGTTTTTGCGTAGGATGCACGGTTCCGGAGATGTGCAGATCAATTAACTCTTATCTAATTGATATCCGGTGAGGGCCTCCACCGTCATTAGCGCCCATTGTTCTTATCTATTTATCTATTGTTCATTGAATACCATTTTTTTTTTGCGGATGGAAAATCATCTAATGACCCCTTTCGCTCTGGGTGGAGCGTAAGGGAGTGTCAGACTTTTACTGACTAAAAACCATCCGTGTTCCTTCAGTGACCTTACGTTCCGGAGCCGCGGTATCTCTTTCGAACAGCCCGCAGCCCCGGCAGGCGTCGGCCCTTGCGGGCCCCTTCACGCTGCTGACAGCTCTTTGAGGCGCGCGTGGAACAAAACGCGCCGTCGACATGGCCAGTCGTCATTGGACGGACGGACGACGAGCTACCCATTGCTCGCCGTCCACAGGCCCGCGCATACGGTGGCCGGGGGCCACGACGTAACCCCCGACGCCCGGGGCGTCTCCCGCGGCGGCCGGGGAGGAAAGCTGCTGCTTTCTCTCCTTCTCCCGCTCCGCCACCTCCTTCGCTAGCATCACTGCTTCGCAGAAGGTGGTGACGGCATCCCATTCCGTCTCGCTCCGGACCATGGCTTCGACCAGGGCCGGACGTGAGAGGTCGCCGCCGCCTATCGCCGCTATGAGGACACGGCGGTGCTCCGCCCAAGCAGGGCACACCTCCACGGTGTGTTCCACCGTGTCCTCCGGTCCATCCTCGCAGTGGGAGCACCCGGGCGTTTCCTCCCGCCCGATTCGGTGCAGGAACCTCCCAAACACACCGTGTCCGGTGAGGACCTGCGTCAGGCGGAAGGTGAGGATGCCGTGGCGTCTCTCAAGCCTCTCCTCAAAGAGGGGTCTTATCGCCGCAATAGTGGCGTGCCCAGCACGGGGTTGCGACAGTCGCTGTCTCCATGTCGCCATGAGATCGTGCCGGAAGTCTGTCCGCTGCGCGACAACTTGCCGCGGCAGCGGGTTTCCCCACGGCACTGTGCCTCCGCACGCCATTCGTGCAGGCGTGCGAGGACTATCGCCTCCAGATCCCATGTATCATTTAAAGATGAAAGAAAAATATTTAAGTCATCTCCTTGACAAATAATATAGTTAAGCGTGTGAAAATCGAACGTATCATGAATATCTTTAGTTTGTTGAACAAAATTAGCATGCAATATGAAGTTTACTTTAAAAATTATGTGTTGATGAATACACTCTTGTATTAAAAATAAAATATCATCTTTAATAGAATTTAAAAATAGTTCAGGAGTTTCAAAATTTACAAATGTCGAACGATCTACTCTACTCTTGATTTTATAAGTTAAAATCCTATTTCCAAAAGCAGATTCGATAACACTAACGTTTGATAAAGAATTATGTGAATTTAAAAGATTATTTTTGGGAACATTACTTTTAAAATGATAAGCTAAATACCGTTTCTTGATAAATATATGACACGTTAGACATTCCACTTGATCATTTTTACTTTTACTGTTCCCTTTTACCGTTACTGATACTGTTCCCTGCAGAGGTAGGTGCATCTGCTTCCGTTGTTGGTTTTTGATGATCTTGGCTTCTTTGCTGCTCGTTCGCTTCGTTCCTCTTCCAAGTGTTAGTGGTTGACTACTAAAATGTTTAAATTTATTAAAAACTGTATAAGACAATGTGTAAATTATGATCGAAATGAATGTTTATTTTACTTACTTAAACTGTGTTTCAACCATCACACAGTGATTATACAACTCATCATCGTATTATGAATTGACCCTTCTCCATTTTATCATAAATTTTAGACAACACCTGATTTAATTCAATGTTGAATAGTTCCATATTCTCTTGCATGGTTGTGGAGAAGAAAGCACTGGTGCACACTTCAATGAAGTTTTCCATTCTTGTAGTAAAGAAGAAAATAGGTAGCAGAGTAAGTAAGAGTCAGTGTTGGTAGACCAACTGATACCCAATTTCAAATAATGTCCGATATTTATAGTCTAGCAAAGGATTAGAAATAGAATATAATAAGTACACAGAAGTATTTTAAGTAAACAGAATCACATTCACTAATGATCAGCTAATGACTGTCATTGTTAAAAAAGTATTTTTTAACTTTTTCACTTTCTGCTATTGTCTTTGTAATATTGTATACGAGGGCGTTTGTGTTATCGTAGATGCTATCCTTATTAGTCTTTACGTAATATTTAATCCTCGTGGAAGCATGTTTCCAATGATCAGTAGTTGGAATCTTGGATAGTTTCTTCATATCGTACATTTCAATTTTGATGAGATGCGTCGCTTGGTCTCCGTCGTCAGAATTAGTAGAAATGTATGATACACCATCTCTAGCGGCTCGTGCTACGGTTGATGATAACAGCTTCCCCTTTTTTATTTTTGATTCAGCTTCAAAAAAATGATCAATCGATTGCGATTTTCTTTTTCCACCATCGCATGTGTTATTATTAATGACGATGTCGTCACTCTCTTCTTGAGGGGAGAGTGGCGAGTAGTAATACTGTTTATAGGTATTTTCATCGAAGCTCAATGATTTCTGCAACAACACAGTTATCATGTTAATATCAATTTTGTTAACAGTTAATCATAAAATTAAAGTTACAGCCTATTAAAGTCCACTGCTGAACATAGGCCTCCTCTCATTTCTGAGAGGGTTTTAGGACTAGGAAATGTTCGCCGCGCTGCCTCAATGCGTGTTGGCGAACTTCACATGCCTTTGAAATTTTCTCAGATATTCCTTCACCGCTGAGCACGTGGTAAATCAGCACTTAAAATTGCAATTAACTATTTAATTAGTGCCGGCGGGGATCGAACCCGGGTCGCGTACTGTGAAATTTACAGCTTGCGCTAACCATCTGAGCTACCACGGCTTAATCATATACACATATAATATTTAAATATAATTTGTTAACACTAAATCATACAAACGTAAGAAAATAACAGAAAGAAAAGTAAGTTTGTCATTAAAATAAACACTTTGATGTGTTGAAGCAACACAAATGTAGTATTGATAGATCCACTGCGGTAAAACGACCATACACTAACTCCATGACTGCAGCTGCTCGGTCGTATATAGTACCAGTAAGTAATAATTCTAATCTAAAAAATCTCTGCAGTGGAACTGATAGTACGAGTAA
The DNA here is from genome assembly GCA_907164705.1 of Parnassius apollo. Classification (NCBI taxonomy): domain Eukaryota; kingdom Metazoa; phylum Arthropoda; class Insecta; order Lepidoptera; family Papilionidae; genus Parnassius; species Parnassius apollo. The sequence continues at coordinate 3,387,527 of CAJQZP010001030.1, read as the reverse complement.
CTTTATGCGTCTACAAGCTTATCTCACATTCTGTTGCTTATCTCAACTTTCCATCATGTTGCTTCTTGTTCAGTGTATCGATGACTCAACAAAAGAATGCAATTTAATATTTAGGAATCACTATAATTGATCATTCCTATGTTAGTAATCGAGTAGATTGGTACTGTAATAATCTACTAATAGCAGTAATATCATGGATACACTAGATGTACAACAACATCCGAAAATGATTCACCCCAGTCTAGAAAATAATTTTTATGCTGCTAATCGACTGCCCATGTATACTCACGTACCAACATATATATACAGATGATAAAGCATGGTCACATTGGGTACTTTATATATCGATACAAATGACGTCGGTCAATATTTTGATTCATATGGACGGTCACCTGTACGATATTATCTAGACTTTTTAAAAAGGAATTGTAAAAGATGGAACTGGAATGTTGATAGTATTCAGAATGGGTGGACTTCAGTTTATGGCGAATATTGCTTAATCTATTTGCTATATAAATTTCAAGAATGTTCAATGCATAGTTTTACGAGTGTATTTACAGAGAACACATTGTGCAATGATATTTTAGTGGATGAGATGTTTCGCTCCTATTTTATAGACAATAAGTAATAAGATTTTGTATTTTGTAAATAAAAATTGTAACAAAATTAGGTAATGTGTTTTATTGATGATTCAGATTAGCGTTGTAGATAGGAACAAAGAAGTATAATACAATAGCACTGATAAGCCGAGGCATACGCCGAGGAAAAATGGACAATGACGGTATTCGATGAACAATAGATAAATTGATAAGAAAAATGGGGCGCTAATGACGGTGGAGGCCCTCACCGGATATCAATTAGATAAGAGTTAATTGGTCTTCAAATCCCCGGAACCGTGCATCCTATGCAAAAACTGAGCGCAGATTCGTGATCAGAGTATGCCAAAACCTTTTTTATGCCTTCCTATTATAAAAATATGTGAAAATTTGACAAGATACATTTTGTTTTTTAATATACTAAGAGGCAAAACACAGTTGTGCCCAAATGTATTAGTTACACGACACCATACCTAAAACCTGACACGATAAATGTACAAGTCACGTAACAACTGCCAACTAAAAGAAGCAAGCAGGAATGTTATTGTAAATCGTATTATTAATACAATACGTGCTATAAAACAACAGATTTAATCTGTTGTTTTATAGCTATTCTTTGTTCTCTCACAGTTAAAATCAATTGCTGTCCGTTTGTCTCGCTAAATCTCGAAAACAGTTCGACCGATTTTGATGATTTTTTGTGTTTATTTGAGTGGGTGGTTTAAAAACTCAATTTGACCCGATAGATGGCGCTTTTGTCGATATTCAGAAATCATCCATACAAAACCGGTTCGGATCGCTAGTAATAAATAAATAAAGAGATAACAAAAGATATTTTGTAGCATAATCAAGAAGCATAAAAACGTTAACAGGCCTGTCACTCAAAGGGGGAGCAGACACTATGGACTTCCATTTGGCACGATCCTGATACACTTCTTTCGCTTCCTTTACATCCATGTACATACTTGCCGATTAAGAGTAGTCTTAATAATCAAGAAAAATAAGAGAATAAATGAAAGGCATGTAATATATTATAAATTAATGTTTAACCAAGACGAATATTATGTTAATAATATTATTCATTAAAATATTTTAAATATTATAAGTACTATGATGAAACGTTCCCTTTTTATTCATCAGTCCTAAACAGTTCAGTGCGCTTGTACCGTGGAAGGGAGGATTAGCCTTAATTTTCTTCAGGAAGATTGACGATTGTTGTATCAGACGTCTCGCACCTTTAGCTCAGCTCGCCGTAGTACGGCTTGATATTTTACGCCTTTTGTACACGAAATGCTTTTACCGTCATCTATTGGAAGCCAAATAATTTAGTTTGTCAAAGATATTTCTGGTATATCTTGCAGTCGTAGCTTACGACACATACTACATGAAATAAGCTTGCGTCGCCACGTGCGATTACACGTTTCATAGCCTATAATTATACTGACTTCTAATGCAGCATCTACGCAAAACGACCGTTAAGCAAAAATTGATCCATATCATCGAGGAGGAGAGTACATCGACCTCTTCTTTAAATATTAAACTAGAAACAATCTATTGATATAAACGAGGCTCTGACAATCAACTGATTGCAAAATCTCTAGATAATTCAATACCAAAGCCTAAAATATATAAAACTTAATTGTGTAATAGATATAGGCAAATCTTTTAGTAATTGTGTTATATCTCGCATTTTTAACCGACTTCAACATAATAAATATTTTCTCAATGCGACTGTATTCTATTTTATATATACGTAATGCAATATTTTCGGCAACTCTGAGAGGGTTTTATTGATTCCTTTTTTATTAATATAACTTTAGGGGGCCCAATGTAAACTTGGAGATAAAATGGTAGGATGGTAAATCGGTAGTGAAGTTTGTAATGAATGTATATAGACAATATTCTAGCTGTTAAATCGAGCTTGTGTAGTGTGGAAAAATTAACATAACACATGACACAATATATGTGTAGGAAAAATTAAAAAAATTAAAAGTGAAAATAATCTTCTGTAGTTGGCGCATCAATTCTTCGACACACTAATTACACTAGCCTTAGCACTAACTTCAGAAATAATTTTATTATATTACTTCCTTTAATGTCAGTTTGAACTTTTTGAGAAAAGTTATTTTAATAACTTTATTTGATGTTAACTTCAGCTCGATACCCTACTCCCGAACGCTAAGGTGTAATTATTCATTACTTTTTATTAAAGTTAAACTTACAGCCTATATACATCCCACTGCACAGGCCTTCTCTAATTTCTGAGAGGGTTTTATATCAAGTAAGTGACTGCCGCGTTTCCCAATGCGTGTTGGCGAACTTCACATTTCTCAGACATAAAAACTTAAAACCTCACGATGTTTTCCTTCACCGACAGGCACGTGGTAAATCAGCACTTAAATTGCAATCAACAATTTCATTGATGCTGGCGGGGGTCAAACCCGGGTTGCTCGCGTAACCATCTGAGATACCACAGCTCTATACTCTCTATATTCTTTAAAAAATATAATAGTGAACTGCTATTTATTAGTCACATAATTATATTGTAGGTTACAGCTAGTTTAAGTCTACTACCGGGCATGAACTTTTACTATTGCAGGAAAGTCCAGACTTAATCGTCAAGTTTGAAAGTTTGAAAAATTTGATATAAATATAAAATCCTCTAAATTATTATTGAAATATAATTTTTTCTAGGCGTTAGAAATCATTTTTTTTGTCAAACGTAATCTCTACTATCGTTCCCATTACAATTCATCACTGTACAATATGTTTTCCATATTATTTTTGTTATACAGTTATAAAACTACGTTTGAATAAAGTACGTCTCATCATTCCGTTCCATAAGCGCCGTTATTACACTTCCTCGTGCCATATCTCTGCAACTTTACGAATAGGCAATTGTCTTCGGTTCACTGCCCCCGAGAGTCCACTGTCCCTCCAATCCCTATTGTAGTGAAGACTTTTAAATAGAGTTTGTTTTCTTAATTTTACGAGTTTCTTTCGTTTGCGTCTTCTTCTTTTTTTGTAGACGCATTGACAAATAAAAGACGAAAAACTTGTTCAACTAATTACTTAAACAGTTGACTGAACCTTTTTAGGATTCTTGATTTTATGGCACCCTTTTATAATTGTCAGAATGAATTCATTAATGCGACAAATTTACTTCTCTTGAAATATTCTTTAACTTTATCCATCCGTGGATTAGAGCCCATGAATCCATGCTGAACATAGGCCTCGTCCACAGATTGCCTCTTAGCAAAGATCTTGCCATAGTCCTCACGTTTTTATTTTTATGCGTATATTTTATTATTATGGTTTATCTAAATAGTATTCCCGTCTGGTTGGGCTATATTAAATACAGCTTAAACTTATTTATAAATTAAACTAGCAATCCGCCCCGGCTTCGCACGGGAGATTTCTGGATCTGGACGACAGCTACACCTACCGGGTACAAATGTAAATCTAAACCATCTAGGGATCCATTCAAATACAAAAAAAGAATTAATCAAAATCAGTCAAACCATTTTCTAAATTTAGCAAGATCAACGGACAGCGATTGATTTTTATAATATACTAACTTGCCAGACAGACGTTGTTCTGCCCTTTTCGACGACCTTTATCATATCCTATTAAAACTGCTTAAATGCGCAAAAAAAATTGTGGAACACTCATGGGCAAAAGAACTATCCTATCGATCAAGTTGGACCAAAATGCACACGGTATGCAAATTTGATTACAATCGGTTAAGTAGTTTAGGAGTCCATCGCGGACAAACAACGTGACACGTAATTTATATATATTAAGATAGAGATATATTTTCTTTTCATAAACAAAAATTTCATGAACACCTTTGAAAACCATTGCAAGTGTGAATTAACGCTTCTTCATAAAGTATGGTTTCATCGTCACATATATTCTATTTTATCATAGCATAAATATATAATAAAATAACATAAACACGCACGCCTGTGACCCAGAGGGGTAGGCAGAGACTACAGAGTTCCATTTGGCACGACCCTGACACACCTCTCTCACCTCCTCCACATCTATATACCTACGCATACAAGCTCGTCGGTTAAGGGTACTTTCAATTTGGCCCATTTTCAATATATCGCCAATTTTATTGATGAATACATAATATTGTATTTATATGTATTTTTGGGTAAGGGCGTCAGTTTTGCCACTTTTTGAAGAAAAAATATTTTCATATTTTGATGGCTTATAAAAAACAACATAGTGGGTAAATTGTAATGACGGTATTTTAATTAGGTTTTATATATCTTACACTCTTATTATAAAAAATTCTTAAAATAATGTGAGTTGTACATTAAAAAAATAAAGCGAGTTAAATTCGTCCTGACCCCCAAATTTAATGAACAACATGATAGCTTTTTGGCACTTGCACTATAAAACTTATATTTTTTGTAATGAACATTTAATTAATTTGGTACTGTCTAAAATGTCTCAATGTTAAGCTACTAAATCGTGCTTTGCGTGTCTTTAAAAACGAATTTTTGTAGATTTATTACTATTTAAACTTATGTTAAAATATCATTTATACATATTTTATCCATACTTTAAAGTTTTTTTTTTATTTTTAGTTTTTTTTTTTGCTTCACTACCTCCCATATGTTTATCTCTGCTTAGCCTAATGCTTAACTGGAAGAGAATTCCTTAAGAGACGTAGTACTATTATTTATTATGTGGTTAAAGCATTAAATACATAATATGTACAGTTTATTGTGCAAACAAGTTTAAATAAACATATACAAAAATGGATGAAAAATATAATAATTTTAAATACGTAATTAATGAATAAATAAAAACACAACCAGGTGGAAGACCACAGGGCCGAGAGTTAGGGGGAAAGGAAAGGAAACCAGCGCACGATGCGGATCCTATTGAGGAGCAAAGCCTTTTGCGTTTGAGCATTAATATTACTGTTATTATTTTTAATTGTTATCAGTAAAATGCTGCTGGCCTAAAAACACCTATGCTAAAAATCAGTACTTAAAAACGCAGTTTACTATTTCCTTTTCATCAATAGGGATACAACTTTATCTCGTGTTCTGTAGCATTTCATTGCACGCACTTATTCTATGAGCTAACATGGCTTTATAAACTCTTTATTACAATTAAATTCAAATATCTGCTTTTTACATATATAATATACAAATACCTGCTTCTAACTTTATTATAAGATAGAATCTTTTAATGTAGCGTTATATAGATTTGGATAATCAAATTCTAAATGGCCTTTTATGAATTTTTATTATTTTTCTTTCAAAAATAAAACATTCAAGTATTTTGGATAAAATGAGAGCCTAGATCTCTACAGGCATTGTTCTTTATCCGTACGTAAAGTTCAATCATAACCACAATAAAACTTTAAATATGGCTATTTATGTCTTCATTCAAATAACCCCCTGAGCTTAAGCCCGTTATTCCAATATAACAGACAGATACTTTAATTTCATTTGTATGTGTATAGATCAGTCACTCGCATTCTTGTGAAGTTGTGAGAACACTGTCTTTGCGCTTCATGCGTAAACGAACTGAACCCTAAAACAGGCTATTGAAACTTCTTCAAATAAGCTCCTTACCGTCGGGAACTTATGATGCACCCGGGCTGAACACCTTGTGGGAAATTTCCATATTTCGTCCACTACCATCTTGAGACGGCGAGGCCAGCTCTGCTCTTTCTGACCGAGACGCAGTTGTCCTGTCCGGCTGATGCTTCGTATCTCTCCTACCAGGGGTACAAACTGGAATAAACCATTGTGTCTCGGGCTGGAGTTTGCGTATACATCAGAGAGGACATCTGTTCTCGACAGCTCACCAGCGCTCTAAAAAAGAAGTATAATTTCGCTTTCAGGTCCTTCAAAAGAGTCACTGCTAAGGCAAAGTCAGAGCACACAGGCAGAATTGGAAAGAAAATAGTTCACCATTCTTCTGGAACCCGTGCATTTTGGTCCCTCGCCAAGGCTGTCCAAGGAAATTTCTGACAGCCATCTCTTTCATCTCTGCATAGGAAGGACGATTCACTGTCCCATGCCGCAAAGGAGAAAACCAATCTGCTAGGGTCTTTCTTTGCGTCCAGCTTGACTCTCGATGATGGGGAGAGTATGCCGCCCACCATCCTTCGGTGTGATTGCTCCATGCCGGAGGTGCGGTTCACACAGCGCTCGGTTCCTCGGCGTTGACATATCGAGTGACGTGCAGTTTCGTGATCACTTGGAAGAGAAGGCCAAACTGGCCTCTAAAAAACTTGGCGTGCTTGGCAGAGCGGGACAGTATTTCATGCCGGTACACCGCCTGCAACTTTACAAAGCGCAGGTTCGGCCGCACATAGAATACTCCCCAGTGCCAGCTCCTTCCACTTGACCACATCCAGCGCATAGCGGCTCGAATCGTCGAGGACCGAGTGCGTTCCGATCGGCTTGACTCACTGGCGCTGCGAAGAGATGTTGCATCTATTTGCGTATTTTATCGCATCTATTACGGCGAGTGCTTTGAGGAATTGTTCGAATTAATCCCAGCCGCCAAATTTCATGAACGCACTACGCGGTAAACCTCCCGATACCATCCAAACCACGCGTTTTCTTCCGCGTATGACCTCTCTGTGTTTAGTTTACCACTGGCAATTTTTTCGGACCGATACGACCTGGGAACCTTCAAGAAAGGAGCTTACTACCTAGCTTCTAACTACAACCTCTGGTGTTGCAGATGTTCATGGGCGGCGGTAGTCACTTAACATCAGATGAACCGTATGCTCGTTTGCCCCCTCACTATAAAAAAAATTCAAAGAGGCCTATCCAGAAGTGGACTTTATTGTAACGATTACAATTAATCGTGCAAATATTTTACTCTCGATATCTTATTATAACTCGTACAATTTTATCTCTTTTATTTTCCTATACCGAATATGCTACTTTTTGTCACACATAACATCTTATAGCAATTAATTGTTCCTAAGTTTGAATGGTTAATGAAATATTTAAACGGGAAAAGGAGACATTTGTTATTAGTAATAAGACATTATTTCTCAGGGGTGACAACGAATCCTTATTTTAATTGTTAAACGATAATAGATGTGTCTGTGGGTAGTATTATGATTACAGGTGGTCTGATTCTTTTTTGGCACTTCTGCAAAAAGCCATACGTGTGCAATTACACATTTTAATGTTTTTATTTTAGGAGCAACTAAGAAATATATGAGTAAAATAAATCAGAAGAAATGAGAGTATAGTCTTTGTCACACCTCTAATTTTCTGTGGACCCAAAAATCCAAATTGTTATATTCATAAGCTACACTTGATGTTTATACTTTATACCAATCCCTTTACGTTACAACATAACATGAGTTTCATAGTTTAGTTTCAAGTAACTAAATGAAAATCTTAACGCCAAACTGATGGCGAAGTCACTGAAAATTTAGATTGACGAAACGTAAAATTGTCGAAGCAGCGTATATAGATTTATGTCTAGTTGTGGCATACGAAGAATTCACTATGATAATGTTATTCATTTGTATTTGTAACAAGGAGTAAATAAGTACGTAACGTATCTTTTGTTATCTACGACATATACGTATAAAGTGTCATTTCGGATTTTATAACATATACTCAATAATATATTTCTATCACTTATTCTAAAATTTTCAGCATGGTCATAATTAGATATACCAATATACTGATCACAACCCTTTGTAAATATCCTCTGCTCGCTAAAACAAATAAATGCAACACGTCACTCCTAACGTGTTACATAAGGATGTAAATTCGACTGAAACATTTAGACTACGTCGCAACCCTCCGGGCTCGGGACAGCGGCGGCTCCCCCTTTGGCGATGTGTTTGGAATGCGTTAAATACGGGGACTCGTATCAGTTTGTTTGTCTGCTAAATTTGATGTCACAAGTTGTCCGTTTTCTTGTTAAACTGCTTTGTAATTTTTGCGTTCGTAAAGGAAAACATAGTCCACTTTGTGTTAATTGGAATTTGTAGTCCATAAATACCTATATCTAACATTGAATAAGTTACTAATTACAGATGCCTTTTACCCCTAAGGAACTATGTGAAATGCCTCATTACATGTAAACGGATTTCTGGTTCTCAGCACTCATCGCAGAAAATACAACAGCATGACGATGTTTTTTGACGTTGGTATTCTGTGAGAGCGTTGTCCCTCCATAATCGAACCGATCCATACGTGCTTTATATCTAGCGCTATGATACAGATATAACGTTGCTTTGTTAGTTAGGAATTATTTAATAGTTATAGCATAGTTTTAGTGTATATACGTCCCCTTGGCCCTCTCAGAAATGAGAGGGAGCCTGTGGGTGGTTTAGGGCAAGGATGCTTTTCAAGTAAAATCTTGTTTACAATCATTTTGATTTGAAACTTGATGAAACGAAAAAGCGACACTAAAAAGAGACAAACATATACGTTTGTAGGATTTAGCCAGCGAGAGAATGAGATGGAATACGGTATACAGTGTTTTCCTGAAGGTTTCACTTCTGCCGCGTGTGAACTCTACACATTTTTTTTTATAAAATCGGGTGACAAACGAGAAACGAGCATACAGTCCACCAGATGATAATGCTGTGGCCCACAGACATTTACCCTCGATTAGGATTCAAAATAAAGATGTGAACACTAAAGTGGAATGCCTCGTGTCCAGTAAAAAGTCACTAGTTCTTTACCATACGAAACAAAAGTACTATTGGGTACCCAGGTACCTAGGTTGAGCCACTCAGTTTGTGTTTCACTCATCATATAGCTGCAGCGTGGATCTAGCAAGTAAAAATAAGTGTCTAATGCATGTTGGCGGACTTCACATGTGTTCATAATATTCTTTTCTAATATTTCAGATATGCAAGTTTCCTCATGACTTTTCCTCAACCACCGAGTATGTGATAAATCGACACTTAACAATTTATTTGGTGCCGCCAGGGATTTTTATCTAGAAGTATTCTAAATTATTAACATTAAACTTAACTAACATCTATTTACTGCTATTATTTTCACTTAGCGCCTTTTCAATTATATATGGCTTTTCTACCTATATTATCAACAGAACAAAGTGTAATTATCTTTACTCTTCATTTATCGAATTTAATGTAGTTTATTTGTACGACAGTAACGTAATCAAAATGATGTTGACAAATAGACTCTCACTAGTCTGTTCCGCCTTTTCGATGTTCATTCGATCTTTTCCTGGTGACACCGAGCAATACAATAACTCAATTGTAACTATACGGAGCCGAAACTTTGGTTATAAATCACCAAAAAGCTACGTTTCATGTAAGAAGACTAATGAAAATTTTATACATTGCCAATTCTAGTAAAATTTTCAACTTACTTAAAAAAAATTGGTACACAAAGTGCGTATAGTACATTTCAATTAACGGTGTATAAATTCTGGGGGTGGAGATAATATCTCTCATAATACAAGTATTATTTAATTTCAAAGGAGTTCAAAAGTACGAGAATGTTCCATATTCGACGGAATTATTTTTTATGTATGTACCAATTTCTCGGAAACAGCTGAACCGATTATCATTATTCCTTTTTTATTAAATAGGCTAACAGCCATTAGGGGTCCATCCTTAAGGTTGGAAAGGAAGATTTTAATGTAAACATTTAGTTTATTACAGTCCGTTTGTTTAAATTTTATTTATTTAAAGATTACGTAACATTATGGACAATTTATATTCTTATATATAAAAACAAATATTAGTACCAGAGTTTTCTTTTTATAAGAGGGAGAAATAAAAACAAATCAATAAAACAATAATAATAATAATAAGTGCTTATTTCAGACGTAAGGAACATCCATAGATTGTTAGTATGTTAGTAACAATTTTCCTTAACTTCTAAGTTAGTATTATTAGTTAATGTGAATTATGTACAAATTATTTTTTTCGCCCAATAGCTACCGTCATACAGTGGTGCACTATGGGGCAGTCGGGCCTGGCAGCAATTACCCTTAGGATGCCGTTGTTGTTGGTATGTAAGCGCTGCAGGAGAGACGCTGCTTTTCGGCGAAAAAGTCATTAGTGTGTGCGTCTGCGAACATTTTAGAGCCACTACAGCGCCACCACAGCCTCTACAGCATCCTAAAGGCGTTTTTATATTGAACACGCAGGGCGCTGTAGTTCCGGCGCGTATAAGTCACCCACAGACCACCGGGATGGAAAGACTGACAGAACGCTTTAAATAAAGTTACTTTCACGTCTGCAGTGCACCGGGCGAATCTGCGGGCAAGCATATTGCCCCTTACCGACAACGCTCTGCGCTCTCGTTCAATATCCTCATCATCTCCTAGGTAGCTCGTAACTATATGACCGAGATATTTAAACTTCCGTACGACTTTCAGAGTTACACCATCGAGACATACGGGTTGTACATGTCGTGGCTTCCGTTTCGGTGCCTTAAATACTAATATTTCACTCTTTTTTTGAGTTGTATTTTAGGCCATGCTCCTCCGCATATGTCTCGCAGATAGAAAGCAGTTTCCTCAGTCCTGCTACAGAAGGACTGAGCAGCACCATGTCGTCAGCATAGCTTATGTTGTTGACACATATGTCATCGATGTGACAGCCAACACGTGTTCTGCTAAGTCGTTCAATCAGTTGGTTTACATACAGGTTGAACAAGAGTGGAGAGCTTAAGCCACCCTGCCTTACACCGCATTCCAGCCTGTATTCTTCCGACAAAGCTCCAACCCACCTCACCTGGTTACGCTGGTTAGCGTACCAGTATCTTAGTAGAGCCGTGTACTCCGCCGGCACACCGCGTCCCTCAACTTGCCCCACAGCATGTCGTATGAGACCAGGTCAAAAGCTTTCGATAAGTCGAGAAAACACGCGTACACCGGCGTCCGCCCTACGGTGTAGTATTTGACACGAGCATGCGGCTCACCTGATGTTAAGTGACTACCGCCGCCCATGATCAACCGCAACACCAGGGGAATTGCAGGTGCGTTGCCGGCCCTTTAGAAAGGAGTAAGCTCTTTTCTTGAAGGTCCCCAGGTCGTATCGGTCCGGAAAAATCGCCGGTGGTAAACTATTCCACAGAGAGGTTGTACGCGGAAGAAAACTCCTTTTGTAATGTACTGTGGTGGACCGCCAAGCATCCAGATGGTGTGGATGGTATCGGGACGTTTGCCGTGTAGTGCGTTCACGAAATTTGGCGCCTTGGATTAATCCGAACAATTCCTCAGAGCACTCTCCATGGTATATGCGAAATAAAATGCAAAGAGATGCAACATCTCTTCGCAGTGCCAGTGAATCGAGCCGATCGGAAAGCACTCGGTCGTCGACGATTCGAGCCACTCTGCGCTGGATGCGGTCAAGTGGAAGGAGCTGGTACTGGGGAGCCCCAGCCCAGAGATGGGAACAGTATTCCATGTGCGGCCGAACTTGCGCCTTGTAAAGTTGCAGGCGGTGTGCCGGCATGAAATACTGTCCCGCTCTGCTGAGCACGCCAAGCTTTTTTAGAGGTCAATTTGGCCTTCTCTTCCAAGTGACCACGAAACTGCACGTCACTCGATATGTCAACGCCGAGGATTCCGATACTGGCTGAGGCAACAAGGGGAGTGCCTTGAAACTGAGGAGATACGACAAAGGGGTTCTTTTTAGCGGTTAACGCGCAAACTTGTGTCTTATGAGGGTTAAATTGGACTAGATTTAGTCGCCCTCAATCCGAGACTCTGTTCAGCAAGGACTCGAATTCAGACACAAGTTTGTCCCGGCACTCGGAGACGTTTTCCCGAGAAATATTGGCTCGGCCAGTGTAAAGAGCATCACCAGTGCTGTCATCTGCATAGCAATGAATGTTACGGGTTTGCAACATATCATTGATATGCAGAAGAAACAGCGTTGGCGATAGCACGCAGCCTTGTGGAACACCAGCATTAATAGGCTTGCAATCGGAGCTTGCACCGTCTACAACGACCTTAATGCTCCGATCTGCAAGAAGGCTGGTGATCCAATCGCAAAATTTCTCGGGAAGCCCATAGGAAGGGAGCTTCGAAAGAAGCGCTTTGTGCCAAACCCGATCGACCCTACTGCCGCCGCCCATCTGTGAGTTAGGTAGACTAGAAGATCACCAGCTGACCTACCACGGCGAAAACCGTATTGGCGGTCACTATTCAGCTGGTGATCCTCAAGGTACCTCATGAGCTGGCAGTTTACAATGGACTCCATTGTTTTGGAGAACAAGGAGGTGATGGCGATAGGCCGGTAGTTGGACGGGTCTGAGCGGTCGCCTTTTTCAGGGATCGGGTGGACGAAAGCCGTCTTCCATGATTTTGGGACTACGCCTAAGGAGTAGGAGCACCGGAAAAGACGCGTTAAAACCGGTGCCAACTCTGGAGCACACGTCCTCAGCACAATTGGGGGGATTCCGTCAGGCCTACTCGACTTGTGGATGTCCAGAGAGAGGAGTGTTTTGCGAACCGAGCGCTGTGTGAACTGTACTTCCGGCATGGAGCACTCACACCGCGGGATGGTCGGCGGCGTACTCCCCCCGTCATCGAGAGTCGAGTTAGATGCAAAGAAAGAGCCCAGAAGATCGGGTTTCTCCTTTGCGGTATGGGTCAGAAGTCGTCCTTTCTGTGCATAAATGGAAGAGATGATTGAAAGAAGTTCCCATGGACAACCTTGGCGAGAGACCAGAATGCACGAGTTCCAGAAGGCAGGCGAACTAGTTTCTCGCCAATTCTGCTTATTTGCTCTGACTTTGCCTTAGCAATGACTCTTTTGAATGACCTAGAGGCGGAATTATACTTCTTTTTTATAGCGCTGTTGTTTACATCCCGGGACGCTGATGCGTCAGCCCAGGCTTGGTAGCACTCCTGCTTATAGCATGATGCTATTTTACAGGAGCGACCAAACCATGGCTGAGATTTACCTCCAATGGGCACCACAGAGGAAGGAATAAAAAATTCCATACCCTGAAGTACCACATCAGCGACAGAATCCGCAACAACGTTGATATCATCCGGCGAGAAGCAAACCCGCCCTCAAGGGTGCAAGGATGCAAAGAAAGACCGCATCCCATCCCAATCGGCTGACCTATAGTGCCAAACACGGAGGCAGCCTGCAGAGTGCGACTGCGATTTCAGCGTGAGTGGCACCTCACTCCGGACAAGACAATGGTCCGAGGAGCCTAAAGGGGCTTTGACAGAAATCTGATATCCGTCCGGGTGAGAGGTCGAATGATAAATCATGTGAAAAAATCCACGTTTCCTGGAGGCACACTACGTCGACTGACCGGCACAACTCTCTTATACCTTCCGCTCACCTCTTGATCGATTTACAGTTGAAACTTATAATTTTACTAAGATTATCCATATATGTATTAATTTTTATCTATATTAATTAATTATTTATTTATTTGGTATTTTTATTGAAATGTATTTAGTATACTCAATATATTAATTTATTATCTAAATTATTTATTTGTTTCAAAATGTATGTAGTATATGTAGCACGTATGTAGTATATTCAGTATGTTCAACTGTCCCGTTTATTTTGTTCCTTATTATTGATTTTACCTTTTTGTTTATCGTGAAAAATCACAAAACGACGAAACGTTATGCCTAATGGCCACAGTTTATCATCTAGAAATGTCTCAATTTTATGCTTAGATACCAAGACCTTATAGGCATCATACCCTTTCTGTCGTCTCATATTGATTTTCACCAGTGAAACCTTTTCATGCGTTATACACATAATCAATAATATCCTGGCCTGATACCTCCTTGGCAACATTCGAGATAAACAGAGGCACCTTTATATCCGCAACCCTAAACTTTTGACTAGTTGACTCAGACTCAATGGCACAGCCTCTTTGAATAATAAAGCGGTTTCTACTTTCTAACACTAATATTTTCTTAAGTATAGCCGTAACGTCTACATGATTAAATGTAACGGGAGGCAGCTTTTCCAACTGCCTTGCCACGAAAATTGGGACCTGATCAGGGACTGTTTCCTTGAGTAGACAAATTATGTCTTCAATGTTCCGTAGATTTTTACCTTTTCGTTTTCTCACTGTCAGCTGCTTACCCACAGATTCAAACAATAACGACTTTGCCTTTTCAATCTCATCTAAATTAAATAACAAAGAAACCTAACTAAATAATAAGGCGAAAGACCCACTCAAAGGTTGCTGAACATACCTTCTGTAAATTTTGGGTCACCTTTTAAATGCCTTTTTGCGGTTCAAAGTCTAAACTTAATTAAAACAATTTAGAGTTGCGTAGAATTAGATTAGATTATAAAATTGTAATAAAATATAATTATAATCAATAGTCAATAGCTATTTAATATCTATTTTTATTAAGTTTCTTATAATTATTGGTAAATCGTAATAATGGTTAGACAATGTTGTTTACACTTTTAATAGGTACACATACTTTTATTTGCAGGGGGCTAACGAGCATGCTTTTTAAAATTAAAGCACTGCACCTATGTTAAGTGTCGATCGCCGCCCATGTACAACTGCAGCACCAGAAGAATAGCAGGAGTTGTGTAGTGCGTTGTCGGCCTTTAAAAAGGAGTAAGTTCGTTTCCTGAAGGTCCCTAAGTCGTATAGGTCTGTGGTGTGGGATGGTATCGTGAGTTTTGTCGCGGTGTGGGTTGGTGAAATTTGGTGGGTGGAATGAATTTGAAAAATTCCTCAGAGCACTCCCTGTGGTAAATGCTACAGTGAAGATGTAAATAGTAAATGCAATAGACGAATCCAGTCGATCAAAACGATCTCAGCTGTCGACAATTCGAGTCATTCGTCGCTGGATGCGGTCAAATGGAAGGAGCAGACACTGGGGTGTCTCGGCCCCGATATGTAAACACTTTTTCATAATAGATCGAACCTGCCTCTTGTAAGCAGTAGGCAAGTAGTGTGCTGGCATGAAATACTGTCCAGCTCGGCTGAGCACGCCAAGCTTTTTGGAGGCTAACATAGGCTTTCTTTGAAGTGATCACGAAACTGCGCGTCATACGACATGTTGACGCCAAGAATTGCGATACTGGCTGAGGCAGCAAGGCGAGTGCCCTTAAATTGAATAGCGTGGAGTGAGCGGTAAACACGCAAACCTCTGTTTTATATTGGTTAAATTGGACTAGATTTAGTCGTCCTTAGTCTAATATTTTGCTAGACTATAATGTTTAAATTTAATTATCTGTGTTCGGCTTTAATATTTAAATTTATTACTTTACGAATTAACTTAAGGTGATGTGGGCACCAACAACACATTTTTCACGCTTTATAGGTGCGCAAAAAAGCAATTTTTCGTCGTTAAAAACTACGAATACACATTTTTTAAAATTCGTTTTGATATTTAAAGATTTTTATTAGTAAATTATGTTGGCCAAAATACGATTGACACATTTTGGCTCGATAGAAAAAGATCGCAAAATTTCCTCAAAATCTACAATTTTAGGTACGTCCGCTCAGTGAAAAAGCAGTTTGAATCGAATGTGATGACATCAATTTCAATTAAATTCAGGCTGTGTTCACCAGTAAATACATGAGTGAATTATGGTTTTATTTTTCAATAAAAGAGTATATATAATTTTAAAAAGAAATATCAAATAAATATTGTGCGATTAAATAGCGCGCGGGCCGACCAAACAGTCCATATAAAGCGTGAAAAATTTGCTTTTGGCGCCCACTTCACCTGAAATATTTTTACTGATTAAATATATGAGCTAAGTCATTTCCTGTACTATCTGGTTTCAAATCATTACTTATCATTAAGTATCAGTGGCAAGCACTGATTTAAAAAAATAAATATTTAAGATAAAATGTTCTTGTTATAGATTAGTTTTCTTTTTATTCAAAATACATGAAAGGGGCTTTCCGAACAAAAGGAAACTAAAATCATGTTAACAGAATTGTATCGGAAACATTCGATACGTTATTCCATATGCGCATCCAACACGATATTTCCATTAGACCTGGCGAAATAACGGTAAGTTTTTCTCAACCCATTCTGATTTTCAACAATCTCATCAAATCGCAGCGGTGAAAGGTACCGAAGGGAACTGATTGAATTGAATTCTCGCTACCTACCTCTATATTTCTTCCCCAGTTTCCCGAAATCGAACTTTTACCGGCAGTTAGTATTTAATCAGATTTAGCTTAGAGTTCAAATAAAATGGTGCTGCGTTTTTGTATTTATAATTTTCATTTATGAAATAACACGTAACATATAAAAAACTAACATTTAAAAAAGAATACAGGTTTTAATACTTATTCTAGCCAAACTGTGGTCTTATAATTACAATAAAAACATCGTTAAAAATAAAGAAATCATAAAACGCTTCAAACAATAAAACTTTTGTTGCTGATTTAGTGCACAATTTAATAGAAATATCATGTATTTCAAACTGAAATCAATAGTTTTTCTAACCCACTCGCATCGTGGCTTACTTCTCATAAGAAATGCATGGTCTCCCACTTTATTTATTTACATGGGGTTAGACCGATAAATCCAAGTCTTCCTATCGCAAGGGGGACTTTTATTGAACTTTATATTGAGTACACACCCTGCGGATCAATAGAAATGGACGTAAACTTACGTTGAAAGGACGTAAAAATCCAATGTCATGCTTATTACTCTAATTCATCTACAGAAATGTGAACAAATTTGGGAAAAGATGACGAAAATCGTTTTTATGGTACCGTATTAGGATTTTATATTATTATAGTACATACTAAATGACTACAACAACAGAAGTAAGTTTCAAATCCTACTTAAATTCATCGCCATTTTTTAAATTACGCTTTAAAGCATTAATATACTTTGTTGATTTGCATTTGTCTATTTCAAACGAACTCAAAGATATTGAGATCAAAACAACAGCAGACGCCATAGCGCTTATCAAGCATGGCAATGTGGCGATTAAAGCAAATAAAAAGTCTTAAGGTGCTAAGATTATGATAATTATACATATAATAATAAATATAAAAACAAAACATACGAAAGCCGTCGGTAGGTGAGACTTAACGGCTGAACCCGGAGCGACCCGTCATGGAGTTCCATTCGCTTTAGATGACCCTAAAAGGCTGACCGGGGTTAACCTATTTACAGAAACGAATATTATAGAATTTCGTATTATTTAATACATAGCTCAAAATTGATGTAAGATGATGTGCCTTTTATATTGTATTTAATAAAAAGATTAATAAAGAGTTTAATGGCAGAGAGGAACATCGCGGCAACACACTGCTGACACCAAAGAATTTTACAGATACCGAATTAAGTTAATTCGTACACATAACATTTAAGTTCTCCTGTCGCTAAGCGTGTTGACCGTTCAAACCATTTTCTTCTTAGTTTTCAATTGGGAGGTTTATTGTAATCGCCAACCTTGTTTGGATTTGTTAACCTTTGACGCTTGTTTTCGTCGCTGGTTTTAATATTTTATGTCTAGTTATGAAATGTTTATTTATATTGCCATTTATCAGTTTTTTTCAGTCAAGCGCCTTTCTAGTTACTTTAACCTTGCGTGAGTGAGGTGATTATAATGACATTTACCTGAAGACGTTTGATTTTTTAGACTTATAACATAGTCGCCTCTTATGACACCCAAAGAGAGAAACGGGGTAATGTATTTTTATACGCTGGCGCCATATGAATAGTAATTTGTAGAAAGAATATACTATCGCCAGTAATTTTACCGTATAGATTTAAGTTAGAGGAACCTACGAAAACTTTTATTTTAGTGTAATAACCACGCAGTAACTCTATTAAGGCTGCAGCCTTAATAGATTGCCAGTCATGGAAAGCTGAAAAAGCCTTCACAAAAGCTGCAAAATTTACAAACTGCAAAATTTGATCCTAATCCTTTTAGCCGTTTTGGATAAAGTATTAATATTTTATTTTTATGGGGTATTTATATACAGTATTCTCAATTATTTGGACTGAATAAACATTCAAAAGAAAATTATATATTTAAATAAATTAAATTTAAAGTAAAGTAAATAATAAAAAATAATTATTAATATAGTTCTGTCACCAGAGCTTCAGTTTAAACACAAAGAGAACTTATTATACAAGCAAAAACACGCTACAAAAACTGCTACATTATACACCTTTCAGGAATTCCCTTCGAATACCTTTAGTTTCTATACCTAGATCAGTTTGAGGCTACCGTTATATTATAAATTCAAGTTAGTACTACGCTTATATGGCAAGTTTCATTAGAATCGCTCAACCGCAAATAGGTAAAAATAAAAAATTACTTAAAGAAGAGTCCAATATTAAACTTCTTCCCCTATTTTCCATTCTTAGAGGTAGAATTTTTATTCTAAAAAATATAATTGAGCCACTCTGAAGGTAAAGCCTATTTAATAAAAAATATCATAAAATCAAAAAAGGTTTACAATCTGCGAAGAAATCGCGTAACATAAATACAAAAATAACATATACTCAAATTGAGAACCTGCTCCTTTTTGAAGTTGATTAAAAACATAAGCCTAGATTACTCTTGGTACTGGTCTTTACATATTTGTGGAAAAAACAACCTATACGAAAACCTTAAAACCACTACGGTCTGTTTTTACTTTTAATGTAGTCATTATACAGTTTTTATTCCATTCATATTTTCAGGGATGTTGTATTTTTGTTTTCATTCTATCGTAAATATTAAGGGTGGCGAAGATGAATAGAACACACTATCGTCATCATTACAGCCTTTCGGAGGTCTACAATTGAACTTAGACCAGCCCCATAGATTGCCAAATAACCTGATTTTTGGGCGTAACGAATTATACCGGGTGTCCGGTGGCTATTTTCACATTTCAAAGTGTTGTAACTTAAGAACGCAAACAGCGGGAGGGGCGTGGGGTGCGGGGTTAGATTCGTCAGCGTCGTGAGTTTTTTAGTCGCCACGCCGCGTTGGTCGGGAGAGGAGCGCGCTTTCGTGATCGAGGCATATTTAACAAGCAATTTTTCGCTGATTGCGGCGCAGCGGAAATTCCGTAATCATTTTAATCTTCCACGAATAAGTGATGTTCCTTAAAAACTTCAATTCGTTATTGGGTAGCAAGATTTCGTGCTTCAGGCTCAGCTGTAAACATGCGTCGCAAAGGTCCAGTTGCATCTGTATCGACTGCAGAAACCATCCAACGTGTGAGTGATTCAGTTTTGCAAAATCCACGGATGTCACTAAGAGCACGTTCAGCAGCTTGAAATAAAAAGCTCAAGTTTCATCCGCATAAAATTCAAATAACCCAAAAACTTAACAAAAATGATTACCAAGCAAGGTTATCTTTTGCCGAACGAATGTTAACAACTTTTTGTACGGAAACACAACTGCTGAACTTTTTTACAGTGACGAAGCCCATTTTCATTTAGGCGGTTATGCAAACAAACAAAATTACCGTTACTGGAGTTCTGAGAATCCAAAAGAATTGCATCAAGTACCTTTGCATACAGATAAGGTAACAGTTTGGTGCGCTATATCAGGGAAAGGAATTCTTGGTCCTTATTTTTTGAAGACAGTCGTAGTCGGGCAATATCCGTTAATTCAGAAAGATATTGTGAGATGGTCAACGGTTTTTTGAGAGACAAACTACGCAACAGTTCTATTGCTAACATAAACAGCTGGTTTCAACAAGATGGCGCCACCGCTCATACCGCACACATCTCCATGAATGTTGTAAGGGAATTGTTCCTAGGAAAAATCATCTCTCGGTACGATGACATCCCCTGGCCAGCACGATCGCCCAACCTGAATCCATGTGACTTTTTTATGGGGCTACCTGAAGAGCATCGTTACCAAAACCAACCGACCACCACTGCTCAACTGAAAGAAAATATCCGGACCGAAGTTTTGAATATTTCTAGCGATCTCTGTAAACGTGTTTTCGAAAATATGCGTGTGAGATGGAAAGAGTGTTTGCGCCAAGAAGGTCGACATTTAGAAAACGTAATTTTTAAAAAAATTAACTCACATTAATGTTCTTTCTATGAGAATAAAAATAATTTAGAAACCTTTTGTATTTATTTTTATATCATTGTTTGAAATGTGAAAATGGGCACCGGACACCCTGTATTAATATGTTTATTATTTTGAGCTGTTAACAGAAACATGTTGCTGTCCATCTGTTCATGAACGTAGTTCTTTCTAATCTCACCGTGAACAGAACTAAATTTATGAAATTTTGAGATCTACTCGAACGTAAATAAAATATCAGCATCTATAGTGCTAGTCAATATTCAATGGAGCAAATTATTTGAATCAGTTATCGCAAACAAACATTATGCCGTAAATTAATTAAATACTATGAAATCTAACATTATTCTGTCAAAACTAATTAATTTTTCTGAATAAGAGTAAAATATTATTACAGTAATTCTAATTCCAAGACAATTTATCCTTCACAAAAACATCGGAAGACATGCCCGTTATAAAAAAGTTATGGTGTTGCTAGATATATGTTATGAATGTAATACTGATAAACTCAAATATATTCTATAACTTTTACAACTTAAATAAATTTCAATCATTTACGTCCTATCATGTCCCAGAACTTAAAAAAAAGACACAAACATAGAGACAGGCTCTACAAGTTATCCAAGTTTGCTCATTTTCACACGGAGCAATATTAATAAAGTTTCCAATTTTCAATGGCTTGACTTCATTGGGCCGTTTTTAATACTTCAGAATAAATCAGATCGGATACATAAAACATTTACATTATTAATACTGCCCACGCGAGCAAAATCGCGGCTAAAAAGCTAGTGTAATTTGTATTAAGTTACAAAACTACATTTAAAATGGCGTTAACGGCTATACTATTAACAGAGTCTGTGACACAGAAGTCAGTGTGTTATCCTGGTAGTACAAAAAAAAACTTATAGTAAAAACAAACAAAACTTAAATTAATGGACTATAATATTCATAAATCATAAAAAAAAACTAAACTAAATTGCTCTATTATTTGCACTAGTTTGACTTTAAGTTAATAATTTAAAAAAAATCAAAATGAGTGCATAATATTAATAATTAAAAGCTAGATAATTAAATTTAAACAATCCAAACAAATAACAGAATGTTGTAAAACGTACGACTTCCATTAGCGTAGCGGTGAAACTAAATAGCATTCCCACATGTCCTAAATAGATGTGAAATGCAATTTAACAATCGTTCCATTCCGGGCGTGTAATTAACGAGGAGACGCAGGAGACGCGGGCAATTTGTCATGGAAAGCCGCTCGTAGTGGTTTTCTGCTGGAAGCAAAACTAAAACATGCATACAGTTTGTTGTGGCACTTGACTTAATAATGCCACGGGCTTAACTTTTTAGCTTTGTTTTTGAACAGCTTTAATATGCTTGAAATTGGTTTCTCAAAACTACTAGTAACAGTACTTCAAAACTTTTAATTGGTTTTTATGATACAAATAATATCTCAATTCCATCATCTAGGTACTAGTGAAATTAATTTCGATTATTAGAATAGCATTAAGCTTGATTTAGTCAATATTACGACGAAAATTTCTTAGTTGGCAGTCTTTTTACAGTTAAATCTCACACAAAAGACAAATGAATTTATTTTTAGTAATTTTGAATGTGAGATATGTTGTTGTCGTTCACATGATATTGATTGATGTTGATTTTCTCCTCTTGTCAATTGATCGATCTCTTACCTGACCGTACTTTATTTTTACATATTATGTGATCTTTCACAAGAGAACTGGCGATCTTTTTTTTATAGGATAGATGTGACAAACGAGCACACAGTCCACCTGATGGTAAGTGGTTGCTGCGAACCATATATATTATCTATCCTCAATTACAAAATTACATTAAATTTTGCAGTTATAAGTAGTCTACTTTGCATTTATAACAAGGATAAATATTTTTGTATTTTTGCACACATGGCTAATATGAATTTTTCAGCGTGCAGATTTATGTGATGGATCAAAAAGAAAGAGTCGGGGCGGTTAAGGAGAAGTGTGAAATGTAAGAGTTCGTTACAATTTCACAGTACACGCGCAAGCCAAGTTTGATCTCCACCAAAACCAATATATATAATAAATTTTTGTAAATTTATTTAAATTAGCCTTGTTGGATTAATTATGATGATTTAATTAATTGCAATTCCGGATACTAGAAATTTAAAAAAGTTTTTGGGGCATGTAAAATCTGCCAATACTCATTAGGTCATAAAGGATAACCAAAAGCTCTATCAGAAATTAGTGGTGGTATTTGCTCAGCAATGGGACGTTATGTACATGAGTAAGCTATAACTTATTATACTAAATAAACAGAATAGTTTAGTAAATTTTTCATTAATTGCACACACAAAACTCTGATCTATCAACAACACAACAACAAATATCTACTTGTTTTGTACGGTAAATAGCTTCAGCCTTAAGCGCTAGTGCAATAATCTTAGTTATTTTTTTTATTTACACGAATACTGCAAACTGAATAAAACTATTTTAATGTTTTTATCGCCGTCTCTCATACTACAGGGTAAACAAAAAAATCTACAAAAACCCGCGTAAAAGAATACATAGCTGACGTGAAACACCAACGCTCCGGGAAGTCTGCAGTTTGTGATCATATCCTTGGCATCCCCCACCATTACACCAGATTTAATAGATCATAAATTCTCGCAAAAAACATCGAAACCAAGAATGAACGTGAATCCCTCTTTCAATAGAGAAAGAGGCTGGGTACTACCATCTGCTTGAAATCCTGTAATTAACAAAATTGAGAAAAAATCCTAGCATACCATTGTAAGACTTCAAGATATAGTAAGCTCGTACTGCGTTGATCGGACCAAAATTTCATTATGAGGAGCTGATGGTACTTTGGGTTAACTTTGACATCAGGACCTTAATCACTTCACTGCCTCATGACCGTGGGTACTGCAAAGTACCCAAAACGTCAAGGATTAAACATAACTTAAATTAGACGAGATAAAATCCATAAAAATAATTATATCTATTGTCTATACATGCAAATATTATATTGTAATATTTACATTTTGTGTTTATTTTATATATGCTTCTTTAATGACCTTGTGGCCGAAGTAGGTAAAGGGGAGATCTTCCGCCAGGCAAGGTGTTCTGCCCGGGGAGCGGCCAACACTCCGAGTGATAGTTCGGAGAATTTCTATATATACTGTTTATGATTCGGAATGTTCATAGCGCGATTTAGGCTTTGGTGTGTTCCCTATTCAGACCGGAGGTCGATAGTGCAGCCTCGTTGCCGACGAATGTGCAAATGCCAGGAGATTGCCTCGTAGTTTGCGGTGAGTCAAGAAGAAGGCAAGTAATCTGCGAGAGTGCCGTGAAGCAGAGGCGAGCAGTAAGGCTCCGAGCCGTGCCGAACACTGTAGCGCAGAGAACGAAACGAATTGAAGGAACAGGAAGCATTATTATTCCAGTGCTGCGATGAAACTTGTAAAGCTAGATGGCTAGCAGGATATTAAGACTGCAGACGATATCTGCTCGGGACCGAATGGACGGGGTATTCTATGACGCTGATGAATCTTGAAGTTTCCGAATGTGTTGGTTGCGTGTTCAGATCACGTCGGATCGTCACCAGTGTGGCAGTGGAAGGAAAAGGGGAGATCTCCCGCCAGGCAAGGTGTTCTGCCCGGGGTGCGGCCAACACTCCGAGTGATAGTTCGGAGAATTTCTATATATACTGTTTATGATTCGGAATGTTCATAGCGCGATTTAGGCTTCGGTGTGTTTCGCTTGTAGTGCGACGACAGCGCCGCTACAACCTATTTAGTAGAGAGTTGACATATGCTTCCATTAATGCTAACTGGTCTTTTACAGTCCTCTTTCACAGGTAAACCATTTCTTTACCTTCACAAATTTGACACACAATTACCTTCACAAATTTGACACACCATTGACCTTGTCGTATGCCCCAACTTTTTGACTTGTTCGTAGTCACTAAAGACATTTATCGGTAACTCCAGTCCTTTTCCTTATTCCAGTTTACTTAATTTTCGTTACCCCAATGAGACACTATTTTTAAAAGAGATTCCAAGCATTGCCCTCTCCCAAGCTACCGCTAAGTCTCAAGATGTTATCATCGGTGATATGCACCGGGAGCATTTCGTTTCATTCATTATAGCCTATCAAAATTTCATTGCTGAATCTAGGTCTTCCTGTAGGATACCTGATGGGGATAATTGCCATAGTTGCCGCGCGTGGCAGGCAGGTAAATGTTATAAAAAATAAATTATAATAAGCTTCATATAGGTATTATCCACAAAGTCGGTTTTTCACTGTACTCTCTAGTGAGTGTCTTACGAAGGAATTGGTTATGACTAGAACAACCATTATCACTACTTCAAACGTTTTCCCTGTAGAATAAAAACCGTCTTTATGTAAGTATAAAAAAGAAGTGCTAAGACATAGTGCATTGAGGAATTAAAACACCGACTTTAAAAGTTTTCATATGTAAATAAGTTTTTATTGTTTGTCTTTGATGTCGATTTTATTTCATTAAGTTGTATGAGTAGTAGTGTAGTATTTACAATTTAAATATTATCCCCCATTTTGCTACCTTTAGGAGTAAAGTATTTTAAGTATCCGATCTGATTTATTCTGAAGTATTAAAAACGGCGGTTGCCAACCCACCTCGCAAGCGTGGCAACTATGGCAAACATCCCCCATAGCATCTTTGGAGAAGGCCTATGTTCAGCAGTGAACTTTTGATATGCTCTAACGGTAACAGTAGGTAACGGTAAATTATTAATGAAATTATTTAAGTACTGAAATATTTAAGTTATGTATATACAGTGGTTCCTATTTATGAGTATGTTATGTCTGCTTGGGGGTAGGTGTAATAAAAGGTTATAATTGTGATTACATAAGTTTGTGTTGTTAATAGACAACATGGTTTTTTTATGTTTTCTAAAAATTAACAACGGTATTGGACTACGGTATAGAAGTTGCGTAAAAGCAAAGTTTCCTAGAAATATAATGATTTCTTATATTTACGCGAACACAAACTAGTATTATTTCAATTCCTAGAAATAACTGAATATGCCAGCTTGGAACTTTTAGAAAACGCTTAGACCTCCAGGTTAGATATTCCTGCGTAAATTTGTTTGTGAGACAGCGTGGTCCACGATGTTTTAGTTGATTAAACAATAAACATGCCAAGTTCAGGTCGCACTTAACTTTTACTTTAATACTATTAGTGTTGTTAAGAAAAGGTGTAACGATAATACGCGGTGGTAAACTATGGCAAAATGTTTTTTCTTTTTCTTACACACGGTTTTCCTACGCTCTTTGAACTCTCTGTCAGTACACAATACTTATTTATTTATTTATTGTAACACCTTACAACTTAGATATATATTGTTACATAAACATGCAATATGCATAAATATATGTACATATATACAAAATCCATGTAATCATATTTCGACAACACTCAGTGACCAGCAACCTAACAAGTCAAAATAATTTAAATAATGCCGTTGTCAATAAAAAAAATGTTAGTAATCTTATTTACTAACATTAATAATATTCCTTTTAACCACTCCTGGTAAGCTTGAAACGCTTGTGTTAGGAATGGTTTACGACAGTAGTCAAATGGCGGATTCGAACTCACGACCTTTTGAGTTTGCGATTCGCGCTCTGCCATTAGGTTACTGTCACTTACAATATTATGCCTGCTTAGCACAAATATCCCTTTATATGGCAAATATACTTCTTCCCATAAAGTAGTCTATGGAGGAGACGTTTAGCAGTGAACTTTAGACAAGTTGAAAGGAATGAATGCATATACGTATAATGGGATTTTTTTATAGAATATATGGCAAAAAACTACTGCCGCCCATGAACAACTGCAACACCAGGGAATTTCCCTGGTGTTTTGAAGGCCTTTTAAAAAGCAAGTGTATTGCCGTCCTTTTAGAAAGTGGTAAGCTCTTTTCTTGAAAGTGTTATCGGTCCGGAAAAATCACCAGTGGTAAACAATTCCTCAGAGGTATCGTACGAGGAAAATAACTCCAGTGAAATATACAGTGGTGGACTGAGAAAGCATGCAGATGATGTGGATGGTATTGCGAATTTTATCGCCACGTGCGTTTGTAGAATTTTGCGGCTGGGATTAATCCGAACAATTCCTCAGAGCGCTCCCCGTGATAGATGCGATAAAATACGCAATGACATGCAACATCTCTTCGCAGCACCAGTGAATCGAGCCGATCGGAAAGCACTCGGTTGTCTACGATTCGAGCCGCTCTGCACTGGATGCGGTCAAGTGGAAGGAACTGGCTCTGGGGAGCCCTGACCCAAAGATGGGAACAGTATTCCACATGAGGCCGAACCTGCGCCTTGTAAACTTGCAGGCGGTGTCCCGGCATGAAATAATCCCGCTCACTGAGCACTCCAAGATTTTTAGAGGCCAATTTGACTTTCCCCTTCAAGTGACCACGAAACTGCACATCGCTCGATATGTCGATGCCAAGGATTCCAATATTGGCTGAGGCAGCAAGGGGAGTTCCTTGAAACTGAAAAGATACGACAAAGGGGTTTTTTAAAGCGGTAAATGCGCAAACTTGTGTCTTCCGGGGATTTAACTGGACTAGATTAGACATTTTCAGATCAGACAGAATTCAAAGTCAAATTAACATCAAGCATCTGCCACGTACCTACCAAGTGTAAAAGTTTGGGCCGTAAAGCTGCATGTTATATTACATCATTTTATGTTTCCGTTTTGTTATTAAATAGCACATTATTTGCGGGAAATATTCACTTTATGTCTACAGTCATAATAATTGAATTCATTTGTTCATATTTCCCTTAGTGGCCGACGTTGCTATACGAGAGCAAACCGTGTATTATACCGGACACTGTCCGATTGTTGCGGTTCCGCAGTAATGGACTTAATTCTGATGCGGCTTTCGGCTTTTAGCCATTGTTTACCTGCGTACACTGGCACTGTTCCGCACTGTGACTCTCATATATCAATGTTGCATATATTTCGTGATAAAATGAAAACAAACTTGTTTTGCATTTTTAATATAACGTAAAATATAATAAAGCGGTTGTTTATATGAAATATGCAATATCGACACATAAAACAATATTTATTTATTTACCCGATAATTGATTATTTAAATAATAATTTTAAGATATTATGAATTAGAAGTCGTTTATATGTTATATTTCAGTCTCATAAAAAACTGGTTTTGGATTTCAAAAATCTTTTTAAAATACAACGTTTAGGATATAATTCATAGTTAAAATATACTTTGAAAATAGCTCTTTCGATCAAAGGTGCCGATAGTCATCTGAAAAAGGGGAGGAGATGAGGTGGAGCGGCTAATCCACACGAACAAAGGTTATCGGTCCCGTACCGAGACATGATCTCTGTTTTAGCTTGGGTGTATATTAAGTAAATCGTTCCTTGATTCGCTTGTACTTTGTGGTTTTTAAAAATGTACTATGTTGTTCATTTTTATGTAAATACAATAATGGATAGTTAAAAGTTAATCCGACAGCTTCGCGCCGCAGTGGCTTAGCAATGAGTTGCAGCGCTGGTGGTCGCAGGTTTGAATCCCGCACAGAACAAGTATTTTTATGGCCTACAAACAATTGCCCGAGGTCTGAATATCCAGCAATACAGGAGAAAATCCTAAGTTTTAGGGTAATATGTTTAGAAAAAAATTATGTACCCACTGGAATATTTAGTCTTCGGGTCGTGGCGACTGAGGTAAACGGTGGGAGCAGTATTCCTGGTTAAGGGATATTCAGCAGCAACGTCTTCCTAATAACACTTTCTTCAAATCCTAAAAACAAAAAAATAAAACAAAATAAGATTTCCAAAACGCTTGCCAAGCGTGGCAACTATGGCAAATATCCCATCTATGTGGCAATCTATGTTCAGGAGTGGAGTTTTGATAAGCTGTATCGGTAAAGGTTTATTTTATGTATTTACACATTAAAGGCATATGATAATATTCAATCTCATATATAAGTATGGTGGTGCTACGGTAGCTCAAGGACTTAGCGACCCGATTTCAATTCCCACGGGTACTAATGAAATAGTTATTTGCGATATAGTTACTCGTTACTCCACTTTGTATGAACATATCATGAGGACTCGACTTTTGAGAAATAAAAATGTAAATGAAATTTAGTATCTTAATTATCTTTATATATTTTTAAATACTAACAACGCTGTAAGTATTGAAATAGTAGTAGTAAGTACACTTTCATGACAGTAGTCGAATAGCAGATTTCAACTCGCAGTTTTGAACAATAAAACCACTAATTCATTACCACATGATTTCTAATTATGTTTATTAAAATAAGAAAAAAAGACACACTGCTTAAATATTGTATATATTAATAATGTCCTCTAGACCGAATTTTGGTCACAGCGGGCAGCCTCAACGAAGACCACTTTCTCTCTTTCTCACTTTCTCTCACTTTCATAAAGCAATGGGACGGTAAACCGACACGATCAGAGAGAGATCAGGCATAGGATCCACGGCTTTACGTGTTTTCTGAGGCACGGGAATAACACACTGCCAAATGTTTGATGGGCAGCTACTGAGAATTTCTTGACGGAAAAACTCAATAATTGATTTTTTTGGCCCGACCTGGGTTTCGAACCCATGATCTTACGATCAGAAGTCATACTACTACAACCACAAGACCAACAAGGCCATAAAATAACCGAAATTCTCTTGATTTGAGAATACACCACTTGTATCAAATCCCACTCGTGTCCCGTCGCCCGTGGGCGGCCTCTGTATTTGAAATGTTATTATCTTCGTTCAAAGGGCTTCACTTTCGTTTCAGTGACCTTAACAAATGTTTCTCTTTCTCATTTAGAGTTACTTTCTTAGATATTTTTTATTAAACGCGGAAGTGTTTATTACCTTAAAAACAACAGTGCTTCAAGCTAGTATAATTACACGATATATTTCTTTCAATATACATTATCCTTCCACAAATATGTAGAGAACCATAAAAAAAATAAAGTTACAGCCTATATATGTCCCAATGCTCGGCACAGGCCCCCTCTCATTTCTGAAAGGGTTTTAGGGCAAGGAAGTGTCCGCCGCACTGCCCCAATGCATGTTGGCGAACTTCACATGTCTTCGAAATATTTTTTTTACTTATTCCTCCGATATGCAGGTTTCCTCACGATGTTTTCCTTCACCACCAAGCACGTGGTAAATCAGCACTTAAAATTGCAATTAACAATTTAATTGGTGTCGGCGGGGATCGAAACGGGGTCACTCGCGTTCTTTTATATTTACAGCGAGCGTTAAACATCTGAGCTACCACGGCTCTTGAGTAAAACCATGCTGCAGCTATATTAGGCTTACAGCATGATTGGATTGACTCAATCGGGTTAGAACCACGCTCCCACAGAATACCAGCGTAAAATAGCAGCTCAATGCTGCTGTTTTTTATATAGTGAACGTAGAGAACCGGAGACCCTTTTTATTGGATTCGAGGTAATCCATCTTAGTCCTCAGGAATCACAACGCACCTGCATTTTAATTACTACTTGAGGAAAGATGTAGATGTCCTTGGGCCATAGTATTCACTTACAATCAGGTGGACTGTCTGCTCACTTAATATCCGTATTCATTAAAAAAATCACATTATAAATTAACAGGAGGGACCCATGTGTAACAGGTAAGCTTTTACGGGCTGATGATAGAAGGGGAGGAAGAAGAAGATACATAATATTGCTGGCACCTTACGTGTTCTTTTATATGGCAACATTCTAGCGAGCATACACATTTCCTTTCGATCAACACCTCGTAATAGACAACTTTCCCCTGTCAACATTGTATTCCATTATGATATTAAATGTCACACCTTACTGTTTTTTTTTACTTCATTATATTTTCTCCAGTAAGTATATTTCATTCATAAATTGCAAACTTTTAAAGTCTACTACTGAATTTAGTTTACCTCGTAGGGGAGATATTTGCCAAATTTGATAGGATTGGCAAGCGAGTTGGCAATCGCAGTTTTATATTTTTATTCAGCTACTAGCTGTTACCCGCGGCTTCGCCTGCATGGTCACTGGGAAATGAACTATCCATTGCTTTTTTAATTGAAAGAAAACTGAGTTTTATAGATTTGTCAGAGATGCAGCCATTAAAAGGAAACTGAGCAAAATTGATTCGTCAGCCTATTTAAATGTTTTGAAACGCAGCGTATAGGAAAGCATGAAAATAGCCTGTTTATTCCAAATGGAAATGGGATATTTTTTTAATAAAAGGAAACTGAGCATAATTATCCGTCAGGGATGCAGACTTTTGAAAAGAAACTGAGCTGAATTGATTCGTCAGAGATGCAGTTTTCTGAATTGAAAGGAAACTGAGCCAAATAAAAGATCCGTCAGAGATGCAGCCTTTTGAGTTGAAAGGAAACTGAGCTTAATAGGTCTGTCAGAGGTGCAGCATTTGGAATTGAAAAAAATCTATTTAGCTAAATAGGAAATTTTGAATTGAAAGGGAAGATCTGTGGGAATTCTGATTAATTGATTGTGGGAATTTTGAAAAAAAAAAAACTAACTGAACACTATTTTAAGACGCTACTGTACACAATGTTATATGTTTTTCAATTCGGTGAAAGAATGTGGAGATTCTGGGCATTTGACACACCCGAACGTGCTACATACAGCTTGACCATGAGAGAAGCACGGTTTTTCTAAGTTGACCCCGCTACCTGTAACGTTTGCCCTAGCGCTTTATTAATTGTCATTGCAAAACTGAGCTTAATAGGGAACTGCAACCTTTTGAATTGAAAAGGAAGATCTGTGGGAATTATAGGGATCCGTGGTATAATAACATTTTCACCTTTTCCTACGCCTGTCCGTCCGTTCCGTCTAAGATGTGTCACACTCAGCCTTGTCCCGTTACATAACCGAGGAGCATCTAAATTTCGCAGTAGCATGAATGGGACGCCTAATTTGAATTGAAGCTTATGTGAGAGCACACTTGACAACTCTAGAGAATTTAGAAACTCTACGGGATATGAAGTGCTCTGTTCTGTGTCCATAACTGTGTCTACTGACAAATACTCTGTTATTTCTCCTGCTACTTCGCTTAATATATCTGTTGTATATTTTGTTAATGCTCTCATTTTTTGGTGCAAGAATCGCCCTTTCACATAACCATTTGTCTTCATGCATGTTGTTCGTTAAATCTGAATAAACGCTCGCAATTAATTCGGAATGACTCTGTACTAAATTAAAAAATCTCTCGTCAATTTAACGAAGCCCTCAGCGTCCGTTTCCAACCGCCCATCGCCAATTTTTAATAGTGTATCAGCATAGTTTCCAGCATTGATATCATTATACAAATACACTCTCATATTCGTAGTTAAACTGAATTTTGTCACCTTGTTCCATAAAATAGATGACTTGAGGCATGCTTTAATTTCATCTGCAGGTGTGCCCTTTTGACAGTAAGTTTGGCGAAAGTTACGCCAGTAAAACCACCATTCCTCCCATTACATCGGTATTGCTGCGCAAATCCTGGAGCGTTCGATTTAGTGCTTCTACAGCTTTTTTATGCGACATTGTAATTTCGTCCCACACTAAAAGTTTGCATTGTCGTAACATTATACCTCGTGCACTATTTTTGCTAAAGTTGCAGATCGGCGATTCTTCCTGGGCTAGATTTATAGAGAGAAACAGAATGTGCAGTGCGGCCCCCGCTTAGCAGCGTAGCGGCTATACCGGAGGAAGCTACGGCCACAGCAATTTTTTTTTCGTACTTGCGCTAATAATAAATTTAACAAAAATGTCTTCCCAGTTCCTCCAAGGGCATCTGAAAAGAAAAGTGCACCATTTCCAGATTCAATTTGTCCTAATACCTTGTCAAAAACTCGTTTTTTTCGGGAAGCAAGCGGGGTACAAATTCGGCTACTTGCTGCTGCAAAGCTGGTATATCGTAATTTGTTTCACGTATAATTTCATCACTTAGTTCATTTTCGGTTGTTCGCTGAGGGCTTATCATTCCAAAGTCGCTTAATTTCTTGCCTACCATTGCCTTTACTTTATCTTCAATTTTTCCAAGTGCTTCATTATAAATGTGTTCATTGTATGTCATGTTTGCGTGTGTCTGCTGTAAACTTCGCAAAATATTTTCCGCCATATACTCTTTATATTTGTCACACAATTCATGTGCATTAGATAGCCCGCAAGATGATATGAGAGTTGCATAAAGATCCCTATTTTTGGCTTGTGACTGGCAATGTACAGCTTCCTCCATGGTTTCATCCCAGTGATGATCGTTTTCTAAAAGATGCAGAGCTTCACATGCTTCTCTATAAGTTGCGCATTCCTGACCGTTGACAGTTTTAAGGTCTTTATATCCTGTAGGATACCGAACATGGTGCAGCAGCAATCGTAAACAGAAACATTCAAAATTAGTTAAATGGACGGTATATACACACAACCAAGGGCATCTGATGGCTTTACACCGGGAGAATTTGCAACAGGCGCGCCTTGAATACGGCGTTTCCACTCCTTCCTAGATGTGTTCCAAGTATAATAGCGGGGGACTTCAGAATATAACAACGTTTTTGCAAAGGGGTCGGTTTGACAAATGAAGGCTTTGTAGTTTTTGGCGGGATGCAATTCTTTCTTGGAAATTTCTTTCGGTGAAATATACACGCTCTCCATTTTCTAAGTGCACAGCAAAGTGAGTAACTGTTGGGTGCCTTTCGTGTAAAGGGAAGCCAAGGAGACGCCACGCTGCCTCGTTACTGCTGACATAACGCCTTGCTTGAAAGGTCTGTACTTCATTAACTTGATTTGCCTCACCTTCACTCCTGAGATTAAATATTGCTTGGTCGCTTCCTTTATTTATGTACTTACGGATATACTTGATTGCGCGGACAGAGCTACATGCTTCTACATTAATGTGGGCATTAAACATTTTACATAAAATGGGCGAATACGAGACAATCCAGCTGTTATCTAAGGTTTCGAACGCTCCAGAGCGAGATTTGATTGTAACTTTCCTGCCACCATCTTCGGGAGCTCTGCGTCTGTATAAAGGGTCATTGTGCACTGTTTCTTTTAATAGCTGTTTGGGGAATTTCTTTGTACATTTTCCTTCTTTCATACATGTCGATATTGAATTTCGTGCTCCACATGGACCGTGAATCATATTTCGGACGATGGTATCATACAATTCTTTATCTTGCTCAGGATCCGGAATCTCGGCGCTTATTATGTCGTCTATTTGGCTGGGCCGCAATTTCTCTTTAAGCCATATTAGAATGTGGGCATGCGGTAATCCTCTTTTTTTGCCATTCAATTGAATACATGAAGCACTGAACCTCTCCGAAAATTTTCCCTTTGTTAATTACATACATTAATTTTTGTACTTTTAATCTAAATACTCTAGCAACTAAATCGTGTCTGTCAGTACTCTTTTGGCCCGGAAATTAGCTCCTCGGTTATTTTTTTCCGTTCTTCTTGTAGGATTGCAAGTAAAAGTAACAAAAAGATCAGGTCTTCCGTAAGTTCGTACATAGGCGAATGCGTCTTGTGTGTACTCATGTTGGTAGCGGGGACTTTTAACGAATGATGAGGGCAGAATTACCATTTTACCAAATCTCTGGGGTTTACATTGGCGTCACTAGAAACTGCATCTTGTAAATGTATATAATTCTCAACGCGCAGCTTTTTTTGATTTAAAGATATATAACGCAGTCGTCCACTGTTCAAAAAATTTATGAAATAATTGTCTACACCGGGCTAAGAGGTTAAAATCATTTTCTCGCAACATAATATGATGCGCATAAAAATCCATACATGATACTTTTTTGTTCGGAGTAGGCTCCTTTGTGACCGGATTAATGAGTGGAATTTGAAAATGATAACCCTCTTGTCCTTTGCAATAAATCAATGGGTATTGCAGAGCGTCATAAAACTTGTGTGTATCGGCTACCCGTTGCAACGTATCATCATGTGCTCGCAAGACATTGTCTCGTGAAGAAAATTGATCACCACTAATTACGGCTGCTATTTCGTTTATCAAAGGTGCATTGTAGCGCCTTTCACGCTCTCCTCGAGGGGTCCGATCTGCGTGAATGACGACTTTATAATCCTCTTCAGGTAGGTTTTCTAAAGCAGTTTTAAGTGTTTTGACTAAAATGTTACGTTTATGCAAGAATCTTTGAATTTTGAACACTGTATCTCTCTCAACTCCCTGGATAAATTGGCAGTTACGGTCTACCTCAATTTCTTCGTCACCCATAAATTATACTTGTAAAAATTTATGCTGTTCGTTTTCAGCTGGAAAAAGTGAACCTATTCTATGATAAATTTGCCCTTGCACCGTAAATGTATGCGAAAATCCCGGCATTATTATTTCCCGGTCAACTGCGAAGGACGTCATTTGAAAGCATGAGTTATATTTCCGGATCCTATTTAAAATCGCCGTGACTCATTAGCATCATATAAAAAGAGAGTTTTCAAAGGTTTTTCTGGTTCCCCAAGTAACGGAAGAGACATTTTGCCATTGGAACAGCACATGCCTGCGGTCTCATCTTTCCATTTAAAAGCGCTACAAATTCGACACGCCTTGTCCATCAGTCCGATAACAACTAACCTGTGATTTTTATAATCAATCAACGGATCATAATTGAATGCTGCGTTATTAAAAACCGACCAATTGTTTCTTAGAAAAATTTTTTGACGTTCAGCTTGAAGCTGTGCATTTGCATCTCTTCGCGCCTGTGTCTGTTCTGGTGTTTAAGATGCCCTTATAGTAGATTGACGTTCAGCTTGCTCAATGAGTCTGTGTTGAGTTTCATCAGGTGTTTCCGCGGCTCTTAGGCCGGCCTGACGTTCCGCTTGCTCGAATAGCCTTTGCTGACTTTGAGCAGGTGTTTCAGTAGCTGTTAAAGTAGATTGACGCTTCAACCTTAACCAAATCACAAAGCAAATAACAAACAACCGAAATCGAAAGCAGTTAGTCGAATAAGCTACGAAATAGAAACAATTTAAGCGTATAGGTACCGTATGCACTATAAGTTGACGCGCGGCTAAACGGCGGGAGTTAAGTACATGTCAGGAAACATTTCGTTACCGCGTTTTAAAAACCTAGTATAAGAACTCTCAAAAAATATTTTATCTTATAATTTTGCACAATTTTTCTTATTGTAATACCGATTCATTCATAACCACATATAAGAACTGTATTCATTTCCGTTCAATTATTATTACTAAGGCTTATTAATTACTAGGAACTGTTTCTACCACAGTTAAGTAATAGTTAAGTGTGAAAGCGTGACAGGTGGTGATAGTATTTTTGATCCATACTTATAATCACGCCTGTATCCCTTGCGGGGTAGGCAGAGCATCAACGGATTATTTAATATCGTCTGCGAGGTTATCGCCTATTCTGTGAATTACAATGCACCGAAACGTTTGAAAAAAATCAGCTGGTGAGTTTTATGTTTTTTTTTATCGCTCTCTTCCCGATCCTGCGTGGAAAAATATAGATTCATACATTTTTTAACTTAATTTTGGTAAAAAGACATAATAATCCAGATATTCTGACCTTCTGTGTTCGTCCATCTTACCGTCGTCCGTCTTGTAGAATCACGGTGGCGCCGCCTAGCTGAATTTAATTTTGCAAAATATTCGATTTTCCCCACGGGAATGATATGTCTTTCCGCTGAAAAAAGTAGCCTATGACACTCTACAGCCACCGAACTATCCCTATACGAAAATTCATGCCATGCCGATGCTCTGTTGTGACGTGAAAGAAGGACAAACTTTGGCAACATATTTTATTTTCCCACGGGAATGAGGCTGTAGAGTGGCTACTTTTTCCGCGGAAAAACATCTCATTCCCGTGGGAAAATAGAATATTTCCCATGGGAATGAGGTGTTTTTTGAAAGAAGAACAAACAAACACACTTTCGCATTTATAATATTAGTATAGATTATCAGGAAGACGATGGATATGCTTTCACCAACACTATACGGTTAAAAAATAACTTTTAAAACATTGGCTTAAAAAGATTAATAATGTTGGTAAATGCTTTACAAATTCTACTGAAAAATATTCTATAAGCAACGCCGGAATAGCAATCTTCTGTTGCTCTGAAGAGCAATTTTAAAGAGTCTATTTAAAAAGAATCTACGTCGATTAATCTTTTACAAGTCCATCGTTCTACATAGATCTCTCGCACTGATAGTCACAATGCGCAGTCCGAAACCA
Organism: Parnassius apollo; assembly: GCA_907164705.1. Classification (NCBI taxonomy): domain Eukaryota; kingdom Metazoa; phylum Arthropoda; class Insecta; order Lepidoptera; family Papilionidae; genus Parnassius; species Parnassius apollo. Next base: position 3,350,701 of record CAJQZP010001030.1, on the reverse strand, counting down.
AATATTGTTTTCGAGCTATATGATTAGCCCATTGCGACTTTCACTTATTATTTCGTTGGGCTATATTAGTCATCCCTGAGCTTCTATGGCTTCATTTGAAATTTAATCACACACCAAAACCAGGAATAAACTACAGCATAGCAAGAGAGGGTAATCCATGTGACTGTTGGAGAACTCTCTTATTTTACATTAGCTGTACCCCGTGACTTAGCCCGCATGGAATTTATTACGATTGTATTTCATGGGTTTTAACTTTTTTGCGCCGAGCACTTTTCTTCATTTTATATATATAATTCTCACCAGCACTCAGTTGGACAACTTACAAGTGGCGGCCTAGTGCTGAATCTTATTATTTTATCATTTGACTCTGTACGGCAACTTTTTTTAACATGATATTGTAAAATACAATTGTAATATAGTATTACCGTTCAAAAGAAACTGTTCTAAAAAATATAGAGAAATACAAAAACTTATTTTTTTTAAATTATTGCAAAAGTTTAAATATTCATAGATTAATAAAATATAGCAATTTTCTACATTTTCCCTTGTTTTAAATATTATTAAGATAAATAAATTAAAAAAGGTGGCTTACATTTTAATGCAGACCATGTCTTTTAGGCTGATGAGAATGGCGTGTAGTACTTTATGGCCATCTGATACTGTACGGTATTAACATATTTATGAAGAGAAGAATTGAATGACCAAAATGTACTCACTCTACCTGCACTTTTGAATTCTCACCAGCACTCAGTTGTTCAGTTTACAAGTGACGGCATAGTGCTGAATCTTATTATTTTATGCTCTTATATCGTCCTATATACGTAGTCTAAAAGACGCGAGACGTCTGGTACAGAAATCACCAATGTGCATGTCAATGGTAGCTATAGCTATAGCGGTGAATCCTCACTACATCGGGAGATATCTAATAGTGGTCCTTTATAGGCTAATGCAGAAGAAGAGGAAGTGTGTATATTGCGTAAAAATGTTTAGACGCTCTAGATTAAAATCGCTGTGCGATGCAAAGGCAAATGTTAGGCATATCATTAGCACAGACATTAGCATACAAAATTAACCGGTCTTATGCTGTATTAAGCCGCAAATGTTCTGAGTTACAAAATTTAGGTACGTTACTGTCAATAATATAATATAATAATACTTACAAATAAATAAATACATACTGTTTAAGCTAATAAAAGCTTATTAATCGGAATTATAAATCAAAAACTTTCATAATTGACTCAAATAAACATAAAAATAGATATTCTCTGCCCTTTATTATAAGAAATGTCTTGGGCGTGATGTCTGGGAAAAATATACGGATTTTTAGATTAATTAAGCTTATCCTTGTTTAGACGTCGGATTTTATTTGTGCTAGTCCCGGGAGAACAAATTTTACCTACCTTCGCTTAGCCGCGCATAAAATAGGTCTGTTTTTTTTGGTAAGTTTTGAAAGATTAATATTAAAAATAAAATTGTATAACTTGAAAAGAAGATGAATCTGAATGGCAGGGTAAGAAATTGTGTGATAAGAGAAGAGTGTAGTTTGCAAGATGATGTTGTGATCAGGATTAAGAAAGGAATGCTTCAGTTGCTTGGTCATGTAGAAATAATGAATAAGGGAAGAGTTACAAAGCTAATCTATGTTGCAGAAGTGAACGGCAGAGTCAAGAAGGGACGCCCTAGGCGAAAGTTTATCGATCAAATTGGCCATATATTGAAAATGAGATAAATTAAGAGTACCCTTAACCGCCGAGCATACATGCGGAGCTATATAGATGTGGAGGATGTAAGACAGGTGTGTCAGGGTCAAGTGTACAAACATCTTAAAGTTCTATACTATTATTTTGATTAAGAGAGGTTACTTAGATCCCATAATACGGACTTTGTACAGCTTGTCCTGTATGATCACTCATAAACCACTCTCATAAGTATGTAACCTCTTTGTAGCATTCTTATATACTTCTAAAAGAGATCTAAGTTCTATGTGGGCTGGTATATTTATATTTATAGCGCTCGTGTGTTGCTTGGGAAGTAATGCGTGACAACGTTTCTATATCCTTGTTTTATTGAATCTGGTTACATCATTGTTATGTTGTTAAACAGATTGTTTTGATGGTGAATATACATGTAATACTATATATTTTACTTTACATTTTATTTTATTATGTCATACATCTTTAAAAGTACTTATCTCTAGTACTTATCTTAATTTTTAAGTCAAAAAAGGTTTATTTACATTATATTTCATATATAAAAATAATGATATACAATAATTTATTCTTAAATTGATCGAGATTATTAATTGTTTTTAATACAAACATTTTATAACTTATCCTGTGTCCTTTTAATATTGAATGAGGAATGCATTAGCGAAATGCTGGAGCGCTGGTTTCTATTTAATTCTCTTCCTCGTTGGACAGTTTTGGTCATTCTGTTATACTGAATTTCTAAATTGAAAATCACATAATACAACAACGTTTTCACGTTTAAATCATTATTTAATGTTCTTTGCTTGCAAAAATTTTATTGTGGCAAATTTAGATAAAAAATATGAAACAAACCATTCAAATTATGAGGATATCCACAGTTTCTACTGATTACGGTAATGAGTACATGGCAATAGTTTAAATAACTCACATTTTTAAACGTTATAGAGCCACGTTTCAGCTATATTATAGTTGTAGCACGAATGTGTCGGCTCGACCGGGGCAGAACCACGTTATCACAGAGTACCAGCGTAAAATAGCAGCTTAATCCCGCTGCGTTTCGTGTGGTGAATGTAGAGAACCGGAGACTAGTTTTACTGGAAAGGAGGTATTCCAACTAAATCCTCGGGAGTGCTAACACAGCTGCATTTTGATTCTTATTCGAGGTTAATGTAGATGTCTATGGGCACACAGCATCCACTTACCAACATGTGGACTATGTGCTCGTTTAACATACTTAATATATAAACAAGAATTTATGGGAATAATTTTTTTCAAGATCATATAATTAGATTCACGTAGCAGCTAACTAATACTACTGCGGTTTAAAGTAATGTCACTTTTGTAATAAAATGTACCGCCAAATATTGTCAGTATTAAGATATTTATATGACACATATGACATATTTGACCGGCAGAAGTTAAGGTTCTTAAAACGTAGTGAGTTTTTCTTTCTTTGAAAAGGGTTTTGATTATTTAAAGTCTAAGTCTAAACTCCTTTTAAAAGGTCGGCAATGTACCTGAGATTCCCCTGGCATTGCAGTTATTCAACGGCATGGCAACGGTAGTTACAAGCACAATAACGGTTGCTATTTGTACTATAGTATCGTATCCTACTTACTGTGACGACACATCATTATTATTAATATTTATTAATCAATTTCTATATAAGAGGGCGTCAAAAATAGTCTTAAAAGATATATAGGTATTAAACAATAAAATTACATTAATAAGCATAAAGTTAAAAATAAATGTATTTCAGACATTAAGTATTATAGTAAATTAAAGGCAAAATATTGTCTTTCAAAATAAATAAATTTATTAAAAACTTATAATAATAGAAGAGAATAGAAAATATTCGAAATGTGTTATATAATAGAAATAAAAATCGACAATATTATAAAAATAAAGATAAATAACACTTTTAATATAATTGGAAAATTGGTTAAAAAGTCCTGGAGTTCGTGTATAAAAGAAAATTTTCCTAAGTTATGTAGGGTGTTCATGTATGGCATCATAGATGGCTTGTATGGAGGAGCTGCCGGAGAAGAATACCCAAGGTCGTACGTATATATGGGGTGGTCGGGTGCCCGACTGCTTGAAGTATATTAGCATAGTGACTTGTCCTATATTAGGGACTTATGAAAGTAAGCTCTATTATACTAAAGCGTTCTTATAGGTCTCTACGATGAATTAGAATTACAATAGTAGAGTTGTGGGCTAAAGTCCTTTATATTAAAGACATATACATACATATAGACACATACGTAAGGTCCATGAAATAAAGCTAATATGTGGAAGATCTCAAATAAGTAAAAGTATTATATTAATAGTAATGAGACTTGAAAAAGGATTATTATAGTGGCGTGGATGCTGCTTCACGAGCAACTGAGACCGAGGTAAACTTGGACTCTCTAACCGATGTGTCCTAAACATCTTAGTGCCGGGTTTGTTGTAGCAATACGGCTTTACCGTGGACATCGCACACCCTTACCGTTTGTGGGCGGCGTCGTAACGCATAGCGATGCGTCGTCTATCCTTCGGATTGGGATGAGGTGTGTTTGGTAGCACTTTTAAGTGTAACAAGCATACTCAACTTCATGTCTTAGTGCATTAGCGCTATGATACGTAGAGTTTTGTCCACCGGCGTCTTAGTGGCGTGCTACTATGATACATTGATGCAGTTTTTAGTTAACAGCATCTTAGTGCCCGTGGTAAGTGGGCTCGTTGTAGCAATACGGCTTTCCCGTGGACATCGCACACCCATACCGTTTGTGGGCGGCGTCGTAGCGCATAATAATAATAAATAATAAACATTTATTTCTCCCACTTTTTACATAGTTACATTTGTTTAATAAATATTTTTAGAGTTTTGAGTAGCTGTGGGAGACAGGAGCCCAAACTAGGTTACCCTGTGCTTTTTTTATTTTTCTCTTGCTATTTCTTTCGGATTGGAATGAGTGTGTTTGGTAGCACTTTTAAGTGTAACAAGCACACTCAACTTCACGTCTTAGTGCATTAGCACTTTGATACGTGTTGTTTTATTCACTAGCGTCTTAGTAGCGTACTACTATGATACGTTGGTGTTATTTTTTAGTTGACAACAATATTAATTTTGTTACCAAAGTCAATAGAGATCATGTGGATATGTCGTAAGGGAGCGCCATCCGTATGATAGTTGTATTGATGCTTACTGCTACTTGCGGTATTGCGTCTTGTGGTGGATCTGCGGGTGTGCTGCGCCTGATTCGACGCATTCTTGTGGTTCTGGTCGATGGAGGTATGTAGGTGGTGATGTCTGCTGGGATGTATGAGAGACCTTGGGATGGTGTAAGCCCGACGATTGTCGTATTGATGCTTTATGCGTTCTGCATCATTGCGTCTCTGCGATAGTTTTTTTGGTGGGACGCTATTCTCAGTGGCGTTCTCAGCGTCTTGGTTTAACTCACACCTAAGTAGCTTTGCCAAGTCGGGCCCCTTCATTACGGGGCTGCAGACTGTCTGACCTCCATGATGTTTTATATAACAACTTAATAATATATCTCTGTAACTTTTTCACCTTTGAATAATTGAAGGCAACTTGTTGGTGAGTGCGAAAAACATGATCGAAAATGCATATACTCATCGTCACTTACACAAAACCTTTCTGATGGCAAATTATTACTAACATCTTATAACTGCCTTTTGGCTATATCTGCCGTTGTATTGGTAGCTAGAGGGTGGATCTGAGGAGACTCTCAAGGCTGCGGCCGAAAGCCGCACAACGTGGGACCCCATTCCCTTGAGGTGAGCGGTAGACTCATGAAACGTTCTGCGGCAAGTAGCTGTGCTGATCATTCAATTGGTGGTGATACCATACACTTACATCACGTCTGCAGGAGCGGCGGTCTGGCAGGTGGTGGTGCTCACGGAGGGTTTACGGCCAGTGTGCCTATTTGCCTAAACCATGTGACGTACATTCACTGTGCAGAAAGATGCAGGTGGCTCAGGACGCTTTGTGGCGTTACTTGTGGGAGGCCTATGTTCAGCAGTGGACTTGTGAAGGGCTGTAATGTTGATAATGATTATAGCTACAGCGTGGATCAGACCATGTAAGAGTAACGCTTATAATAAGAATATTTGTATAATCTTCGGCTGGGTGAAGCATAAATACTAGCTCTATACTCACGAGATAGTTTCAAAAGTTCTGGCCGTGTTTTTTTATATCTTGATCGGAAAAAAAACAGCTCTTTTTCACCAGCAGTGACGACTATTTGGAGATACGGTTTCTTTTGTAATTTTACCGTACATTTGATTCCACTGACCGTTAGTCTCTTCACCAATTGCCATATCTATAATGTCAGTCAAAGAAAATCGCAACAATACGAGACAGTGCCAAGACCTCAAATTTAATTGTGAGTTGATCTCTTGCTTTCTGCATAATGGCAGCAATGTTCAGATGCAAAAGTGGTGACGTATCCTTTTTGTTTACCGCTAGCAGACAAGAGCCTGCCATGCCCTTATATCCCCTGTAAATCTCCTTTTTTCAGCTAAGGAGTCTGCTTGTGTAGGTATTACACTCCTACCTATTTCTGTAGGTTTCCCTCTCTGAATCGTATAGAAAGGCAGTATAATTAAAGGTTGTGAGGCATTTTATCTAAGTCGTTAGAGAGTAATACGCGTCTGAAGGTAGCCTTTTGGTTTGAAGATAGCTGCGGGTATCCATGAACTGTAGTAACCACTAACCATCAGATAGACTGTCGATGACTTTAGTTTCATAAAAAAGCGAACACGGGAACAAATCCAGTCTTATATGTAAAGGATAAGAAATTTGAACAAATCATAAGTTGTTATTTTACAAATAAATACTTGGATTGACACCTTCAGCAATTATCGATTAGAAATAAAAATGCAGCAGTTACCAGTTTAAAGGATCTCCGGTACTCCATACTCCTACTAACTTAATTATTAAAGAGCTAGCTAGCACTGCAGTATATTTTATTCTATTTTTCCTGCAAAATCTATGAAATAAAGAACCACGCACGCTCTGATGTTCTCAATGTGGAAATAAATTCACACCGAACTTAATTCTTTACTACGATTTGCATGGAGCCTAGTAAAGTATAGACATGTATGAATCTCCGCGCATTCCAGATAAAAATCCTAGTGGACACCGGCTGAAAACGATGACAATCCAATTTTAATTATTAGAACTCAAAATAACAAATAAACTAGAACTATAACCAGCTGTGGGGCGTATGTCTTTACCTTGCTTTTGTTTTAATTTTTTTACAATAAATGTCGCTAAATTTGATAAGTATTGGCAGTGTAAGCAAATCTACTACCCAATATCATCCCGTGAGTATCGTAAACAAGACAGGAGACAACAGAAGATTGGCATGAGAACTGAAAAAAAGTAATTTTTTTATTGCGTCACACAATCGTGACAACTATAGCCAAACATAAATAAGAAAATGACCAATATTACATTGCTGGAGATTTGGGTTCAGAAATTATTACCATACTTGAAAATCTAGGTCAATTGGTAAGAACGCACATATTTTAATTATTACAGATTACTTGGCAATATCTAGTCCAACGGATATGAAAGGTATTATATAGTTTTAGAAGGATGAAAATGGACCAGTATGTTCACATTGTTTTGCAAACGTATTGCAAGAATTATCTGTCGGTACTGATCATGAAGATGGACTTTGGCGCCTTAATGCCAATAGTGCCAGTATATTGTGTGTTTGTTGTCAACGGAGACCGGGTAGCGGACGCTGTCACTCTGTTTCAGAAGGTCCTGAAAGATATTTTATGTCTGAGAGGATTTTTCCAAGATAAGTTAGTATTTACGTTTATTTAAAGAATTACATATCTAAATATTAATCATTGCAGACGTAAAAAAGTATCAATTGTTTATTTTCTTTTATGTAGAATTGGGGCTGTAAACCGGCACACTGCACACACACAATCCAACGAATGGTAAATGGATTCTGTGGCCTATAAACATCTAGATTCAGTTCGAATAATAATTAAAATGCAGATGCCTTGCCAGCCCTGAGGACTATGATGAAATGCCTCGTTTTCAGTAAAAATGGTCTCCAGTTTTCTACACTCACTTCATTACGAACTGAAATGCAGATGCGTTTTCACCCGTTAGGACTAAGACGGAATGTGTCGTTTCCAATGAAAGGCGTCTCTGGTTTCATTAGTCAGCATTAAGTTTCTATTTTACACTGATATTCTGTGAGACCGTGGTCCTTCCCCAGTCGATCCGACCTATTCGTGCTACAATAATTTGTAGCAAGAATGGGTCGGCTACTAGTATATTAATATATACTATTTATATAGCTACAGTATGGCATTATGTGGTATGATAGGTATTAAATTGTTACAGATACCTGAAAGTGCAGTGATATGTCATGTGTATGGAGTCTTCGGTCAGTAGCCAGCACACATCATCATCATCATAATAATTACGGCCCTTCACAAGTCCACCGCTGAATATAGGCCTCCCCCAATAATGCCACAAAGCACGATCCTGAGCCACCTGCATCTATCGACTTCCTGCATGTATTACCAGGTCGTCACTCCATCCTGTTGGGGGACGCCCTACACTTCGAGGTGATGAGGCTGCCACTAGAGAACCTTTTTTCCCCATCGGTTATCAGTTAACAAGTTGCCAGATTCGAGCTACGTGGCCGGCCCATTGCCACCTCAGCTTATTAATCTATTGGGCTACATCGGTCACTCTGGTTCTACTGCGGATATCCTCATTTCTAAGTTTATCACGCAGAGTAACCCTGAGCGTAGCCCTCTTTGTAGCACGCTGAGCGAACTTGAGCTAGCACCGGCCAGTAGTGGAGGACCACGTCTCAGATCCGTAAGTCATCATTGGCAACACGCACTGGTTGTACAATTTAGTTTTCATATTTTGAGGTATACCTGAAGATAAGATTAATTCAAACCAGCGATCCGTCAATTGACCTATCAGTCGAAGTTGGACTTACTTAGTCGGACTATTTGTCCCAGGTAATAATCCTCGTCAACAACTTCGAGCATAGTGCTCCCAACAACTACCGGCGTAGGAGTAACATGGACATTAAACATGATCTTTGTTTTGTCCATGTTCATCTTAAAACCTATCCGTTGGGAGACACCACTGTGGTCATTGAGCATAGTGCTTAGTTATTCCAGCGATTCTGCCATAAGAACTGTATCGTCGGCAAATCGATTCGCCATTTATGTAACCTTTTCAGTCCAGAAGCTTGAAAATGTCTTTCAATGCAGCGGTGAAGAGTTTCGGGGAAATAACATGACCCTGTCTTGCACCTATTTGCAGTTGGATAGGTTTCGAACTCTGGTTCTGTACTCGGATAACCATCGTAGCCCTACTGTACAAACACTTCAGCACTTCGATATATCGGCAGTCAACTTGATACCGCTGAAGGGACTGTAACACCGCCCAAATTTCGACGAAGTCAAAAGCTTTCTCAAAGTCCACATACGGCAGGCAAATTGGCATGCCTTGCACAGATTAACAGAGACAATACGTTTAAGCTACGTTAATGTCTAATTTTTAATATTAAAAATATTTTTAAAAAGCACCTAACAGAGTACGAATTTTAAAGGATCTGCATCCAAATTTACCTTCCCCAGTTATCACTATGTGAGGAACATGGCTAGAGGTGGCATTTTACTATGCCAAACATTTAGACAAAATATTGAGTGTTTTTTTATTTGATAGCAACGAAGCCATATCCATTAGAAATGCTAGAAAAGTACTAGCTAAATTCATTGATGTCCAAAGCGAAGAGCAATAATAAATATATATGGAGAATACACGAAGATTAAAAATAAAAGTGAACTTTTCCTGAATTTTTCAAAAGTGCTATCTTTTATAGGATTGGGTGACAAACGAACACACAGGCCACCTAATGGTAATTGGTTGCCGTGGCCCATAGATATCTACATCTATCCTCGATTACGAATAAAATGCAGATGTGTTGTCACTCGTGAGGACAAAGATGGAATGCCTCGTTTCCAGTAAAAAGGGTCTCCGGTTCTCTACACTCACCATACGAAACGCAGCAGCATTAAACTACTATCTAATACTGGTATTCTGTGACAGCGTAGCCCTTCCCCGGTCGAGCCGACCCATTCGTGCTACAACTCTAATATAACTGCAGCGTGGTTCTTATTTACCACTTACTATATTTTTGCGTTTTTTTTTTTGAGAATATTACTTATTTATTCAAAATAAAGATGGTAACCTTAGTCACGATTTAAATCGTATTTACATAATATATTTATTTTGTCGAGACAATCGTACATTGCTGTGCTACGATCTGATAGATGGCACTATAACAGTCAAGTTATAAACAAATTCATTATATTTTATGAACACAAATTACTCATAATTGCTTTTTTTTCAGTGCAAAAACAAAATCATAAATTCTGGACCTGATAAGTAGCGCTGTGATCGAGTTATTAATAAGTTTTATATTTACACTTTAAGAAGTCCGAAGTGAATACGGAGTGAAACTTATTATGCCACCTACCGAAAAGTACAGAACAAAATCTGCCGCGCCAGAAAATTCAGTACCTAAAATTTCACATTCCTTTCGTAATATTTCAATAATGATTTTCATGAAACTCCCCTCTAAGAATTAGATCTAACTACACAACTTGCTCATTTAAATTTCATGTCAAAATCATATTTATACATGACACCACTTATGTCGTCACTTGCTTCGTGAAACTTATCCTAATGAGATTTGTTCACATCTACCGGTAATAAAATTGAGCACAGATACTTAATCAGAAATTTGAATGAGTATATTAAGATCCTTTATTTATAATTAAAATTATTAAATATATTGAGTAATAGAAGTAAGAGAAGTATAATTATGATAACAGAAGTTAATTCATACAAGAAAGTGTTTTTTTTATAGATAACTGAAACACCGAGTAACACGAGGTTTTTTCCTATCATTTAACTGTATCAAGAGATGTAAGTACTTCCAATTTTTATTGAATCTGGTCCAAAACTCTTTAAAACAAAATTACAAAGTAATTTCAATAATAATTTATAACTTCGGATCAGTAAATTTATCGTGCAAGTAAGTAGGTCTAATACCGCATATTATCCAGTGGATGCCGTAAGAGGCGACGGAGGGAAACTGAAAATGGACATGGGCAGCGGCATATTTCTAATAGCAATGCAAAACTATAAAAATGTGGTATCTAGCTTGACAAGAGTTGCTTGATACCACATTTTTAAGTACTATGGCAAAATCCCTCCTATTAGCAACCTGTTCGAAACACCTAGGTTCTGCAGTGGAATTCCATAAGCTATAATGGATGGATGTATTAGAAAATACTGGAATGATTTGGCTTTTAGAACAAAATATTCTTCTTCTAGAAAATCGAAGTCGATCGAAAAACGCGCCCAAATGATAAGAAAAACTATTATTCGGACGCGTTTTTCAATCATCTATAACAACAAGTATTTCTATTTAATATTGTATTTGATATTGCTACCTATTATTATGTTTTTTTTTTCTTTTTTTCTAATCAAGTAAAAGGGAATAAAAGCTAACAACCTACCTGATGGCAAAAGATTGTTGTAGTCTATAGAGAGACACTTACACGTATTATCTATTAAAAATCGAAATTTAGATGCATTTTCACACTGGGAACTGTGATGGAATATCTTGTTATAAGTAAAAAAGGGTCTACGGTTTTCTAAACTAATCAAATGTGTCTTAGAGAAGTATTATGCTACCATAATAAGCTCGTATTTGGTAGTGAGAGTTTTTTCCTCTTGATCCTTACCCGGTCAAACACACTCATATGTGATGTAGCCATAATATAGCTGCAACGTGGTTCTACCAATATTAATGAACTGAACTGTAATATAATCGATGTAAGTGTATATGAAAAATTGAATACTTAAACTTAATCAATAATTATATGAACTTAAGGGGTATAAAATAGAGGAATGTAATATAATATTTACTATATATTTGTACAATATTTTATATATTAAGTATATTTTAAAATATAGGTTGGTAGCAAAGTTTTAAAGAAGTGATGGCGTGATTATTTTAGAATGTATTGTAAAAAAATTATTTAACAAATAATAAAAGCTGTAGCTGACTGCCATAATGTGTAAAAATTAAATTAGAAAACGAGTTTTTCAATTTAACTTTTCAAGAGAGAGTATTAGTTATAGTAAAAACACCATTCTGTATGGCCCCGATTTGTCTTTGTTTTGATTCTGTCACAAATAATATAACCTCTTATTAATTTATAGAAACTGTCCCAAATATATAAAAGTAATATATATATATATATATATATATATATATATATATATATATATATATATATATATATATATATATATATAGAGATCTCTTTACGGTAAATGTTGAACAAACGCGACTTCACGCGAGCACTTTGTTGATCCGAAAACGCATGTTGATCCGGCGCCTTTTGTTGATCCAATATGCATCTCTAGTAACTAATGTGGCTTCGACCGGATCAACATCTGCACTCACGAGACTGTTTGCTAGCGTTGGCCGAAGTTGATCCGATATACAAATCCACCTTGCGATGGTTACAGAAAATGTTGATCCGATTTAAATGAGCCAATCAGAGCACAGCAAACGATAAGATAAACGATCAGATTGGCTGAATGCAGCCGCGACGTTGCCGTTTCGTATCTTTGGCGGTACAAGCTACAGATTAAATGCGTGTTATGTAATGCATGCTGTTGGGTCTGCCTCGTTATTGTAATGCGCCGGGTATGTTCGCGGATGCGCGTGTGGATTGTTTCTACACCACCATGCGTAAACGATGCACATCCCTGGTGCGCAGGGTGCGGGCTAGTTCCAATGGTATCCTGAGGGCATTTTCTGACAGATTTGAGGTCAGTACCTGAACCATTGTCATATGGTGCACGTGCTGACTAATCGGGCCTGTCTTATATATAGTTTTAAAATTAGGTAGTTTTAAGATTTGTATTATTACTAACATCTATGATCCTTTTGGTCGAAATAAACGACTTTTTTTTAACGAATTACTCGGCAACGCCCCTTCTCGTAGCGGAAGTGGTGGCAACGGCGACATAAGGTATTCGTCTGAGTACGTGTTTGTGTGCGTGCGTGCGTGCGTGCGTGTGTGTGTGTGTGTGTGTGTGTGTATGTGTGCGTGTGCGTATGTGTACGTACGTGCGTGTGTGTGTGTGTGCATGTTTGCGCGCGCGCTTGCGTGTTTGTGTGTGTGTGTGTGTATGTGTGTGTGTGTGTGTGTGTGTGTGTGTGTGTTTACCATAAACCAGTTAACATTCTACATCTTCATAATCAAGATTTTTAAGGACGCGTTTACAAAATTGATAGGTATAGAATCGAACTATTACATGAGAAATTATCATGAGACCTTACATCCGGGCTTGATGGAGTGACCTCAAAATGTAATTCGGGATTACTTGTGGAACTCCTGGACTAGTAGAACTGGGTGTGCTGAGTTTGGGCTCGTTTTGTTAGTTATGATGAAACCGCAACAAAACAAAAGTTGTTTTCACTTTGTCTCTAGTACCAATAGGTATCCAAGCTGATATTCGGAAAAATGAATAACCTCGTGGTAACATCTTTAGGGGCAGTGTCGATATCCACTTACCAGCCATACTGTTTTTCGCTGTAACCAACAGTTCTTTATATGAGCCTCACTTGCCCTCACGCGGTACCCACTTTACTGTACTCCAGTGCACCCACCACTACCTCTGCCACCTACGCCTCCACATCTACCACCGCACCCCCTCTCTAAGCCTTCGTTCTTCACCTCCGTTACCTTCGCCTCCACCATAAACTCTGCTCCATCCGCCTCAACAATAAACTCCGCTCCCTCCGCCGCCACCACCACGCGCCGTCACTATTCTTTCCGCCTCCAACACAATTCCCCGTTTCCACTGTCTAAGACTTCACCACAAATTCCTCTCCTCCGCCTTCACCACATACTACGCTGCATTCACCTCCGCCTCCACCATGTCTCCATTCTCCGCCTCCGTTTTCTGGGCGCACACACACACACACACACACATACACACACAAACACGCACTCCGACGAACATACACGCACGCACACACACCCGCACGCACGCACACGCACGCGCATACACACACGCGCGCTCTGGCGCACTCACATAAATATAGACACACACACACACACACACATGCACACAAACACAGACACAAACACACACACACACACACACACACACATACAAGCACACGCGCGCGCAAACATACATACACGCGCGCGCGCACACATACACATACGCGCGAGCACTCGCCCACACACACACACACACACACACACACCCGCACATACACTCAGACACACGCGCGCGCACGAACGAACACATATACACGCACAAGCACATACACACACACACACACACACACACACACACACACACACACACACACACATACACACACACACACACACACATACACACACACACATACACACACACACACGCACACACATACACACACTCGAGTGACAAATTAATTTGTAATAAAGTACTATCCATCATCTTCCATCATCTTATTCATGACAAATGAATAAAATAACAAATTCACTCACACGATAACAAAAACTCGAACAAACGTCTTTCCACAATAAAATCTGCCAAAGTTTGATCTACAAAACCAGCAGATAACGTATTTTCTTACCTTATTACTATAACGAAGTAGCCTACTGGGTTCTCTGTCACACACAGAACGCGACGTTGCCATTTCGTGTTCGAGTACCTATTCGTCAATTATGGCTCCGGATCCACTTAGTCTAAGTAAATGTCGCTTATAAATTAAATATACTCTGGATCTAAAAATCATATTCAGTATGATTTTTTAGACCGTTGATAGATCAACACATGTTGATCAAATCGCTGACGAGTATATTGAAATCCTGTTAGTGCAGATCCACCGACGTCACACGCGCGTCAAGAATGGATCAAAGTATATCAGTTTGTGCGACGAGGAGCTGAGCAAGCACGTCAAATAGGTGGATCAACAATTGTTCTAACTTCTCACTGGATCAACATTTACCGTGAAAGGATGATTATATATATATATATATATATATATATATATATATATATATATATATATATATATATATATATATATATATATAGCGGGCCTTGGGTACGAGAGGCGTGGTAAGAAAAGGTAAGGAATCAGACATTTTTATTTATTCATTCATATGTCTACAGCTGAACATAAGACTCCTTATTTACTTATAGATTTCCTCGTAGACAGGATTTGCCATAGACTACGCTTGGAAAATAAGTTGGTAACTGCAGTTATTCAATATATATCGTGATAAGACTTATGTATACCTATTTCGTACCTATAACGTACGAAATAATAGTTAGAGCAAGTACTAGGGTTTAGAGCCAGCAAGTACTAGGGTGGCGAGCCAGCAGAGCGTTCTCCTCGCCGCCGTCTTGCATCGCCAGATACTCAAGGCGAAGCACATCCCGTATTCGCGCACATTCCGTAGAGTGAACCCAAATGAATGGAACGGATTTTTCTTTTGAATATAAAATTATCGTATATATTTTGGTGATTATCCATAGTTTCAAATGGGTACATTTGTCTATTACTCGTAATTTATTAAAATTATCTTAATCGATGTCTGGAATCATAGTTTCAAGTATGTTTATTATTTGCATGTTTAATTTCAGTTTGTTAACTTTTCAATTAAATTTTATCGATCGATGTAGTGTCATTTATTGTTTTCGAGATTATTACGGTTTAAAAAGGACATTTTCATGCCATAATATGGATTTACAGTAATTAAATGTTCCTTCGTTTCCTGTGGATTTAGAAATATAATAATTTTAATAATAAATAACGTTATGTGACATAAAACGTTTGTTATCAAAATTAACTTTAAAATTAACTCATAAAACGATAACAACAAAAAACTGCTTTATTGTTAATATTAAAATAAATGTGTCTTGTATAAGTCCCCAGTGAAATAGAACAATTGATGATATTATCTAAAGTAAGCCAACATGGACTGGAGCAGCGGGGCGGACTAATACCTCCCTAACCCTTTCAAGAATGTGGGGAAACTTGTGCCCAACAGTGGAACATTTACATCGGCTATGCTTTTTGCAACTATAAGACATATATGTTTTTTTATTATATTTTTAAGATAACTTTATTACTATCATATATAAATAGAAATCACAGGGTTTAATAAAATACATATGTACTTCTTAAAGTTTTTAATTTTATTCATTCAGTAAATAGAATAATAAAAATTGAATAAGATTTATATTTACTAAAATGCAACAAGTGTATACCTGTTGCAGAACTTTTCTCTTAAGATTTTCACGTAGCCGGAAGAGGTTTCAGTAGAAGTATATTTTCATAACATGGAAATAAACTCAGTATATGTTTTACAAATAAATACGAAGTTTGTGGAATTTGTTACGCGATTTTACTGTAACACGAATAAGGTATTCCCTTCTGTATTGTAATTCCTAAAACCAAAATTATTGACAATGTAACTTAATGATAAAAGTGCTTAGCTACTACGTCTGAAATATTGACTTTAAATTCCATCTGGAGCCAATATTTGGGCAAAGCAAATTGATTAAAATAACTGGTTGTGTTGTTTTTAATGAATTTTTGTGCAAACGCGTGTCAATCGCTGCCACGAATTACAACGAGATACGGTCCTAAGCCACCTGCATTTCTGATTACCTGCGTGTATCATCAGTTCGTCCGTTCCTTTGCTGGGAGATCACCCAACACTGTGGTTTTCAGAACGAGACCATTTTTAATTTTTCACGCCATTTACCTTTGATATTAGTGTAACAGCATGAATCTACAACGAAAAGAGACGAGTGTATAAAAGTAAGTAAAAACAGAAAAATACTAATTTTAAGAATCATTAAATATCGCCGTGGTGGACAGCATAAAAGATTACACTACTTCATGTCATCCCGTCGGTGTCGTAAGAGATAAAACGGGAATTGAAACAGGAGATGGCTGCAGCATCTATCTGATAACAACTGACATTGTAGGTTGACCCATGCGTCCGGGCACATTTCATACACATATGAAACAGCACATTTATATAATTATGGAGACTGTAGGGTCCAGTAACACTATATCATTAACATAGGTAACATTAATAGTAATATCATCCAAAATGACGTCCAATGTGATCAAAATCTATACCATTTAAAATATAATATATTACGAGAAAAATATAAGTGACATAAGTTGGTTCTTAACTTAATCAGATTTTTTTTAAATATTTATTAAATACACATAGTATTAACTAATCAGATAATATGTCGGATTAACCCCAAAGCACCATAATGTTGAATGTGAAGTTGCTATTTTAATACGTATACTTTGTAAAACTAGCACTTGTTCTAATGATAGTGTTATATTCCCATAACATTAGCATATGCCGTTGGCAAAATAGTTTCAGCTTTATACGAAGCTTAGCTGCAAATATGCGAAACTTTGAATCGCGGTTTATGCATGTCGTTCAGACATTAGCATCACTAACAGCCAATATCTAACGCCAGGACTAGCTTCCTAACGTCATTTTGTTTGGTAGTAAAACTTGTAAATGTATTTGGAAACTGATATTCAATACGTTGTTGAAACTATGCGTTTATATATTATATTATTATAATCTTATCCGAAGCGTAAGAAAGAAGTTAAACATTATAAACGTTACCTTCTTTTTCGTATCTTCCTTTTCATGGTTTTACTATCATACGTACCATACATACATACTATTTATATGTATGCTACGCGATATTTTTGTCTTTTGATATCTTGTAGATTTTTCTATAGTTAAATCAGTTATATTAGTTCAGGAATAATCCCATGTAAATTTGGAAAAAAGTTCATAGTGAAGGTAACAAAACAGGGGTTAAAGTTTTTAATGAAACTATTTAGCTGACATAGACATTTTGGCGTTCTTTATACCAATTAAGAGGGTAAAAAAATAACTTCATAAAAATAAAAGTCGAAAAGAGCCTTTTGATAAAAAATAAAACGTCGTTATTTTTTATCAAAAGGCTCTTTTTCTTAAGATCATTTGCTGGATTATTAGCTAAAAAAACTTAATTATTTTTTTGTTTCATCGACTCGATAGTTATATGAATTAAAAACTGTCCAAATATTGAACAAGTGCATAATTATTATTACAGCTAAAATACTTTCAAAAATAGATTAATTTACTTTTTATGTTATTTGCTTTATGAGTACCGCGAAAAGGTTGAAATAGGTAATCCTACACTAGCGTAGCGTTATTTTATAAATGAATTATGATGTGGTTGAATACGAGGTTTCTATTCTGCAACCCATCGTATGCCACAAAATCTACAGGATGTTTCCTTAGTCGCTTCTTACGACGCCTGGCACTTGCATGTGGATATAATATTTTTAGAATTTACGATTTCACGTTTCGATAATAATGCTGTAATAATTAAAATTTTACAGTAACATTTAAAAATAAATAAATAATTAAAATTATATAATAGTGAATCACTTTCTAATACTTTACTTAGTTGTTCCGGAATCGAGTTATATTATGTATACCTATGACGAACTGTAAAATAACCAAAAATATGTGAAATAAGTATAGCCAAAACTTTAAAACTAGTATTTTAGTTATATATTTTTTTATATTTTATAATTTAATTATATACATATATATTATATGCACACAACTTAATTTTAGGAAAAATACAATAATATTCAATACTGGTCAAAGTTATGTGCTTAATGTTACTATATTTTTTTTAGTATAAGGGTGACAAACGAGCACACAGTCCACCTTATCGTAAGTGGATGCTGTGGCCTATAGACATCTACATTTATTCTAGATTCAGAATCAAAACGAAGATGCGTTGTCACCCTTGAGGACTAAGATGGAATGCCTTGTATCCAGTAAAAAAGGGTCTCCTGATCTCTACACTCACCATAAGAAACACATCAGTAATAAGCTGCTATTTTACGCTGGTACTCTGTGAGAGCGTGGTCCTACCCCAGCCCACCCATTCGTTCTAAAACCATAATATAGCTGCAGCGTGGCTCTACCACGTAATACTGATGGTAATACTGACTAATACAGAAGCTGTGGCTCATAGACATCTACATTTATACTACATATATATATATATATATATATATATATATATATATATATATATATATATATAATATTTTTTTATTTTATACATCTGCTATTTTTATTTACTAATTTACAATGCTACTTAACTAACCTTACTTAAGCTAACCTCTTACTGCTAAACCTAAACCGGGATGGCTTCATTGGTTACTTCTATAAATAAACGGCAATATGGTTTTGTTTCTAAGGTTATTGTAAAGTTTTGAATTTACCGCAATATTATATGCGTGCTAAACATCAAACATCTTTTTCTAAATAAATAACTCCTACACCTATCACACTCACGAACAATAGTGTGTGGATATCTTAAAGTTATTCAAGTGCACGATTTAATATCCTAATGGATTAGGGCGTAGACTTAGGTATGTCGTCTGCGATGACAAAAGTAAAGGTTAAAATCAATACTTTTGTAAGTCAACGGGAAACTTATTGGAGTTAAGTAAAAATTAGAACCTTTACACTGCTGGGCACAGGCCTCCTCTCATTTATGAGTTTCTTCCATGCTACTCCAACGCGTGTTAGCGTACTTCACATGTCTTTGAATTGAAATAATACTAGTTTTTACGGATTTTATCGCGTATATTTAACTATAAATACCCGACGTTTCGAGCGCTTTACAGCACCCATGGTCACGGGGAGGACTGAGATGTTCAACGTCCAAATGTCATAGTTAACAGCGGTTACCATAGACAGAAATTGAACTTTTGTTCCGATCTACACAGTATGAACTTATGGTATCTTGAAGTCTTGCAGTTGTATGCTTGGGTTGGGATTTAATTTTATTTATTATAGGATCCTAAGCAGATGGTAGCACCCAGCCATCTTCTCTATTGAAATTAGGATGTTTTTTGATTTCAATAGCCTCGCGAATCATCCTTGGAAGGAATCGGTGTTCTTTAGCGAGGATTTGTGGTCTATCAAATCTGATGTAGTGACGGGGGCAATCTTGTACGTGTTCACAGACTGCAGACTTCCCGGAGCGTCGAAGTGCAGTCTCGAAACGTCGGGTATTTATAGTTAAATATACGCGATAAAATCCGTAAAAACTAGTATTAGTTCAATGTGTAGTGTTCGCGTAAATATAAGAAATCATTATGTCTTTGAATTTTTTTTTATTTCTTAGACTTGCAGGTTTTCACGATGTTCAGCACTTAAAATTGGAAGTTAAAATTTCATTGGTGCCGGCGGGGATTGAACCCGGGTTACACACTTACTTTGAAATTTACAGAAAGCGCTTAGCCCCTGAGCTACCATGGCTGGAGCTTAAAATATGTTTTTTATTTTCAACAAAAGTACGCATGTGAGTATTTCATATTCTCCTAAAAAGTACCTTTAAGAACTTCAAACGTCACGTTCACTCAATATTTTCCGTTTTGGTTTTTTTATGGTGTCTAGTATTGAATCCGGGGCTAATTCTCATTATAATATGCCATAAGCGTTAGGTCGAGTAAGTTTGGCAAAATAGCCCTCTTTTGCGCATACACCCGTGACACTATAACTCCCACACGCAGCTTTTTTTTATAGAAGAGGGGGCAAACGAGCATGCGGCTCACCTGATGTTAAGTGACTACCGCCGCCCATGATCAACCGCAACACCAGGGGAATTGCAGGTGCGTTGTCGGCCCTTTAGAAAGGAGTACGCTCTTTTTTTAAAGGTCCCCAGGTCGTATCGGTCCGGAAAAATCGCTGGTGCTAAACTATTCCACAGAGAAGTTGTACGCGGAAGAAAACTCCTCTCGAAACGTACAGTGGTAGACCGCCAAGCATCCAGATGGTGTGGATGGTATCGAGACGTTTGCCGCGTAGTGCGTTCACAAAATTTGGCGGCTGGGATTAATCCGAACAATTCCTCAGAGCACTCTCCATGGTATATGCGAATGAAAATGCAAAGAGATGCAACATCTCTTCGCAGTGCCAGTGAATCGAGCCGATCGGAAAGCACTCGGTCGTCGACGATTCGAGTCGCTCTGCGCTGATGCGGTCAAGTGGAAGGAGCTGGTACTGGGGAGCCCCAGCCCAGAGATGGGAACAGTATTCCATGTGCGGCCGAACCTGTGCCTCGTAAAGTTGCCTTGCGCGGTGTGCCGGCATGAAATGCTGTCCCGCTCTGCTGAGCACGCCAAGCTTTTTAGAGGCCAATTTGGCCTTCTCTTCCAAGTGACCACGAAACTGCACGTCACTTGATATGTCAACGCCGAGGATTCCGATACTGGCTGAGGCAACAAGGGGAGTGCCTTGAAACTGAGGAGATACGACAAAGGGGTTCTTTTTAGCGGTTAACGCGCAAACTTGTGTCTTCTGGGGGTTAAACTGGACTAGATTTAGTCGCCCCCAATCCGAGACTCCGTTCAGCAAAGACTCGACTTCTGACACAAGTTTGTCGCGGCACTCGGAGACGTTTTCCCGAGAAATATTGGCATCGGCCGGTGTAAAGTGCATCACCAGTGCTGTCATCTGCATAGCAATGAATGTTACGGGTTTGCAACATATCATTGATATGCAGAAGAAACAGCCTTGGCGATAGCACGCAGCCTGTGGAACACCAGCATGTTGCAATCGGAGCTTGCACCGTCTACAACGATCTTGATGCCCCGATCTGCAAGAAAGCTGGTGATCCAATCGCACAATTTCTCGGGAAGCCCATAGGAAAGGAGCTTCGAAAGAAGCGCTTTGTGCCAAACCCGATCGAAGGCCTTCGCAGTGTCCAAACTAACGGCCAATACCTCCCCCTTGGGCTCTACTGCCTCCGCCCATCTGTGAGTTAGGTAGACCAGAAGATCACCAGCTGACCGACCACGGCGAAAACCGTATTGGCGGTCACTAATCAGCTGGTGATCCTCAAGGTACCACATGAGCTGGCAGTTTACAATGGACTCCATTATTTTGGAGAACAAGGAGGTGATGGCGATAGGCCGGTAGTTGGATGGGTCTGAGCGGTCGCCTTTTTTAGGGATCGGGTGGACGAAAGCCGTCTTCCATGATTTTGGGACTACGCCTAGGGAGTAGGAGTACCGGAAAAGACACTTTAAAATTTATTATTACAGCTATTAACTTCTGGAATTATTTGCAAATAATAACCGCCTTCAAAATAGACCAATCACAGTACAACCAGAGATCATGTAGTGGCAGCCTAAAAATTCCACTACATATCATCCAGCTAGTGTCGTAAGAGATGATAAGCTTTGGTCTCTTGATCGTAATTCACAATGCTGCGGTATACGGCTCAACCGCAGTGTCACGACGCAGCATTTAGCATCTCTGCGGAGAAGTGGTCAGTTGATTTTGCCGCAGCTACCAAAGCAGACGTGACACATGAACAATATATTTTAAATGTGTGCTTTACTTGAGAAGGAGGAAGAAGAATTTCTACTGTTTCTGAAAAGACAAAGAAGCATTAATTCTATTAAATTATCTTCAAACAAATCCGTTGTCAACCCGTGATGCACACCGCAGTGTCACAACGAGAACGACGCCGCGCAATGGGGAGTACGCGCTCCCCACTTCACCGCGCTTGCCCTTCACCACTTACGCACACTGCGACGGAACAAGAAACCATTCTATACGTTTTTCATACGATTATGTGTCCGGCACCGCATGCCGCATACCGCAGCGTTGTGCGTTAAGATCAAGAGACCGAGAAGAGAAGTTATAGAGAGTTGATACATAGATAGATAAAGTATTTATTTGTTTCTCCAATCACACACGTAAATTCAGTGCCTTAATCAGGTACAATGTAATGTATTACGAAAAAGTTATAAAAATTTAAGATCTAAATGTATATGTGTGTTGCAGTTTGACAAATGGGTCCTAGGTGAGCAATTAATATTGCTCAGAGGACTAACACTGATTTTTAGCTATTACCCTCGAGATGACGAGAAAAAAATTAGCACAGTAGTATAATCAGTTTAAATATGTATGAATGGTATGTTATTTTATCACTACTACGTCTTGCATCTTTGGTTCAGTTTAGTAAAAAATATTGAAGGGGTGTGTGTGTAAAGTTGCGTACAAGTTAAAGCACAGGCTTTAACTTGTACGCTACTTTACTTTTTACTTTACTTAGGTACAGACCTAAAAGAATTAGACCGCCATGATGAGTTAGTAAAAAAGAAAATGCAATGGTTTATAGCTGGCAAACGAATTGTTTAGGGATACCTTGTTTTTATAGGAGATATGATTTGAACTTATTTTCAAAATTGTAATTGGTGTTAAGATTTCTTGTTGGTGGTGTATAGTTATTCCAACACTTCGTTGCCATATATTGGAAACTGCTAGTAAATGCCGCTGTTTTATGGTTTTTATAAAAGAGTGATGATCTTATAGACCTCAATAGTTCTACAGAATTTTGCAAACTTTATTTTTGCATGGAATTACTCTGGTTTTTTTAAACTTATTAACATTAAAGACAAGCCCTCCTAAAAGTAACTCTCTACGTGAGTCCATGTTGAACATAGAAGCAGTGTTCAAGAAAGGAATAATGTGACTTCTAGGGATAAACCTAAACAGAACTGATAACATGCATTTTGCACGCGCTGTATTAGTTGCTTTGTTTTGGTGAAAATTCGAGGTTCATAAACTTGAAACGTACTTGAGCCTAGACAAAATTCATGACTCGCAAAGGGTAATTAATGCGTGACGGTACTGAAAGTTGATAACGGATTTGGTATAAAACCTTTAGACGATAAAACTGCTCTTTATCATATTAAGAAAATGGTTTTCAAAAATCTGCGATTACTGTCAAAAGTTACGCCAAGGTGTTTGGCTTCATTTACGCGCAGTATATGTTTAACAAGAACCGCAAGATCTAGGTCACCACTAGGACTTTGAGGGATTAAGAACAAGAACATTTCGCATTGACCAGTCAGCAATTCTGTCCGAATCCTCATTAAGCCGCGTGACATCATGCGGTAACTGATCTGGTGAGTCTGACACGTAAACTTGAATATCATCAGCGTAGCGGTGAAACATATGGTAGTTTATATGATTAAAACTACTTTTACGGATTTTATCGCGTTTATTTTTACTTTTTATTTACTTTTATTTTTAATTCCCGACGTTTCGGGCGCTTTTCAGCACCCATGGTCACGGGGGACTGAGATGACTGACGTCCCGATGTCATTGTTAAACCCGGAGTACCTTCAGCTTTTTTAATTATTGTTTATGGTCCGATCTATGCAAAATGAACTGAATATGTCCTGAGGTCTTGCAGTGGTATGCTTGGGTTTAGTTTTAATTTTATTGATTATAGGATCCCAAGCAGGTGGTAGTACCCAGCCTCCTTCTCTATTGAAATTAGGATGTTTTTTAATTTCAATAGCCTCACGTATCATCCTTGGTAGGAATCGGTGTTCTTTCGCGAGGATTTGTGGTCTATCAAATCTGATGTAATGGTTGGGTCCGTCTAGGATATGATCACAAACTGCAGACTTCCCGGAACGTTGATGCTTCACATCAGCTATATGTTCTTTTACGCGGGTCCTAATTGATCTTTTTGTTTGTCCTATATAAGAGAGACCACATTCACAATCAAGCTTGTACATTCCTGCATCTTGTAGAGGAATATGACACTTGACGGATGGTAGGAACTGACTAATCTTCTTCGGCGGCTTGTAGAATGTTCTAATAGAAGCTCGCTTCAAGATATAGCCAATCTTGTCTGTGACACCTCTGACATATGGTAGTATAGCAGGCACACGCTCGACTGTGGCCGGCTTCACTCGGTCACTGTGAAGTAGGCGCGGGACCCGAAGCTTGTTGTCGTGCAGAACTTGCTTGACGTGCTGAAGCTCGGCGGCCAGGTGTTTGCTGTCACAGATCCCTCGTGCTCTCTGAAACAAAGATTTGCCCATGGTAGCTAACTGTGAAGGATGGTGGTGAGATTCACCGTTTAAATATCGGTTTGTATGGGTCCTTTTCCTATACACAGTGTGACCAATGGTGTTATTAGGATTTCGGATGACTAACACATCTAGGAAAGGTAAGGAATTATTTGCCTCTAACTCCATAGTAAATTGAATTTTAGAGTTTATGGAATTAAGATGTTCTAAAAATGCAGTTACTTTGTCTGATGGTAAAATTGTGAAAGTATCGTCTACGTACCGCTTGTAGATCCTTGGTGTAACAGGTGCAGTAAGGGCTTTCTCCTCAAAGTCTTCCATGAATATATCGGCGACAATGGGAGATACAGGTGAGCCCATCGCAACACCATCTACTTGCTTGTAAAACTCTTCCTTCCACAATAGATAGCCAGATGTAAGGCAATGTCTTAGTAATACTGCATATTCTGCTGGCATGTTATTTTCCTCTAGTTTCCTAGTTATAATTGAGATGCATTCTTCAACAGGTACGCATGTAAATAGAGACTGAACATCAAAACTGACCATGGTTTCATTGTCAGTAAGATGTAGGTCTTTTATCTCACTGAAAAATGGTATGAATCCTTAGTGTGTGCTCTTGTGTGTCCTCTAAGTGTTGATAATATTTTAGCTAAGTGTTGAGCCAATCTGTAAGTTGGCGAATCAATCTGACTCACTATTGGACGTAATGGAGCATTCGGTTTGTGTATTTTTTGGTAACCCATACAACTTCGGTGGTTTGGCACATGAAGGTATTATCGAATTAACGTCCAGATTCAATTTTTCGGAGTATTTCTTAATTAGATCGCTAGTTGTTTTAAGCGTATTATTTGTAGGGTCCGTTTTGACCTTTCGAGAAGTAGTTTCATCCGACAAAAGATGTTGTATTTTAAAATTGTAATCTCACGTATCCATTATAACCGTAGAATTACCTTTATCTGCGCGGAGAATCGTAAGCTCTGTTCTGTTGCGTAAGTTTTTCAACGCGTTAAATTCATTTTTGGGAAGATTTAATTTCGGCGCTGAACTTGATGTCTTGACGTATGGCCTCTAAATCTTCATTACCAATATTATTTTTATACAGACAGTCCTCAACACTACAGATAATGTCCTCATACGGTATTTTTTGCGGTGTTATTGCGAAATTAATACCTTTTTCTAAAACTTTTATTGTGTCTTTAGTAGTTTATAACTTTAACATCTCACAAGATCAGCACAGTAAATTATAAAAAAAGTTGACCAAGTATTGAGGTGGAGGAACCCTGAGGAACACCATGATTAATAAGCCTACTGTAATACTATTTGTATATAATACTATTAATAGTTCTACTGTTATAGAGGTACTAAAACTGGAGATGGACAGACATCATCTCCCAGATAACAACTCACAATAAAAACGATAAAAACGCAATTGCGATTGCTTTCCCAGAGGCATTCTATATAAGGTATGGGGGGAGGCCTATGTTCTGTAGTGGACTTTGAGATACGATTTTATACGTAATAGAGCCATGCTGCAGTTATATTAGTAGTATAGTTGTAGCACGAATGGTGGAATTATAATATTAATATAATATATATATATATACACTTGTCATTATATATAAGTAGATAAACAATCCCTTACTGCCTTATTAACAAAAATTTCTTATTCCAAGCTTAATTCGAAGTTACACTTGGACTAGCTAATCTCAGAGTAACTGACTATTTACTTCGTTATTACAATGTTATTAATAAACATGGAGTAACCTCGGACTAACTATACATTCCTTACGCCGGGATTAACGCTTGCGCTATGGCAACCCACTTATTTTAAAAGTAAAAAGAGTGAGTCAGTGAATAATTAGTGAATGTATTCAATGCTTGATGATGACTTTAATGACAGTGACAGGCAATATTTTGACTTTGACAAGAGATACGTGTTACGTGTTGTTCCTCGTGTTGTTTTCGGACTCGGTGGAAAAACTAAGTTCTAAATATAATCATTTTTAATATTATTTGTAATGAAATTTTAGAATTAAGAAAAGAGCGTGAGGGGCAAAATTAATTAAATAACAATTTTTGTTTTGTTTTTTGGAGATAAATAAAATCTTTTGTACATGTAATTATTATATATTTATTTTTAAAAAAATCATTAATAAATGCTGCCCAAACAGAATTTCCTCTAACGGAGTTATTTACTAATTGTGTGACTGATATATTTTCATCATCTCCTTATATATAGTTTTTTATGCTCTTATTTAGTGTTTAGTAAACGCTCGCAATAAACACCAAAACCTTTGCTTCCCTCCAAAGTATTGTTCTACAGTGTTACGGGCCCAGATGTGCAACCGGTTGTACATTTCTTCCTTTTGTTTATTAGGACGCAGGATAGGAGTGAATAAATAAGGAGTACAAACATAACCAGAATCTCCGAGAAGTCTGCCTTTAAATTTTTTTAATCCGACGTTCATTAAATATTCTTGAGTCATGTGTACCACCTTGCCAATGTGCCACTGTATCCTTGAACTCTAAATTTGCATTTGACACAACCTGGAACAAAGCACTCATAACTTCTTTAATATGAAATAATAGATTGAGGTGATTGTATTGAATCTAAGAAAATAACTAAGTACCTATATGGCAAAGATGGGCTAGCTAGGTGCTATAAAACTTACTTGTACATTTATTGAACTGTATCTTTTCCTGTTTATGTAGTATTGTCCGATATTTTCAGTGACTTTCGGGATTACAATATGTAGCAATCAATAGCCCCAATCACTTGTCTAAATCCACATAATCAATAAAAACCCGCAATCACTTTGTTCTGCTCCACATGACTTTAATCATTTATGCTGTTTTTGTTTTGTTAGGCATTTTAATCCATTATGCTGTTTTTGTTACTAGTGCCTACAACTTATGAATTTAACAGGGGTAACAACGCGCGTAAACGCAAAGTTTTACGAAATGTCAAAATACGCGACTAGTCTATGCTTACTCAGTCGTTAAACTAGGTTCCGCCAAGGATTTACTTTTATTCCGAGAGTAGATTCGATTTAGTTTACTCCCTCCTTATTCTATGTTTATTAATACTGAAATTAGTTATTTAAGCTTTAAACTAGGAGTATGGGTGCATGCAATTCTGCACAGCTGCGCACCCATGCAAACGAGGATTAGGGCGTCCCCCCAAGGCGACGCACACCAGCTCGTCCCCGTTGGTGTGGAATGCAGCGCGCAAAGCGGCGATGGGGACCGCTACCCATCACGCAGAGCCCGACACGGCGGAAGGTGGAGGACGGAGTGCAGAGTTGGCACGTGGAATGTTAGAGGGGGCATGAGAGATAAAACGAATGAGTTGATCGAAATAATGAAAGAAAGGGAACTAGATGTCGTGTGTATGTCGGAGACCAAACGGAAAGGCAGTGGTACTGAGGAGCTCCCTGACGGTACGTTAGCTATATGGTCCGGAGCCCCGGAAAGCGAGAAGGCCTGCCAGGGAGTGGGGGGTGCTTTTGTCGTCCCTGTTGGTCGATCTTATGGCTGAATATAAGGTTGTGAACTCAAGACTTCTCTGGGTTCGCTTTAAACTGGGACTGACGAAGTTGTTCCTTTTGGCTGTTTATGCGCCGGTAGCTTCGTCATCCAGGGCTGAGCTGGAGGAGTTTTGGGAGAACGTAAGAGGAGTTCTACATTTGGTTAAGGGAAACGAAAGAACTGTTGTATGTGGTGAATTGAATGGATGGGTAGGTATCGCTCGATCAGGGTACGAGTCGGTGCTTGGAAAGTTAACGATAAAAGGGTTAATGATGCTGGCAAGCTTATGCTGGTTTTATGCAAGGAAAAGGGTCTTCTTGTGACAAACACTATATTTAACACAGGAAAATCTATATGTACACTAGAGAAAGAAAGAATGAGAGAAGTATGATTGATTTGTTCCTGGTGGATGACCGACTGCGAAAACAGGTGATGGATACACGAGTGTTCAGGAGTGCTGACCTGGGAACGGATCACTATCTAGTAATTACTAGATTTAGGGGTTTGTTCGCGGGTTGGCGCTACCGGACGGCAGTAACAGAACCACAGTTGGTCTGTCGCATCCGAAGCTGGAAGCTTCAGGAAGCGGATACTAAGGACAAATATCACACGAGGGTAGCCGAAAAGCTTGAGACCATCGATGGCAGAAAAGAATGTGTGAAAAGAACATGGCAGAACCTTAGGGATGGAATGGTAAGTGCAGCGGAAGAAGTATGTGGAACGACAAAAAGAGGTAGTAGTAAAAGAAGAGACGCCTGGTGGAATGATGAAGTGAGAGAAGTTGTATAGAAGAAGAAAAAAGCGTGGTTAGACCACTTGTCCTATAGTAACGATAAGCATATGAGAGAGAAGATGAAAGAAAGATATAAGCTGCGGAAAGTTCATGCGAAAACATTGATTGAGGAAGTACGTGAAAGGTGTAGAATAGAAGCGGACGAAAGGTTGTCGCACAACTTTAAGAAAACACCAAACTCTTCTGGAAAAAGGTTGGAAGGTCCCGGAGTGGTGTGACAGCCTTAAGAATGAACAAAGTGCTTTCGAAAATCAATGACGTCCTCTCAGAAAAATCGGACGTCATGCAGCGATGGAGCGAATTTTATAGAAAAATGTATGCGTGTCATGATCTTAGTGAAGGATCCGGGGGTGACGCCGTGACTAGCACGCCAAACACGGACCTCGATGACACTGAGATCATCAGCATGAAAGAGATTGAACATGCGATTCGAAGTCTGAAATTTGGTAAGGCTGCAGGGCTAGACAGAGTTACTGCTGAAATGGTCAATTACGGTGGGCCTCGCGTCCGGGACAGCTTTCATCTGCCGTGCAATTTGCGCTGGCGGACGGGAGGTGTGCCGGATGACTGGCGATCCGCGGTCATTGTGCCTTTATATAAAGGTAAAGGTTCACATTTTGACTGCGGGTGCTATCGGGTGATCAGTTTGACCAGTTTAGCAAGTAAAGTTTACTCGAAGGTTTTGACACGTAGGATGCAAGAGAAATCAGAAAGATTATTATGGGAGGCACAATGTGGATTTAGACCTGGAAGAGGATGCACGGATCAAATGTTTTCTCTCCGCATGATCACGGAAAAGCTTCTGGCTGTTAACCAGAAGATTTTCTGTGCTTTTGTGGATCTGGAGAAAGCATTTGATAAGGTTATAAGGAAGAAAATGTGGGAACTGTTGCCGGAATATGGTGTGGATGGTCGATTGTTAGGGGCTGTTCAGTCACTTTACTATGACTGTAAAGCATGTGTGCGGATAGGACATGACCTGTCACCCACGTTTAGCGTCCAAGCGGGCGTAAAACAGGGTTGTGTCATGTCTTCCTGGCTGTTCATACTGTATCTCGACAGCTGTTTACAGAAGCTGAAAAATAGCTGTTTGTTGTGTTTGTGTTGTGTTTGTTGATCGTGACACTTGGCGATCTGTTCTCTCTGGCTACCCCGTTAGGGATTGTGCGTGAAGATAAGTAAAGTAAAAGTAAAGTAAACTAGGAGTAAAGGTAATCATGCTCAAGTCTGTGTTTATTAATAGGGCTGTTATAAATTAGGTTTTACGCTGAATAGTTATCAGTTGTCAAGTAAAAAGTGTTCTCTTCCAGTAAAAAGGGTCACCATACGAAACACAGCTGCATTGGGCTTCTGTTTGACGCGGGTAGTCTGTGAGAGCATGGTCCTACGCCGGTCGAGCCAACCCATTCGTGCTACAATCATAATATAGCTTTAGCGCAGCTCTACCACGTGAAAATGTTGTTTTATTTAAAAACGAGCCCCGGGCAAAAATTTTCATTTGGAACGTACATTTTTAAGCACCATAGCACTTTTGTAATCGGCCAGTAATATGTTCAAATGATTAACCCTTAATAACCTAGAGTTTCAATTTTGATACTAATATTTTAAACCGAATATTCACATTACTATTAGTTTTTTTTTATATGTTGGCTGTATGTATTTTACTGTTGTATAGTATTCTATCCAACGAAATTAAAAAAAAAACAAATGTCATTATTGTTTTATTTTATCTGTGACATATTACTTGCGCGGCAAAGTGAACAAGTAAACACATTTTACTAAAAGTTTTGTTGAATATAAATTTGATATATTTTCTTTTTCTGAAGAATATAAATACTTTTGAGGTAAGTGAATACATTATTTTCGCTATGATATAATTATTTTTAGCAAATGCATGTTTTACTTGAAGAAATTAGTGCTTTTTTTTTTGGTATCAATATTGATACTTCAGGCATTCCGCCCTACATAAAACCTACCTACTAACTCTTTAGCTATAAAACTTTTTGAACTTTCGTTTCATATTTTTTCTGCATAGCTTGGTGTGGGGATTACTTTTGTTTTTATTTATTATAGAAATTAACCTACGTAACCTTTTTCGTAGTATATTTTTTTTTCAGACAGGATAAAATGAAATTTTCGCCCGTCTTTTTTTGCTATAAATACTTTAGTTAAACCACATCTGGATTACATAGTTAAAATTTAGTTGAGCAACCACAAAACATCTACAAAAAATTCAATTTTTGATAGTAAAGTGCCCATATTATTAAACATAATTTGTATAAACTAAAGGTAAAGGAAAAAAGCACTTCGTAATGCTAATCTCAATACTTAGCTAAAATATTATCACCACTCAGAGGACACACAAGAGCACACACTAAGGATTCATACCACTTTGTCAGTGAGATAAAAGACCTACATCTTACTGACAATGAAACCATGGTCAGTTTTGATGTTCAGTCTCTATTTACATGCCTACCTGTTGAAGACTGCATCTCAATTATAACTAAGAAACTAAAGGAAAATAACATGCCAGCAGAATATGCAGTATTACTAAGACGATGCCTTACATCTGGCTATCTATTGTGGAAGGAAGAGTTTTACAAGCAAGTAGATGGTGTGGCGATGGGCTCACCTGTATCTCCCATTGTCGCCGATATATTCATGGAAGACTTTGAGGAGAAAGCCCTCCTTACTGCACCTGTTACACCAAGGATCTACAAGCGGTACGTAGACAATACTTTCACAATTTTACCATCAGACAAAGTAACTGCATTTTTAGAACATCTTAATTCGATAAACGCTAAAATTCAATTTACTATGGAGTTAGAGGCAAATAATTCCTTACCTTTCCTAGATGTATTAGTCATCCGAAATCCTAATAACACCATTGATCACACTGTGTATAGGAAAAAGACCCATACAAACCGATATTTAAACGGTGAATCTCACCACCATCCTTCACAGTTAGCTACCGTGGGCAAATCTTTGTTACAGAGAGCACGAGGGGTCTGTGACAGCAAACACCTGGCCGCCGAGCTTTAGCACGTCAAGCAAGTTCTGCACGATAACAAGCTTCGGGTCCCGCGCCTACGTCACAGTGACCGAGTGAAGCCGGCCACAGTCGAGCGTGTGCCTGCTGTACTACGCTTCTATTAGAACATTCTACAAGCCGCCGAAGAAGATTAGTCAGTGCCTACCATCCGTCAAGTGTCATATTCCTCTACAAGATGCAGGAGTGTACAAGCTTGATTGTGAATGTGGTCTCTCTTATATAGGACAAACCAAAAGATCAATTAGGACCCGCATAAAAGAACATATAGCTGATGTGAAGCATCAACGTTCCGGGAAGTCTGCAGTTTGTGATCATATCCTAGACGGCCCCAAAAATTACATGAGATTTGATAGACCACAAATCCTCGCGAAAGAACACCGATTCCTACCAAGGATGATACGTGAGGCTATTGAAATTAAAAAACATCCTAATTTCAATAGAGAAGGAGGCTGGGTACTACCACCTGCTTGGGATCCTATAATCAATAAAATTAAAACTAAACCCAAGCATACCACTGCAAGACCTCAAGACATAGTCAGTTCATTTTGCATAGATCGGACCATAAACAATAATTAAAAAAAACTGAAGGTACTCCGGGTTTAACAATGACATCGGGACGTTAGTCATCTCAGTCCCCCGTGACCATGGGTGCTGGAAAGCGCCCGAAACGTCGGGAATTAAAAATAAAAAGTAAAAATAAACGCGATAAAATCCGTAAAAGTAGTTTTAATCAAGTCATGTCCGTTCTGTAAAGAAGAACACTTCGGACTAGAATGCAAGAAGTTCAAAGAAGCTAACCTGAATGAAAAATGGGATATGACCAAGAAGGCAAAAATATGCTTCAAGTGCCTCCGATTCAAGCACTCAAGAATCAACTGTAAAGCCCCAGTCTGCAAGCGCTGTAAAAGATGGCATCATACCATCTTGCATTCGGACAAACCACCAGCACTAATAAAAAAAGAAGCGAAAGAAGAAGACACAGGTGCCACGTCAGAAGAAAAGGTCGCCTCAATTCACAACTCCAAAGGAGAAGAGAAGGCATACCTAAAGATGATCCCAGTGAACCCTATGGCCCAAAAGGCCAAATTCGCATGTTAGCATTACTAGACGAAGGGTCAACGGTCACACTATTAGACGCATCAATCGCTGAGAAGATCGGAGTCGAAGGGAAGCAAGAAAAACTTACGATCGAAATAGTCGGCGGGAAGGTGTTGAGAAAAGATAGTTCACAGAAGATCGAGTTCAAAATAAAAGGGACTCATAGAAGAGAAAAGAGTACTATCGTAGCAAGAACCATCGACGACCTGAAGCTGTCCTTACAATGTATAAACAAGGACACCGTGAGGAATTGCGAGCATGTAAAGGCAATTGAAAGCCAACTCCTCTACGTCACCAAAAGACCCAAGCTAGTGATAGGCCAAGACAAGTGGGGACTAATTGTAACAAGGAGACTGAAGAAGGGCAAACCATCCGATCCTTTAGCCTCCCTTACCAACCTAGGGTGGGTGTTACACGGATGTGAAACAGGAGCAACTGCAACAGTAAACTTCACTCACTATGGCAGAGCGACCACTGATGAAGAAAACATAGAAGAAATCGTCCGAGAACACTTTCAGCTGGAATCTCTCGGTATTCAAAATCGGTCGCCAACCAATGACAGTGACAGAAGAGCACTAGAAACCCTCGAGAAGACTACAAAGAAACTGTCAAGCGGTCAATATGAAACAGGACTCCTGTGGAAAAAGGAAGACGAAACCCTACCCAACAATTACAATTAAGGAATCCGACGCCTGCTCAACATCGAAAAGAAACTGGATCAAGACCAAGAAGCAAAAGAGCACTACGAGAAGCAGATCCTGAGTCTAATTGAAAAAGGATACGCAGAGATAGCTCCGGAAACCTCCAACAAAGGAAGAACATTCTACTTACCCCACTTCGCTGTTGTGCACCCAGTTAAGAAGAAGCTGAGAATAGTGTTCGACGCAGCTGCCAAATATGAAGGGAAGAGCCTCAACGACGCCTTGCTCTCAGGCCCAGACCTATTACAATCACTATTTGGAGTACTGCTGCGCTTCAGAGAGGGACCAGTAGCCGTCATGGCTGATATTCAAGATATGTTCCTCCGGGTCAAAGTCAGAGAAGACGACCGAGACAGTCTCAGGTTCCTGTGCAGCGGAAGCCGAAGAACTGGCAAGCCTGAAGAGTATAGAATGTCTTCAATCATCTTTGTGGCAGCGTCATCACCAGCAACGGCGATATACGTAATGAATAAGAACGCAGAAGAATTCAAGAACACTCATCCCGAAGCAGTAAAAGCAATCAACAGAAAGCATTACATGGACGATTATCTACAGAGCTTCGCGTCTATAACTGAAGCAAATAAGATAGCCAAAGAAGTGAAAGATATTCACGCAAGAGCAAACTTTCATCTGAAGGGTTGGGGCAGTAACAATTCGGGTGTACTATCAGAAGTAGAACGCACCAATAAAGAAGACTCTTTGCAACTAACAAAGGAAGAGAAGACTCTGGGACTAAGATGGCTAGTAAAAGAAGATGGCACTAGCTTTCAACGTTGGGCTACGCAACACGCCAAAGGATCAGCAAGATGGCAGAAGAACTCCAACAAAGAGAGAAGTCACAAGCGCAGTGATGTCGACCTTCGATCAAATGGGTTTTGCAACACCGGTCTTGATACAAGGGAATAAATTAATTCAAGATATCTGGCGAAAGAAAATAGACTGGGTTGAAGTAATTAACGAACAACAAAAGGAAGCCTGGATGAAAATAGTTAGAAGAAGTATCGACGTTAGCAAGACTGAAGATTCCAATATGCGTTTCACCTAACGGCAGAAAAGGACAACTACATACGTTCACCGACGCAAGTGAAGAAGCCTACGCAGCAGTAGTCTATTGGAGAACAGTTGAACCCGGAGG
Source organism: Parnassius apollo (assembly GCA_907164705.1). NCBI lineage: Eukaryota > Metazoa > Arthropoda > Insecta > Lepidoptera > Papilionidae > Parnassius > Parnassius apollo. The sequence goes on along the minus strand of CAJQZP010001030.1, from coordinate 3,315,619 downwards.
GAAAGTTCATGTCTCCATGACCGCCGGCAAAGCAAGAGTAACGCCAACAAAACCAGTATCAATCCCGAGGCTAGAGCTACAAGCGGCCTTACTCGGAAGTAGACTAGCCGCCGCGATTGAAGAAGAGTCGGAGCTCGATATATCAAAGAAGACTTACTGGACCAACTCCAGCACAGTACTGCAGTGGATAAAGGCGGAACCAAGGAAGTTCAAAACTTTCGTGGCCAATCGACTTGCAGAAATCGAAGAGAAGTCCAAGCCAGAAGACTGGAGATGGGTACCAACTAAGGAAAATCCAGCAGACGACGCCACAAGGGGAACAAACAAAAGGTGTTGACGATAAAGGCAGCAGAAGACGTCCTTTTGAATTCAGAGAGATTCTCGAGCTGGGAGCGACTGTAGCGCACTACGGCCAGAGTAGTTGCCTTCACACACCACTTACTAGAGAAGAGCCGTAAAGCGACCACCACCGCCACGCGTCAGAAGGAAGAGTCTTGGAAACCACGAGATAAAACCCAGAAGAAAGAAGTACGAGCCTCAAATTCATAAGCCAACAGAAATGAAAATAAGCGGCTGTACCTACCACTGAAAGAAGAACACTTAAAAAAGGCCGAAGAGTTATTAATGAAGATGAGCCAGACCGACAATTTTGCATCAGACATAAAGAATTTGAAAGCAGAAAAACCTCTAGAAAACTCAAGTCGACTCAAGAAAATCGACGTTTACGTAGGAGACGATGGAATTATCAAACTAAGAAGTAGAATAATGAAATTCCACGATCAAAATGAAAGAAAACCGAATCCTATCATTTTAGACGGGAAACAGAAGATAACGCGTCTCATAATACAACACTACCACAAAAAATTCCTTCACGGAAACACTGATACAGTAATGAACGAGATTCGTCAAAAGTTCTGAATCCTGGGCTTAAAAGCGTCTTTAAAGGCAGTCGCGCACAGCTGTCAATGGTGCAAGACAAAGAGTTCACCAGAGATACCCACGATGGGAGACCTACCGAGCGAGAGACTACATCATCATCAGTTTCCGTTCTCTTGCACGGCCATAGACTATTTTGGGCCGATGCAAGTCACTATCGGAAGAAGAACCGAGAAGCGCTGAGGGGCATTATTCACCTGCCTCACTACTAGAGCCGTACATCTAGAGCTAGTACCTTCTCTCAGCACAAGCTCAATGATCATGGCTCTCCGACGAATGGCAGTCAGAAGAGGGACCCTGAAAATCGTATTCAGCGACAACTGAACTAACTTTGTCGGGGCCAAAAGGAAATTAGAACAGGCCGCACAAGAGAAAGGCATCAAGTGGAAGTTTATTCCCCCGGGAGCTTCGAACATGGGAGGCGCCTGGGAGAGACTCGTACGAACAGTCAAGACGGCGCTAGCAGTGGTTCTCAACGAAAGAAGCCCACCCGAAGAAGTACTCCATACATTAATGACCGAGGTTGAACACATCGTCAATTCTAGACCTCTCATCCCGATCAGCATGAACCCAGAAGACGAAGAGAGCCTAACACCGAACCACTTTCTGCTGGGAAGATTATGCTGAGCGATGACACCGGGAGAATTCAATGACACGGAGCTGATCGGGAAGGCAAACTGGAGAACCACTCAAAGACTTGCAGACCACTTCTGGAAAATATGGATCAAAGAATATTTACCCCCCATCAAAGAATATTTAATTTTAATTAATTATAACATAGTTACTCCTGTACATAAATCTACAAGAAATTAAAATCATCTATTGATCAAATAGCATCTAACTGAAACATTTCAATGTGACACGTAATTTATATATATTAAGATATAGAACCCAATACACTACCCTGAAGAACGCCGTTAGATACTTCTGCGTCTTCACTAGCCTATACTTCTAGCTTAACTCAATACCTCTTATTGAGTTTTGGCCTTTTCATGTTTTCGAACTAGAATTGAAACATAGGTAGTTTTAAAAGCTTTGTGTATGGAATCTATATTTTTCCCGGAAAAGCAAATTAAAAATCTGTTAATAAATGTTTTTTAAACAAATATCTTCTAAATTATAAATAATAATAAGCCGCATAAATCTCAAATTTGGTTCATTTTTTTATATACATTGGAAAGGACATAATAAAATATTTGTACTATGCTTCAAAATAATAATCAAAATAATTAAAATTATCTGTTTTTTGTTGCAAAATTTGCCTCATACATCTCGTTTGGATCATCATTTAAAAGCTTGATTGGTTGAAAACACCATTAAGGTGAAACCTGTTACAGAGGGGTCCCGTCTTAAAGCCAGCGCGTAGCTGCGATGTTTTAGCAATGTTTGGGACCGGCTTAATCAAGCATTTCTCCATTCATGCATTCAAAAAATACCTTGTGCCTACTCAAGCGTCCAGACGTTGGCATGAAGATGCCTGAGGACGAAAATGAAATTACGTGTTATTTCGTTCTCGAGCCACATATTATAGTTTATAAATTATGAATTAAGTATAAAATATGATTTCTCTTACATATTTGATAAATTATAAAATATCATTATGCTTATTCAAACATCATTAAGCTGAATCTATGTAGTTAACAATTTTTTGACAAATGCATTCCAATTAAAATTTTTAACTCAAATTAAAACTCTAAACTTATAACAGCTTCGTTTAATAACTATTTAAGATAATATCTTTGCCAATACTTAGAACTCTGATCACAAATACACGAAGGAACGAAAACAAATGACGAGTCAACCGGAATGTGGACAGGAAATTTATTTGACTCATCCAATCAGTACGCCTAGACTTTTATAGACTAAGTTTTTTCTTATTTACAGAAAAATTCAACTTTATTAGCTTTATTTACCTCGCTAAAATATTTTTGTAATTAGTAACTAACGCAATTCCTTCTTTGGTTAATCTTAAATTGTTGCAATAAATAAATTTTTTTATATTTTAAAATTAATGCGAACTGCAGCCTATATATTACCACCCACTACAACAAGGCACAGGCACCCTATCATTTTTGACATGGTATTAGAGCTGGAAAGTTTCAACGGGAATTATGATAGGAAATACTGGAGCTCAAAGCAATAAAATTTGAGTTGGTTTTTGAAGGAAAAAGGGAGCACGTCGAATATAAAAAGGCAAGGAGTTCCACAAGGGTAAAGCTGTAACCGAAAATTATTTACTGAAGAGGGAGAATGAATGTGCCAAAATATAAGGCGAAAGATTGTTTGTGGAACGCAGATGACGATCGTGAGGCTAATAGGCAGCCGCTTGAGACGTTAACAAAATTTTGAAATGCGATCATATTAACAGAGTCCAAGTACGAATCATAAGCATAAATTTTGAATTCGCTCAAGTTTATTTAACTGCATTTTGGTTCAGATAGCAAATATCAAAATATTCAAAAATTTAACAACTACAACTTTAAATGCAACTTTGGTCAGTAGAAAGAAACTTTCTATGTCTCCGTAGAGACCTTAGCGCTGTAAAATTTTTCCTAATTACTTCATTAACTTAGGTGAACTTGTTAGACAGGAGTCTGTATATTTCCAAATTCTTAACTATATCACTAAAATAGATGAATCCTGCTGAGAAGAATAGGTAGCATGAGAGATAAGTGAACCCTAGCAACAAATCTAGAACTACCAATAATTATTGCTTGAGTTTTTGTGGAATTAATAGACGATCCATAAGATTTACTCCAGTCTTATACAAGCCAGATCAGCGTTAGTTATATGAGCTTTCGGTAAAATTTTCAGAGAATATTGAGTGTAAATTTAGAGAGAGTCAGCGTACAAGTTGTAGTAAGAAGACTGAACTTGATTACTTATAGAATTTATGAAAATTGTAAACAGGAGATGAGACAATATGCCACTTTGTGGGAAGCCGCACACTGGATCGAAAATCGCGTTTCGACCACATAGACCTTTAAAATTATAAGTGTCTTCTTTTTTATCATTGCTATGGTCAAAAGCATTACTCGAAGTAATTTGGCGTAAAAACTGAGAAACACCGGTAACAGTAATAGACATCCAGTACCTGAATACGCTGTTAGTCACCCAACAAGTAACAACAAAACCAGTCAACTACAGCAGAAGATACGTTGAGAAAGCGCAATTTATTTATAAGGAAAATCGAAATCTCTAAAATCGAGTTATTTCTAAAAGTTCTGAACTATGACCAGGGTTGTAACCGGATTGCAAGGGATTAAAGAGGTTATGTTATCGTAGATAAGCCAGTAATCAGAAAATCTAAGGATTGGTCTTTTTAGGGAGAGGAATCATTTTGGTATCTTTCCAAGCAGAGGGAAAAGAAGAATTATAGACGATGGAAGAAATTAAAGGGATAATAAAATTCATAAGAGGAATGATCATTTTACGTCTAATACAACCACCACCTCCTATTAAATTCCAAGAGATGGAGAGAATTGCTCACTCAATATCACAACTGTTAAAGTGAATAAAATTAAAAGAACATGAGCCTGGAGTGTGAATATTAGACCGGAAATTCCAAACATTTTGCTTTGTTGGTCAATGCGAGACAGAATAAGACTAAATAATATGGTGTCATGGAATTTCATTTATTTCCCAACTCCTTTAAGGTTAAGGAATTTCCAGATCCTAGCAGGTTTGAGATCACGAACCGATTCATGAATATAGCCCCGTTGTGCATTTCTACACAACATATATTTTACTTCATAGCTTCAGGTTTTTTTTACAATGATGGCTTTTAAAAAATTAGAATCGTCTGCGTTATCGAACTCTGTTCGTAGACTATGAAATCTAATGCGAAAGATTAGTCACAGCATTTTCCCCAGACAGCAAAATATTATCAAATTTGGTAATTATTAGTGTAACGTTACATATAGTAAAGTCTTTTTTTATAGGATAGAGTGACAAACGAGCACACACTCCACCTGATGGTAAGTGGTTGCTGTGGCCCATAGACTCGTACATCTACCCTCGATTACGAATTAAAATGCAGATGTATTGTCACCCGTGAGGACTAAGATGGAATGCTCCGTTTACAGTAAAAGGGGTCTCCGGTTATTTACACTAACCATACGAAACACAGCGGCATTAAGCTACTATTTTACGCTGGTATTCTGTGAGAGCGTTGTCCTTCCCCAGTCGAGCCGACCCATTTGTGCTATAACTATACAACCAATATAACTGCAGCATGGCTCTACCACGTATAATAAAAGCAAAGATCTCCTGTAATTACTGAGTTTAGTGCGTGTTAGCGGACAATGCGTGAATTCGAAGTGTTTATTCCTTGCTTACACATGCGTCTCTTGATGTCTTTCTTCACCGCCGAGCACGTGGTAAATCAACACTTACAATTTCAGTTAATAATTTCATTAGTATGTATCAGCAAGAATTGAACCAAGATTGCTAGTGTATTGTAAAACTTACAGCGCAAGCTTGGCCTCTAAACTTCTACAGCTCGAAGTAGTGAGAGCAAAACTTTACCTTATTTTACTGATTAAATAAAATCATCAACGTTGTTTTATTCCATTAAAACATTTGGGTGGAAAATATAATTAAGTTTCTGTATCCATACAGTGTCTAAAAGCTAAAACCCACATGGGGCAGAACCGCAACAATGAGTTACAAATTAGTAAACAGCCGCGGTAGTTCAGGGGCTAAGCGCTGTAAATTTCACGGTACGCAATCAACCCGGGTTCCATTCCCGCCGGCACAAATTAAATTATTAATTGCAATTTTAAGTGCTTATTTACCACGAGCCCGGTGGTGAAGGAAAAATCGTGATGAAACTTGCATTTTTTTTATAGTATAGATGACAAACGAGCACACAGTCCACCTGATGGTAAGTAGTTGCTGTGGCCCATAGACATCTACATCTATCCTCGATTACGAATCAAAATGCAGATGCATTGTCATCCGTGAGGACTTAGGTAGAATGCTGGTAACCCAGTAAAAGGGGTCTCCGGTTCTCTACATTCACCATACGAAACATAGCAGCATTAAGTCACTATTTGACGCTGGTATTCTGTGAGGGCGTGGTCCTTCCCCGGTCGAACCGACCCATTCGTGCTACAACAATACTACTAATATAATTGCAGCATGGCTCTACCACGTAAAAAATGTGCATATCTACTAAATAAGAAAAAAATATTTCGGACAGCGCGGTGGACAATTCCTAGCCCTAAAACCTTCTTAGAAATGACAGAAAGCCTGTACCCTGTGGACGTATATAGGCTGTAACTTTAACCTTTTATAAATGCATAATATAAAATCATATTGATAATAATTTGAAAACTACTAACATACTCAACAAACACATATAATTACTAGCGTACGGTAACGCATTTCTATTGCCCTTATTATTTGAAGTTAGCTGTAGGTGTACTGTACACAGACTGCAATAGCCACTTACAAGAAGGTGGACTTTAATTTAGTTTACCACTTTTATATTTCTAATACAACTACTTGAACTAGTTATATGTATAATTTATACTTGTTATATTAACACCTAAATGTGATGAATGATAATAAGAAATTAAGTTATATTTTCAACCTTATTAAGAATATAAGGATTCAGGCATACACGTACATCATAAATATTCCAATGACCTCTTCATCCCGCCAGCTAATTCGTCGTATATTAGCGATCCGCCCTGGCTTTGCCTGGGTAGAATCTGTTGACGTGGCGTTATTTAAGATTTAAAATAACCAAAGCCAATTTTTTTTAATTTTATACAATATGTAGATAAAAAATATCAAAAGTTGCGATTAATTAAATTGTTATGTTTCGTTACAAAACAATGAGAAATGCTTCATATTACTGCGTAACCAACTCCCCCAGCAATTAGCGTTTAAATGCTTTAGACTCATTTAGGATTGATGTCGCACGTATATTTTTTGCACTACAATTTTATTTCAAAAATGTTAACAAACGTCGTATTTTAAGTAACATGTTTTTGATATAAAATAATTGTTAATTTTCGGATGGCCAATATAGACAACAAATACCTTTACTAAATTGATTTTGTATCTAAAAGGATATTTTGTAATTTTTTAGCTGCGCTAAGATTCTTTTATTTAAAATCTAATTTTTCACAGTCAAAATAACCGAAAAATAGTTTGAACTAATACACAAGATTTATTAAGGCACTTCGTATATAACAAACCGGAAGGTAACGGAAACTAAACTTTTTCAATAAAGATGCCGGCGCTACTGTATCAGATGTTATATCAGGTATGTACATAGAATGATAATGAATAGCGAAGCACTAAAACTTATTAATTCATTTATCATTAATTAATTTTTTTTTTTATATATATATATAAACACTCACGCCTGTCACCCAGAGGGGTAGGCAGAGACTACGGACTTCCATTTGGCACGATCCTGACATACCTCTTTCGCCTCCTTTACATCCATATATCTACGCATACACGCTCGCCGGTTAAGGGTACTTCTAACGTGGCCCATTTTCAAAATATCGCCAATTTGGTCGATAAACTTTTTTCTAGGGCGTCCCTTCCCGACTCGGCCGTTCACATCTGCCATATAAATTTGCTTTGTCACTCTTTCCTCATTCATTCTTTCTACATGACCAAACCACCGAAGCATTCCTTTCTTAATCCTCGTCACAAGATCATCTTTTGCATACCACATTTATCTCTTATCACGCAATTTCTCACCCCTGTCATTCAAATTCAACCCTAGCATATTCCTTAAAGACCGCATTTCTACAGCATTTATTCTACTTTCGTGCTTCTTCTGCCACACCCAGCTTTCACTACTATACATTAAAGAAGGGAGTAACACAGCATTATGAATTACGATACGTGCCTTTTTTAACACATTCTGGTTCTTCATAATAGAGTGTAGTGCTCCATTCACTCTATTCCCTGCATTTACTCGTCGTTCTATATCCCTATCATATCTACCATCCCTGCTAAATACACATCCCAAATATACAAACTCATCCACTTGCTCAATTAACTCTCCTTCTATTCTTATTTCACATACCGTTTTGCTTTCTTCTCTTTCAAAAACCATCACTTTCGTCTTACTTGCGTTCACTTTCATTCCCCTTTCTTTTAATTCCCCGTTTATTAATCTAACCATCATTTGCAACTCAGCCGCCGATTACGCAAATATGACTTGATAATCGGCATACAGAAGGCATTTGACGGTTAACTCGCCCATTTTTAACCCACATTTTTCATCTTTCAAAGTTTGCAAACACCTGTCCATAAATAGGTTGAACAGCCAAGTGGAAGCTACACAGCCCTGTCTGACACCTTTTTGGATGCCAAACCAGTCCGTGTAGACCCCATTGACCCTGATACAAGCACTAGAGTCCCTATAAAGGGACCTTAATGCCTGTATCAAACCAGCGCTGAACCCATATGAGTTCAGTGTTTGCCATAACACATTCTTATCCATTCTGTCATAAGCCTTTTCCAAGTCCATGAACGCACAAAAAACTTTCTGGTTTTTGGCCAAAAATTTCTCCGCAATCATGCGCATGGAAAAGACTTGATCTGTACACCCCATTCCCCTTCTAAAACCCGCTTGCACATCCCAAATTTTTCCATCAATTTCTTTCATAACTCTTTCAATTAACACCTTAGCAGTTTACCCATAATACTAACCAAGCTGATACCACGGTAGTTTTTGCAGTCCTGCTGTGACCCTTTTACTTTATATATTGGTACTATAACTGCTTTACACCAGTCATCCGGTACCCGTTTTAATTCCTTAAACATAAATTAAACAAGGTGTACAGCAGGCCTGCCACCACTCCCTCTCCAGCCCTTAGCATCTCCTCCATCTCCATTACCTGCTTTCATGCTTTTCATTGCTTTCATTATTTCATCTACACTTATTTCCATACCCCTTTCCACTTCTTTCGGAATTTCTAGTTCATTTATTTCAGATGACTCTTCACTCATAAAAACGCTTTCAAAGTATTCCTTCCATCTGTTTAAATTCGAAACTTCATCATTCAGAATACATCCATTTTCGTCTCTTATAGCATTATTTTTAGGCTGTTTTATATTTCCCCTGGCAGTTCTTACGAGTTTCCAGAACATTTTTATGTTAGCCTGGAAATTATCAGATATCCTTCTATCATTCTTATCCGTTCTTTCTTTCTTTTTCCTTTCAACAACTTCTTTTACTCTCTTATTTAGACGTCAAAATTCTGCTTTTTTTCTTTCAACCTCATCATTCATACAAGAAGAATTACCAGCTTTGGTTGCTAGTAAATCTAACCATGCTTTCTTCTTTTATTCAACTTCTACCCGTACCTCATCAACCCACCACAACGTATTATGTGTGGGTACTTTTCCTTTCATTTGTTCTCTTACATACACCACATACTTTGGTGGCGACATCCACCAAACCTTTCTTAATATTATCCCACACAGTATTCAAGTCTAAATCATTCATACACAACTCATTCAAACATCTAATATTTTCTCTCAGTCTACATTTATACTTCTCTTTCACATCTTTATCTTGTAACTTCTGTATTCTTATACGATGTAACGCAGTGGTAGACACAGATGTCCGATGCCGCCAACGCTTGAAAAGACCATTAATTCGACATAAGACCAAGTAATGGTCCGTCCCTACGTTGGACCCTCGGTAAATCTTTGTATCTACGACTGCGCTCCTCATTCTTTCATCCACAATTACGAAATCTATCATGCTTCTATCATCACCTCTTTCCCATGTATACATGTGAATCTTCTTATGACGAAAAAAGTATTCGTCACAAAAAGATTCTTTTCCACACATACGGTGAGGAGGTCTTCACCATTCTCATTTATACTTTCATCACCAAACGTTCCCAATATCCTTTCATAACCAGACCTCTTCACCCCAACCCTTCCATTAAAGTCTCCTAACATAATAATATTTTCATTTTCCTTACAACTTTTGTCAACACCATCCTTACCATGTCCCAAAACTGCTCTCGGATATAAGTGGGCTTAGACATGTCTGGGGCATACACCCCTAGCAGGAACAGCTTCTTTAAGTCCACTTTCATTCGTATCCATAGCAGCCTCGGGTTTACACATTCATACTCTTTCACACATTGACCCATTCTTTCTGAAAGGATGAAACCGACTCCTTGGCATGCCCGTTCGGTCTCGTCTACACCAGACCAATACGCGGTATACGTGCCATGTGCAGTGGCATCCTTTCCCTTTCGTTTCGTCTCATTCACACATAACACATCTATTCCTCTGTCATTCATCATTTCGCATACTTCATCCATCTTATCATTCATTCCTCATATCCACATTTTTTCCTACATTCAGCGTAGCCAGACGGGTTTCCGCAATCCACTTTTCGCCCCTCCGGGATACAGAACGTGACGGGTGGCGAACTTCGTCGCCGGTTTTTCTCCCAGAGATTCTTCGCACCCCTGCCCCATTAAAGGGGGCGCCGGGAACTCGGGGTCATTTCTTTTATTTCCTGACTCGTGGTAGGGTATCGGGAGGCCGGCTTTGTCGCTCGTTTAGCACCACCCGGGGGACACGTGTAGGGTGGGCCTAAGGTTAGGTGGTCGAAGCCCATGGACGCGAGCGACTCATCCCATTACAGTCTATCAAAAGCCTTCTATAAAATAGACCTTCACCAAAGAGATTTTTTTTATGGAAGAGGGGGCAGCCGAGCATGCGGCTCACCTGAGGTTAAGTGATTACCGCCGCCCAGGATCAACCGCAACACCAGGGGAATTGGAGGTGCGTTGCCGGCCCTTTAGAATGTAGTAAGCTCTTTTCTTGAAGGTCCCCAGATCGTATCGGTCCGGAAAAATCGCCGGTGGTAAACTATTTCACAGAGGTCGTACGCAGAAGAAAACTCCTAAATGATATAGTTGATATAGTTGTCTGCTTGGCAGGCATGTTGGCAATCTTTACTTTGAACTCTAATCAAGAAGACGGTGCTGCCATCTGGTGTTGCAGTTTCCCTCAGTCGCCTTTTTATGACAGTGGGTGTCCATATGAATAATAAATTAAATCACAACAGTGTGGACCTCGTCCATTCTATAATTTTGAAATCTGCATCTGTTATCGATAGATGTTTTGTGCGTTTTCTGTCACAAATCCTCAGACGAGAACTTCTTACTAAGGTTACGATGGTGCTCGCATATTTCAAAAATAAGAACTCGAAAAAATAGAAAAGAAAAAAGGATAGATGTAGGTGTCTACAGGTTACATGATACATTTTCAATTAAATGGACTATGTGTTCGCCACCGCACTTCAAATACTTCTAAGAAAAAATACGAGCAGCAGAAAGTGTTTTAATATATTTAATATATCGTTCGGGTATAATATTAGGTTGATTGCTTATTACTTGTAAAAGTTAACAAAAAATACCCGGAAATAAGATTAATATTTACATTTAGCGAAGAAACAAAAAAAGTCAATTTCTGAGGCGGTACGTGAGCGGTTACAGCAAAACGTCTCATTACCTCCGATCCTTGCCCGAGGCATGTGGCGGTTAATTTCATTAGTACAAACTCAACGAATCGTATGACAACTTTAGTAAGACTACGCAGAATGTGCTCTTTAGATAGTGCATGTTTAAAACTTATGTTGTATAATAGTTGGGTTGTTTCATCAAAAGCGAAACCTCGGGTCGAGATTATATCAAATAATTTAATCATAAAAGATACTTTCATATTACGGAAGCAATTTATTTGTTCCATATTTTTAAAATTACGTCAGTATTTTAACAATCAATATTTATTGAATAGTGAAGGAAACTTCGTATCCGTCTGATATTTTACTGCATGTCTGAGAAAATAAATATATGGTGACACAACTGAAGTCTACCAACTCGTACTCAAGAAGTGTGGTGCATTTTTTCAGATTCTTAATCGGGTTCGATCTCTGCCCACCAATGAAATTGTCATTAGCAATTTTGAGTGCTGATTTACTACGTTCTTGGAGATAAAGTAAAAAATAATAAGAAAACCTTCACGTCAGAGAAATAAGACTTTACAGAGTACTAATTCTTCTACATATCGAGACCAGGCCTGTGATCAGCTGTATATAACTTTTAACTTTATTGTTATTGTAAGCGAAAATTAGATTATCGATTAAAGGCATATCGTTCAATTTGCAATGAAATTGTATAATTGTTTGCTACTTAAATATTCAAAATTCAAAGACACTATTTGTTAAGTCGGGTAGAAGCTTGAGTATAAAATATTCCGCTAACAGGCTTTTCAACCATTGCTTTCAGTTGAGATTCTTTTGTCTGACGGTTAAATTGGCATGGTGATTGCGTTGAAAGAGGAGTAATCTTGCGGTATGATATCTGAAATACATAGTTTGTACTTAAGTGGATTTGAATTTATTGAAATTTATTTAAAATCTAGTCAAAATTTATTTCCTATAGAATGGGGGTTATAAACGAGCACATACCCCCTGATGATAATTGGATGCTGTGGCCCATAGATATCTATATTTATCATAGATTAAGAATCCAAATGCAGAAGCATTTAAGCCACTGAGGACTACGATGGGATGCCTCGTTTTCAGTTAAAAGTGTCTTCGGTTCTTTACACTTACCATACGAAACGCAACAGCATTATGCTACTATTTCACGGTGGTATACTTTGAGAGCATGGTCCTTCCCCGGTTGAGCCGACATATTAGTGATAAAACTATACTACTAATATGGCTGCAGCATAGCTTTATCGCGTAAAATGTGTTGGTATTCAATGTATTGTGACATTGTTCGAATTTAATTTTCTTAATCATAGGATCCCAATGACATAGTACCTAGCAAGCTCCTTCATGAAAATCATGATGATTTTTCATTTCAATAAAAGTAAATCAAACCGTGTGTTTTGTACAGTATAAGAACTATGACGGAACTCACATTGGAAGATCACTTAACTTTTAATTCGTTTCGAGGTATAATTTTTACCGTTACAGCAAAACTATGAAGTTTGAAAAGTAACTAGCTGATATATAAAAGCATAAAGCTTTTATTCATTTTTTTGTTTCAGTGAATGTAAAATGTGATGGGGACTTAATTTTGCATTTAAAGTTTAATTTACTTTAAATTTGCCATACTTTTTATTTTACCAGAATAATAAAGTTAGGAAAAAAATTAAATATACAGAATAAATGTTATTCCATAAGTCCAAAAAATCCCACAGAAGCTTTTACAATTTGAAGAATGTTTAATCTCTTTCAGAAGAAGGTAAGCTAAATATGAGAAAAAATTCCACGCAGAAAATATATGAAATAAAGAAATAAAAAAAAAGGAGTTTTCGTTAAAGCCCAAAAGTTTGAATTGACTTTTGTTGCTCTAAGTGATCATATTCTTGAATAATTCATTATAATAATTGAACAGTCGATTATGTGACCAAACTTTTATCATGTTTCTTTCTTTCTTTCAAATCTGGATAGTAATTCAAAGCGGTGCCGTGTTCTGGGTTCGAATCCAATTGACGCCAATATTTGTTATAATAATTATAACCTTAATTATTCTGTTGTAGATAAGGAATGCATATGATATAGAAGGGCGATGCACCTGTAACAGGTTAAATTGAATAAAACTAAATTTACGGATTTTATCGCGTTTATTTCACTACTTTTACTTATATTTTATTCCCGACGTTTCGGGTGCTTTACAGCAACCATGGTCACGGGGGGGGACTGAGATGTTTGACGTCCCAATGTCATAGTTAGTCGGGCTACCTTCAGTGTTTGAATATTAATTTTTGGTCCGATTTACGCAAAACGAGCTTATAGTATCATGAAGTCTTGCAGTGGTATGCTTAGGTTTGGGTTTAATTTTGTTAATTATAGGATCCCAAGCAGGTGGCAGCACCCATCCATCTTCTCTATTGAAATTTGGATGTTTTTTAATTTCAATTGCCTCGCGTATCATCCTTGGTAGGAATCGGTGTTCTTTTGCTAGAATTTGTGGTTTATCAAAACGAATGTAATGGTGGGGACGATCTTGAACATGTTCGCAGACTGCAGACTTCCCGGAGCGTCGGTGCTTCACGTCAGCTATATGTTCTTTCACGCGGGTTTTTATGGATCTTTTTGTTTGACCTATGTAAGAGAGACCACATTCACAATCTAACTTGTACACTCCTGCATCTTGTAGAGGGATATTACACTTGACGGATGGTAAAAATTGACTAATCTTCTTCGGCGGCTTGTAGTATGTTTTAATAGAAGCTCGCTTCAAGATGTAGCCAACCTTGTCTGTGACTCCTCTGACATATGGTAGTACAGCAGGTACACGCTCGACTGTGGCCGGCTTCACTCGGTCACTGTGACGTAGGCGCGGGACCCGAAGCTTGTTGTCTTGCAATACTTGCTTGACGTGCTGAAGTTCGGCGGCCAGATGTTTTCTGTCACAGATCCCTCGTGCTATCTGAAACAAAGATTTACCCACGGTAGCTAACTGTGAAGGATGATGGTGAGATTCACCATTTAAATATCGGTTGGTATAGGTCTTTTTTCTATACACAGTGTGACCAATTGTGTTATTAGGATTTCGAATGACTAAAACATCTAAGAAAGCTAAAGAATTATTTGCCTCTAACTCCATTGTGAATTGTATTTTAGAGTTTATAGAGTTAAGGTGGTTTAAAAATGCAATTACTTTGTCAGATGGTAAAATTGTGAAAGTGTCGTCTACGTACCGCTTGTAGAATCTTGGATTTACAGGAGCAGTAAGAAGAGCTTTCTCCTCGAAGTCCTCCATGAATATGTCAGCGACTATGGGAGATACAGGTGAGCCCATCGCCACACCATCTACTTGCTTGTAGAACTCTTCCTTCCACAATAGATAGCCAGATGTGAGGCAGTGTTTGAGTAATACTGCATATTCAGCAGGCATGTTATTATATTCTAGCTTCCTAGTTAAAATTGATATGCAGTCTTCAATAGGTAGGCATGAGAATAGTGACTGAACATCAAAACTGACCATAGTTTCATTGTCAGCAAGATGTAGATCTTTTATCTCACTAACAAAATGGTATGAATCCTTTGTGTGTGCTCTGGTATGTCCTCTCAGTGGTGACAGTACTTTTGCCAAGTGTTGTGCCAGCTTATAAGTTGGTGAATCGATCTGGCTCACTATAGGACGTAGTGGAGCGTTTGGTTTGTGTATCTTTGGTAACCCATACAACCTCGGTGGTTTGGTACATGATGGTATTAGCGAATTCACAAACATTGAATTGACAAAGTAACTGCATTTTTAATTCTATAAACTCTAAAATACAATTCACAATGGAGTTAGAGGCAAATAATTATTTAGCTTTCTTAGATGTTTTAGTCATTCGAAATCCTAATAACACAATTGGTCACACTGTGTATAGAAAAAAGACCCATACCAACCGATATTTAAATGGTGAATCTCACCATCATCCTTCACAGTTAGCTACCGTGGGTAAATCTTTGTTTCAGAGAGCACGAGGGATCTGTGACAGAAAACATCTGGCCGCCGAACTTCAGCACGTCAAGCAAGTATTGCAAGACAACAAGCTTCGGGTCCCGCGCCTACGTCACAGTGACCGAGTGAAGCCGGCCACAGTCGAGCGTGTACCTGCTGTACTACCATATGTCAGAGGAGTCACAGACAAGGTTGGCTACATCTTGAAGCGAGCTTCTATTAAAACATACTACAAGCCGCCGAAGAAGATTAGTCAATTTTTACCATCCGTCAAGTGTAATATCCCTCTACAAGATGCAGGAGTGTACAAGTTAGATTGTGAATGTGGTCTCTATGACATAGGTCAAACAAAAAAGATCCATAAAAACCCGCGTGAAAGAACATATAGCTGACGTGAAGCACCGACGCTCCGGGAAGTCTGCAGTCTGCGAACATGTTCAAGATCGTCCCCACCATTACATTCGTTTTGATAAACCACAAATTCTCGCAAAAGAACACCGATTCCTACCAAGGATGATACGCAAGGCTATTGAAATTAAAAAAACATCCAAATTTCAATATAGAAGATGGATGGGTGCTGCCACCTGCTTGGGATCCTATAATTAACAAAATTAAACCCAAACCTAAGCATACCACTGCAAGACTTCATGATACTATAAGCTCGTTTTGCGTAAATCGGACCAAAAATTAATATTCAAACACTGAAGGTAGCCGGACTAACTATGACATTGGGACGTCAAACATCTCAGTCCCCCCCCGTGACCATGGTTGCTGTAAAGCACCCGAAACGTCGGGAATTAAAAATAAGTAAAAGTAGTGAAATAAACGCGATAAAATCCGTAAATTTAGTTTTATTCAGTGTGTAGTGTTCGCGTAAGTTTAAGAAATCATTAGGTTAAATTGATTTTAAAATTTTCTTTAGATGAAAAACTAATAGACACGCGTTTCAATATTTTTTTAAAGATAAATGATTATATTTGCTTTCAATTAGAAACTCAGTAATACGTGTTTAAGGATTTTTATAACTCCACCCCTCATGGAAAAATTGGGGCTGTAATCTATTATCAAATTTTATACTATGTGGTTTTAAGTCAATAAGTATATTCTTTTTTGTACACCAATGGACGATAAAAGATAAACAAACTGAATTAAATAGAGAAGATACAATAAGCCGTCCAACATAACCTTATTACGCAAATAATTGTTTACAACGAATGACTAGGACGGAGGTGATGTAAAAAAAACAGAATATGGTGACGGTTGAGAAAAGTGAGAGGAGTAGCTTTGAGGAGATTATTAAAGGAAAATAGGGATTGATCACGACGTTTAGAGACTAGAAGATCCACAGGCGTACGACTGTAGCAGAAAATTGTTTATTGAAGTAGGGAATCCATGTACGATTATATACTATGTAAGGTTGAAGAGAAATATTGTTAAAGCAGTTTTCGCTTTTCTAAAGGCTTAATTCCAACTTAAAATCTGCAGTTATTAATTATTATTATATCGGAATAAAAAGTTTCCATGTAATATAATAAGCGCGGAAGAAGTTGTAATATTCAGACAGACAGGAGTCTGTCTGAATATTACAACTTTGACGCAGGTAGCACGGCGAGGCGAAATGCTAGAAAAATATAATAAAACTTCCAAATGATCATCTACTCGTAAAAGAAATAGTCTCTCAGACCACGAACAAGGTGATCCCATAAATTTTTGTCATGGCTTATTTCGACACGTTACGCTAAAATGAGTAAAGTAAGTGAAATAATAATTTATAAAAATAACAATTCTATAAATTTAAGATTAATGAAACGTTATGCTAGTTACAACTTGAGATTTTTACCTAATTCCAGAACAAAATTCTTCAAAAAATGATATTACACTGTAGGAATTTTCTTTCCTAAATGATAATGCAGAATATTTTGTTTTGTATTAAATTATTCATGAGCGTTGTACACGTCAAAGTCACAACGACTTCCTGTTGCTTACCCTGTAAACATTTATTTTGATCCCAGGGGCGCCTTTCACATAACCTCACTAAAGTTATCACACGGTTCGTTGAACACGAGCTAATGAAATTAATCCCTTTACGTTTGTTCCGTGGAATTGTTATAATGAGATGTTTCTTCTTGACTAATACTTATTTGCCTCAGAGTTGGGTTTTAATAGTTTTAACACTTTAGTTTTCATATTTTATTACAAACATCAATTTATTCTTTTTGTACAAAAAAGTGTAAATTTGTTGGAGCTTGATTACAAATGACTCAGTATGATATATAATTTAGAAATACACTTACCTAACAAATAACTGTATTATCTTCTGTGTATATTCACACGATACCTATCAATTATGTAAGAATTAAAATATGAAATGACTTCATTTGTCAAGGATTTAATAGAACTTTATATGGTGCAGCTGCGAAAGTATTACGCTTGCAATTAATAAAATTATTGAAAATATTCTATGAATTGCGTAACGCATTATGTCCTCCAGACCAGAATTTCGGTCACGGCGGCCCGCCTCAACGAAGACTAGCTATCGGCGCAGGACAGGATTATAGTGTCCAAGTGTATGCGCAAGCACAGGTGCACTCTCATAATCCTATGGGACGGTAAACCGACACGACCGGAGAGAGATCAGGCGCAGGACTAACGGCTTTACGTGCTTTTCGAGTCACGGTGGTGAGACACCGCCAACTTCCTGACTCCGGGCAGTTACTGAGAATTTCTTGACGGAAAAACTCAATAATCTATTTTTGGTCCGAACCGGGATTCGAACCCAGGAGCTCATGATCAGCATTAGCACTACTACAACCACTAGACTAACGAGGCAGACACGTATTATAATAATACATTTAAATTAGTTAGGTTCTTAGTTTTCTAAAACTACCAATGCTATAGTAATAAAACTGGATAAGCGAAAGCACATAGCCTTGTAGAATATCAGCATTCATTTATATACACAATCGACTAAAGTAATTTAATAATCCATTGTGTGAAATAACCAGATAATAGTTTATTATTATAACTTTAAGAAAATTTATAATTCATATAATTAGACATTTATGTTACAAAAATTATAATAAAGAACTTAACTAAAATAATAATTAAAATATATTATTAACGATTAAAACTATTTATATACAATATAAAAGAAGAAACTATATTATATAAAATCTAAAACTAAAAATTTAAATCGTCAAAAAGACGCAGTGAATAGTGCCAAGAACGCTGGCTGCGTTTCCTCGCTGAATAGCAATACTTAGCCTTTGAGCGAGGAAAGAACCAGCCCTCTTATCACCAGCAGCGAAGACCAGTCTTGGATACAGTTCCTTTAGAAACTTCATTACACGTGGACCCCACGGACCGATAGTCTCTACAGCAAATGGCACAAATGTGTGGTCATTTCTCAAAGACTCATATTTGCGCCATTTACTAAATTCCGCTGCCTCTGATGCCGCCCCGGCTCTAAAAGAGGTACCCCTGAGATGAGAGGCCGCCAAAGCGTCGACGCAAGTAGCATCCCACACTAGGGCTTTACCTCTCTCCCAAGGGATCAAAGTCATACCATCGGGTCTCTTGCCATCGTTCTAAATATCCCGCAAGGCTCTAAAACCGAGGGGATATTTATAGAGACAAGAGCCCTTCAGATGATTTCGTTCAAAGAACCGTGACGGGAAAACCTACCTGCACTTTTCTTGCATGAAAGTCCGTGGAGGCCAAACTCATCGATGCTGCTACCACAGGGGCACTGGTTAGGTTGACAAATAGCCACTCCTAGCCGGACTCCTACGGCGATGCGCAAGCTTTCCCCATCAAGCAATGTACCGAGATTACTTGATGGTAGAGCATGTAACCAATAGCTAAATTCCTTAGTCGAAACAGCTAGAAGGCGAGCCTGATCTTGTTGAATATGGAAATTTTGAAATAAATTTTTCTGGACACTCCGTACCAACGGAATATCCCACTGTTTTTGTTGGTTAACTTCCAGTGGGACAAATTCGCCGGGACAGAGCGTTAGCCATGTTTGCTTTGCCTCCGCAGCAAAGCACAGGTCTACTTTATTATTTAAAATTGTGTTACATAGGTCATTGACACTATGCACGGAAGCAAGGAAAGCAAGCAATGCGACGCTAGAAATATTTCTTACACCAATTCCAAAAAAAATGATAGGTAAAGTGGCTTTATTCCAGGCTATTTTATTTAATCTCAAATTTAGAATGTTTTCTAAAGCAATTTTAAGATTACTATCAATATCTTTTAAAATATCCAAACATTTCCAGACTGGACTTGAGCGTAACGAGTATGTAAATTTAGGTACAAGGAGACAATATTTTAAAATGTTAAGGGCAATGTGGGTGTTTAAAATATATAATTTATCAACGTGATTTAAAAATTGATCAAATTTTGTTTTAAAACAGGTTTAATACTATCGAAAAACAACGGAGCACCAAGCGGGTAAAGCGATTCCGAATTGACAGTTTTTATTCCTGGAGAAATCTGATTGAAATTTTGAATTAAGTTATCTCTGTTAGAATTAAATAAATTATTAGAAATAAATATTTCACATTTATTTGTATTTAGTTCAAGACCAATATTTTTAAAATTTTGAAAAATATGAGTAAGATTATTGAGGACGTCATTTGCTTTACCTCCCAGTGTACCGTCGTCCAGATACCAGACATTCAACTTGGATTTTAAATTTGAAATAATAGGTTGAATTCCCAAACTGAAAATAGCTGGACCTAATGGATCACCCTGTTGAACACCGACAGCAGACTCAATAATATGGTTTTGATAAAACAAGTTTGAATTTTGACTGTAACATTGCCAAACATAATGATATATTTCGGGGGGTATTGTTAGCCACTTCTTTCAGCAGGGTTATCCTATCAATAGAGTTAAAAGCATTTCTAAGATCAACCTTCAGAAGAATGTCTGCATTGGAATTAGTTAAGAAAGTACGCACCGTATGTACCGCCGCCTCACAGCCACCTTTGGTGCCAAAGCCTAGTTGAGTAGGTTGAAATTTTGTCTTAAGGTTTGAAATTATGTACCTGCAAGCTAATTTTGAAGTTAATCGTCGAAATATAGAACCAACAGCAATAGGACGGATACCGTTATCCTCCCCCCATATAAGTAGGGAATGAAATTGGGATTGACATTACCAGAAAGCATAAAATTACATAATTTTGTTATGTCATTAAGAAGTACTCTACCGGCGTTACCGGCAGATACGCTTACAAGGTCTTTGAGATTCTGAGGCGTAATCCCGTCAATGCCGCCGGCAGAGCCATTCGAAAATGACAATATTGCGTCTAAAGTGTCTTTTTCGGAAACTTGTAATGGTTGCATAGAAGTATTGGGAGGCAGCGGTAAATTCTGGGAAGGATTGACCGAAGGATGTTTCTGACGAAGGCCTTCAAGAGTTTTGACATTACGAGGAGCGAGGATGTCATCTGAGAATAAAATACGGGATGCATTTTTTAAGTCGCCGTCCATTATTTTTGATTCAACTACTTTTTTTGAATCAAATTTAGGATAATGTCGAGAGAAATTAGTATTAATCGGGTAATTCAAATTTTGAAAAGAATTTTCTTTTAGTTGAGACGTAATTGATTTATTTATTGTTTTACTAAAATGAAAGTGGGAATACGCGAATGTAAATAATTTTTTGCCAACTTTTTCACAATTCGTTAGACAATTTTGAATAGTCGCATCCTCGCACCTCTGGGAATTCTTTTAACCATTGGTACGTTACTATACAAATAGATAATAGATAATTAAATAATATTTTTTATATATATATATATATATATATATATATATATATATATATATATATATATATATATATATATATATATAATAATAATAATAATACTAGATAATTAATACCAAATTTCTTGTAAAGCCCATTAGAAGGCCGTCTCTATGTTTAAACAAACCGCCACGTCCTCTCCCTTGGTTTCACAAATTTATGACTAAAATATTTAAAAAAAAAACACCTGCACAACTAACTAATCATTTGGTGCTCTTAAGGTTACCTTATGAGCAGGCAGTTAATGATTTCATTATATCGGAAAAGACGGTGGGGTATTCTTCTTTGCGCCATACGCCAGCAAGTCGACCTCTTAGTGGAAATGACAGTAAGTAGAAGATCCCTTCGACTGTCACGGTGAGAGCCTTAAACGCATGGATATCCAAAGATATCTAGTATGACAATATTCAGTTGATATCAATTGGCATTGCCTTAGCAACAACTCTTTTTAAGGACCTGGTCTTAATTATTTTTTCTTAAAGGCTGTTTCAGTACAAATAGTAAATCAATCCGTATTTTACTGAAATATTAATAAAATATAATAAATAATATTAACTAACCGTACTTAAAACAGGTAAATTACAGTTGAGGAATAAGGGGACGGGAATGAGAACACTTACAGAACTATGTCGAGTACCTCCCTCGCTGTCTGTATTCATAATGACGAATGACAAAAATTTTAATAAGGCCCGCAGAATAAAAAATATGTACCCTGATATAACTTCTGAGTTAGTAGCGAGAAAATAAGGAAAAATGAAAAAGAACGTAAACTATAGCTGCCTGAATAAGGTTTACTTACGACGGACCTTTAAAATATTTTTGACTGACACATGGCCAAGTTTTAGTCTAGGTATGTAGTTACTTGGTCGTAGGTTGGTTGCTTCACATAGTAAGGCAATATTAATTTCTTAAGGCGGTTACACTGTGTCCTAGTCTACGAGTACCTTTGGTTCCTTAGAAACGATATATCAGCCATGAGGGGATAATAATAACTATATTTGTATCTGTTATTTTTAGCAACTCTTAGTCATAGAGACGGGAAAATAACTTGGTGTTCAGCTTCGATAATATGTGCTAAGTGACATTCTCTAGTAACACAACAACAACAGTTTTTTTTATTTCAATGGTAAGACTTTTGTCGCTTAAAGCTTCCCTGCATGATCAACAGTCACATAATCACTTTGTTTTTCTTCCAGTGATCGTCGGTTATTGTTCGCATGCAATCTTGTAGTACCATCTGCCGACAGTATTGATAAATTATTGTCTTGGTCGTAATCAATCAAAACTTTCAAGAAGATTCATTCAAAAGAAGATTAACTAAAAAACAATCTTCTTTCCCTTCTTCTTCTTCTTCTTCTTCCTTAACAGCCTGTAACAATCCACTACAGCTCACGCAGTAGAGAGCGTTTGCTATAATCGTCACGTTTGAAAGGTGCTCTTCGTCGTCTGTATAGACACGGTACGCTTGATATAAACGAGATGATAACAATCCATCTGTCTGAATTTAATGGATATTCTGACATTTAACAGTCTTTTGCGATCAAGGGACGAAATGAAGTACCAGTTATTTTACGACCCTAAACAAAGTAAAACACAAAGTCACTAAAATCCAATTAAAGAGCAAATAGTCATCGTTATTTGCTAACGTTATTTGTTTCAAAATTTTCTTATACAATGTATGGCTGAACGCGCATTCGTTTAAAACTCCTATATAAGACATTTTGTTGTAGGTGGCAAAGACGACTAGAGGATTTACAAGGGCCACGTGTTTTGCGTAGCAAGCTCTACAATAGTTGTCTTCGTCATCTTAAAATTCTGATAGATCCATATTGTACTGATTTTTAAAGGAATTTATAGATGATAATAGCCCCCGGGAAGGGTGGTCGCTACCAAACTATTTCTAATTTATTTACTATTTTAACAATAACGCTTGAAATTTATTTCTGAAACATTGCTATTACAACATTATATAACCAATACAGTATTTCTATTCTTTAAAAAATGTAACAACTGCACTAGAATTTTTTAGTTATTAAAAACGTATATTCATCAGACCCGGAACAATTATTTTTGACCATGCACGGAAACCAACAAAGTTAAAAATACAGAACACCACGTACATTTCAAATGATGCTTAAACCATGCTCAATCTATAGCTTTTTGCCTAAGAGTCTGCCTTACCTCTTTCTTACCTATTTCTGCTGCCATATAACGGTGCTTGCACTGGTGTATTCCGGTTTGAAGATTAAAGTGAGCCGCTAGAATACATTTATCCTCTATTAAGAATCAAGACGCAGATACGTTGTCACCCCGAGGACTAAGGTAAAATGCCTCATTCTTAGTAAAAAAGGATCTCTGGATCTCTATACTCACCACACAACAGTATTAAGCTGCTATTTTACGCTGGTATTCTGTGAGAGTGTGTTCCTTCCCCAGTGGAGCAGACCAATTCCTGCTTCCAGCACAGGGCTCAGTTCTTGGACCTTCACACTTTCTCACCTACATAAACAATCTTTCTAATTTAATTAAATATTGTGAGATCTATCAGTTTGCAGATGATACCTGTTTAGTAGCTGCTGGGCGTAGTATACAGGAGGTACTAATGAAACTTCAAAAAGAGTTTGACATACTGACGAAGTGGTCACACGACGTCGGTTTAGTACTCAATGCTGCCAAAACTAAACTTATGTATATAAGCACAAGCCACAACAGAAGTTCTTTTATACCTAAACTAATAGCGCACACACATCACTGCCTTCATATACAAAATACTGACAATTCGACACCCTGTAATTGCGATGCCATAGAAATTGTAAATAAGCACACCTATCCTGGTCTAATAATTGACGATCGGCTAAACTGGAAAGAGCATGTAAATCGTATTTGTGATATATTAAGAGGGATATTAGCAAAATTTACATTAATCAAACAAAAAATACCTTACAAAACCTCTTTAATGCTCTATAAATCCTTAGCTGAATCTGTTATACAATATGGCTTGTCAAGCTATGGGAGAACCTATAAAACATATCTAGATCGAATATACTCACTTCAGCTGCGCATTTTAAAACAAATAGTCCCTAATAATCTCAAAATTAATTTTAAAGATGATTATCGAAAACTATTTGCATTTTGT
This sequence comes from Parnassius apollo, assembly GCA_907164705.1. Lineage (NCBI taxonomy): Eukaryota > Metazoa > Arthropoda > Insecta > Lepidoptera > Papilionidae > Parnassius > Parnassius apollo. The sequence goes on along the minus strand of CAJQZP010001030.1, from coordinate 3,291,249 downwards.
AAAATTATACCTATTCACGACAAAGTTGAACTAACATTACTAACTGAAAATTACTTTACCTAAAATTTTAAAAAGGTAGATAAGTTATTATACTCCGCACGCAGAACTGATAATCTAAAACTGCAATTACCTAGATATAATAACTTATACGGAAAAAGAACTTTAAACTATGTTATACCTAATCTAATCAATCAGTTACCTATCTTTGAAAGACGTCATTACAATTAACTCTTACTAAATACTCGTAACACTTTAAACAACTTCTCGTTCTATATTAGCGTTTTACTTTACCAACATATTATCTTATTATAAATTTATGAAAATATATGTTATAATCAGCCTGTATCACGATTATTCACAGAATGTAATAAGTTCACCTTGTGATTTTACGCTCATCGCCTAAAACTATTTTATATTTTTGTACCCACAAATAGTTTGTCAATTAGAAACAAAGTAACCCGTATTAATAATATAATATATATAATAATATAACATTTAATGCACCTAATTTAAGTTGATAATAATATTAATGTAACTTAATGTAATGTATTATAAAGTGTTAATTATAATAATGTGTCGACAGCAATGGTGTACGGAAAAACTCTAATAAGTTTATGTTTATACCAAAACTATTCATCTTTGTAATCATAAATTTCTTAAATAAATAAATGAATTAAAAAAGAACTGTAATATAGGTGCAGCGTGGCTTTACTTCATACTTAATAGAACCAGTATAATTACAGATTATCGGGCATTCCATCTAAGTTCTTAGAGGTGACAACGCATCTCTACTGCATTCTCTTTGGATCCTTCGTGTTTAAAGTTGATTGCACGTGTCCATGGACGCCAGGATTTACGTACCGTTATATGAACTGTGAGGATCATTTGACGCTTCAGTTTTTTTTATAGGATAAGGTGACAAACGAGCACACAGTCTACCTGATGGTAAGTGGTTGCTGTGTCCATAGACATTTACATCTACAGATATCAGATATCAACAAAATTTCTACAATAATCCAGGCAAATAAATTACATTCTTGGCCACGAATATTTTTGCCCCGATAATTATACAATTCCCTGATGTTTTTACATATTATTATTATTATAAAACCTCAACTATAAAAATAACAATTATTTGTCTATTCCTTACCATATGCAAACATAAATAAAGTTCCTTTTATTGTAAGATTTTTATAAATGAAAAGAATAGAATGATTCCATAAAAAATTTTTGGAAGTTAAATTTCGTTGACTAACAATAATATACTTTCCTTACTACATATGGATTCGAATTTATATTTTTGGATACAAGTAAAAATGTCAGATACAGAAAGTTAACAAAACACAACATAGAAAAATCTTGTTGTGTTTTGTTAACAAATTTTTTAATCCCCCACACTAGGATTTTCTCCTGTATCGTGAAGGCAGTTTACAAACATAAATTGCACAAGGACCAACATCCAGACTTGGAACAATTATTTTTAGGTCATACAACATACTTGTTTCGTGCGGGGTTCGAACCCGCGGCGCCCAGCGCGGCAACCACTAAAGCACTGCACCACGGTGGTTTCGGACTTTGCATATATTAAAATACTACAAATTTCAAATGTTTTGCAGCACCTATGATCACAAGGAAACTAGGATTATTTTTATAGGATTATGGTGACAAACGAGCGTACAATCAACCTGATGATGAGTGGTTGCTGGGGCCCATAGCCATCTACATCTATCTTCGATTACAAATCAAAATGCAGATGCGTTGAAAACACTGAGGTGTACGATGGGATGCCCTGTGATGTGAGGACTAAGAATGAATGCCTCCTTTGTATTAAAAAACACTCTCCGGTTCTCTACAGTCACACACCGTTAAACTTCTATTTTACGCTGGTATTATCTGAGAGCGTGGCCCTTCCCCGGTCGAATCGATCCGTTCGTGCTACAACTACACTACTAATATTGCTGCAGCATGGCTCTACCACGTAAAAATTTGTGGATGTTCAATGTCCACCTGGGGTGGTATGTTTAGGTTCTAATTTAATTTTCTTAATCATAGGATCTGGCCAGCTCCTTCATTAAAATCATAATGTTTTTCATTTCAATAACAGTAAATCAAACCGTGTGTTTCGTACAGCATCAGAACTATAACAAAGCTCGTATTTGAAAGTAACTTAATTTTAATTTGTTTAGAGGTAAAATTTTTAGCGTTACAGCAAAACTGTAAAGTTGAAAAAGTAAATGGCCGATTTATAAAAGCGATATCATACCTTTTATTATCATTATAATTATATAAAATAAGAATTTCAAGTAGCACGCAAGATATATGACACCCTTCGTAAAGTAAAGGCTTATTTCAAAAATATCAACTTTGGGGAAACATGATAAAAGATTTAGCGAATCCGATGTCTTTACTTAATTATTTATAACGTCATGATTTTGAGTTCTGTAGCCCTGAAACTCAAGATATGTTATGTCAGTTAAATGAGCTACAGATCAGTAGCTAAAACAATATAAAAAAGAGATTTTTGTACTAAAAATTAATTTTTAAAAATTCTCTCAACTTAGGCCTTCTTTTTCACAAATTTTATTTTTATTTTTGGAGTCAATATCAGATAGCCTTTAAAAGATTTAAGAAATTTAATTTAATAGGAACTTTCACAAAATAATGCTTTATCACATAATCTAATCTTTTATAAATACTTTAAAGAATGAAATTCATTATTAAACTCGCCCTTTATATACATTATTATAAGGCGTATAAAAATATTAAACGAATAAATAAAATAAATCTACGAAAAATGAAAATAAAAAAAACCTAATACTATTAATTTTTTTAAATTAATTATAAATTACACACAAATAAGTAGTATTAGGTGTAGGAACTATATAAATTTTAATAAATTTCGAAAAAGTAACATTTTCCTTACAGTTTCCATCACAAACTTTTGAGAATAGAACCTTTTTTTAATTATGTGACAACAAAACTTAAAATAATTTTACCACTACACTTTAAATTAACAGATTTATCAGTCTTTTCTTAATTTCAGTTATACTTACACGTAATAATAATCATTTAGTTAAAACATAAGATTAAATCTTATGAATTAAACAACAAATAGCACTTGTTTCTACTACCTTCGCTATACTCTAATTAGACGTATTTAAAGGAGATGAATGAAGTTGGGTGCTTGACATAGTTCCGAACAGACATACAATAATATGTAGGTAATAAAACGATAAATTATAAGCATAATTAAATGTTTTTTAATTCTCTTATCCTTGGGACATTCATAAAAACATTTTTGAACCGGAAAAAGTAGCTAATGCTTTTACTATTGCAAGAAAGAAACTTTTTTAACTTTTTTAATTAAGAACTTTGGCTTGAACGCTTGTCATTTAAGCCATGTCTTCTTCTTTCAACTAACTTCTTTTACTCCCTTATTTAGATATCTAAAAACTGTCTTTTTTCTTTCAATGTTATCATTCGTACCGCCAGAAATACCCACCTTTGTTGTTAGTAAATCTAGCTATGCTCTTTTCTTTCCTTCAACTTCCATGCGTACCTGATCACCCATATGTAAATTTAAGTACAATAAGTCAATATTTTAAAAAATTAAGACAAATGTGGTGGTTTCAAATATACAACTTATCAACGGTTTAATACTACCATAAAACAACGGCCTACCTAGAAGTTATAGCGATTCCGCATATACAGTTTTTATTCCTGGAGAAATATGATTGAAATTTTGAAATAAAATATCTGTGTTAGAACTGGATAATTTATTGGAAATAAATATTTCACAGTTCTAGCTATTTGGTCCAAGACCAATATTTTTAAAATTTTGAAAAATATGAGTAAGATCACTGAGAATGTTATCTGTTTCACCTGGCAGTGTACCGTCGTCCAGGTACCAGTCATTAAGCTTGGATTTTAAATTTGAAATAATAGGTTAAATTCCCAAACCGAAAAGAGCTGGATAAAGTGGATCACTTGCTGAACGCCGACAGCTGAGTCAATAATATGGTTTTCATAAAACAAGTTAGAATTTTATAGTATGAAATTCAAAAATTCCCATCGGATTTAATATTAACATGAAAGAAAGAGCTAAACTGCTGTTTACTTATTGGTAACTCATTGTTGCGGTTTTGCTACATGTGTTTTTAGCTGTATGGACACAAAAACTTAATTGCATATTATACCCAAATGATTTAATGGTATAAAACAACGTTGATGATTTTCTTTCCTTAAAAAGATTTCTTGCCTTAGTTCTTCAGCGGCAGACACTAATTGCCACGCGCAAAATTTGTCACGCTTTCGCAGAAAAAAAAAAAAAAAACAGCGCTTTAATGTAAGGTCAGACAAAGGAAAGGGAAGCAACACAAAACGCTGTTACATTAAGTAATTTTCTTTTGATGAAGACTGTGTATAGTATACGAAATTTTAGAAAAAAAAACATCACACGAGGATGTAATGATTGCTGTTATATTTTTATTCAATTATTAATTATGAGCTTTACAAAAATAGATTACATTATAAAAATAACCGGAATATTATTAAAACTAAACAAATTTCAATGACCTTGTTACTATATTTGGATAAACATTATTTCAATATTTAAATGGAATATTATGTACTTTAAATAAAAATTTTACTTAAAATGCATAGTTTATTTATTCTATCGAGTTTGATTGAACCTTCATTTCTAAGTAGCAGTTCGAAGTCAGTACGTTGACGGTATTTTATCCTCGTGTTTTGGAAACGACGTAAAGATGTTGTTTCTGCATTTCATCTCTATCCGATCGTGTTATATTACCGTCCAAACGAAATATGTTAGTAGGAAATAGAGTTGGTACCTGTGTTTGTGCACACTTTCGTGTACAAGTATTCTGTCCTGTGCAAATGCCCAGTATTTGTCGAGACTTCAGAGATTCAGTCAGCACAGACATAACATTTTTTATAGAATTAGGTTGACAAGCGAGCACATAGTCCACCTGATGTTAAGTGGATTCTGTTGCCCATAGAAATCTACATTTAACCTTGATTAAGAATCAAAATGCAGATGCGTTGTCACCCCCGAGGATTAAGGTGGAATGTCTCAATTCCAGTAAAACGGGTGTCCGGATCTCTACGCTCACTAACACTCGAAACACAGCAGCATCCAGCTGCTATTTCACGCTGGTATTCTGCGAGAGCGTGGTCCTTCCCCGGTCTAGCCGACCCTTCCGTGCTACATGTGCTGCTGCTACATACGTATAGCTGCTGCGTGGCTAAAATAGCATTACTCTATTATAATTCAAATGCTTGAACCGTACTCAGAAAGCAGGTCTATTTACCTCATTATAACGTGATAATCCTATTTCAATTTTTTAATAATATATTTCAATTTTTTAATATTAAGCGCTTAATCAGTATTCAGGATACTAAATTCGACTATGGACTGTGTCCAATAAATAGCCACTCATCCTTATTCAATCTTCGGGTTAATATGACCCTAAAGTAGATTTTTCACATGATTTCTGGATTATTTATCTTTACGGCTCTTATCTTAAAGAGACTATAAATATTTTACGAGATATCAGATGTTATAATATTATTAATTCATATTATTATAATATCACAAACACATAGAAATATTTTTTTAAAAAATGAATAAAATATACCAATCTATTATTTTCCCTGTACTCTGCATATTTTCTTAAATAAAACTCAATTGAAAAACTAACTTTTAGTCTGATAATAAATGGCAACTTTACTTACTACTTCAGCGTGGTTCGATGCAGTGCAAGGCACACTAAGATGTTTAACAAACTTTCAATGAAACTGATTAATTTCAAAATTAATTGATTTTATGATAATTCATCGTATTTTTAACTCTACAGTTTCTACTGCTTCTAAAACGACCTTTTTTATTAGAGAAAAAGTTCAGAAATATGTTTATTTTTTGTTAAATGGTTATTTTCTGCGTAATGGTTACATTGCATTAGGTTTACAAAAGTTCAAAACAGATAATAAGTAAGTAACGTTTCCTTATTCCTTTTACTAATAGCTATAAAACTCAACAAAACAATCAGTGCTCTAAGATAGGTCCGTGAAAAAGGAAAACCAGTGATTGATTGCTTAACGCTTATTTGTCCAACATTTGAACCTTAATTGTAAGCAGCCGTTATGCATTCACTAATAAAATTGTATGAGCATGTAACTGTAAATAAATTATTATATTTTTATTATTATTAAGTGAAATTTACTGCTTTTTGAATTTTATGATAGATGGCGCTGTCTTAAAAACTTAAAACGTAGATCATCGGCATGGTCTCCAGTTCCAAAAACCACAACAGTTAAAACTAATTTTAAAATTTATTTGTAAATATTATATTTGTTTGAAACAAAAATTACTACGTCACCATACTATCATGAGTGATATGATATACATATTATAAATATACTGGGTGATTTTCTTACCGTCTAGAAAATTACATAGTGCCTACACATGGTTGCAGCCAACATTTTGAATCAGCCGTATCAAAAAGATCTAGCTGCAATACTTGCCTTCGTAATGCTTGGAGCCTGTGTGTTTTTTGAAACGACGCGCCGACTAAAAATGCAGATTACTGACTTTCAGCCGTAGGTCTAGATAATTACTACCTGGTTACTGGCTCCATAGTTACAGATTTTATATTTGACTAGAGACTCGACCACAACTTCGCAGTTTTCGCGTATAACGTCAATGATCTTAAATAATAATTCAGTGTAAGTAGACCTCCCATTACTAGATACTGTCTACTAATGTAAGATCAGCACAATATACTGGCTAATACTTATACACTTGGTCGATAAAAGAAACAGATTGAAAATTATCAGCAATTCTCACTACCACTCTTTCATTATGCCGTCATATTTTATAATGCCGTCGCATTTCACATATTTGTAAATAGAAAAAAATGTGAAAAAATAGTAAGTAGGTAGTTGACTAAAATTAGAGCGCCAGTGGCCTAGCGCCTGCGACCCTGCGAAAGGACAAGGACCTTTGTCATTATCCTTTCGCAGGCCCACGGTGCGGCGTGGTGTGTGCGTTACAATTTATTTTTTATTGCTGCTCGTAAAGTACGCACCCTGCGTATGATTTAAAGAAGCATGTCCAGTCTTGACCTGAAAATTTTCTAATGCGTCTAGTGATGTAAAATATCTTATAAAATTGCATATTTTTTGCTTAATTCGTATCGTATAATTGAATTTTATAATAAAGCCAGGAAAAAAGTAATATTACTATTTTTATCATTCTTGGAGACGCAACGTGTTTTACAATGGCTCAAAGGTCCACAAGCCACGCCAAATATAATTAAAACGTGTTTTACACGTTCCATTTCAGACTAAGAAAAATTTGATCATTCGTCATGTGGTTTATTAATGTTCAAAATACCCAAATGTTTTTATAACTTATTAATTTGTGATTAAATACGATTTTTTATGGTTTTTTACTATGATATGGAAAGAAAAGTAAGTGTACAGAACTGATCTGATAGCTGTTATAACCTCAATAATTTATTTACTTAATAGCATTTTTCCCTGGCCTCTAAATGAAAAGATGATAAGTTATAATGTTATTATAAACAATAATTATTTTTATACAGCAGAATTTGTAGGTAAATGCAACCTGTTAAAATAATCAAGTAACAGGTCAATCAATGTATGGAAAGTGGGCATGATTCTTTTGATAGTTTTTAATTGATTCAATATTTAGTTCAAAATTTTAGTTTTTATTTTATTACATGTTAATGAAAAAAATGTAATATCTCAGTGCCATAGGCTTCTACTCCGTTAACCTGTTACACCATATCTTTTCCGGACGGTAAAAAAAGTCATCCAATGGCTAAAATACCGTCAACGTACTGACTCCAAACTGCTATTTAGAAATGAGTAAGTAACAAAACTAAAATGTGGTTCAATCAAACGCGATAAATATGTAAAATAAGCCTATTTAAAGTTACATTTTTATTTGAAGGACATAGTATTGTATTGAAACAATAAAATATTATATTGTAACAATATTGTTTATACAAATACAGTAACAGGGTCATTGAAATTTGTTAAGTTTTATAATATTCCAATTTTTATAATGTAGTTAGTTTTATAATAGGCCTAATTCTTGTAAAAGTCATAATTAATTATTGAATAAAAAATACAACAAGAGTCATTACATCCTTATGTGATGTTTTCTTTTTTCAAATTACATATATTGTACACATTCATCATCAAAACAAAATTACTTAATGTAACAGCGTTTCGATGCTTCCCTTTTCCTTGTCTGCCGTTACATTAACGCGCAGTTTTTTCTTCATTTTCTGCGAACGCGTGACGGATGCCCGTGGCAATCAGTGTCGGGAAATTATACCAGAAAACAGGCATCACCTACCGCTGAAAAACTAAGGCAACAAATCTCTTTAAGGAAAGAAAATCATCAACGTAGAATTTGCAATTAAGTTTCTGTGTCCATACATGGCATCTCTTACATTCTGGATTAAAAAGTTACGTATGCCTATGCGGCATTCTACATGATAGAATGCCTTGTTAGTAGTAGAAATGTCTTATCACCCACCATACGAAACAAAGGTGCTTTGAGTGCGTGGTGCTGCCATAGTTAAGCCGAATCACAAAACGTTACGCACCAGCCTTAACAATGAGAGATGTGGACGATGAGGATATCTTAAGAGCTATGCAAACCCAAGAAAATATGGTGAACTCAAAGTACGGCTATGAAATTTGCAGATTTCATAGCCGTACTTTGAGCTTTGATTACGGCAAACGAGCATGCGGCTCACCAGATGGTAAGTGATTGCCACCGCCTATGAACAACCGCAACACCAGGGGAATTGCAGGTAAGTTGCCGGCCTTTTAGAAAGAAGTAAGCTCTTTTCTTGAAGTTTCCTAAGTCGTATATGTCCTGAAAAATCGCCGGTGGTAAACAATTTCACGGAGAAGTTTTATAAGTAATAAAACTCCTAGTAAAGTGCACAGTGGTGGACCGCCAAGCATCCAGATGGTAAAGATGGTATTTTGAATACGCCGCGATGTACTGGGGATTAAACTGGACTAGATTTAGTCGCCCCCAATCCGAGACTTTGTTCAGCAAAGACTTTACTTCAGACACAAATTTGTTCTGGTATTCGCAGATGTTTTCCCGAGAAATATTGGCACGGACGGTGTATAAGGCGTTACCAGTGCTGTCGTCTGCATAGCAATTAACGTTACCAGCTTGCAACATATCATTGATATGCATTTACAACGTTATGCTCCGATCAGTATGGAAAGCCTTGATAAATTTATAGCCTAAATTAATTACCAAACCTATTGAATGAATAACAGTGCTGGATTCTCGGTGACAAACGAGCACACAGTCTACCTGATGGTAAGTGGCTGTTGGGGCCCACAGACATACACATTTATCCTCAATTAAGAATCAAAATGCAAATGCGTTGACAGTTGACACCCGTGAGAACTAAGATGGAATGCCTCGATTCCAGTAAAAAGAGTCTCCGGTTCTCTATACTCACCACACCATACGATACACAGCAGCATTACGCTGCTATTTTATGCTGGTATTCTGTGAGAACGTGGTCATGCCCCGGTTGAGCTGATCCATTCGTGTTACAACTTGTTGGAAGGCGGCTTTGAACGAAGCGCTTTGGGCTAGACCCGATTAAAGGCCTTCGCTACTATAAGTGTGTGCAAAGTTTGATAGTGTACAGACTTATATTAGCGAATTCCGACAGGCATGTCTGCAGACATGCCCGTGGGCAAGTTCGTCTAGTGAATTCCCCGCTTTGGATGGAATTCCTCGTTTCCAGAAAAAAATGGTCTACGGATCTCCACACTCACCATACGACACACAGCAGTATTAAGTTGCTATTTTACTATGATGTTCATATATATATGGTTTTGATATAAAATAATTATGATTTTCGAACGGCCAATATAACAAAAACACCTCAACTAACTTAATTTTTATACCTAAAATGACATTTTGTAAACTTTTTTAGCGATGCTAAGACACTTTCGTTCATTTAAATCTGTAATTTTTAAATGTTAAAATCCGAAAAAATCGTTTGTAATAATACACAAGATTTTAAAACACTTCTTATATAACAAAACGGATGGAAACGAATTTTTTTTTTTTAATAAAGATGCCGGTGTTTCTGTATCAGATGTTATATCGGGTATGTACATACAATGTTAATGAATAGGGAAGCACCAAAACCTAATAATTCATTCATCATTCACTGCAGTCTATCAAAATCCTTCCATAAAATTGACTTTCATCAAAGATATATGTGATATAGTTGCCCCGCTTAGCAGGCTGGTTAGCAACCTTTATTTTGAGCTGTCATCAAGAAGACGGTGCTGCCATTTTGTGTTTAAGTTTCCCTCTGTCGCAGTTTTACGACAGTGGGTGTCGATATGAATAATAAATTAAACTACAACGATGTGGACCTTGTCGCTTCTATAATGTTGAAACCTGCATCCTTACATATCCTCAGATGTGAGCTTCTTAATTGGGTTATGATGGGGCTCGCATATTTCAAAAATAAAAACTCAAAAAAAAAAATAGAAAAGAAAAAAGGATAGATGTAGATTTTTACAGGTTACATGATTCATTTTCAATCAGATGTACTGTGTGTTCGCTTGCCACCCCACTTCAAATACTTCTAAGAAAAAATACGGGGAGCAGAAAGTATTTTAATATATTTAATATATCGTTCGTGTATAATAATAGGTTGGTTGCTTATTAATTACTAGTAAAAGTTATCACAAAAAATACCCCGAAATATCTTAATATTGATATTTAGCGTAGAAATGAAAAGAGTCAATTTCTGAGGCGGTTCGTGAGCAGTTACAGCAAAACATCTCATTACCTCCGATCCTTGCCCGAGGCATGTGGCGGTTAATTTCATTAGTACAAACTTAACGAATCGTATGAAAACTGTAGTAAAGCTACGCAGAATGTGCTTTTGGATCGTACATGTTGTGTAATAGTTGGGTTGTTTCATCAAAAGTGAAACCTCGGTTCAGTTAAACTTTCTTCTCATCTTCGTACCGATATATCAAATAATTTAATCATAAATGGTACTTTCATATTACGAAAGCAATTTTTTTTACATCTGAATTCTGATAGTGAAAACGTATTCGATAGCGAAGGAAAGCTCGTATCCGTATGATATTTTCCTATATTGCTGTATCTGAAGTCTACCACTAACTACCCGTACTAAAGCCATACTGTTTTTTTTTCCGATTCTTAATTTTCCCACCATTGAAATTGTTATTAACAATTTAAAGTGCCGCCGTGTAGTGGCGGTTGAGAATATCCACTACCCCATATCTTCCCGTGGGTGTCGTAAGAGGCGACAGAGGGAGACAGACAGGAGATGGGCAGCAGCATCTTTCTGATAACAACTGTGTTATAATAAAAAACTGCGGTTGCCAACCCGCTCGCCAAGCGTGGCAACTATGGCAAATATCCCCCCATGAATACCGACGCAAAAAACCGGCCCCCAGGCCCCGGTGGCCCCGCTATTACTGGCTACGGTGGCGACCATGGTAACGGCGGGGCAGGGGGTGCTAAGAATCTCCGGTGGAGGTTCGGTTGCCACCTACGACGACTCGACCTGGCAACATATAACGCACGCACTCTGAGGACTGACGAGAAGATACTGGAACTGGAAGAAGAGGTAGACAAGTTGCGCTGGCATATTATTGGATTATCCGAGGTCCGAAGAGAGGGGGGAGGATACGGCAATCCTCGAGTCCGGCAACTTGTTCTATCACCGGGAGGGCGACCATCTGTCTCAAGGAGGTGTCGGATTTATCGTCCACAAGTCTCTCGTCAACAACGTTGTAAAGATTGGGAGTGTGTCGACGAGGGTCGCGTACCTGATACTCAGAATCACCAAACGGTATTCGCTGAAGGTCATACAGGTTTACGCACCAACCTCGGCACATCCCGATGAGGAGGTGGAGGAAATGTATGAGGATATTTCCAGAGCCATGCATTCCTCCAAAACCCACTACACGGTGTTGATGGGAGACTTCAACGCAAAACTAGGCACAAGAGAAAGCGGTGAGCTGAAGGTGGGGAAATTTGGAGTAGGGCAACGGAACCGAAGGGGCCAGCAGCTGGCTGACTTTATGGAGAAAGAGGGACTCTTTATGATGAACTCTTTCTTCCAGAAGCGGCCCCACAGAAAGTGGACCTGGTCGAGCCCCGACGGTTCGACAAAAAATGAGATTGTTTTCATTATGACGAACAGACGCCAACTGTTCAGTGATGTCTCAGTGATCGCAAGGGTGAAAACTGGCAGCGATCACCGAATGGTTAGAGGCACACTGAACCTCAATGTTAAGTTGGAGAGGTCTCGTCTAATGAAGTCAACGCTCCGTCCCCCTCGTGCTCTAATCCAGAATCCCGAAACCTTTCAGCTCGAGTTACGTAACCGTTTTCAGTGCCTAGAAGATTGCAATGCAGTGGACGATATGAATGACAAGCTCGTGGAAACTGTCCATGCGGTCGGAGCTAAGTTCTGCAAGACCCGCCGCAGAAGAACACAAAAACTCTCCGATCACACTCTTAATCTCATGGCTGTTAGACGGGAGATGAGGCTGCAATCGTCAACAGATTTGACAGCATACAGGCAACTGAACAGACAGATCTCCAAATGCATGCGGCGGGACTTACGCAACTTTAATACTGCTCGTATTAAAGAAGCGATCGAGCGGAACCAGGGCTCCAAAGTCTTTGCCAGAGATCTGTCTGCCAGAAAGAGCCAACTGTCAAGGCTGAAGACTGAGTGTGGCAACATAGTTTCCGGGACGCCTGAGATTCTGAGTGAGATTGAGAGGTTCTATGGGCAGCTGTACACATCATCGTTGGAGCCACACGCAAGTGTGAGTAACGATCCAAGAGCAAGTCTTATCCGACACTATTTCGATGATATCCCGGACGTCAGTCTGAGCGAGATTAGAATGGCTCTCCACCACCTTAAAAACGGCAAGGCCCCGGGCGAGGATGGAATTACAGCGGAGCTTCTGAAAGCGGGTGGAACACCGGTACTTGAAGTCCTTCAGAAGCTCTTCAATTCCGTCCTCCATGGTGGCATTACTCCGGAGGCGTGGAGCAGAAGCGCGGTGGTCTTGTTCTTTAAGAAAGGCGACAACGCTCTCTTGAAGAACTACAGACCGATTTCCCTTCTGAGCCGCGTCTACGTGCTGTTTTCGAGAGTCATTACGAATCGTCTCGCACGCAGACTCGACGACTTCCAGCCTCCCGAACAAGCCGGTTTCCGAAAAGGCTTCAGTACCATAGACCACATACATACCCTTCGGCAAATTGTACAGAAGTCCGAAGAGTACAATCTGCCACTTTGCCTGGCGTATGTGGACTATGAGAAAGCCTTTGATTCCGTCGAAATTTGGGCGGTGCTACAGTCTCTTCAGCGGTGCCTAGTTGACTGTCGGTATATCGAAGTGCTGAAGTGTTTGTACAGTAGGGATACGATGGCTATCCGAGTAAAGAACCAGAGGACAAAACCTATCCAACTGCAGATAGGTGTAAGACAGAGTGATGTTATATCCCTGAAACTCTTCACCGCTGCGTTGAAAGACGTTTTCAAGCTACTGGACTGGAAAGGATACGGTATTAACATCAATAGCGAGTACATCACTCACTTTCGATTTGCCTACGATATAGTCCTTATGGCAGAATCGCTGGAGGACCTTAGCACTATGCTCAATGACCTCAATGGTGTCTCCCAACGGATAGGTCTTAAGATGAACATGGACAAAACAAAGATCATGTTTAATGTCCATGTCACATCTATGCCGGTAGTTGTTGGGAGCACTATGCTCGAAGTTGTTGACGAGTACATTTACCTAGGACAAATAGTCCGACTAGGTAAGTCCAACTTCGGCCGAGAGGTCAATCGACGGATTCAACTCGGCTGGGCAGCGTTCGGGAAATTACGACATATCTTCTCGTCAGGTATACCTCAATCTCTGAAAACTACATTGTATAACTAGTGCGTGTTGCCAGTGATGACTTACGGATCTGAGACGTGGTCCTCCACCGCTGGCCGTATGAGGACGCTCAAGGATGCTCAGCGAGCTATGGAGAGGGCTATGCTCGGAGTTTCACTGCGTGATAAACTCAGAAATGAGGATATCCGCAGTCAAACCAGAGTGACCGACATAGCCCAACGGATTAGTAAGCTGAAGTGGCAATGGGCCGGCCATATAGCTCGAAGAACCGATAACCCATGGGGAAGAAAGGTTCTCGAGTGGCAGCCTCGTACCCCTAGGCGGAGAGTAGGGCGCCCCCCACTAGATGGAGTGACGACCTGGTAAGACATGCAGGAAGTCGATGGATGCAGGTGGCTCAGGACCGTGCTTTGTGGCATTACTTGGGGGAGGCCTATGTTCAGCAGTGGACTTGTGAAGGGCTGTAATGATGATGATGATGATGATGTATTTAAAGTGCTAATTTACTACGTGCTTGTCGGTAAAGTAAAACATAGTAAGAAAACCCGCACGTCAAATGAAATATTTCAGCCTACTAATTCCTCTACAAATCGAGACCAGGCCTGTGAACAGCAATTTATAACTTATTTTTGGATAAGGAAAAATTCCACGCAGAAAATATATGAAACAAAGAAAAAAAAATTTTGTTAAATTTGCCCAAAAGTTTGAATTGACTTTTGTCGCTCTAAGTGATCATATTCTTGAATAATTCATTATAGTTGAACAATCGATTATGTGATCAAACTTTTATCATGTTTCTGTATTTCTTTTAAATCTGGTTTCAGTAATTCAAAGCCAATATTTGTTGTAATCATTTTTATAATCGTATTATAATATTTAATATTGATGTAGATAAGGAATGCATATGATGTAGAAGGGCGATGCACCAGTAACAGGTTAAATTGATTTTTTAAATTTTCTTTAGATTAAAAACCAACAGAAACGCGTTTCAATATTTTTTGCAAAGCCATCCCAAAGAGGGTAAAATCAAGGATGAAAGATTATGTAAGCTTTCTATTAGAAACTTAGTAATACGTATTTAAAGATTTTTAGTAACTCCATCCCTAATGGAAAAATTGGGGATGTAATCTACTATCAAATTTAATAATATTTTGATGCGGTTTTCAGTTAATAAATATATTCTTTTTTGTACACCAATGGACATTGAAAGATAAACAAACTGAAATAAATAGAGAAGATACAATGAGCCGTTCAAGGCAACCTTATTACGCAAATAATTGTGATTTTACCTTCACCGCCAAACACGTGATAAATCAGCACTTAAAATTGTAATTAATAATTTTATTGGTGCCGGCAAGGTTCGAACCCAGGTTACTCGTGTTCTATTATATTTACAGCGAGCATTAACCATATCTGAGCTAACTATAAGGCCGTCGTCGTCAAATGAAAATTCTACATAAAGTACACCATAGACAGTCTACACCAGCAATTGCTTGACCTAAGCATTTTAGGCTTGGTAAGAAAAGGGGAGATCGCTCGTGCCAGGCTAGGTGCTCAGCCCCGGGAACGGTCAATATTCTATGTGATAATTTGGAGATATTCTATACAATATGTAATTTAATTAACGCACACCCTCAGACACCCAACTTAGTATATTATGCTATAATCATAACTGCACAAAAATCATAACGACACTGAATTTTTAGTTAAACATTTTTATGCACTAATTATCTATCAAATTAGTTATACTAATTCCGGAAGAATGTTGTGGTCACAGTACAAATCCACGAACGCAAAGACTTTACTATAACGTGCTTGAAATAAAGTTCATCTTTCTTTATTTTTATTGAAAGAAAGAATTAGTAATAATATAAATAAAACTGCACTCTTAAAAGTCTTATTGCCCTAAGTTATCCATTTCAGTTCGTTTTGATTGTACAGATTTGTGTGACTGTAATTTACGTAGTTTTAATTATTTTTGGGATAAAAATTACCTATATTAAAAATGATAGGAATCGATTCAGTAAACGAATCTGAACAAACTACTTTCTCAAAGTGCGTTAATTATGTTACGTGTTGTATATACCGCAAATACTTCGGAATATTGATAGTTCAATTTAGGCTTCGTTGCGTTTTTGTTTGGAAAATAATGTATTGTCGTTGTAAAAGAATATGCAGCACCAAAAGTACAACTTATTGATATGTGAGCAGCCAACAATCCAATGAATTTTGTTAACAGATCTATTAAATTGCCGTTTGTAGGTTTTAATAGTCTGAGAAATATACAGATAAGGCGTTGGTTGGATCAGGGAGATATTTTTTCTCAACAAATTTTAAAGATTTTACCTTTTCCTCGCCGATTAGCACTTAAATACACTTCAATTCATCACAAAGAACACTATTGTCCTCCATTTTCACTAAAAGTCTTTAAAAAAGCATAAATTCTCAACTTCACAACCCGAGTAAACATTAAAATGTGAAGTGAACTTGCAAACGTCTCGCGCGCGCGCCCTCACGCTCGACTTACTTCACACCGAAAGCCTGGCTTTTCAACTTTATACTAATTGACACATTAATTTTGACAGTGCATTGCGTGTTCGCTTTGAGACAGAGACCACGAATCAGTGTATTTCGAATTGAAAGCAATCTGCCAAATGTTGATGTTACATAATAAGACTACGAGGTCATGACCTGTGTAAAACAGAGGAGCGCGCGGGAATTTTGAAATAGTTTGAAACAGTTTACGATTTATTTTATTTGTTGATATTATTGATTAAGTCATTAAGAAAAGCGCAGAAATCATAAAATTGTAAGAATATTAAATAGTTGTTTAATAATTGTTTTATCTAAGGTGTTTTAAAGTTTCTTATTAAAAATTTGATCTACTGCATCAATTAAACTATTATGCAACTCATCGTAATTGATAAATACAAACTTTAAATTATTTTAAAAACGTTAACTTGTTCGTCCTATTAAGAAAGTTAACTGTAAAACTTTTCCATTATCTTTAACATAACCAAAGCGTTTGCTAATTTGTTAGTCCTGATTTTTGTTGAAAACAATAATATTTAAAATATTTCCCCATAAAACCTAACTGAGACAAGTTTTCCGACTTCTAGACTGACATTTTGCTGAAAGTTGTCGTTCTTTTCACGGATTTATTTATTCAAGCACAAGTGACGAATTGCTCATTATTTCTCGTGCCCTTATTGGAATTTCACTACGAAAATAGATTTTTACGTAGTTACAAAAAATAAAAGAAAGTATCTAATTATTATTCAACAATATGATCACTTAGAAAATTACAAGTAAATTCATACTTTTAGGTATTTTTTTCTCTTTTTTCCTTCAAAAATTTCCTGCGTGAAATTTTTCCATATCCTCAGTTTACCTTCTTTTTGGAAGAGATTAATTATTCTTCAAATTGCAAAAGCTTCACATGGAACTTTAAGACTTATTAAATATCATTTCTTTTGTATAATTAATTTATTTCTCAACTTTATTATTTCTGGTAAAATAAAAAGTATGTAAAATAAGAAAGTATAATTATAGTTAGTGTGTTAGTTACTTAGTTTAATTGTGGTAGGTATACTACATTATAGCTTTGATATCGTTTTTATAAATCAGCTATTTACATTTTCAAATTTATAGTTTTGCTGTAACGGTAAAAACTAAACCTAGAAACAAATTAAAAATTAAGTTACTTTCAAATATGAGTTATGTTATAGTTCTGATATTGTACAAACTGAACAAGCTTTGATTTGCTTTATTTGAAATGAAAAATTATCATGATTTTAATTAAAATGCTGTCTAGGTAGTGTGCGATTGGGATGCTATGATAAAGAAAATTAAATTGGAATCTAAACATACAAACAACCCTAGGCGGACATTGAATACCCACAAATTTTTACGTGGTGGAGCCATGTTGCAGCTATACTCGTATTAGTAGTATAGTTGTTGCACCAATGGGTAGCCTCGACATAGAAAGGACCACGCTCTCAAAGAATACCACCGTAATAACAGCTTAACGCTGTGTGAGTGTAGAGAACCGGAGACCGTTTTTACTAGAATCGAGGCATTCCTTTTTTAGCCCTCACAGGTGACAACGCATCCACATTTTGATTCATTATCGAAGATAGATGTAGAAGTCTATGGGTACAAGCAAAAACTCATCATCACGTGGACTGTATGCTCGTTTGTCACCCTTATCCTATAAAAAATAACCCTAGTTTCCCCATGATCATGGGTGCTGCAAGACACTTAAAAAAAATTAATTTTGTGGGCTATTCGTAAAACTCATAATATATCAAGTATTTTAATATTTGCGGAGTCCGAAATCATCTGCATGAAAACATGTCATGACGGCGAAGTGTATTAGCCTGCACGGAAGAAGTAGGTATTTTGTATGGCCTACAAATAATTGTTCTGAGTCAAGATGTCCCTTGACTCAGAACAATTATTTGTAGATGGCCCTTGTGCAATTTATATTTGTAAACTGCCTTCACGATACAGGAGAAAATCTTATTGTAAAAAAAAAAACTACCGATTAAAAAATTGTTAACAAAACACAACAAGATTTTCCTTTGTTGTGTTTTGTTAACTTTCTGTATACGACAATTTTACTTGTATCAAGAAATATACACTCGAATCCATAGGTAGTAATGAAACCATATTATTATTAGTCAAAGAAATTTAACATACAAAAAAATTATGGAATCATTCTATTCTATTCATTTATAAAATGTGTACTAACTACAAAAGGAACTTTATTAATGATTGCATCTGTTGTTGAATAGACAAATAATTGTTATTTTGATAGTTGAAATTTACAATAATGATAATTTGTAAAAACATGAGGAAACTTTATAAACATTACTCGAGGTATAAATTAACGGGGCAAAAATATTCCTGGCTAAGAATGTAACGTATTTGCCGGGATTATTGTAGACATTTTGTTGATTCTTCTTTCTATAGAATTGTAGTGTCGAATGAACCTCACAGTTCGTCCGACGGTACGTGACAACTGCAGTCTACGGACACGTGCAGTCAACTTTAAACACTAAGGATCCAAAGAGAATGCGTTATCGCCTCTGAGGACTTGAATTAAATGCCCCATAATCTGTAATTATACTGATTCTCTTCAACATTCAGACCAGGGAAAAATAGTACAAGTATTAAGTATATGGTGGAGCCACGCTGCAGCTACATTATGGTGTTAGCATGTATGGGTCGGCTAGGCCGGGGAAGGAACACGATCTCACATAATACCAGCGTAAAAAAGCAGTTCAATACTGCTGTGTTTCGTATGGTGAGTGTAGAGATCCGGAGATCCTTTTTACTTGAAACGAGGCATTCCATCTTAGTCCTTAAGGGTGACAACCCATCTGCGTTTTGATTCTTAATCGAGGAGAAATGTGTCTATGGGTCACAGCATCCACTTAGTATCAGGCGGACTATGTGCTCGTTTGTCACTCTTTTTCTACAAAAAAAATATATTTGGTGACATAAAATGCCTCACAGTCTAAGAGTCTTCGATAAAATGTCCTCACAGCCTGTGGTTCTAGCGGCTCCCGGATATATAATAATAATAAAACGATAATCTTCAGAACGGAATATAATATAAGTAAGAGGGAGGTACCTACCCCGACAGGCAAAAATCTGTAGATTGAGCATGGATAAAGCATCGTTTGAAATGTACGTGGTGTTCTGTACATTAAACATTGTTGGTATCCGTGTATGGTCTAAAAATAATTGTTCCAGGTCTGATGGATGTATGTTTTTAATAACTAAAAAATTTCTAGTGCAGTTGTTACGTTTTTTAAAAAATATAAAGACTGTCTTGGTTACATAATGTTGTAATAGTAATGCTTCTGAAATGAATTTTAAGTGGTAATGTTGAAATAGTCAATAAAGAAATATTATTTCTCCGTACATTAAAAATAAAAAGTAAAGTTACAGCCTATATGCGTCCCACAGCTGGGCACAGGACTCCCTTCATTTCTGAGAGGGTTATAGGACAAGGAAGTGTCCGCCGCGCTGCCCCAATGCGTGTTGGAGAACTTCACATGTTTTCGAAATATATTTTTTCTCATTTCTCAGACATGCAGGTTTCCTCACGATGTTTTCCTTCACCGCCGAGCATGTGGTAAATCAGCACTTAAAATTGTATTTAACAATTTCATTGGTGCCGGCGGGGATCGAACCCGGTTTGCTCACGTACTGTGAAATATACAGCGAGCGCTAACCACCTGAGCTAACGTGGCTCCCACGGCACGGTATTTAACTCTAAAAATCATTAATACTTACGAATATGAATATTTAAAAAAAACTGACTGTACTGTACACGTAATTCGTAATATATGTCATAACTTTTTAAATTCTATTTTATAGTAGTCTTCGTAAAGTCATCAGGCGAAACAAAATTTAGTAAATTGCTCGAATCATCACTGTCCTTACTTTTATTCTGGCTCCTGTTCTTGTAAGTCTGACAAAAAGTTTTTCTTTACTTTTTGTGAACGCATGACAGATGCCTACAATTATGGTCCAAACGTTGGACGATTAAGCAGTAAGCAATCAATTACTGGTTTCGAAATAGCTATTGAAAAATATTTAGTGGCTTATAATATACACAGCTATGATTTTCCTTTTTTCACGGGCCTATCTTAGAGCGCTCATTGTTTAGTTGAGTTTTTTAGCTATAAGTAAAAGGATGAAAGCGATGTTACTTAATAATATATTATATATATTTTGAACTTATGTAAACCTACTGCAATATAGCCATTGCGCAAAATTGAAAACTTCTAATAAAAAATTAAACACAATCTTGAATTTTTTCTCTAATAAAGGTCATTTTAGAAATAATCGAAACTCTAGGGTTAAAAATATGATGAATTATCACAAAATCAACTAAACATTTAGTTTCATTCAAAGTTTATTATACATGTTATTGTGCCTGCACTGCACCGAACTAAGCTGAAGTAAAGCATTTACAATCGGACTTAAAGTTAGTTAGTCAATTTACTTTATTTTTTTATATAAATATAGGTAAGAATACATGTAAAAATAATATATTGGTATATATTATTTATTTTAAAAAAATATTTCAGTCACTGTTATATGATAATAATACGAATTAATAATATTATGTCTGATATCTTGTGAAAGATTTATAATATCTTAAAGACAAGAGCCAAAAGTTAAATAACCCAGAAATCATGTGAAAAATCTACTTTAGGGCAATATTAACGCGAAGATTGATTGAGGATGAGTGGCTTTTTATTGGATACGGTCCATAGTCGAATTGAGTGCCCTGAATACTTATTAAGCTCTTAGAATTTGATGACACCAGAAAACGTTAGTAAACTGATGTTAAATATACATACTTGGGTAATATAACAAACGTAGGTAATATAACAAACATAGGTAACTAATTTGTAATTAGCTTTTAACATGTGTAAATTATAACGTTACTTGATTTTACAAACCATATCATAATTGGTTAGCAAATGGTCGACTTCTTTATAATATGATCAATTATACCACCTGGCTTATATATATATATATATATATATATATATGTGTGGCAATGCAAAATAATCAACACACCACATATTAAATAACTGTTTATTTCTACGAAGTTCAAAGTCGCGGGTCGGAGCACGGGCGAGCGGCCACACGGCGTCGGACGGTCAGCGGTCAGATCAACTGGCGCTGTCGAGAGGCAAGGTGGCGCAAACGAGCCGCTTGCTCCAGTGCAGCCAAGGGCTCCCAACGATTGCCGAGCGGTCGACAGCTACGACCATGCTGCCACATCAGCCTCACGGAGATTTTAACGGTCGGTAAAAGTACTTCAATTCACTTTTCGGCCAGATTTTGTGGTGTAGGCCGAGCTGGGTTCTTTACGCAATTCTTCGGAGGGCTCCGTACAAATTGTTGACAGTGTAGGCTGGTTTAAATCTGTCGACAGAGACCGTAATAATTTTACTATTTACGTTAATTTTAAAAGTTTTATTATCGCGTTCTATGACCTTAAATGGACCGGAATGGTTACAACGCTTTCTATCAAGAATCAAGAATCTGGCATCTGGCCTTAGAAACACGTGCGACGTCTTATGAAAATCTAGGATAGCATCTTTACGAGAAAGTGTATCCGCAACAATGTTATCGTCACCTTTAATATACCAGATATCCGTAGTAAATTGCGATGTAATTACAGAAATTGTGGTGGTGATAAATTCTGATGCTGTCACATCTGGCCTTAGAAACACGTGCGACGTCTTATGCAAATCGAGCACGTGGTAAATCAGCACTTAAAATTGTATTTAACAATTTCATTGGTGCCGGCGGGGATCGAACCCGGTTTGCTCGCATACTGTGATATTAACAGCGAGCGCTAACCATCTGAGCTACCACGGCTCACATAAAAATAAGAAGTAAACAAAATACAAACATAATTTTATCTGTTAGAGCCACGCTGCGGCTATATTATGGTTGTAGCACACATGGGTCGGCTCAACCGAGGAAGGACCTTGCACTCACAACGGCAACGAAGCATACCATTGTAGAACTCAGTGGTTTCAACGCATCTGCATACTGATTCTTAATCGAAGATATATGAAGATCGTTTATAACCCCTAATCTATAAAAAATACATTTTGAATAGTAAATCTATATGAATGAATTTTAATAAATCGAGGGTACCTATTTTAGAGCTGGGGCGGCATCAGAGGCAGCTGAATTAAGTAAGTGGCGCAAATATGAGTCTTTAAGAAATGACTACATATTTGTGCCATTTTCTGTAGAGACTATCGGTCCGTGGGGTTCACGTGCAGTGTAGTTCCTAAAGGAACTGTATCCACGGCGAGTCGTCGCTGCTGGTGATAAGAGAGCTGGTTATTTTCTCGCTCAAAGGCTAAGTACAGCTATTCAGCGAGGAAATTCAAAATCCCTGCAACTTCCCGCTAATTTCAAATGCAAAGCGCTTCAAATTTTTCCTAGAGCTCAAAAATATCGTAACAGGCTCAGAATAGAATTTTTTAAACGTTTGAGCTCCTCGAGCTATAAAAACTTTTCGAGTTATTTTGAAAAACATTTTTTCTAGGTTTCTTTCGACAACGATATCTCTTGAACGAATCAATCGATTTTGATGCTGTTTGCAGCAGTCAAGCAAGTTTTTTGATTAGAAAAGCTGATTAGAATTGATTAAAACAAGTGTGTCGAAATAATTCCAAAAAAATCATGTTTTGAAAATTTGACTTGGAAAAATTACGGATTAAAATGAACGAGAGTGTCTTAGCGCAGCTAAAAAAAATTACGAAATGTCCTTTTATATATAAAAATCAAATTAGTTAAGGTGTTTTGTTGTCTATACTCGTCATCCGTAAATAAATAATTATTACATATCAAAATCGTATTACTTGAAATACGACGTTTGTTAGCATTTTTAAAATAAAATTCTAGTGCTGAAAAATATACGCGCGAAATCAATCCTAAAGGTTATAAAGTTTTTCAACGCTAATTACTGGGGGAGTTGCTTACGCAGTAATACGAAAAAATCTTCATTGTTTTGTAACGAAACATAAAAATTTAATTAATCGCAACCTTTGATATTTTTTATCTTTACGTTAAATATAATTGTAGTATCTGTATGTAATATTGAAATAACTGGCTTCTTTTAGACTAAGGCAGTTATTTGCATGCTATTAAGACACAAATAACCTTTCTTAGAATTTTCATGCGTTTGTCGGTCCGAGATAATCTTAGAAATGGCTAAATCGATTGTGATAAAACTTACGAACAGATAGAAAGCGATTGCAGGAGGGATCTAGGCTTGTAATAATTTTAAATTGAAATATTTGGTCTTTGTTAACTTAAATCTAAATAACGCCAAATCAATTTTGTTTTTAAATCAACGACCCACTTAGCAGGTAAAGCGATTCCGCGTTGACAGTTTTTATTCCTGGAGAAATATGATTGAAATTTTGTAATAAATTATCTCTGTTAGAACTAGATAAATTATTGGAAATAAATATTTCATATTTCTAGTTATTTGGTTAAAGACCAATATTTTTATATTTTTGAAAAATATGAGTAAGATCCCTGAGGACGTCATCTGCTTTACCTGCCAGTGTACTGTCGCCCAGGTACCAGACATTTAGCTTGGATTTTAAATTTGAAATATTAGGTTGAATTCCCAAACTGAAAAAAGCTGGTCCAAGAGGGTCACTTGCTAATCGACGACAACAGAATCAATAATACGGTTTTCATAAAACAAGTTCGAATTTTATATTATGAAATTCAAAAATTCCCATCGGATTTAACATTGACATGAACGAAAGAGCAAAATTAAATGTACTATGTATTGTAAATAATATATAAAACTGCTGTTTACTAATTTGTAACTTATTGTTGCGGTTCTGCTACATGTGGCTTTTAGCAACTGTATGGACACAGAAACTTAATTGCATATTCTACCCAAATAATTTAATTCAATAATACAACGTTGATGATTTTCTTTCCCTTAGTTTTTCAGCAGCAGGTGATGCCTGTCTTCTGGTTATAATTTCCGAACACTAATTGCCACGCGTATAAGTCACGCTTTCGCAGAAAAAAAACTGCGTGTTAATGTAACGACAGACAAAGGAAAGGGAAGCAACACAAAGCGCTGTTTTTGTTTTGATGAAGACTGTGTTACTTCAATATACGCAATTTGAGAAAAGAAAACATCACACAAGGATGTAATGATTCTTGTCATATTTTTTATTCAATTAATAATTATGAGCTTTAGAAAAATAGATTACATATAAAAATAACTGTACATTAACGATACATTATAAAAATAACTGGAATATTATAAAAACTAAACAAATTTCAAAGACTTTGTTACTATATTTGGACAAACATTGTTTCAATATTTAAATAGAAGATTATGTACTTTAAATAAAAATATTACTTAAATGGCTTAATTAATGTATTCTATCGCGTTTGATTTTTTTCTACTTATTCTTACCTTTCGGAGTCAGTACGTTGACGGTATTTTGTCCCCTCGTATGTCCAAACGCAATATTCTGGCGTCTCAAATAATATACGCATCTGTCAAACGCCATAATATGGCGTCGAGTGATAGCAAATTATTTGTAACATATATATGATATATATAACATACATATATATAACATATTTTTATATATTTATAACATACATGCATACAAGCTAACAGATGATAGCATCCAACACGCTTGCAACATTAGGTTAAAATTGTCTATTTTAATTCATGATTAAATTACCAAATAAATCGCATTAAATTAAAATAAAAATAAAAAAATTAGTTGAAAAAATTGCAGAACAAATAAAATAATAAAAAAATATAAAACGAAAATAATCAAATTAATAAAACGAAAATAGTCAAATTAATAAAACAAAAAGACCAAAATAGTCAAACAAAATATTACACATCATTAAAATAGTAATTATAATAATCAATGTCAGGAATAAAAAAATTATATAATGTCAGTTACAATATTTCTTAATTTACTTATAAGTTTACTCAATCCATCAGCAAATAAGTCAAGATCATCGTACTGAGCAAGTATGTCACCAATCATTCGTAAAGCGCGGATAGTAGGCGCGTGCTCGCCGCGCCTGGTGCGCGCGACAGGGCGCGCTAGCAAACGAGGCCGGCGGCGCGGTGCTAGCTGCTGCCCTGACTCCTGTCGTATATTACGGGGAACTAAGATGCGTACACTCTCTAGTATCTGCGGACTATCGATCTTATGATAGAGTATAGAGAGATAATGTGTCAGCATTAGCATAACCCTCCTAAATTTCAAAGTTTCATACTAACCATGTCTGATACTAACAAAGAAGGATACAGGTGAGGATAGTACCCGTATCGCTTCCGAAAGCACCATCGGGCAAACTTACGCTGTATCTTCTCGACCATAAGGACGTACTTGTCCTCAAATGGGTCCCAGAAAACAGCACCATATTCCAGCTTGCTATGAACAAACGCGTTAAACATTATTTTAGCAACTACTTCATTGCCAAATTGTATTCCAGTCTTAATAACAAAACCTAACATTTTATGCGCGTTCTTACAGATACTTGTCATGTGAAGATGAAAGTCTAATTTGGAATCTAATAACAGCCCTAAGTCTCGAATATTATTTACTCTTTCCAAAGGAGCGTCAAGTAAGCTATATAAATTTACAATTGGTCTAGGTTTTCGGGTGAAAGTAATTACTTTGCATTTATTATTATTTAAAGGTAATAGATTTTCTTGGCTCCAACTCAACATCGCATCAATGTCTCTTTGTAAATTTATGGTATCTGATTCAGATTCAATACCCAGACTGAGTTTTAAGTCATCAGCAAAGAGGAGACATTCAGAAAAACAAACGGTGTTCGGCAGATCATTTACAAAGAGCAGGGAGAGGTTTGGACCCAACGTACTGCCCTGACAAACGCCTGATCTCGTGAAGTAATCGCTGGAAAGAAATATATATCGGTTATGCATAATCTGATAGCTTATTTAATAACGTTTCCATTGATATATGATTTTAATATATTTACTTAGTATATGTATATATATACTTAGTATACTTGTTATATACTTACTACTTCGGAAAGTGCTCGACACTTGCGCCATGTTGGCCAAAATGACCCCGACATTCGAGTGGGTATCCTTGTGTTTTGGAAACTACGTTAAGATGTTGGTTCTGCATTTCATTTCTATCCGATCGTTTTATATTACCGTCGAAACAAAAGATGTTATTAGGGAATAGAGTTTGCACCTGTGTTCGTGCACACTTTCGTGTGCTATTATTCTGTCCTGTGCAAATGGATAGTATCTGTCAAGACTTCAGAGATTCAGTCAGCACACATAATTTTTTTTATAGAAATAGGTTGACAAACGACCACACAGTCCAACTGATGTTAAGTGGATTCTGTTTCCCATAGACATCTATATTTAAACTCGATTAAGAATCAAAATGCAGATACGTCGTCACCCCTGAGAATTAAGATGGAATGCTTCAATTTCAGTAAAACGGGTCTCCGGTTCTCTACACTTACTATACGAAACACAGCAGCATCAAGCTGCTATTTGACGCTGGTATTCTGTGAGAGCGTGGTCCTTCTCCGGTCTAGTCGATCCTTTCGTGCTACAAACATAATATACCTGCAGCGTAGCTCTACCACGTATAAAATAATACTGTATTATGATTCAAATGCTTGAACCGTTGTCACATGCGTCACCATCAACATTTTAAATATTACTGAAAATACATATTTTAGATTTACTATTTATACTCAATTAAGAATCAAAATGAAGAAAAAAGTCTTTCTGTCTATAACGAGATAAGGACAACAGTAAAGTGATTAAAAACTGAAGATGATGCGAATAATTGAATATTAGAAAAGCAATTAGGCAATTAATCTGTTTACATTTGCTAAACTCAGATGTAAAAAAGGTAGATATCGCACCTAGAACAAGAAACTGTAACCAATTTTATAACTATGTGTGGATCAGAGAAGTGTTGCCACTTTTTTTTTAAAGTCCCTGAAAATCGAGATACAATACTACAAATATAAGAAATATAAGAGTAATATGCGATGCGAATGCGAAAGTATAGCTGTCTGTTTTAACAAAATTCAACAATTTGACAATTCAAAAAAGATGAATCACGTAGAAGGCGTCTATAGATCATTTAAAAGTCTTCTTGATATATTGTCCAGTGAGCATGTAAGCATCGATAAAATACAACATATGTAATATAAAACATGTTTATTATAAAAAATAACTTAATACTAAAAAAACTAGTTGGAATAAAAAAAAATATTTCCATGGAATTAAATTATACTTTTCTAACTGAAAAAAAGTATACTTTAGTAAATGCAAAATAGAACAAACTCCAGCCGGGTTCATAAAGGTGTGTTCTAATTTGTACCTCGGGTAGGGGAGATATGAAGTATCAGCTGAAGAGGACACCTGAGCTTAGGTTTAAAAGAGCAAGGCCGGCTTACCGTCTCCGGGTGGTAGTGGACAGCATTAAGATTGGAATGAAGTGTCCTGATGTGCAAAAATTCGCGGTTAACGTGACAGGGGTTGCCATGGTCTTGTTGCTCCACTTACCCCTAGCAGTTTTAGTCGCGAGCAGGATTCTCCCCCCCCCTCTCCCCCAGAATACATGGAGCAGCTTAAGCACCCACGCTCAGAAAGAGTAAAGTAGCTTGGTCGTGGATGCTCAGCGAGGGATTCTCCGTCACCAGGAGTGAGAGTACCCTTTTGGGGTAGTTTTTATTTGATTCCACTACGATATTAAGGGGGAGGGGGAATTGGCCCTCCAGCCCAAGTGAAATGTAGAGGTATTATGTGAGGTTGTGGTACCACCCCGGTTCAAGCTGGCCCATTCATGCGACATCAATAGCCGCTGCGTGGCTCTACCACTATCAAGTCAATAGTCAATCAATCAATTTTAGCTCAGTCTTATAACAGCGACCCTTGATTTTTTTATAGGTTAGGATGACAAACGAGCATACAGGCCACCTGATGGTAATTGGTTGCTGTGGCCCATAGACGTTTACATATATCCTCGATTACGAATCAAAATGTAGATGCGTTGTCACCCGTAAGGACTAAGATGGAATACCTCGTATCCAGTAAAAAGGGTCTCCGGTTCTTTTCACTCACCATACGAAATAACAGCATTATGCTACTATTTTACGCTGGTATTCTGTGAGAGCGTGATCCTTCACCGGCCGAGCCGATCCATTCGTGCTATAACTATACTACTAATAGTATAACTGCATCATGGCTCTACCACGTAAAAATTCATGTCTTATTAAAATATTCCTTGGTAGCCTAAAATCATAAATATTTTTGATAGTAAATTAATTTTAACATACAAACTATTTTAATTTAATTTAAAATAGTTTGTATGTACTCAACAATTAAAACAGAAACATCAGCGTCTTAAAAAATTAAATATTTACCTTGACTTCAATTTGATGTAACATAGTAACAACTGATTAAAAAATAAGCTGCATACATATATTTTATAACGTGGCCTAAAATTAAATACCCAAATTTTGGACCATTAGAAATAAGAAATACTGGCAACGTTCTCCCGTTACGTAATCTCGAAACAATGACATTCGTGCTTCGAATAACCTTCAAAATTGTGTTGGAATAACAAATTAAAATATAGTTAAATGAGTGTTTAAGAGTGAAACGATATTGCTTCAGACTTTTTGTTCACTTTATTATTGTTTTGGCACCATTTAACTACAAAGGACGGTATTTTGTAGGCAAATTTACTGCGCGACACCACGAGAAGTACTGAGCGAAAATGAGCGTAGTTTGATGCATGTGTGTGGGTGAACGCGTGTGCTGACATAAAGGAGCGGAGTTTTTTGACTTCACCAATAACAAAGGCCGTGCAGTATCTACCTTTTTTTACTTCATCTGTGCTGCTAAACGATTTCTTTATATACTTAATTAAGCGTTTAGTACACTTGTGCCGATTTTAGCGGGTAGTTATTAAAACCTCGCACGCAAACTGATGTATAATTCGTTATGAACACGGTATATTACGAACTTGTTACGTCTTGTGTCATATAATTTAGTGTAGTGTAAGTTTTTACTACAGTCAATAGGTCTGAATACTATTTCCTAGCCATTTATTTGAATTAAATAATAAAGAAAAAAGAAGGAAGCTACATACTCTTAACAAAAAAGTAAGTTATCGCAAGCATGCGTCACATTATAACGTGATTATCTTCTTTCAATTTTTGAATAATATTAACATTTTATTTCGTGTCATACAAAATTTAAATTTATTAAAGAGGCTTTATACTATATCGACCCAGAACTTTTGGATATGATGCAAACACTAGTAGTGATAGCTTGTATTTAATTATTATTCAATAGCAAATTTTGCGGTATGTCACATGTCGATCTTCCTCAATCAGCTTATGCACAGCATTGTTTTCTTGGGTGACTGCAGTTTTTGGATGACCTTGACGAGGATCATCACTGAGCTTGATACGTCCACGTTGAAATTCATCAAACCAGCGATAAATTGTGGATTTGGATGGTGCTTCATCACCAAATGCAGAAATAATCCAGTCAACGCACTGTTTTTGTGTTAAACCACTTCGAAAGTCATAATAAATCATCGCTCTTGTATTTTCTCGAGTTAATTCCATTTTGTCAACGACTAGTGTAGACCAGAACAAGTTTGACAAAACCTTGTGAAAAGACCGAGAATCTTTTTTTAAATAAATAAATGATATTCGATTTTTAAAACCAAGGAGTTTTCAATTAAAAAGATTTTAATATGACAGGAACAGTGGAAATATTCCATTCCCGATATTTTTAGTGCAGCCTAGGTACATCGCAATTTGCTACGGATATCTGGTGTATTAAAGGTGACGATAACATTTTTGCGGATACACTTTCTCGTAAAGATGCTATCCTAGATTTGCATAAGACGTCGCACGTGTTTCTAAGGCCAGATGCTATCAAGAGAGCGTTGTAACCATTCCGGTCCATTTCAGGTCATAGAACGCGATAATAAAACTTTTAAAATTGACGTAAATAGTAAAATTATTACGGTCTCTGTTGACAGATTTATACCAGCCTACACTGTCAACAATTTGTACGGAGCCCTCCGAAGAATTTCGTAAAGAACCCAGCTCGGCCTACACCACAAAATCTGGCCGAAAAGTGAAGTGAAGTACTTTTACCCACCGTTAAAATCTCCGGGGGGCTGATGTGGCAGAATGATCGTAGCTGTCGACCGCTCGGCAATCGTCGGGAGCCCTTGGCTTCACTGGAGCAACCGGCTCGTTTGCGCCACCTTACCTCTCGCCAGCGCCAGTTGATCTGACCGCTGACCGTCCGACGCCGTGTTGCCGCTCGCCCGTGCTCCGACCCACGACTTTGAACTTCGTAGAAATAAACAGTTGTTTATTATGTGGTGTGTTGATTATTTCGCATCGCCATATATATATATATATATAT
This sequence comes from Parnassius apollo, assembly GCA_907164705.1. NCBI lineage: Eukaryota > Metazoa > Arthropoda > Insecta > Lepidoptera > Papilionidae > Parnassius > Parnassius apollo. The sequence continues at coordinate 3,260,207 of CAJQZP010001030.1, read as the reverse complement.
ATATATATATATATATATATATATATATATATATATATATATATATATAAGCCAGGTGGTATAATTGATCATATCATAAAGAAGTCGGCCAATTGCTGATCATATTATGATATGGTTTGTAAAATCAAGTAACGTTATAATTTACACATGTTTAAAACTAATCTACTAATATAAATGTTAGTTACCTATGTTTGTTATATTATTTATGTTTGTTACATTACCCAAGTATGTGTATTTAACATCAGTTCACTAACGTTTTCTGGTGTCATCAAATTCTAAGAGCTTAATCAGTATTCAGGGCACTCAATTCGACTATGGACCGTATCCAATAAATAGCCACTCATCCTCAATCAATCTTCGGGTTAATATGACCCTAAAGTAGATTTTTCACATGATTTCTGGGTACTATGATAACTTTATTTTTTTTTTTTTTTTTTTGTAACTTTATGGCTCTTATCTTTAAGATACTATAAATCTTTCACAAGACATCAGACATAATATTATTAATTCGTATTATTATCATATAACAGTGACTTTGAAATATTTTTTAAAAATAAATAAAATATACCAATACATTATTTTTTCATGTATTCTTACCTATATTTATATACTAAAAACCTATATTTATGTAAAAAATAAACTAAATTGACTAACTAACTTTTAGTTTGTAAATGGCAACTTTACTTCAGCTGAGTTCAGTGCAGTGCAGGCACACTAACATGTATAATCAACTTTGAATGAAACTAAATGTTTAATTGATTTTGTGATAATTCATTATATTTTTAACCCTAGAGTTTCGATCGTTTCTAAAATTACCTTTATTAGAAAAAAAATTCAAGATTGTGTTAAATTTTTATTAGAAGTTTTCAATTTTGCGCAATGTCTACATTGCAGTAGGTTTACATAAGTTCAAAATATATCTTAATATATATAAATTACGTGTCACGTTGTTTGTCCGCGATGGACTCCTAAACTAGTTAACCGATTTTAATCATATTTGCACACCGTGTGCAGTTTGGTCCAACTTGAGAGATATGATAGTTTTTTTGCCCATGAGTGACCCATAATTTTTTGTGATTTTAAGGGTTTTAATAGGACATGACAAATTCTCATCGAAAAGGGCAGGACACCGTCTGCCTGGTAAGCTAGTATAATATATTATAAAGTAACGTTGCCTTAATCCTTTTGCTAATAGCTAAAAAAACTCAACGAAACAATGAGCACTATAAGATAGACCCGTGAAAAAAAGAAAATAATAGCTTTGTATATTATAAGCCACTAAATATTTTTCAATAGATTTTTCGCATCCTGTAATTTATTGCTTAAAGCTTAATCGTCCAACGCTTGGTCCATAATTGTAGGCATCCGTCATGCGTTCACAAAAAGTATAGAAAAACTTTTTGTCAGACTTACAAGAACAGGAGCCAGGATAAATGTAAAGACAGTAATGATTCGAGCAATTTACTAAATCTTGTTTCGCCTGATGACATTACGAAGACTACCATAAAATAGAATTTAAAAAGGTATGACATATATTACGAACTAAGTGTACATACAGTACAGTCAGTTTTTTTAAATATTCATATTCATAAGTATTAATGATTTTTAGAGTTAAATATCCTGCCGTGGGAGCCGTGGTAGCTCAGAGGGTTAGCACTCACTGTATATTTCACAGTAGGTGAACAAACCGGGTTCGGTCCCCGCCGGCACCAATGAAATTGTTAAATAATAAATACCTTTAAACGAGCAATTCTTGTATATATATATAATCGGAATCTCGGAAACGGCTCCAACGATTTTCATAAAATTTCGTGTCCAGGGAGTTTCGGGGACAATAAATCGATCTAGCTAGGATTTATTTTCAGAAAAACAACTGCTACAATATAAGAAGGTAAATTTTGACATATCACTAACCATCGTAATAGCTCAGGTGGGATGTCGGTTGGGCGTGATATCGGAGATCCGCGGTTCGCGTCTTGTTCCTTTCTTTTGTGAGAAAATCTATTATTTCGAGCCCTTTTTTAGTATTTTTTAGAAATACGAAAATTTTAATTAAACTAATTGCACTCATGATTTTTTATTCAAATAATCAGTTCAGTTTTTTCTATTCTGCCAATAAGATCAAAAATATTATTCAAGTTTCATCAGTATGTAATTTATAAATGTAATTTCAAAAAAAAACCCGAGCAAAGCTCGGTCATCCGGGTACTACAATTTTAAGTGCTAATTTACCACGTGCTCGGCGGTGAAGGAAAACATCATGAGGGAACCTGCATGTCTGAGAAATTAGAAAAATAAATATTTCGAAGACATGTAAAGTTCGCCAACACGCATTGGGGCAGAGCGGCGGACAATTCCTTGCCCTAAAACCCTCTCAGAAATGAGCAGAGGCCTGTGCCCTGGAGTGGGACTTGTATATATATATATATATATATATATATATATAGGCTGTAACTTTAACTTTAAGAGTTACATAAACTAAACCTAAAACCGAAAAACTAAAATAATATCTAGTAGTATGTACATACAATGTTAATGAATAGGGAAGCACCAAAACCTAATAACTCATTCATCATTCATTACAATCTATCAAAAGCCTTCCATAAAATTGATCACCATAGATTGCCTAATTAAAGAGATATTCGATATAGTTACCCGCTTGTCAGGCAGGTTGGCAACCTTTAACCTAAACCTCTTAGTTGGGTTACGGTGAGACTCGCATATTTCAAAAATAGAAACTCAAAAAGAAATAGAAAAGAAAAAGGGATAGATGTAGGGAGGAATGTCTACAGGTTACATGATATATTTTCAATCAAATGGACTGTGTGTTCGCTTGCCATCCCTACTTCAAATACTTCTAAGATCAAAATAAGAGGAGGAGGAGTTTTTTAATATATCGTTCGGGCATAATATTAGGTTGGTTGCTTATTATTAGTAAAAGTTAAGAGAAAATACCCGGAAATATATTAATATTCACATTTAGCGAAGAAATAAAAAAGTCAATTTCCGAGGCGGTACGTGAGCGGGTCAGCAAAAACATCTCATTACCTTCGATACTTGTCTGAGGCATGTGGCCGTTAATCTCATTCTCAGTCCTGTGACCAGATACAAATCTCTCCAGTGACCAACAGTATATAACTTTTAATTTTAATGTAATTGTGATCGAAAATTAGGCATTTCTTTTACCTTACAATGTAATTGCATAGTTATTTGCTACCTAAATATACAAAATTCAATGACAATATGAGTTAAGTCGGGTAGAAGCTCGAGTACAAAATATTCCGCTAATTGGCTTTACAACCATTGCTTTCAGTTGAAATTCTTTTGTCTGATTTGTAAATACAAGCAATAAGCTGACTTTAAATTGGCATGGTGATTGCGTCGAAATTCGAGTAGTCTTGCGGTATGATAACTGAAGTACATAGTTTGAGCTTAATTGGAATTGAATTTATTGAAATTAACTTTAAATCTATTCAATTTTACTATAGAATGGGGGTTATAAGTAACCACACAGTCCACCTGATGGTAAGTGCTGTGGCCCATAGACATCTACATTTATCTTCCATTAAGAATCAAAATGCAGATGCGTTGAAATCACTGAGGTCTACGATGGGATGCCTTGTTTTCAGTTTAAAGGGTCTCCGGTTCTTTACACTCACCATACGAAACACAGCAGTATTATGCTAATATTTTACTGGTATTATGTGAAAGCCTAGTCTTTCCTTGGTTGAACCGGCTCATGTGTGATACAACTATACTACTAATATAGATGCATCATTCCTCTATCACATAAAAATGTGTGGGTTTCAATGTCTTGTGCCTGGGGCAGTATGTTTGGGTTCAAATTTAATTTTCTTAATCATAGAATCCCAATCAGATAGTACCTAGCCAGCTCCTTCATTAAAATCGTGATGATTTTTCATTTCAGTAAAAGCAAATCAAACCGTGTATAGTATTAGAACTATGACAGAATTCATAACAAAGTTACTTAATTGTTAATTAGTTTCAAGGTATAATTTTTTAACGTTACCACAAAACTATGAAGATGAAAAAGTAAATAGCTGATTTATAAAAGCTTTATCACAGCTTTACTTATCATTATAATAATTTAAAATAAGAATTTCAACTCTAGCGCAAGATAAATGTCGATTTGGGCAACTTAAGTTCTAATTATACCTAATTCACTTTAACTTTAGTCATATTTCCTTATTTACCATACTTTTTATTTAACTAGAAATAATAAAGTTAGGAAAGAAATTAAATATACAAAATAAATGTTATTACATAAGTCCCAAAATTTCTACTGAAGCTTTTGCAATTCGAAAAATGTTTAATCTCTTTCAAAAAAATGGTAAGCTCAGCATAAGGAAAAATTCCACGCAGAAAATTTATAAAACAAAGAAATAAAATTTCGTTATATTTGGCCAAAGTTTGAATTGACTTTTGTTGCTCTAAATAATCATATTCTTAAATAAATCATTACAATCGAACGCTCAATTATGTGATCAAACATTTATCATGTTTATCTGTACTTTTTTTAAATATTTATTTGTTTAAATTATTATATATACAACCAATGTGATAAAATATATGTCTAACAACTAGCGAAGCGAATTGAAGATTAGGTTACTTACCCCGGAGTTGTATCTTGAGCCGAGGAAAAGGTGTTTAAGCGGGTAAATATGTTAGTATAAAAAATAAATAGTAGCGCTTAAATATATAAATTCAAAATATATATTATACAAAAATGTGCTGTGCTGATTAGACTAGACAACATAGACTTTGTCACATTGCCACACCCCCAACTCGTCATTTGTTTCCGTTTCTTTATCATACGCGATTAAAATATTGAATACCTACACAAAGTTTAATAGCTTAAGCGCCAAGATTGAAGCTATCTCGTTTAAATACAATACCAACTTTAAAAATTTAAACTTATAAAAATCTTATTAAATTCTTTAAGTTTTCCATATAAAAATGGTGTTCCATTTCATCCCTTGGGCATCGTAAGAAGCGAGTATTAGATGATAGAAAGATTTCATGGCTTATAATGGCGGTATAACCGATACGACACGTTTACGCCAAACGTAAAATACACAGGCCGGCGATGAAGTGCAATGTCAAAGGTACAAACCGTCTAAATCTGCAATCGCAAGTCAGCATGCCAAGCGTAGTAATTAGAGGAAGAAGGTAAAGAAAAAGAATCGGAACAAAGACCATGGGTATTATTCATGGAAACAGGTGCAATCAAAACTAGAATGCATTGTCAAAGACACGTTGATAATTAATGTTTGCATACATAATACATACATAAACACTCACGCCTGTCACCCAGAGGGGTAGGCAGAGACTACAGACTTCCATTTGGCACGATCCTGACACACCTCTCTCGCCTCCTTCACATCCATACACCTCCGCATACATGCTCGTCGGTTAAGGGTACTCCTAATTTGGCCCGTTTTCAATAAATCGCCAATTTGGTCGATAAATTTTCGCCTAGGACGTCCCTTTCCGACTCTGCCATTCACTTCTGCAACATAAATTTTCTTTGTCACTCTTTCCTCATTCATTCTTTCCACATGACCAAACCACCGAAGCATTCCTTTCTTAATCCTGGTCACAACATCATCTTGCAAACCACACTCTTCTCTTATTACACAATTTCTTACCATATTCTCATTATAACATAGAAAATATATTTCCTTACACAATTCAATTCAACTTTTCTTCGTTATGTATAAATACCTAAAAATCTATTTTCGTAGCGAAATCCCAATAATGGTACGAGAAATTAAGAGCAATTCGTCACTTGTGCTTGAATAAATTAATCCGTGAAATCTACGACAGCTTTCAACAAAATGTTAGTATAGAAGACGGAAAACTTGTCTCAGTCAGGTTTTATGGCGCAATATTTTAAGTGTTCTTATTTTCAAACCTAGCAGTCGCCCGCGACTTCGCCCGCGAATAATTTTTGACTTTCTATGAGATTATGAAAATTTTCTTGTTGCAAAAGGCCTACCTATATAATGCTTATGCAAGTATTTATAACAAGTTGATGATGCAGTAATGTTATGTTATCCCATAGAGTTTTAAATATCCTTTAAGGGCCAAAGTAATGACCGAATCTTCTCAAAGGGAAACAGTATTCATATCACGAATAATTAATACCATCAGAATATCCCTTACAGTTTCACATTCCCCGCTAATTCAATGCGGATCCACAAAATTATGCGCATCTTTTGACGATATTGTTTGGCCTACATGATAATAAATAATAAGTTTTTAAAAAAATTTTATTTTTATTTAAGTACCTCTTTATATTATAAAACATTTGTGGCAAGGCTCTCGTGTATTAAAATCATCAAACTACTTGCTGCTCTTACTGTCATATAGGCCACATAAAAATGTCCTTAGAAAAGCAGCTCTGCTCTCCCTTAAATCTAATCCAACTATTTTCAGTAACTGCCCTTGTGCTTTATTAATGGTTATAGCGAAGCACACGTTCATAGAAAATTGTGATCTCTTGAACCCAAAGGGGTTATCTTAAGGTATTAAAGGTGTTGTGATAACTAATTCATTCAACAATTCGTGGTATGAAAACTAATTCACCTTGAGTACAACCGGTGATTACATATGCCTCTAAAACATTTTATGGAGAGATGTTGTTTGTTGTCTAGTAAAATTACATTATTTTGGAGGTAAAAGTTCCTTAATAAGATAACTGGTGCGCCGAGTTTAAGAATGAGAATATGAGCTGGAAGGCCTGCTGGGTTAACGGTAGGGTAAAAACTCGACGGGATAATTTATTAATAATAATAACGAAACATTAAAAACACAATTCTTAATTTTCAATCAATCTAGTTACTACTGTCGTGTAAAATTATACGTTACGGTGTATGAATATCGCGAAGACAACAGTGCTTCCATTAATAGCCAATATCAGGCGCAAAATTACTTTTTAATGTGCCCGCTGTGTATAATAATATTTCCGTAATCCTTTTACGGTTTTTTGTTAGATATGTTTTAAATTTCAAAATGTATGCCCATCAGCCCGTTACAGCTCTCTGATCGTAGAAGAAGGACGTGCTATTACTGACACGGTTAATATGCAGTCACAATATCTTTACACGTCCTTAAATTTTAGATGCTACTTTTATTTTGTCATTATTAGCTCTAACCTCTTTTAGTCAATTGCTGGGCCTAGTGTCGTGTATCTGCATACGCTTACGTTATCTGTGATCTGCGAGCCTTAATAAAATTGAGTACGCATCCTGTTTGTGCATTCTGCACAAGGCCCACGCGTTTTGCGTAGCAGGCTCTAGTAGCACCTAGAGCTTGCTACGCAAGATACGTGGCCCTTGGAAAGCCTCTAGTCAGCTTTGCCACCTACAACAAAACAGACATAGGAATTCAATGAATGCGCCTTCAGACGTACATTCTATAAGAAAATACTAAACTAAATAATTGGGGGATGAGTCGCTCGCGTCTAACGGGCTTCGACCACCTAACCCTAGGTTCACCCTACACGTGTCCCTCGGGTGGTACTAAACGAGAGACAAAGCCGAAAGAAAAGACTCAGCTCCTTACCGTATAGTAGCGGCGTAAAATCTATCACCACCCCTAATTTGCACCATGAGGCATAAAATTAAAGAAATGGCCCCACGTTCGGACGACTTTAATGGGGCAAGGGTACGAAGGAGCTCTGGGAGTAAAAATGGCGACGAAGTTCGCCACCCGTCACGTTCTGTCTTTCGGAGGCGCGAAAAGTGGATTGCGGAAGCCCGTCTGGCTACGCTGAATGTATGTAAAGCAATAAATGATAAGATGGATGAAGTATGTTAAATGATGAATGATAGAGAATCAGATGTGTTATGTGTTAATGATACGAAACGTAAGGGAAAAGATGCCACTGCACATGGCATATATACCGCGTACTGATCTGGTGTAGACGAGACCGAGCGGGCATGCCTGGCAGTCGGTATTATCATCCTTTCAGAGTAAAAGGGGCAATGTGTGAAAGAGTGTGAATATCTAAGCTTTAAGCTGCTATGGATACGAATGAAAGCTGGCTTAAAGATGCTGTTTATGCTAGGGGTGTACGCCCGAGACATGCCTAAGCCCACTTATATCCGAGAGTAGTTTTTGAACCTAGTAAAGATGGTGTTGATAAAATGTAAGGAAAATTAAAATATTATTATATTGGGAGATTTTAATGGAAGGGTTGGAGTGAAGAGTGAGAGAGTAACCAGACGGTTATTAAGGGATATTGGTAGGTGAAGGTCTCCTCACCGTATGTGTGGAAAAGAATCTTTTTGTGACGAAGACTTTCTTTCGTCATAAAAAGATACACATGGATACATGAGAAAGAAGTGATGATAGAAGCATGATAGATTTCATAATTGTGGATGAAAGAATGAGGAGCTCAATGGTAGGTACAAGGGTTTGCCAGGAATCCAACGTAGGGATGGATCATTACTTGGTCTTGTATCGAAAACTGGTCATTAAAAGAAAGGGGAAAGAAAGTGAACGCAAGTAAGTCCAAAGTGATGGTTTTTGAAATAGAAGAAAGTAAAACGTGATGTGAAATAAGAATAGAAGGAGAGTTGATTGTGCAAGTGGATGAGTTCGTTTATTAGGGATGTGTATATAGCAGGAATGGTAGATATGATAAAGATATGTAACGACGAGTGAACGCAGGAAATAGAGTGAATGGGGTTCTACTCTCTATTATGACGAGTCAGAATGTGTCCATACAGGCACGTATGGTAATTCATAATGCTGTGTTAATCCCTACTTTAGTGTGTGGTAGTGAAAATTTGGAGTGGTAGAAGAAGCACGAAAGTAAACTAAATGCTGTAGAAATGCCGTCTTTAGGGCTGAATCTGAATGAAAGCTTGAGAAATTGTGTGATAAGAGAAAAATACGTTATGCAAGATGATATTATGACCAGAATCAAGAAATTAATCATTCGGTGGTTTGGTCATAAAAAAAGAATGAACGAGGATAGAGTAACAAAGCAAATTTATATTGCAGATGTGAACGGCAGATTTGGGAAAGGACGCCCTTGACGAAGATTTATCGACCAAATTAGTGAAATATTTAAAAAGATCCAGATTAGGAGTACCTTTATCCGACGAGAGTGTATACATAAATATATGGATGTAAAGGAGGCTAGAGAGGTGTCAGGATCACGCTAAATGGAAGTCCGTAGTCTCTGCCTACTCTTCTGGGTGACAGGCGTGAGTGTTTGTTTATGAAATACTACTTGTTATTTAATTGGATTTTAGTTAATTTGTGTTTTACTTTGTGAAATGGCGTAAGATAATCTAGTACCTCATTTCGTCCCTTGATAATAAAAGGCTATGTTAAATGCCAAAAAATCCAATTAGATTCAGATCGATGGCGATGTTATGATTTCGTTTATATGACAATTAAGGCAAAACGAGTCCCGCAGTGGACTTTTACAGATGGTTAAAAAAGAAAAGAAAGGAGATTGTTTGTAACATATATTTTCTATTTTTTTATCAATAATATTACTTATGCACAAAAAATATTGAACCTCCTTGAAAGTGTTGACTAACTGCGATTATGAATATAATTTACCAATACTGTCGGAAGATAGAGATGCAGTTGTACTGCAATATTAGACGCAAACAATAACTGACGATCGCTGGAAAAGAAACAAAGTGACTGTGAATCATGCAACGAAGCTCCAAACGTAAAAAGTCTCGTCATTGAAATAAGAAAACTGTGCATTGTGTTTTCTGAGCACCAAGTTATCTCCCTATCTCTAAGGCTAAGAGTTGGTAGAATAACAGATACTAAGATAATTAGATTATTAATATAGTTAGATAGAAAATAAAACAAAGCCAATCAAAAGTTATAATCATCCCCTCGTGATTGATATAACGTTTCCGAGAAACCAAAGGTAGATATGATACAGTGTAACCTCCTTCAAAAATTACAATTTGTGTATTTTTACACAAATATTGCCATCTTCTGCAATTTGAAACCTTAATCTACGACCAAATAACCACATACTTGTATTAAAACTCGTCTACATGTTTGTCCATAAATATTTTAAAGGTACGTCTAAGTAAACCTTATGTAAACAGCTGTAGGTTACGTTCATTAATACATAAATTTTTCCTTATTTTCTCGCAACTCATTCAGATGTATATATTTAGATCAGGGTATATATTTATTGTTCTGGGCGCTTTATTCAATTTTTTGCCTCCGTCGTTATGAATACAGACATCGAGGGAGGTACTCGACATAGTTTTGTAAGTGTTCTCATTTCTGTCCCCTTATTCCTCAACCGTAATTTACCTGTTCTCAGTACAGTTAGTTTTAATTATTTCTTTTATTTTATAAATATTTCAGTAAAATACGAATCAATTTACTATTTGTACTGAAACAGACTTTACACAAAAATAACCTTTTTACTTTATATTAAACCTTTCGCTGTAACGTGCTACATATAGGTTATTGCTATTATCGTACTATTGTCTGAAAACCGGACAGTGAAAGAAGTGTTAAGACATATGACAGAGTAGTGTGAAACTAGCTTATCTTCAGGAACCCATGCACTTAAGGCACTCACCATGGCAGTCCAAGCGATTTTCTATTTGTTCATCATTTTTCTATTTGTTGTGTGTGTCACTTCTGCGGAGAGAATGACTTGCTTGCGTATGAGGCAAAGGAGAATGCCTCACCATCTTTTTCGATATATTTTTATAGAAGAGGGGGCAAACGAGCAAGTGGCTCACTTGATGCTAGGTGACTTTTACCGCTCATGAACAACCGCAATACCATGGGAGTCGCAAATACGTTGTCGACCTTTTAGAAAAGAGTTAGTTCTTTTTGGGAAGATCCTTAAGTCTTATCGGTCCGGAAAAATTGCCGGTGGTAAACAATTCCACAGAGAAGTTGTAAGAAGAAGAAATTCTTAGTAAAACGCACAGTGGTTGACCGCCAAGCATCCAGATGATGAGGATAGTATCGTGAATTTTGACAAGATGTGTGTTTGTGAAATTTGGTGGCTGGAATTATGGAAAATGGGCAGAGCCCCGCATGCTGAGGAAAGTGCTAAAATACTACCCTAATCGCCTTGGTCTCGGGTAGGCACCGTTTGCAACAAAACTCCCCCCAGCCTCGCATTCATCGGCACGGTACACTTATCACCTTGGATTGGGTTAGGATAGGAAAAAAGGGGGCAGGATAAAAGAAAAGAAAAAGAGGATTGTCTTAGTGTTTCTGTTCTTTCTATTTCCTATTCAACCATACCAAATAAGAGGCGGCAACTACGTGAAGGAAGAACTCCTCAGACTTGCCCTGGGGATCAACACCGTTCGCCAAACTGCTCGCCGGAGAGGAGAGCAGAATAGGTGTTAATCTAGCCCTACTGATAATGTTAAAATGTGAGAATTAAGAGTAGATTAACCCCCACCAGCCATTTGTTAGATATATGTCCGTTGTCATCATACTGGGGATTTTGTACCCCAGTTTCATTAAACTTATAGTTATTTGTACGAGTAAGAATTTAAATCGATATTGTGTGTCAATATTATATATAAAATTAATGTTTGTTTGTTCGTCAGATTGCGTTTTTACTTTGTCAACTTTTAGCTTGCACTTTGGTGAAGTTTATAGGCATAATACAATTATATTACAGTAGATGGAACGCATATGGTTCTATCAACTTTTTTTGAAAGTAATGAAATAAATCTTTCAATTTTAATGAATGTATTGAAATGTCCTCCAGAGCGAATTTCGCCACGGCGGCTTTCCTCAACGGAGGCTAGCCATCGGCGCAAGACAGGATTATAGTGCCCAAGTGTATGCGCAAGCACAGATGCACTCTCTATTCCCTCACTGATGGGACGGTAAATCGACACGACCGGAAGAGAGATCAGGCGCAGGACCAACAGATTTACGTGCTTTCCGAGGCACGGGGGTGAGACACCACCAACTTCCTGACACCGGGCAGCTACTGAGAATTTCTTGACATAAAAAACCCAATAATTCATTTTTTGGCCCGACCCGGGATTCGAACCCAGGACTCAATGAAACTCATGATCAGCAGTCGCGCTACTACAACCACTAGACCAACGAGGCAGTCAATTAATGTATTATCATTCCTATTTAACAATATTACTCTTATGATCGATATTTCGTCAATTCCTTCTGCGGTAACAACGCGCGAGAAGCGTTACCGGGTGACCGGCTAGTAAAAACTATAATGTCATATATAGATAAAAAAAAAACTATAAGTCACGAAGAAATATCTCATTATAACAATTCCACAGCACAAGTGTAAGGGGATTAATTTCATTATCTCATCCTCAACAAACCGTGTGATAACTTTAGTGAGGTTATGTGAAAAGCACCCCTGGGATTAAAATAAATGTTTACAGGATAAGCAGCAGGAAGTCGTTGTGACAATGACTTGTACAACGCTTATGAATAATTTAATACAAAACAAAATATTCTTCATTATCATTTAACAAAGAATATTCCTTCAAAGTATAATATAATTACCCTTTTTTGAAGAATTTGGTTCCGGAATTAGGTAATAATCTCAAGTTGTTACAAATATTGTTTTATCGTAACATTTTTAACGTATCATTTTTAGCGTAACCTGTCGAAATTAGCAATGTCTAACTTTTATTGAATCACCTTGGTATCATTTTATATTAGAGTTTATTTCTTTTACGAGTAGATGGTTAAAATTTTGAAGTTTTATTATATTTTACTAGCTTTTCGCCCCGCGGTGCTATCCGTGTCAAAGTTGTAATACTCAGATTATATTACATGGAAACTTACTCATATTTTGGTAACATAATAATTAATGATCTCAGATTTTAAGTAAGAATTAAGTTTTTCGAAACGTATAAACCACCGTAACAATCTTTCCTTTCATACTTCAGTACATGGAATTCCTTTCTTCAATATAAAATAGATGTTACAGTTGTACGCTTGTGGAAATTCTTGTCTCTGGATATTCGTTTTGCTCAATCACTATTTTGCCTTAACAATCTACTAAAAGCTACAACTATCACTTTTCTTAACCGTCATCTTCTTGTGTTTTTTCTTTTAACTTAATCGTATAATTTACTCGAACGTACACCTTCATCCTAGTCATTCGCTGTAAACAATTATTTGCCTAATATGGTTATATGTTCTTTCTTTATTACAATAGGTTTATATATCAACGTGCATTGGTGTACAAAAAAGAATATATTAATTGACTAATAACCGCATCAATATAGTTTAAAATTTGATAAAATATCACATCATAAAGTGTGGTTTTTATATAGATGTTTTATATAGATTACAAAGTAGAGTTTCCAAAAATCCTTAAACACGTATTACAAAGTTTCTAATAGAACGCTTACATAACCTTTTATCCTTAATTTTACTCCTTTGGATGGAATTGCCAAAAATATTGAAAGGCGTGTCTATTAGTTTTTGTTCTAAAGAAAATTTAAAAAAATTGATTTATACATTGCATAGTACTACAATAATCTGTTACTTAGGTTTTGCCCATCTATATTATATCCAATTTATACCTACAACAATATTAAAAATTATAATAAGATTTAGCAACACAAAAGTTAATATAACAGAAGTTAATTCTAAATGATTACACAAATATTTTGGCATCATCTGAATTCGAACCCAGGACCAGTGGCATAGTAAACCACGAAACAATAGCTTAGCTACACGGCACCACTGATTTACCAACCAGATTTGAAATTAATATTTTCGTATTTATATTAAAGATCAAACCCAATAGCATCATTTCAATTACGTTACGAAAATATTTGACCGGCTCCGACAAAAGTAAATGAAAAATGGATGGAATGGATGGATCATTCCAAATAAAATTATGGTTTTTATTGAAAAATTTATTATTTTTATATTTCGCGTTTGTGTATACTGTGCAAATTTATCTTGTATTACTTCTAAGTAAATTAATCATAATTTATGTATAAAATATTTCCATTGTGGCGTGCTCATTCTCGAAAATATAAATGCTCAGCAGTAGATTAAGAGGCTTATATTAAAGACGATGACTATGAAGCAAAAAAATCATTTTGAGCATAAAATTTCATAACAATTTAAACATTGTCAATATAAGTTAACATGTATTTCAATAATAACAGCTCATTTTGGACGTTTCTGCATGGTCGGAGAGTGGTTTTGACATTGGTTGGCGTAGGCCTTTGTGCCAACAGTGGACTCATGATCACGAGAAGCTCATAAATATAAAAGTCGTAAATATTCGAAACAAATAACTTAATTTGTAGGCCAATATTATAATAGGTAGACGGTATTGTGACGTAATTAAATTATTATGATATGTCGATAATATCCTCCAGACCGAATTACAGTATAAGTGTAATGTGTAATTCCAAGTGTAATGTTTAATGCGAAAGTATAGGTGCACTCTCTATTTCCTCTATCATAGTCCGATGGGACGGTAATTTAACACGATTGAAAAGAGATTAGGTGTGGGACCAACGGCTTTACGTGCTTTTCCCGGCACGAAGCAGTACCTATATCAACAAGTTGAGGCATTACAAGCATACAGCATTAAAGGCAAACTTCTGTGATTCTGCAAGGAGTGAAGTGCTTAATTGTTGCGTGAATTTTCGTTATTCCACTCCCATCCAATCTGTTATGGAAATGAATTATTGTTTACAAATAGCTTAGAGAGATAGAGCTATATAATTGTTAGCTATTGTTGAGAATAAGTAGTTAACTCTGATTTAAAGCCATCGCGGTTTGTATATCAATATATACAAACCGCACAGATACTACAATTATAACTAGCTTTTTTTGTGTACAAAGTTTTTTTAGATATTTTGATAAAATTGACAATCATATTCTTTTAGATTTTGTTAGTTTTTATTTATTGAGTAGTATGCTTGGGTTTAGTTTTATAGTGACAATCATGTTAAATCACGCGGACAGTAGCCACAGGTCTGGATATTTTAAGTCTGACGATTTTGATGCTGCAACTATAAGGAAATAATAGGATTGTATTTAATTTAAGTTACTTATCATTAGTTTATTTAGCAGTAATGAGATGGCGCTATAACTATACTAAAAATATGAAAACCAAAACTATACTCTCTAGTACTCAGCCATAGTTTAGTTGAGGTGCAACTGGATTTGCTCGATACCACAACAAAGCCGCGAACATTTATATAATTAAGGCATAAAGTGATATAGATTTTATTGAAAATTCTGCTTCTATCAATAATACGCAATCAGCGCTGCTAGCGGTGTTTAATGAATTTATTTTAAAATATAACAATAATAATCTCTAGAAATAGCAGTGTAGTGTTTAATTGTTAATATCGCCGAACAATATTTTCATTAATTTGGTCAAGCTATATGATATAGTCAACAAACACCTAAATTTAATGAAATATACCATATCACGCATTAATCGACTAATTCATGATATTATAAATTCTAAGATCAAATCGAAAAAATCGACAAAATTTTAATATTGTTCTCGATATAATTGACCTATTTACCAATACAATCTACTATTACCTACGGATCATTCTACCTATGTTTATTCTATGATAAAAAAAACGACCGCGCGAACACTTTTTTGTTTGAGATAGCTATTCTAGTACGTAAGTAGGTACGTATTACTTCATGATCACAAGATGGTTTATATTTACAGTTGGACCTGGTAGATCGGTCTATTGAATTAAATTAAACCTGTGTTTTTGTAATCTTTACACGTTTGTGTAAAGTTTAAAACTGACATAGATAAGCATAATATTACCTAGTCATTTTGATATGTTATTACCCGTCATTTCATTACGATCTATAAGTACTTACTAATCATAATGAATTCTTAAATTTACGCGAACACTACACATTGAATAAAATTATTTCTACGGATTTTATTGCGTTTAATTTACTTATTTTTAATTCACAACGCTTCGAGTGCTTTACTTCACCCATGGTCACGGGAGGGGGAGGGGAACTAAGATGTTTGACGTTCCAATGTCAAAGTTAGTTAAACTTCAGTTTTTGAATAAACCGTAAAAGAATTACGGAAATTTTATTATACACAACTGGTACATCAAAAAGTAATTTCGCGCCTGATATTGGCTATTAATGGAAGCAGTGATGTCTTCGAGATATTCATACACCGTAACATATAATTTTACACGACAGTGATACCTTGATTGGTTGGAAATTCTAGAACTTTTTATAGTCGAATTTTGTTTTTAATGTTTCGTTATTTAAAATAAAATATTTATGAAATCAATAATAAGTAAATATAATTTTATTGTACACTACAACAATATCCAGAAAAATGTTTATGTTAAAGAAAATTAGAATCTAATGATTTCTTATATTTCCGCGAACACTACACGTTGAATAAATCTATTTACACGGATTTTATCGCGTTTAGTAAACTTATTTTTAATTCCCGAAGTTTCACAGGTGTTTTACAGCACCCATGGTTACGGTGAGGACTGAGATGTTTGACGTCCCAATGTCAAAGTTAGTTAACCTTCAGTTTTTGAATATTAATTTGTCCGATCTACGCAGAACGAGCTTACAGTATCTTGAGGTCTTGCAATGGTATGCTTGGGTTTGGATTTAATATTGTTAATTATAGGATCCCAAGCAGATGGCAACATCCATCCATCTTCTCTATTGAAATTAGGATTTTTTTAATTTCAATAGCCTCACGTATCATCCTTGGTAGGAATCGGTGTCCTTTTGCGAGTATTTGTGGTTTATTAAATCAGATGTAGTGGTGGGGACGATCTTGAACATATTTGCAGACTGCAGACTTCGAAACGTCGGAAATTAAAAAATTCCCTCTGGGTTTCTTGCTGGTTCTTTCCAGGACAGAGGTTTTTCCCGAACCAGTAGTAAATTAAAAAACTTTCAATAGGTATTATTTATAATCTATATTAAAAAATAAAGTCTGTTTCTGTACTACTGTATTAATAGAATAATTTAGAAATAATGATTTACAATAATAAATACCGTTATCTACATTATATTTTGCTTTTTATAACACAAGCAGTTTCAGACATCTTTCTAACCGTATGCTGGTAATATTATAAATGTTAATGGACATATTATCCCTTAGTCATCTTGGCTTTAAGCATATTATTTTAATGTTATATAGAATGTACTCACTCACAATCAATCAATACAACATGTCAAAAATAGAATCCATAGGACGTTTGTGCACAGACAGGCACTATATTTTTCCGGAACTAGTGAAAATACTTTCCAACGATTTTAAAGTACCTATAATTGCCGAATATACCTACAACTTTGTTTTATATGTACTATGATAATTCAACAGTGCACTATTTTAATACAGAATACTGCTGAAAACTACTAGAAAATCGCTTCAGTTTGTTTTTAGGTTATTGTTAGATTCATATTTTAATTCTTAATTTTAATAATTTCAGTAAACCTCATAATACTATTGTAATATATAATAATAATAATACTTTTTATTTACACAAAGTAAGAATTAAATTATTTATCTTTAAGACATTTGAACAAATGGTATGGATTATAACTTATTTATACAATTTTATACACTAGCGTCCAAACTAAGCCGAGCCTGTATCTTAGACACTAGTGACTTGCAAAGGCATCATTATTCACAGTTATAAAAGTATACGCCATATTATGATTTACTTAATCTATGTATTACGTTACAAATTCGCAAATACATTACCACATTTTTGCGTTTACCGTCACACTAACTTATTATGCGTATGAAAGGTTAGACTACTATTTATAGGAACTTTTTTTAATTTCTTAATTTATAACGCAATAAATGATATATATATATATATATATATATATATATATATATATATACATACAGAGAGAGAAATAAATCGAAAATGCATTTAATTAAGAATCGCTAAAATTTTCGATACAAAAAGAAATTGTCTCCTTTCGTACAGTTACTCAATTCGTATGTAAATAAAAATTCCATAAAAAAATTTCTTGATATTTTAAATTGTGGAGTGTGTATCAGCTAGTCTTTTAATGTAATTTTCACCAACTTGTATCAAGGACTGATGACAATACATTCATTTGATAACTTTATCCTAGTATCCTGGTTGGAATCACTGGGATAATTCTCTCTTGAATCATCACAGCATGATCAATGCGTGTTTATAAATTTTCTTAGATTTTAATAATATTTTTTCATTTGCAAATGTACTTATCTATAAAATTATAATAGTCAAGAAATGCTTTTGCGCGGAATCTGTTCATTTGCAACCTCTTACCCTGTTCAATGCAAATATAAGAACGCCTGAAGTTGATTCAGATTCCGTTTGTTACCCGCTTTAAATTCAACTCTCAATGCTCTGGTGACATCATTAAGGTTTTAAGTATTCTGCGTAAAATATTAAATGCTTTGAAATCAGAATGTTTTTTTTTTATTTTAAAAGGGGGGGCCCGGGGTAATTGAATGGGAGTGTGTTCCGCATGTTATGTTGTTTAAATGGTTAGTGTGTTTTCTGTTGTGGTTGTATGGTGGCGGGAAATGCAATTTTTTTTGCTAATTTGCAAATTTTGCTATATTTTCACTTTGAGACAATATTTATGGATAAAACTTGCAGGAATTCTTGTTGAATGTATAAACTATCGAATAAAATTATTTTAGTTGCTAGAAATTGTAATAAAATTCATAAATTACCCTTTATAGCATAGTAGTAGTAGATACTTCACTTTTAGTCACAAAATTAGTACTAATTTGAAATCCACACGTTTTTTTTTTTTTGGAAAAATCTATATGAAAATATTTGAAAATATGTATATTTTTATGTTTTATGTCTTTCTATTCGTTACTCATACCAAAATATAAAAAAAATTTAAAAAAAACTTAAAAAAGAATATTTCAAATATATTTTTGTATGAATTTGAAATAAATACAACGTCAAGTTATTTAAAATATGTTATAAAACTATTTTTAGTTACATTTTACACTAAAAATAAATGAGAATTGGAAAAATAACACATTTTTGACCCAACCGCTAAAATGGGCCTTCTCGATTTCGAAGTACTTTTGACACTTACTTTTCACTTTTTATGCCACAAATTATATATCTACGTGTTTGTTATATTACAAGGAATATACATAAGTATAAAACTCACCTTTTTATTTCAAAAACACACAGAAAAACAGAGAAATCACTTAGCAATAGCTCACGCACAACCACGCCCTACTGGTGTAAAGACCCGTTACGTCAGAATGAGTTTTTATGTTTATTTCTTATGTAACATTGACAGATTATGGTACTAAATTAAAGAGTATGTCTTTGTCTATGTCTATATTATATATTTCAGTATAACTTTGTTATAATTTTTAATGACAAACCTTTTTTGTCGGGTTCGCCCTCACAAATTCTTAGTAGGCGTATGTGTACCATTGTCGAGCGGGCGGCGCGCGATTGTATTAGTCACATGTGTCATGTCACCCTTATCCAGCGTACGAGACCACTGATTCAAAAGAAGAAATTTGTTTCACATGAAGATTAAACATCGATATATTTTGTTACCTTGAGGCAAGATAACGTTATAATAAACAAAAATTAATTTAATAAAACAACCGAAAAAATAAATTTATCAAACTACACGAGAAGTATTTCCTTGCTAAATAGATTTACTAAGCCTATAGGCGCGAAAAAATCTAGTCCTGTTGTCACCAGCGATAACAATCAGTCAAGAACGAGTATATAGCTCCCTTAAAAATTAATTAGAGAGTCGACCTCACGGCCCAAATAGTCTATACAGTACATCGTACAAATATCATCTCTCAGAGATTTATATTTCATTTACTCTATTCTACCACCACAAAGAAAGTCATATATGATTTAACAACCGGTTTAGGAATCCTTTGTCCTGGGAAAAACCAGCAAAAAATCTAGCGGGACGTTTTATTAAACATTAAGCTACAAGTACATATAAATAAAATTAAATACGTCTGTAATATGAAATAACTGCCATTTGTCGAGCTCGGAGGGTTATTTTTATGACATTACATTGATAACCATTTGTAAAAAAATCTGTTTGTCTCTCTGTCAGGACTAATCTTTGATAAGCTATATTTTATACGAAAAACTTGGAGTATTTTTCATGAAGTCATGGATAAAATAAATGCTCATTGGTGATTACTTAAAAATCTAAATGACGCCTTATCAATAGTTCCCACCCAGTCAAAGCTATGGCGAGAGGCGACAGAGAGGAAATGAAACAGCAGATGGGCAGCAACATATTTGTGATAACAACTCAAAATTATGAAAAAAACTGCGGTCTCCAACACGCCTGTCAAGCGTGGCAACTGTGGTGAAATCTCCCATATGAGGCAATCTGTTGTAGAGACCAATTTTCAGTGGACCTTTAAAATCTGTAATGCGACTAATCCTGTTAGAGAATAACCACAGTACTATAGATGCAGTTTTCTCAACGGAATAAAATATTCAGTTCTTTTTTATAAAGTTTATAAGTTTCCTCTTTATTGTCTCTTCTTTCCTGCGGTGGTTTTTTGAAGAGTTTTTTTATTTTATTTTTTCTATATTAACGCCTGAGGGGCTAAATTAAAAAAAAATCTCAAATATTTCGACTTTATAAAACTGAAAAGTAAAGCTGAAAAAGCTGAACTCATGCTAAAATTATCAAGTATGTAAATTTAGTTTAATTCATGCGTTCATTATTTATCTTAAATAAAATTAAATAGCGAAACGAGCAACGGGCGAAAGACAGAGTTTTATCGACAATTAAGCTTCACTACTTTGTGAAGCAAAAATAAGTTAGATCAAACAAAGCCAAGTTTAAGTATAATAAAAATATTTTTTATTTAATTTTTAAAACACATGTTTACATAGAGGAACAAATATGATTACAATTAAAGAAAGCAACAATAAGTCTTAAAAAATATATGCAATAAAAATTAAAAATAAGTGTAGCTTAGTAATGTAGAGTCTACAAAAGAAAAAATTGAATACTCAAGTTTATAATATTAGCTACCTGCCTGAACTAGCTTGAGTTGAGTACCTGTGTTTCTGACAAAAAATGTAAACTTAATTAATGCACATCGGTGAGAAAGAGGATATCCAAGTAAAATAATAGAATATTTATCTATAAATTGACAATGCATTCAAGAATAACTAAAATAATCTAAACATAACATCTGAAAAATGTTTTGGAAAGTTACGCATAAGCATTTGCACCGCATACATTTTAACAAGTTATGTTTTTACACAAAGTTTTATACTGGACATTCTACTGCTTATTTTTTTTTCAACTATTATAAGATTATTATACTTTTTTTAACTGTCATTGTTATTTGGTTATTAAATGGTTGCAGGACACTTCAACATTTAGAGTTGGCTTAGGCTTGAATAAATTGCAAAAATTGAAACAACATAACGCACGTTAAATTTTTTTTATAAAAAATGTGCCCACTCTTGACCTCCATCTGGCCCGAGGGCTAAAATTAGGTCTACAATTGAGCAAGTTTGCCCAGCAGAAGCCTGTTAACACGCACCTTGAAGAGGTTCAGGTTATAGGCAAAGTCCACTCTGTCAAAGCGCTTAGTGCGACTAATCGGAATATCAACCAAGTGTGAATGGTAGCCTGCAGTACGTCTAGCAATCCGATAGGAGAATGAAGATGGAGGTATGAGCTTATGAAGCCCATGGGCACACTATCCGAAGTAAAATCTGTAGAAGTCCGACAAACAAGCAACTTAGTGGCGGTAAATTAAGTTGTAAAGCTTAGTTTCCAACATCTTTTTGTCGCCGATAAGTCTCATGGCGCAGCGTTTCACTGAGTCGAGTGTGGCAAGTTGATATTTTGCTGATCCATTCCAAAGGTGACTGCAATACTCCATGCATGTTCTGACTTGAGCTTTATGTAAAGTAAAAATCTTTCCAGGCGTGAAGTATCGCTTCACCTTTTTTTTATAGAAGAGGGGGTAAACGAGCATGCGACTCACCTGATGTTAAGTGACTACCGCCGCCCATGATCAACCGCAACATCAGGGGAATTACAGGTGCGTTGCCGGCCCTTTAGAAAGGAGTACGCTCTTTTCTTGAAGGTCCCCAGGTCGTATCGGTCCGGAAAAAGCGCTGGTGGTAAACTATTCCACAGAGAGGTTGTACGCGGAAGAAAACTCCTCTTGAAACGTACAGTGGTGGACCGCCAAGCATCCAGATGATGTGGATGGTATCGCGACGTTTGCCGCGTAGTGCGTTCATGAAATTTGGCGGCTGGGATTAATCCGAACAATTCCTCAGAGCACTCTCCATGGTATACGCGAAATAAAATGCAAAGAGATGCAACATCTCTTCACAGTGCCAGTGAATCGAGCCGATCGGAAAACACTCGGTCGTCGACGATTCGAGCCGCTCTGCGCTGGATGCGGTCAAGTGGAAGGAGCTGGTACTGGGGAGCCCCAGCCCAGAGATGGGAACAGTATTCCATGTGCGGCTGAACCTGCGCCTTGTAAAGTTGCAGGCGGTGTGCCGGCATAAAATTCTGTCCCGCTCTGCTGAGCACGCCAAGCTTTTTAGAGGCCAATTTGGCCTTCTCTTCCAAGTGACCATGAAACTGCACGTCACTTGATATGTCGACGCCGAGGATTCCGTTTCTTGTTTAAAATACCCAGTTTTTTTGGGCCGCAGTTTGTGCTTTCGTTAGTACCAAAGTTACGGTTAGCACTTAACTGTATGCCGTGAAGCACGAGATGGTTAGTAACCTCCACAGATGTACCTTGGAAAGTACGACAAAATAGAAGACTCCGTTTTTCGGAGAATGGACAGGCCTGCATTTTGACGGCATTGTTGTGACCAGATTATCATCACTCTATTGGGAGACAACACTTAAGGTCGCATTTATTCGCTCCATCATGCCCTATCTGAGTAAAGGTACTGCCCCTCCTTCTTTTGCACTGGACATAAATCTCTCTATGACTGGGTAGAAGCGTTGTGATAGAGCCATGCTGCAGCTATTAGTATAGTTTTAGCACGATTTGGTCGACTTGACCGGGAAGGACCACGCTCTCAGAGAATAACGGCGTAAAATAGTAGATAAACGCTGCTATTTTTCGTATGGAGTGTAGAGAACCGAAGACCATTTTTACTGGAAATGAGGCATTTCGTCTTAGTCCTCATGGTTGACAACGCATCTGCATTTTAATTCATAATCGAAGATAGATGTAAATGTCAATGGGCCACAGCAACCACTCACCATGAGGTAGACTGTATGGACGTTTGTCACCCTTATCCTATAAAAAAATGTTGTGTTACTACACTTTTTTATATTTTATTATTGCTAAGTAATGATATCGACGTAAATTTTAATATTTTAAAAAGTTCCCATCATTAGAAGAACTGTCATTTCGTTTACCATTTTTATTTCAAGTTTTCATTATTTCTCGTGAAAGTCTTTATCATGAAAAGAAATCTCTCATATCCCTCATGCAGGTTAACCGTGAAGTTTACAAGTCTAATCTAAAACCCGTTAAACAGTGACACAAAGTGAACACCAAACTTCCTAATCCTAAAGCAATCTTAATAAGCCTAATCAAGATTAAATGGTTCCAACTTCAAAACCTTTCCATACTGGTTTCTTTATGTCCGATAAATTATCTTCCTTCTTGTCTGTTTCCAAAGCCTTAATAAATTAAGGCTCTGCAAACTAGCAAAAACATTCGGTCGCCTTACTATATTTCTTTACAAGATTTTTTATTTTTACAATTAACAGCAATTGCACATTTTAAAAAACATAAAAAAATAAAATAAGGAAGAATATTTTAGAAAAATATCCTCTAGAGGAGCTTTGAAAATTTTAAATAAACAAATTTCATGTGGGCTTCATTTCCATATCAAATTGGACAGAAGTAAAGTCAAGTAAATTTACACAGCAATTGAACAAGGTGACCGTATATACAAAATGGGGCCAGCCGCCGTAATAACAGGGCTGGGATTAAAAGTTTGTACAACAATGAACTTCGGTACCCATAGGAAATGTGAATTTCTCT
Organism: Parnassius apollo; assembly: GCA_907164705.1. Taxonomy (NCBI): domain Eukaryota; kingdom Metazoa; phylum Arthropoda; class Insecta; order Lepidoptera; family Papilionidae; genus Parnassius; species Parnassius apollo. Next base: position 3,236,134 of record CAJQZP010001030.1, on the reverse strand, counting down.
TAAACTAAAAGGTGCGATTAAACGGGTCTAAATCTCTTAAAACCCTCACGTTTGTTTTTACAACAAAACAACACGACATGAACAAAACAAAACGACATAAGTATAAAATTGTCGTTACTGCTATACAATAATATTTAACATATTTAATGAAATATTCAAAAATCAACTAAAATATTTTAATGTGTAAAGGAATTTTGTAAACATAATAATAAAGGTTTGTATCTTAAATGTTCTATTATACATTTTCGCCATGCAGATGCTGCGTAAGAGTTTTTTGGGTTCCGTAGGATGCGACTGTGGGATATTTTTTTATAGGACAAGGTGACAAACGAGCACACAGTCCACCTGATGATAAGTGGTTGATTTGGACCATAGACATCTACATGTATTGAAATAATACTAGTTTTTACGGAATTTATCGCGTATATTTAACTTTTTAAATAACCGACGTTTCGAACGCTTTACAACACAAATTTTAATCTATGGTAACCGCGGTTAACTATGACATATGGACGTTGAACATCTCAGTCCCGCCCGTGACTATGAGTGCTGTAAAGCGTTCGAAACGTCGGGTATTTAAAAAGTTAAATATACGCGATAAATTCCGTAAAAACTAGTATTATTTCAATGTGTAGTGTTCGCGTAAATATAAGAAATCATTATCTACATCTATCCTTGATTGCGAATCAAATTGCAGATGCGTTGTCACCCGTGAGGACTAAGATGGAATACCTCGTTTCCATTAAAATGGGTATCCGGTTCTCTACACTCACTATACGAAACACAGCAGCATTAAGCTACAATTTTACGCTGGTGTTCTGTGAGAGCTTGGTCCTTCACCGGTCCAGCTGAACCATTCGTGCTACAAATAAACTACTATTATAACTGCAGTATCGCTCTACCACTTAAAAAAATATGACTGAAGGATCTCATTCTGATAGAGGACGGTATAAGCGTTTCATTTACAACAGACGTAAAATACCCAGACTGGCGATCGGAAACAGCATTAAAGTTACGAGACGTCTGAAACTACTAAAGCCAATCCGTCTGTCAAGCTTGACGACTAAAACAAAGTTTACCTTATTATATATAAAATTATGTATATGTATACAACCCAACCAGATGAAAATTGCCATCACCATTATAGCTTATCAAAAGTCAACTTCTGAACATAGGCCACCCCAATATATTATTGACTCAAAGTGGTTGGCAACTGCAATTTGTTATTATTTTTCAGCTCTTATCACAAAGATGCTTCTGGTTCGGTTTGCCTCTATCGACACTTATGACGCCTACAGGAAGATATGGGGTAATGGATATTCTAACACTGCCACTAAAGTGTTAAGCTTCATAAGAATACTATAGAATAGTATCTTTACGGTTCTACGAGATTAATTAAACTTAATCATAATTCAGTATTGCTTATTATAGAAAATAAAAGTAAAAGGCGTTAATTAATGCCCTACTGAGATCCATTATGTTTGATTAGACATTACTTATTACTTTTATAAGAGTCGCATTAACTTTAATAAATTTTATTCACCATTGAACTATAGAAGGTACTTTGTTTTTGTAGCTATATTACGTAATTTAACAATAATAATAATGTGTTAATCTGATTTTCTGTAAGGCGGTGGTGTAAAAGAATACCTTACCTCATTTTGTCTCGCGGGGATCGCAACCGACGATAGTAAAAATGTCAGAAAGATCTTATGGCTTTTATTAGGTAGTAGAAAACTATTCAGTCTTCGCCAGACAAAATACCCATACCATTGCCGGTAGATACGAAACGTCTGGGGCTGTGATATACCTTCTACAGAAGAGACTCATGTCCAGTGGGCTTTCACAGACTTATAAAGAAGCTCGTCTTCGCAACCAGGTTTTTACTACGGTAACATTAATGTTTACAGCAGAATTGATAGTACGTAGTATCTCTTGTATAGGTTCGAATGCTTCGTACGAACATTGGGCCTGGCAATCTAGTAAATTCATTTAAGGAGTGTAAAGATAGAAATAGCAGGTGACACACGACTTATGTCGTTTACTTTTCATATCGCCATTAGAATTGTGATAGGTGATAGTTGATAGTAGTTAAAAGTTGTAGCTAAATTGATACTATGTGATTTTATAAATTAAAGAAAAATATTAAAAATATTTTTTTATAAAATTTATCATATTCGATTTACCAGAAATTAAAAAGGAGTCATTATTGACTACATAAATGGAAGCCGCAAGGTTAAAATCCGTAAATGATGTATAAAATCACTTTTAGGTCACCTTCAACCGTGGATTGATCAGGGATCAACAGTTTTATGTCTGTACCGCCCTTAATCGGGTGGCCCGAGTGACCCCAATACCCAATAAGTACCAGTAAAAAGGTTTTAGGTGCAGGTTAATTTTAATTAATTACCGATTCTATTTATTTTAAGCGTTATTTATGTTCAGGTTATGAAAATTCGCAATCGTCTTTAAATGTTTTGTTTATATTTTTTCAATTCCAATAAAATAACGATCATACCATCTATATGTAAATAATAACCTGTTCAACGCCTTCATTTTCAACTTCGTACTAGATGTAATTCACTTTTTTTTTAAAGTCAAAGTGACATAATCGCACAGTCCACCTGATGGTAAATGGAGCATCCATTTACCATCAGGTGGACTGTGCGATTAAAGTTAGTTAGTGAGTTGTCAATGAGATTCACCAGCTATTTACAATTAATAATACTGTTAGTTCATTTATCACTTTTTTTTAATCAGAAAATGCCCAGAAAATTTGGTTCCATAAGCAAATAGATTGTGTGGTGTTGGTCGCCTGTGCGCCTGGCTCCTATTGTCGTTACCCGTCTTTCTTCACCTGAAAATCCAAATTTCTACAAGCAGTACGTTGACGACACTTTCACAATTTTACCACCGAGAAAGTTACTGCATTGTAAGACCACCTTTACTCCACAAAATCTAAAATTCAATTCACAATGGAGTTAGACGCAAATTTCTTAGATGTTTTAGTCATTGTAGATCCTTATAATACGATTACTACTGTTTATAAAAAAACTTATACTTGATTAAAACTACTTTTACGGATTTTATCGCGTTTTATTTATATTAATTTTAATACCCGACGTTTCGGGTGTTTTCCAGCACCCATGGTCACGGGGGACTGAGATGACTGACGTCCCGATGTCAAAGTTAACAAGGAGTACCTTCAGCTTTTTAATTATTGTTTTTGGTCCGATCTACGCAGAACGAACTAACTGTATTTTGAAGTCTTGCAGTGATATGCTTGGGTTTAGTTTTAATTTTATTAATTACAGGGCCCTAAGCAGGTAGTAGTACCCAGCCTCCTTCTCTATTGAAATTAGGATGTTTTTTTTAATTTCAATAGTCTCACGTATCATCCTTGGTAGGAATCAATGTTCTTTCGCGACGATTTGTGGTCTATCAAATCTGATGTAATCGTGGGGCCATCTAGAATATGATCGCAAACTGCAGACTTCCCGGAACGTTGATGCTTCACGTCAGCTATGTGTTCTTTTACGCGGGTTCTAATTAATCTCTTTGTTTGCCCTATATATGAGAGACCACAATGACAATCAAGCTTGTACAGTCCTGCATCTTGTAGAGGAATATAACACTTGATGGATGGTAAGAACTGACTAATCTTCTTCGGCGGCTTGTAGAATGTTCTAATAGAAGCTCGCTTCAAGATGTAGCCAATCTTTTCTGTGACACCTCTGACATATGGTAGTATAGCAGGCACACGCTCGACTGTGGCCGGCTTCACTCGGTCACTGTGACGGAGGCGTGGGACCCGAAGCTTGTTGTCGTGCAGAACCTGCTTGACGTGCTGAAGCTCGGCGGCCAGGTGTTTGCTGTCACAGATCCCTCGTGCTCTCTGAAACAAAGAGTTGCCCACGGTAGCTAACTATGAAGGATGATGATGAGATTCACCATTTAAGTATCGGTTTGTATGGGTCTTTTTTCTATACACAGTATGACCTATGGTGTTGTTAGGATTTCGGATGCCTACCACATCTAGGAAAGCTAAGGAATTATTTGCCTCTAACTCCATAGTAAATTGAATTTTAGGGTTTATGGAATTAAGATGTTCTAAAAATGCAGTTACTTTGTCTGATGGTAAAATTGTGAAAGTATCGTCTAAGTACCGCTTGTAGAACCTTGGGGTAACAGGTACAGTAAGGAGGGCTTTCTCCTCAAAGTCTTTCATGAATATTTCGGCGACAATGGAAGATACAGTTGAGCCCATCGCAACACCATCTACTTGCTTGTAAAACTCTTCCTTCCACAATAGATAGCCAGATGTAAGGCAATGTCTTAGTAGCACTGCATATTCTGGTGGCATGTTATTTTCATCTAGTTTCCTAGTTATAATTGAGATGCAGTCTTCAAAAGGTAGGCATGTAAATAGAGACTGAACATCAAAACCGACCATGGTTTCATTGTCAGCAAGACGTAGATCTTTTATCTCCTGACAAAATGGTATGAATCCTTCGTATGTGCTCTTGTGTGTCCTCTGAGTGGTGATAATATTTTGGCTAAGTGTTGAGCCAATGTGTACGTTGGCGAATCGATTTGACTCACTATTGGACGTAATGGAGCGTTAGGTTTGTGTATTTTTGGTAACCCATACAACTTGGGAGGTTTTGCATACGAAGGTATTATCGAATTGACGTCTAGATTCAATTTCTCGGAGTATTTCTTAATTAGATCGCTAGTTGTTTTAAGCGTATTAGTTGTAGAGTCTGTTTTGACCTTACGGTATGTACTTTCATCCGACAAAAGTTGTTGTATTTTAAAATTGTAATCCGACGTATCCATTACAACCGTAGCATTTCCTTTATCTGCGCGGAGAATCGGAAGCTCTGGTCTGTTGCGTAAGGTTTTTGACGCGTTAAATATATCTTTGGGAAGATTTAATTTCGGCGCTGTACTTCGACGTAACATAGACGAAATGTCTTGGCGTATGGCCTCTAAATCTTCATTACCAATATTATTTTTATACAGACAATCCTCAACACTACAGATAAGGTCTTCATACGGGATTCTTCGCGGTATAATTGCGTAATTAAAACCTCTTCCTAAAACTTTTAATGTGGCGTCGTCCAGAGTTTGTTTTGACAGGTTATAGACCACGCCTTGTTTACTATTCATGTCTGTGGTCGTTTCGTTCTTACGTTGCCATTGATCTATTAGAACATTTTACAAGCCACTGAAGAAGATAATTCAGTTCTTACCATCCGTTAAGTGTCATATTCCTCTACAAGATGCAGGAGTGTACAAGCTTGATTGTCATTGTGGTCTCTCATATATAGGGCAAACAAAGAGATCAATTAGAACCCGCGTAAAAGAACACATAGCTGACGTGAAGCATCAACGTTTCTGGAAGTCTGCAGTTTGCGATCATATTCTAGATGGCCCCAACCATTACATCAGATTTGATAGACCACAAATCCTCGCGAAAGAACATCGATTCCTACCAAGGATGATACGTGAGGCTATTGAAATTAAAAAACATCCTAATTTCAATAGAGAAGGAGGCTGGGTACTACCATCTGCTTGGGATCCTATAATTAATAAAATTAAAACTAAACCCAAGCATACCACTGCAAGACTTCAAAATACAGTTAGTTCATTCTGCGTAGATCGGACCAAAAACAATAATTAAAAAGCTGAAGGTACTCCGGGTTAACTTTGACATCGGGACGTCAGTTACCTCAGTCCCCCGTGACCATGGGTGCTGGAAAGCACCCGAAACGTCGGGTATTAAAATTAATATAAATAAAACGCGATAAAATCCGTAAAAGTAGTGTTAATCAATGTAAAGTGTTCGCGTAAATATAAGAAATCAATATGAAAACTTATACTGTTTATAAAAAATAGGCGTATACTTACCAATAATCAATCGATAAAACTTACTTCCTTCACACTTAGCTATCGTAGGAGAATCTTTGTTTGAGAGAGCACAAGCGATCTGTGATAATAAGCACCCGGCTGAAGAGCTCCAGCACGTCAAGCAAGAATTACACGACAACAAGCTTCGAGTCCAGCGCTTACATCACTGTGACTATGAGAAACTGGCCACAGTCGACCGTGCACCTGCTGCAGTATCATATGTCAGAGGAATCACTGACAAGATGTAGTCACATCTTGAAGCGGGGTTCCATAAGAAAATACTACAAGCCACTAAAGAAAACTAGTTAGTACTTACCATCAGACAATGGCAGTTTTCCTACAATATGCAGGAGGACAGACAAAAGGATTCATTACCCACGACAAGACTCCACGCTTCCGGAGCAGTGCCACCATGGAGAACGGAATTGAAGTGCTGAAGAGCCATTCTAATCTCGCTCAGACTGACGTCCGGGATATCATCGGAATAGTGTCGGATAAAACTTGCTCTAGAATCGTTACTCACACTTGCTTATGGCTCCAACGATGACGTGTACAGCTGCCCATAGAACCTCTTAATCTCATTCAAATCTCAGATGTCCCGGTAACGATGCTGCCACATTCGGTCTTCAGCTTTAACAGCTGGCGCTTTCTGGCAGACAGATCTCTAGCAAAGGAGTTTTGGAGCTCGCTTCTTCAATACGAACTGTATTAAGTTGCGTAAGTCCCGCAGCATGCATTTCCAAAAATAAATTAATTTAAAATTGAACATATACCTGAATGTTTTCTCCAATAAAGTCGTTTTAGGAGCAATCGAAACTGTGGAGTAAAACTTAGACGAATTGTTATTAAATCAATTAAATATTTAGATTAATTCAATGTTTATTCTTTGCACTATACTGGCCAGTGTAAGCTGTGTAAGAGGCAGTATAAATACAGGCATTCTATCTTAGTCCACAGAAGTGATAACGCATGTTTGGTCTTCCTTGTTTAAAATTGGCTACAGATGTCCTTAGATTGCAGTAGCCACTTACAATCAGACTAAAAGTTTGTTTTTTAAACAAATATATCTTATGTTTTTGGAAATACAAGTTGATAATCCAAGAGTTGATAAGAAAAGGTAGGTAAAAATAGGTAGAACCGATGATATAATATATTGGTATATTTTATTTATGTCATAAAACACATTTCAAGGTACCACTGCTATATGTTTTATTAATAATATATTATATATTATTATGCTGAAATAACATATTTTTTGATATGTTTATATCATATTATGTATTATATGATATAATAATGACGATTCTTTTGTGAATTAATAATATATAATGTTTTATATCTCATAAAAGGTTTATAGGCTCTTTAAGATAAGAGCCGTATAGTTGTTAAATGACCCGGAAATCATGTGAAAAATCTATTTTACGGTCATATCAAAGCGACGATTGATTGAGGATGAGTAGCTATTTATTGGATATAGTAGCCTGAATACTGATTAAATGCTTATTATTGTATGGCACCAGAAACTGTTAGTGAATTGATGTTAAATAGACATATTGGATACTCAAAACAAACATAGGTAACTAATTTGGAGTTAGCATTTTATATAACTAACGTATGTTAATTGATTGGTCAAGCTATTTCATGATATAGTAAGCAAACAGTGTTAAATTTCATGAAATGGTAGCCATCGGATGGATATGGATGGATCGGATGGTAGCGATCGGGATTTGCCAGGCGTATGCGTTAATATTGCGATAAAATACGTAAAATGGGCCTATTTAAAGTAACATTTTTATTTAAAGTACGCAATACTTATTATATTTAAATATTGAAATAATGCAATATACAAATATTGTACAAATATAGTAACTAGGTCATAGATTTGTTTAGCTTTTATAATATACCAGTTATTTTTAGAATTGTTACACCCTTGTGCCATGTGTACTTTTCTCGAATTACTACTACTAGTTTTCTCAAATTGCGTATAATATTCTACACACTCTTCAACAAAAATAAAATTACTTAATATAACTGCGCTTTGTTTTGCTCCCCTTTTCCTTGTCCGCCATTACATTAACGCGCAGTTTTTTCTTCATTTTCTGCAAACGCGTGACGGATGCCCGTGGCAATTAGTGTCCGGAAATTATACCAGAAAACAGGCAAACAATCCATCACCTGCCGCTGAAAAACTAAGGTAAGAAATCTCTTTAATCAATGAAAAAAAAAACATACTTTAGACTGTTTGCAGGGCATTGATTATCTTAGCTGGTGACTGATTCATCGAGAGACAGTTGTATTTTTTTCCGTCAGCTTCACTTACAGAAAAATAATATAAGGCAGTATGTGCAAGTCCTTCTTTCTATTAAAAAAAACTATTCTTTTCATTTATATGCATCTGAATTTTGTAATATTATGTATTTGTATCTTCGAACCTTGACCGGCTTGTTGATCCAGTGGTATTAAGTACCAATGCTGATCATGTACTCCTTGAGATTAGTTATTATTATACAACAATTTAATATTATGTTACCACGTTACGAGATGTTCGATATTTTGGCTCAAAATAATAACTTATTTGGCCGTTGGATATAGAGGAAAACATAGAATAGAAAAATAATGCAAGAGAGAGTATAAAAATGTTACTCAAGAAGTTGTAAAATTATTTTACGGCGAGTGAACCCCTCAAAAAATTGATTAAAATTTTTGGACATTTTTTAATTTGTAATGCATGGCCGGATGTATTTTTTAATAGGTGCAGACAAGAAATTGGAAGGTCGGAAGTTGATTAGGTTTCATTTGATACAATAAAAATATATTTTTAAATTTTATTTTTAGTATGAGTTTGAATGACATAATGACAGTTAATTACACAATTTAGTTTATTTTTATTATTTTTATTACAGCAAAAAGTTTAAAACTTAACCTTAAGCCGCTCTCAAGAGAACAAATTATTTACCTTATTTATTTCTAATATATACACGAAAACTAAGATTATGAACCAACCTACATACATCTCTCTGCAAATTCCTTCTAACATAAAGAGGTTTCGGTTATGTATTCAACATGCAGGATATATTTAATCTCTTCCTAGCAAAGTTGAAAATAAATAAACTTGAATAAAAATATTGCAAAAAACTTCTTAATTAAATCCTATAGATATATCGTTTGAAATGAGTCGAAATATAATGGATACAAATAGAAATTTTGTTATATAATTTAGAGCCTTAACCTCCTGAAAGCGATTTCGTTTATTTTCATTTGCAAGATGTAGTAAGTCTTTTTTTCGTGCGATACATTTTCAATATTATCCTGACAAATAGAAATTTATTTTCTTGAGAAATTTTCCACGATAGTCCCATATTCGTTTCCTAGCATATAAAGACCATTATCAGTTATGTCTATAACAATCATAAGCACGTTTCTAAAATCTTCTCTCTTCTATCAACAACTGGGATTTGGACTCTACGTACTCTTTTTACTTATTACAAGCCAGTGCTTGAGCACAATCGCATCTGGTGGTAAGTTGGAATTTAGCTTTCTATGGTAAATTACAATATCTTAGGGTAAAAAAGCCTATTCACTCTTGCCTTGAAGCCGACCAGATTTTTTTTCGATGGAAAGATAGACGCCGGCAAATTATTCCACTCCTTTGTTGTACACATTACAAAACACGAAGCAAGCCGTTTGGTTCTGATGTGTGGGCTATTGACAAACCGCCGACCGCCTGATTGTCCGATAGTGGAAAGGAGAGGGAGGAATTAAAGTGTATAATTCCTGCGCACACTCAACGAATTTTAAACTATAGAATACTGAGAAGCTGGTTACTGGCTGATTGGTTTCAACCAAATTAAGGTTACCAATGAGCCTCTTAGCACGTTTCTCTACTGAGTCTACTGCTGTTAGGTGGAATCTTGCAGCACCAGCCCACATGTAACAGTAGTACTTCATGCACGACCGGATTTGCGCTTTATATAAAGAAAGATTTTGCCGTGTGAAGTACCTCCGCACCCTTGCAAGGATACCTAGTTTCCATAGTTGAGTTTTGGAGAAAATTCAACCCCTAACAACCGAAGATGGTCAATATTCTCCAAGGATACATTTCGGAAAGTAGGAGCCAGGTTGAGCGGGATCCTTTTAGCGGTGAAAATACATGCTTATGTTTTGGAGGCGTTGAATCTCCAAAAATTGGCGTTGAGTATCCAAAAATCCTTAAAGACCTGTTACTAAATTTCTAATGGAAAGCTTACAAAATTTTACCTCCTTTAGGATAGAATTTACAAAAATATTGAAATGCGTGGTTCTTAGTTTGGAATCTAAAGTAAATCTAAAAAATCAATATATACTTGGTAATAATCTGTTACTGAGACTTCGCTTTTCTATATTGTATCATTTCAATAACATTTATCAACGTAAAATTAAATGCAATAGAAGTTAAATCTAAATGATTACACAATTATTTTGGCATCAACTGAATTCGAAACCAAGACTAGTGGCATAGTAATCCTTTGCCACAAAACAAATAAGCTTGTAGCAAAGCTCTGCTTTACCAGCCAGATTTGAAATTAATATTTTCGTATTTTTATTAAAGATCAAACCAAATAGCATCATTTCAATTACGTTACGTAAATATTTGACCAGCTCGGACCGAAGCAAATGAAAAATATCTATAAGGATCTTGCCAAATAAAATGATGGTTATTAGAAAAACAAATGATTTAATATTTGGCGTTCGTGTATTTTGTGTAAATTTCTCTTGTATTATTACTTCTAGGTAAATAATAACTTATGTATAAAATATTTTCTTTGTAGCGTGCTCATTCTTGAAAATATAAGTGCTCAGTATTAAATTAAGAGGCTTATATTAAAGACGACGACGATAAAGAAAAAATATCAAAAAAATCATTTTAAACATAAAATTTCTTAACAATTTAAACGTTGTCAATATAAGTTTACATATATTTCAGTAATAACAGCTCATATTGGATGGTTGGTGCATGGTTGGAGGGTGGTTTTGGCAATCGTTGGCGTAGGCCTTTGTGCCATCAGTGGACTCATGAGAGGTTCATAAATATAAAAATCGTAAATATTCGAAGCAAATAACCTAATTTACTAGGCCAAAATTGTAATAGATTGACGATATCGTGATGTAATTAATTCATTATTATATGTTAATAATATCCTCCAGATCAAATTTCGGTTACGGCGGCCAGTCTCAACGGATACTAGCCATCTGCGCAGAACAGTATTGTATGTGTAATGTGTGTTCCAAGTAATTGCAAGCATTGGTGTACTCTCTATTTCCTCACTATCATCGTTCGATGAGACGGTAGTTCGACACGTTCGAAAAGATATCAGGCGCAGGACCAAAGGCTTTACGTGCTTTTCGTGTCACGGGGTTGAAGCAACGCCAATTTCCGCTCCGGGATACTGAGCATTTCTTGACTGAAAAACCCAATAACTGATTTTGGCCCGACTCGTGACCTCATGAACAGCAATCACGTTCACGAAAACTAGAGGCAGTTCCAATGTCAACAAGTTGAGGCATTACAAGCATAAAGCATTAAAGGTAAACCTCTGTGATTCGGCAATGAGTGCAGTACTTAATTGTTGCGTGAATTTTCGTTAATCCATTCCTGTTCAATCAGTTATGGAAATGAGTTATTGTTAACATATAGCTTAGAGAGATAGAGCTATATAATTGCTAGTTATTGTTGAGAATAAGTAGTTACTCTGCGTTTAAGCTATTCGGTTTGTATATATTGTTGAATAATATGTATATTGTAGGTAAAATTCAATACGTGCAAAAGTTGTAATAAAGCTAGCACTAATCCAATTATTGCAAGCGATGTTATTATGTATAATATTTCTGCTGCTGACTTGTCTTTACTAATATTATTTAAGTATATAATTTATTCAGCTTAACCAAACAAAGAAGTAAAAGTTTATAAGACTGTAGTAGCTGTCTTTTTTAATATAATATGTGTAACATATTACACCTTAGACCTCATTTTAACAACTCAGCTAAGTTTTAATTACTGATTTATTATACTTTCGATTTATATTTTATTTTAGGGATTTAATGTAGTCCAAATTTCAGCCTTTTATGAAATAGGCATACATAAGAAAGAATTTTTGAAAATCAAACCCTAAGTGTGTCAAATAGGCAGATACAGTTTTTACGAAACTCTTTATTTTACGGGGAGTCGAAACATACAAAAAGTATTCTGTAAATAAAATAAATTTAAAAGTAATTTGTGTTTTTCAAAACAACCCCTGTTCTGGGTGGGGGTGGGAGGATCAGAGGAAGATCAAATTTGTATGTAGAAAAAATAATTAACAGTGTTTTAAATTAAAAACTGGTGCAAATACTTTGAATATCCATTTTCTATTTTTCCTTAAACCTTTTAAAACGAAGGAGCAAAATGCTATTATTTAAACACACAACCCAAATCGCTAGACGTGGAATCATGAGATTGGGGTAGTAGTTCCTTTTTATTGCGTAGGCATCCTATAAGAAAGGCTTTTAAAAATTGTATGCTAGGTCATCCGACCCAGGTATGTAAGCTTGGAATACAAATTTAATCAAAATAATTCATGCTGTCTAATTTATCAATGCAATGCATTGCAATGCAAAATTCATGCTAGGTATATATAAATCTATATATATAAATATTATTAAAAGATTACTGAACATTTATTAGTTACTTAGTTTTACCTTAACTATACTTGACTGGCTTTGACTTCATTGCAGAAATGATGTTAAATCGTAGTATTGACAATTTGTCGTAAGATTAACTTAATGAAGCATTACATAAAATGTAAGAATAACACTTAAAATAATTATAATTAAATATTTTATGTATGAAATTAAAGTAATAGAACCACGCTTTGTTGATTGGCACAACTTTCTTCAACAGAGTATTTTTACAGAATATTACTATCGATGTAGTAGAGTCATGCTGAGGTATGTTGTAGTTGTAATATGTCACCTTGACAGGGGAAGGACAATGCTCTTCCGGAGCGCTTAAAGCTGTTGTATAAAACTTGAGATCCTTTTTTAATGGAAACGAGGCATTCCATCTTAGTCCTCAGAGGTGACAATGCATCTGCTTTTCGATTTTTAATCGATGATAGATGTAAATGTGCATGGACCTGTGCCGCAGCATCCCCTTACTATAAGGTGGGCTGTGTGCTCGTTTGTCACTCTTATTATATAAAAATTAACATGTTAGTATAACATACTTTGCCTGTACTTTGTGAGGTGAGTGAAGTCAACCCAAGACTCTTTTTATTAGGATCTCGACTCAAATATAATATCCTCGAGGATGTCCTAGAGGATGGCATCTGACAGCGCACTTGAATTTCGATTTTTAATCAAAGATCTGTCACCTTCTAGATCATCACCAGACTTTTATCAAGCCGAGCATCAGATATCTCAATATAGCCAATTATAGGTTAGTTAGACATGACCGAAAGGGGCACAGTTAGGAGGGACACTTATTTAGTATCACTACGTGTTGTCCTATAGATACGATTCAAATGACTGATTGAGAGGCTTTCGCTTGCACAGTAGCTATGACCGGTCACAACCAATTACAGTAGCCTTTGTTTATCTATCTCCAAATAAAAAAGTGCTAATGTTTGACTACGAGGCTCCTTTTAACCTTAGCTACTCGGTGATTTTGGCAGGTGAATTTAATTGTAAATATAAAGTCTGGCACGAAATTAAAAACAATCGCAGTGGCATTGATCTATCAGCCCTCAAACGGTCCTGAGTTACGGGCTTTCACCGACTTCCTGCATGTCTTACCAAGTCATTTACTTTAAAGTTGTGAGTCCAACAACTTTAAGGTAAACTAAACTGTCGAAAACTGTATAGCATTAAAACTTTGTAGTAATGCTGTGCAGTTTTATTATGTGGGCAAAAGAGTTCACATAAGATTAAACTACACAGGAAAAACCCATAAACATTTTTTTTTCAGTAAATTAAAATTGAAGCTTATAGATTGTTATCTTTTAACGTCTCCGATAGTGTTGACCGATGCTATGTTGGCGTCGTTAACGTCTAAAATGAATGTTTAGTGCTACACATTGACACTGGAACATTCATGACAGTTTTGATTACTTTCCACACAGAGAGGTAAATCAGGGTAGCTTGAGCAATCAAATCTACATATTCAACAAAGGATTGATTTGAGACCGAATTACACGCTTCAATTGTCCAAAGCAGAGACGCGTTCCAGAGAAGCATCTTCAAATGCCCCGAGCACAATAATTGAATGTGATAATTATTTATCACGCACACGCAACACACGCACAGGCACCACAGGCACACGTACACGCTAACGCACACGCACATACACACACACACACACACACACACACACACACACACACACAAACGCGCGCGCGCGCATGTATATGTGCGCACGTAAACGCACACGTCCGCGAATAATAAATTATAGGTACATTCATATCAATTTATTCTTATTAACACGCTTTTATTCGTTTCACATGTATCTATTTAGATATCTATCTATGTAACGAAATCTTTTAATGTAATTTTCGCCAACGTGTAGAAGCTAAATTGATTTGAAAATTTGTACTCGTATCAAGGTTTGATGAAAATACATCAATTTGATAACTTCATACTAGTATCCTGGTCGGAATCACCAGGATTATTCTCTCTAGAATCATCTCGGCTCACGATCAATGAGTGTTTTTAAAGCTTTCTTAAGTTTTAATATATATTTTTTCATTATTTACTAATGTTCTTACTTTTATAATTCAAATAATTAGGAAATGCTTTTTCGCAGAATCCGTCCATTTGCAACCTCTTACTCTGTTCCATGCAAATATAAGAGCGCTTGAAGTTGATTCAGATTACCTTTGTAAGCCGCTTTAAATTCAACTTTCATGGCTTTGGAGACATCATTAAATTAGTTAATTAAATGTATTCTACATAAAATATTATATTAAGTTTTCTGTAATTTTCGAAACGCATACCTCCGCAAACAGAAGCAACGAAAGTTTTGAACCTCAGCTAAAATCTAGGATTAGGTGCTGGTTTATCTCTGGGCCTGTGGTCTCTGCGTAAGGACTCGGCGGGGGGGGGGGGGCATTACGCAGGTGGTGTCAGAGGCCGTGGAGAAAGGTGCGTCATGTATTCCTGGTGCACAAGCAAAACGGAGAGAAATAGAGTGGAGAGGAGAAGCTGCTATAGGGCGGCCGGCGCTGGTAGAGCAGCGGATGAATGCGAAAGTTTTCCCGTGGCCCTGTGAGTCCAACATAACTCGTCGTTGCCCCCCGCCACACGGAATTTTTTTCCAAACCGAAATTTTGATTATTAAAGACGCGACTTCAAATATAATTTTGGCTCGATGAAGTGTTTGAGAAAAATATTAACACGACCGGTGTAAAAAGCATCACCAGTGTTACAACCAATAACAACAACATGTAATTGATATACAAAAGAAGCAGCGTAGGTGATAGCACGCAGCCTTGTGGGATACTAGCATTAATTCATCACAACGCGGGATGGTCGGCGGTTTGAACCCCTATCATCGAGAGTCGAATTGGACTCAAAAAATAACATAAATTATCGACTTTCTTCTTTGCGGCATTGCCCAGTGTGTTTTTCTGCCAGTCCAGAGATAGAACAGATGGCTGAAAGAAGTTCCATTGGATAGCCTTGGCAAAACACCTCAATAAAATTAGAGGTATAGAAGAGAGATCTTCAATAGTTTAAAATCATTTAACCTTCAAGCGGGCGCGCGGTCATTTGTAACAGGAGCGGGCGCGCGTAACCGAAAAGACCTATGGGATGAATAAGAGAAATAAAACACTAATTATTCAATATTTATTTATTTATTTGTACTCAGATATATTATTTATTCTTGCAATATCCAGAAGACGAAAGAAGAGTGTCAATGGCTATCTATTATTCTTCCTTGAAATTGAATACATTTTTGCTTTTTTTCAAATTCCTCGACACCCCCCTTTGTTTTATTGTAAAAAGTAACGATGCTGGATTTGTGTTTTTCATTTGTACTTTCATCAATTTCTGCAGCACAATGAAGTGATGTTATATCACTTTCTTTTTAGGATCTTTTCTTTTTAGGCACGTAAGATACGAGTGTAGCTATATCTGAAAATCCAAATTGACTTGAATATTCAAGTTGGTTTTCATCTATAAAGCAAGGAGGTATTTCTTTCTTGTTTTTACGTATGGTAACCACAACAGAAAACTTATAATCCTTGGGCAAATCGTTCATCTGTGGCACACTTTTATACCAATTGTCGATGGTAAGGTTTCTTCCAGTGCCATAAATTGGTGTAATTAGCCTCTTCCACGGCGTCTGCCGCAGCATTACTCAACTGATATGGGCCTTCAGGGCTGCTTGCCAGCATAAAGTTCAATACTTAGGACGTAAAACGTAGCAGCATCTACTATTGGATAAAGTTTGATTCCGTATTTGTCGGGTTTTGATTTCATGCACTTTTGGAAAGGACATTTTCCTCGAAAGCCAACCATCATCTCATCGATTACAACATTCTCTCCCACTGAATATGACAAAAGACAGTTTTTTGTAAACACATCTAAAATTTCTCTTATTGGCGCAGCTTTGTCTAGAGTACGACGAGCTTTTCGCATAGTAGCATCATCAAACCGCAATGAATTCAGTAGAAATTTTTCTCTTTTCACTGTAATAGTAGTAGGAAAAATAGGTATACCTGTCCCATCACTTGCATGTAAATCTTCTAAATTGGCGTGTGATGTCTTCAAGAATCCCGCTATGTACAACAATCCGAAAAGTGCTCGAATTTCCACCGCATCTGTCGGTTTGCAGTCACGTATTCTGTTTACTTTATTTCTGTCACCCCCAAACATTTCCTGCGAGTGCCCGCATCTTCCGTGAGAATATTTTGAACTTGACGCCTCACTCTGTTATTGTTAGATTTTTGCCACTTCGTTACTTAATCGCGCCCTGTAAAACAGCTACTTATTTCTGAAAGTGGCAAATCATCCTCTTCTGAGTCCGAGCAGTTTGATTCCTCAGCAGATCGAGGTTCCTCCGCAACGATGTGGTCGGAAGTTTCAGAGCCTTGGTCGCTGAGCTCTGATTCATTCTCTTCTTCGTCTTCTCTTAGTAATTCCTCGAGTATTACACTTTGTGGTAACCGTCTAAGCCTCATTTTATATAAAAAAATTCAAGCTTAATTCCATAATATTGAATGATGGCCGAAGAATTACTACGAGCGTGAACGAGGGTATGTCGCGTTGAGCGTCGCGCGTAACCATTTCGACGACAGGCGCGTGTAGTCTTTTCGACGACTGCACCGGGACTAAAACAATTGCGATCTGTGGAGTGGAGGGAGCACCCCGAGTGACGGTTTATTCTTTATTTTACTCCCAATGACATATTGACAAGCTACTAGAAATGAGAAATAAATGTGATGGGTAATAATAATAATAAGAACGAAAATGTACTAAGCGCGGTCGATTTGATTACGCGCGCCCGCTTGAAGGTTAATCACGTTAAGTCAATCAAAGAAAGTCGAAAGGTGTCAAACAATTCAAAGCCTTATTTTTACAATACATTTATTTGTTTTGTACCAAGAATAAAGAAAGAGAACTAGTAAAATACTTGCGGCACTTACTCTATTATTAATTAAGAATATACCAAATTTTATTTACGTATGTAGGTGGTGCTAGAAAAGGCAAGCTTAGCGCCCACCATCCCCCTCCCAAACCTTGCAACCTAGGCTCCAGCCTGGAGCACGTACGAGGATATTTCTAGAGCCATGCATTCCTCCAAAACCCACTACGCGGTGTTGATGGGAGACTTCAACGCAAAACTAGGCACAAGAGAAGGTGGTGAGCTGAAGATAGGGAAATTTGGAGTGGGGCAACGGAACCGTAGGGGCCAGCAGCTGGCTGA
Source organism: Parnassius apollo (assembly GCA_907164705.1). Lineage (NCBI taxonomy): Eukaryota > Metazoa > Arthropoda > Insecta > Lepidoptera > Papilionidae > Parnassius > Parnassius apollo. The sequence goes on along the minus strand of CAJQZP010001030.1, from coordinate 3,218,280 downwards.
CTTTATGGAGAAAGAGGGACTCTTTATGATGAACTCTTTCTTCCAGAAGCGGCCCCACAGGAAGTGGACTTGGTCGAGCCCCGACGGTTCGACAAAAAATGAGATTGACTTCATTATGACAACTTTTCAGTGATGTCTCAGTGATCGCAAGGGTGAAAACCGGCAGCGATCACCGAATGGTTAGAGGCACACTGAACCTAAACGTTAAGTTGAAAGGGTCTCGTCTAATGAAGTCAACGCTCCGTCCCCCACGTGCTCTAATCCAGAATCCCGAGACTTTTCAGCTCGAGTTACGAAACCGCTTTCAGTGCCTAGAAGATTTCAATGTAATGAAAGATATGAATGACAAGCTTGTGGAAACTGTCCATGCGGTCGGAGCTAAGTTCTGCAGGACCCGCCGCAGTCGCAGCAGTCGCAAAAGTCGCCGCTGTTACGCAACTTTTATACTGCTCGTATTAAAGAAGCGATCGAGCGGAACCAGGGCTCCAAAGTCTTTGCCAGAGATCTGTCTGCCAGAAAGAGCCAACTGTCAAAGCTGAAGACTTAGTGTGGCAGCATCGTTTCCGAGACACCTGAGATTTTGAGTGAGATTTAGAGGTTCTATGGGCAGCTGTACACATCATCGTTGGAGCCACACGCAAGTGTGAGTAACGATACAAGAGCAAGTCTTACCCGACATTATTCCGATGATATCCCAGACTCAGTCTGAGCGAGATTAAAATGGCTCTCCACGACCTTAAAAACGGCAGGGCCCCAGGCGAGGATGGAATTACAGCGGAGCTTCTGAAAGCGGGTGGAACACCGGTACTTAAAGTCTTTCAGAAGCTCTTCAATTCCGTCCTCCATGGTGGCACTACTCCGGAGGCGTGGAGCAGAAGTGCGGTGGTCTTGTTCTTTAAGAAAGGCGACAACGCTCTCTTGAAGAACTACAGACCGATTTCCCTTCTGGGCCGCGTCTACGTGCTGTTTTCGAGATTCATTACGAATCGTCTCGCACGCAGACTCGACGACTTTCAACCTCCCGAACAAGCCAGTTTCCGAAAAGGCTTCAGTACCATAGACCACATACATACCCTGCGGCAGATTGTACAGAAGACCGAAGAGTAAAATCTGCCACTTTGCCTGGCGTTTGTGGACTATGAGAAAGCCTTTGATTCCGTCGAAATTTGGGCGGGGCTGCAGTCACTTCAGCGGTGCCAAGTTGACTGTCGGTATATCGAAGTGCTCAAGAGTTTGTACAGTAGGGCTACAATGGCTATCCGAGTACAGAATCAGAGCTCGAAACCTATCCAACTGCAGAGAGGTGTAAGACAGGGTGACGTTATATCCCCGAAACTCTTCACCGCTGCATTGGAAGACGTTTTCAAGCTACTGGACTGGAAAGGATACGGTATTAACATCAATGGCGAGTACATCACTCACCTTCGATTTTCCGACGATATATTCCTTATGGCAGAATCGCTGGATGACCTTAGCACTATGCTCAATCACCTCAATGGTGTCTCCCAACGGATAGATCTTAAGATGAACATGGACAAAACAAAGATCATGTTTAATGTCCATGTCTCACCTACGCCGGTAGTTGTTGGGAGCACTATGCTCGAAGTCGTTGACGAGTACGTTTACCTGACTACGTAAGTCCAACTTCGACCGAGAGGTCAATCGACGGATTCAACTCGGCTGGGCAGCGTTCAGGAAATTACGACACATCTTCTCGTCAGGTATACCTCAATCTCTGAAAACTAAAGTGTACAACCAGTGCGTGTTCCCAGTGATGACTTACGGATCAGAGACGTGGTCCTTCACTGCTGGCCGTATGAGGACGCTCAAGGTCGCTCAGCGAGCTATGGAGAGGGCTATGCTCGGAGTTTCTCTGCGTGATAGACTCAGAAATGAGGTGAGGTGAGGCTCCGCAGTAAAACCAGAGTGACCGACATAGCCCAACGGATTAGAAAGCTGAAGTGGCAATGGGCCGGCCATATAGCTCGAAGAATCGATAACCGATGGGAATGAAAGGTTCTCGAGTGACCCCCACTAGATGGAGTGACGACCTGGTAAGACATTCAGGAAGTCGATGGATGCAGGTAGCTCAGGACCGTGCTTTGTGGCATTACTTGGGAGAGGCCTATGTTCAGCAGTGGACTTGTGAAGGGCTGTAATGATGAATGATGAAATCAGGCTCTGAAAAGAAACCGATGAGGTTGACAGATTCCCAATGCTAGACAGATTCTTACGGCTATATGCTTTCCCCACCAATTAATATGCTGATATTACTTGATGGTATAGCATGTAAACAATGACTAGATAGAATGAGTATTACAATAAATCCTTATGAAAACTCCGTATCAAAAAAATATTTTATTGTTTCTGTTGGTTAGCCTCCACTCTCGCTGGGACAGAATGTTTACCATAGCTGGACTTACCTTAGCTCCAAAGCACAGGTCTACTTTATTATTTACAATATTGTTACACAAATCACTGACACTACGCATGGAAGCAAGAATAAAGTAGAATAGATTTTTTTTTCAATACTAATTACAAGAATACTCATTGAAAGTTATTTATGCTTGCAAAGGATTTTTTTCCTAGGGGAAAAACCAGCAAGAAGCCGAGTGGGACATTTTTTAAAGATTAATCTAAACATATAAATAAAATTGAAGTATATGACTATAATATCGAAATAACTGCCATTTATCGAGCTAAAAGGTTATTATCAAGACAATAATATATTATTAACTGTTTCTCAAAAAATCTGTCTGTTTGTCTATAAAGGTGTCGGTAATCATTGTTAGACTATATTTTATACGAAAAACTTGGAATAGCTGAAGAATAGATAAAATAAATGGTCATTGGTGACTATTTCAAAATCTAAACGACACTAAATTAATATATGCCAACCAGGCGAAGCCGGGGCAAGATCTATAGTGGATAGCGTACAGTAGCTTGAGTCCATTCTAGTTTTTTCCCGTATTATCACACTACAAGACCAATATGACGTATGCATAACAGTGATTGTCACCCCACTGATCAAAATCCATTGGCAAAAAAATTGTTGATGGAATCATCTACAACGAACAAAAAAAAATCTATTCTCTGGGCTGGGGCTCCCTAGTGCCAGCTCCTTTCATTTGATCGTATCCAGCGCAGAGCCGTTAGAATCGTCGGCGAGCGAGCTCTTTCCGATCAGCTTGACTGGCACTGCAAAGAGCATTTACCACACGGAGTACTCTGAGGAAATGTTAGAACCAATTTCAGCCGCTGGATTTCACCATAGCACATGGCGACAAAGATCGCGATACCATCTATAACATCTTGATGGCTGTCGGTCTACCACTGTGCGATTTAAAAGAAACTTTCTTCCTCCCACAACTTCCTTGTGGAATCGACTACCACCAGAGATTTTTCCGGACCGATACGACTTAGGGACTTTCAAGAAAAGAGCCTACTCCTTTTTAATAGACCGGCAACGCATCTGCAATTCATCTGGTGTTGCAGTTGTTTATGCGCTGTGGTAATCACTTATCATCAGGTGAGCCCTGTGCTCGTTTGCCCCCTCTCCTAAAATCCCTGTCGTCAATACTAATCCGTAAAATTCAATAGTAATCCCAATAAACAGTAGCACAACACGGCAAAACTATTTAGAATGCCAAACTTCCTGCTATTTGCTTAATAAGCCTAATTAGGATAAAATGGTTCTAACTTCAAAACGTTTCTACCCTGGTTTTTGTTTTATTTATTAGGACTCTCTAAACAAGCGAAGAAATACGGTAGGTAGATACTATATTTCATTACAATTTTTTTTTATTTTAACAATTAAGAACACCTTACACATTTTAAAAAATATAATAAAAATTACGATTGCGATGATTCTTTTAGAAACAGCCTCTAGAGGTGTTTTGAAAATTTTAAATAAACAATTTCAATCATGAAGGATTCATTTCCATAACAAATTGGACACAGGTAAAGTCACGTAAAGGGAATTGCCCACTCTTCATAGACACTTCGGCCATGGGTGCCCACATATAAAAGCATATAGATATGATAATATGCAATTAAAACAATGAAATGGTTAAGGAATTGCTTTAAAAAAAGTCGGGGTTTTGAAGATATATAAGTTTTTATTTTCACAAATGCAGTTTTTTTAACAACTATTTTTATCGATTTTATCGCGTTTTATTTCATTTATTTTTAATTCCAGACGTTTCAGGTGCTTTCCAACACCCATGGTTACGGCGGACTGAGGTGAATGACGTCCCAATGTCAGTGTTAACCCGGAGTACCTTTAGATTTTTAATTTTTATTTATGGTCCGATCTACAGAAATAACTTACTGTGTCTTGAAGTCTTGCAATGGTATGCTTGGGTTTAATTTTAATTTCATTAATTACAGGGTCTTAAGCAGGTGGTAGTACCAAGCCTCCTTCTCTTTTGAAATTTTTTTTTTATTTCAATAGTCTCAGGTATCGGTCCTTGATAGGAATTGATGTACCTTTTAGAGGATTTGTGGTCTATCAAATCTTTTTTATACGTCTATCTGGTTGGGGCCGTCCAGGATATGATCACAAACTGCAAACTTCCCTGAACCTTGATGCTTCATGTCAGCTCGCTTCAAGATGTAGTCAATCTTGTCCGTGACACCCCTGACAAATGCTAGTACTGCACATGCTTGACTGTGGCCGGCTTCACTCGGTGACTGTGACGTAAGCGCGGGTCTGAAGCTTGTTGACGTGCAGAACCTGCTTGACGTGCTGAAGCTCGACGGCTCGATGTTTGCTGCCACAGATCCCTTGTGCTCTCTGTAACAAAGATTTGCTCACGGTAATTAACTGTGAAGGATAATGGCGAAATTCATTGTTTTCTATACACAGTGTGACCTATGGTGTTATTAGAATTTTGGATGACTAACGCATCTAGGAAAGCTAAGGAATTATTTGCCTCTAATTTACACATCAATACATCATTCAGGAACTGAGCAGGAAGCAAAATATTAGTCTGATGCCGTGCCCAACCCAAATACCATATTACTGTCATAACATGGGCACAGCATCCAACAGTTCGACGGCCGACAGTACTTTTTAATTGCACTTCTACCAGAACCATTGCCACTAATTAAAATAATTATAAAAAATACACTTTACGACTAATGGTGATGACTTGCAATTCTAGCCCTAAGTAAAGATCAGCTAGGGCTTAAGTTTATTCCTTCCATAATGCTGCTCCTCTGGTTATCACAGAGTTCTATCCGGTAGCAACCATTAAATCTTATATGCTCACCATAATAGTAGCGAGCTTGCTTTAATTGGTATGTGACACAAGCAATTAATATTAAGTCGCTGTAAGTTAAAACAGGAAATTCCCTAACATTTTAAAGTCTACATTTATATTTCTAAAGTCTGCCTGCCCGAGCTCTATTTAGATTGCTTTCCCTAGCATACTCAGACAAATCATTATGTGTCTCCATATTTTAGTGAACTATTTCAAATATTTGAGCCGCATCATCCCTGTCCCTTATTTTTGTGTGCAATTTATTAATTATAGCAGCAGCCACAGCAGTCTATCATCAAATGTGTTATAGTAATTTTGATGAAATATTTTAAATTCAGTTTTAAAAATGCCATTCACCACCTCTACTACTCATATCGACACATAGTCACGGCTCTGGATTTATTAGCATATCTTGTCATTAACTGAGATTCACCATCTGCTGGAGACATTGCTGCGGCCCTTAGACATCCAAATCTATCTTCTATTACAAATCAAAATGCAGATGCGTTGTCACCCGTGAGGACTAAGATCATTTTCTCGTTTCCAGTAAAAAGGGTCTCCGGTTCTCTACACTCACCATACAAAACACAGCAGCATTAAGCTACTATTTCATGCTGGTATTCTGTGAGAGCGTGGTCCTTCCCCGGTCGAGCCGACCCATTTATGCTACAACTATACTTCTAATATAACTGCAGCATTTCTCTACCACGTATAACACACGTACATAGTAATTGTAATCACAAAAGAGACATACTCGCAATGCTGATGGAACATTGAGTCCATTGGAATTGTTACAACCGGGTAAAAAAACATTGATTTGGTGTTAGTGGCGCTTTTAAATAATTAGTTAGCAGTACACTGTGTGATGTATGATCTAAGCTTTGTTGTTCTGGGTGCAATACATTACTCACTTCAGATTGCAACGAGGATGGACTGCATGATTCAGATGGTTCCCATTCTGCAGTTGAATGTGATGTTGTTCTATCAGTTCATTTCCAGCAATTATGATACACGCGGCATGATAACGGCAACTGAAATAATGTAAAATACAAAAAATGAAGTCAAAGTGAAAAAAATAGATTAGTTTATTTTATCCTCAAATATAAATAAAATATTTATCAAGTTAAATGTTACTGCATAAGGATGGACTTAGTGCCCTATATTATTTATTATTTAAGACCTGACAGACTACCAGCAGTCCAAAAACAATGAAAAATCAACGGTCTCCTTTCTTGGTAGTTGATAAAAATGTTCAATCTCATAAATAAGCTAGTATGTTTGTCAGATATAACTTGTACAGATGTGAAAAAATAAAACAAGTTCTTGAGTTGATATACAATCAGTGTAAAAACATGTATAATTATCAGATATCAGTATTAAACTTAATAAATTGAAAAATGTTAAACACTTACCTCCAAAATTATATCCTATTGTTGAGAGATCAACAATTGCGTTTTCCAACAAAACAAAATAACACATAACACGATAACACGCAATTGAATTCTTGTGACATAACAGTGACGGGGGCCTGTCAGACTCGATGTTGCCACTTAACTGTCATAAAATCTATGAAACGATATCGATTTTTATTCGATTAATAATATCATAAAAAGAATAAATCTTTGACGCGTTTTAAGTTATGCACGCTTTTTAAAATATAATTTCCTTTATTTATTGAAATTCTATTTCAAACGTATTTTTAAGAACAGTTAACTTGTGCTGTATTGTTTTGTTATGCTTTAGAGAATTCATGGTAAATCAGCTAGAATTTAAGTTCTTGAATTATCATAACATAATTCCATTTTAAATGTTATGTTAAGAACAGATAAGAATAACAGTTAACTTGTGCAGCAGCGTTTTGTTATACTCTAAAGAATTCTTGGTAAATCAGGTAGTAATTCGCTTGTTTAATTATCATAACTATAAATGTACAACGGTTGTTTTTGTTTTTAACGGTTGACTACCGCTTTTGATGACTTGAAATGGATAAAAACCCATTTTGTGCAATAAGTTTTTTCTCTTTGGTAATGAATAAAGCACAGAAACCCGTATAATGTATAATAGTCCTTTTTTTTTTAGATACAAGTAGCACATTTTAAAGAACCGCAAAAACAACTTTGTTATTAACACAAACACTATGAAAAACAAAATAATTTGTTGCTGGCGATAATGATAGTGGTATTTTGGACTCGATTTAAAATATATGCTTGTTACTACAGAACTCTTCATGGGTCTGCTAGTCCGACTCGCACTGAACCAGTTTTTTTTTTTCAACTTTTAGTTTTATTTTAATTAATAGTTTTTTCGTTTAAGCGGAGCTCTTTTACTTTAGATTTATTACCTCTTTATCTATAATAATCAATCCGAGTAAGTAAAGTGTGCAAATACGATTATTAAATTGTAAAAATAATAATTGGATTTGAACATCTTAGGTAGGTATTTAGTTTTATTTATTTAGAAAATATTAATCTCACAATTAATTATTGTAATAATATAATTTTATCACACAACTAATGCCCTCATTAGCAATGTAATCGTGAAAGAATTTTCAAAATCGGTCTAGTAATTTTTGAGATTAGCCAAAAAACGTAAATAAATATTAAAAATAATAAAATAATAAAATTCATCCTATATTAGATATCTAAAATTATACATAACAATCTAGTGGTGAAAGAATTCTCTTAGTTGGTCAAGTATTTTGCTTTGATAGTAGCGCCCTCTATAATAAAATGCATCCTACGTTTTAAGCACCATAACAAAAAACGATTCAACATAGCCTAACCCGCACAACCGTGAAAACATAACCATCCTTTTTCGTCTGTAGTCGGATAAACAACTGGTTGATAACGGTTGCGTATCGGCTGCTTTGGATAAATATCCATTGTCAACGGTCCTTTTAAATATATATCGTAACATCATAATAATTATCGAAAAATTATATTAGCATTGTAATAATTACACCATAAGTAATCGATCAAAAAGGGGAATCGATTTTTTAATGAGATTTGTGATTGGCAACACTTTTTATTTTATGCACAAACTAATGAATTAATGATTTACCTAATTTTATTCTTATCTTTTAGGTACTTTTAATTTGTGCAAAAATATTCCCATCTTTTTAGGATAAATTAATACCGCGATTAATAACCATAAAAAAGGATATATTTTTTAACTTGCACATTGTTGGGCGTTCCATGGCCGAAAATGGGCATCCCCCTTTACATAACTATTGAAAAAAGTGACCGTTGGTAAAATAGCAGCTACCATAAAAAAAGGGTGGGATTAAAAGTTTCTACAACAATGAACTTCGGTACGTATAGAAAATGTGAATTTCTGTTAAACTAAAAGGTGCGATTAAATGGGCCTAAATCTATTAAAATCCTCACGTTTGTTTTCACAGCAAAAACAAAACGACATAAGTATAAAATTGTCGTTACTACTATACAATATTTTTAACATATTTAATGCAATATTCAAAAATCATATAATATAATATCTTAAATTTTCTATTATACACACCGGCATGCTATTCGCCATGCCGGTGCTGCGTAAGAGTTTTGTGGGTTCGTATGATGCGACAATGAAATATGACAGAAAGATCTCACGGGTTCCGATAGAGGGCGATAAGCATTTCATTTTCATCAGACTAAAAAAATAAACAATTGGGTGACCCTGCAGGCCATCCCTGGAACTTTCCACTAATTTCAAATGCAAAGCGCTCCAAATTTCACCAAATTATGTTGCGAAATCTCGAAGTTATGTTAAAAAAACGTTCTTTTTTTTTCAAATTCTTTGTCCTTCGATATTTCACAAACGAATGAACCGATTTTTGTTTTCCAAACGGAATCCGACGTCATATTTTGTGGTTAACAGCTGATTAGTTCTTGAAATTGATCGGTAAAGCTCTTTAAAATTTATATATTCCCTATTTTTGAAAATTTTAAATTTTCTTAGCGGGGAGTTAAAAATACCCAGACTGGCGACGAACAGTAACATCAAACGTGCAAAACGTCTGGAACTACTTTTGTCAATATTCTTACTAAGATTTGTGATCAAAGCAAAGTTTATCTTACTAATATATTATGAATGTATATTTATTAACATACAACCCAACCAGACAACAAGACGAGAATTTCCATTAACTATTACAGCCTTTCAAAAGTTTACCACTGCTAGTACAGCCTACCCAATATATTGTCCTACAGTATATTGCATATTGTATATCATGAGGAGTTCGTCACTCCATCTAGTGGGTCTACAATATATATATATATATATATATATATATATATATATATATATATATATATATATATATATATATATATATATATATATATTATGTGTATAAGATATTATATTATGTGATTTTTGAATATTGCATTAAATATGTTAAAAATATTGTATAGTAGTAACGACAATTTTATACTTATCTCGTTTTGTTTTTGCTGTGAAAACAAACGTGAGGATTTTAATAGATTTAGGCCCATTTAATCGCACCTTTTAGTTTAACAGAAATTCACATTTTCTATACGTACCGAAGTTCATTGTTGTAGAAACTTTAATCCCACCCTTTTTTATGGTAGCTGCTATTTTACCAACGGTCACATTTTTTTTTCAATAGTTGTGTAAAGGGGGATGTCCATTTTCGGCCATGGAACGCCCAACAATGTGCATTTGTTAAAAAATATATCTTTTTTTATGGTTATTAATCGCGGTATTCATTTATCCTAAAAAGATGGGAATATTTTTGCACAAATTAAAAGTACCTAAAAGATAAGAATAAAATTAGGTAAATCATTAATTCATTAGTTTGTGAATAAAATAAAAAGTGTTGGCAATCACAAATCTCATTAAAAAAATCGATTCCCCTTTTTGATCGATTACTTATGGTGTCATTACTACAATGCTAATATAATTTTTCGATAATTATTATGATGTTACGATATATATTTAAAAGGACCGTTGACAATGGATATTTATCCAAAGCAGCCGATACGCAACCGTTATCAACCAGTTGTTTATCCGACTACAGACGAAAAAGGATGGTTATGTTTTCACGGTTGTGCGGGTTAGGCTATGTTGAATCGTTTTTTGTTATGGTGCTTAAAACGTAGGATGCATTTTATTATAGAGGGCGCTACTATCAAAGTAAAATACTTGACCAACTTTGAGAATTCTTTCTATAAATATATATATATATATATATATATATATATATATATATATATATATATATATATATATATATGTATATATATATATATATATATATATATATATATATATATATATATTGTATTTGTTATTAATAATTCTACTATGGATACAAATAAAAGTGGGCTTGAAGAAGTCGTTTGTTCTAGGTATTTATGCCACATGTCTAAGCCCACTTATATCCAAAAGTGGTTTTGGGAGATATTAGTATATTGGATATAGTTGCCACGCCAACAAAACTGAAAACTGCATTTTGTTATGTAGTATTAAGATGCTGTTGCCCATTTCCTGGTTCAGTTACCCTCTGTCGCCTTTATGACACCTACGGGATGATATCTCGTGGTAGATATTCTTACACCGCCCCTAATGATAATACTTATACTAATAAATACTATAAAATAATATCTTACGGTTCTACGAGATTAATTAAACGTTATCATACTTCAGCATTGCTTATTATATAAACTAAAAATAAAAGGTGTTAATTTACCCCCTACTGAGATCCATTAGGTTTGATTAGACGTAACTTATAACTTTTATAAGAGTCGCATTAACTTTACTCAATTTTATTCACCATTGTACTATTGAAGTTACTTAGGTTTTGTAGCTATGTAACTTATATTATACGTAATTTAATAATAACGTGTTTATCAGATTTGCCGTGTATTGGTGATGTAATAGAATACCTTACTTCATTTAGCCTCGTCGGTATCGCAACAGGCAACAGTAAAATGCCAGAAAGACCTCATGGCTTTCGTTAAATGGCAATATAACAATTCAGTTTTCGCCAAACAATATACCTGTACCGATGCCGGTAGCAGTGTCAAAGATGCGAAATGCTTGGGGATGCGTTCTACCTTTAAAGACCGATTTACACTTCGACTAGTATAGTAGCGAGTTAACTTGCGAACCTGGCGAGTTAAGTTTGAACCTCGTTTGAACGGCAATAAGCGAGTTAAGTAGCAAGTAAACGGGATAGCCGGCAGAGCTATTTTTCGGCGAGTTAAGTGCGAAGTGCTGCCCTCCCGCGCGTCCATCCGCAACTAAACTCGCCGTTCGTGTAAACAAGCGAGGTTAATTCAGTGCTTGAGTTGACAGGACGTAACCTTTGCGCGCCAAAACGTACAATTGTACTTTTATAATAAAACTCGCCACAAGGTTTGTACCATACTGTTTATTGAATATTTATACGTTTTATATTGAGTTTTAATAATAAAATAGACGGAAAATATCACGTATAAATTCTTACAGGAGTATTTAGAACACGAATGTTTATATAATAGTAGAAGTTCAAATAGTAAAATTAAACCTGCTCGAGGTGATGCACTCATGAAAATTCTTAAAAACTTCTTTAACAACAACCATTAATACTTCTCTAACTGGATCATTTAATTCTTGACGTAATCCTAGAACCATCTTAAACGAAAACCGGAAAAATTCTCTAGTCTTGAAACGTCATACTCCAACGAACTCTATAAACTAATGTCCTTATATAAACTCACCACGAAGATATTGTCTGAACGCTACAGTCCACTTAACCGTTTACTGTCAACTGCCCTGTAAATAAACTCGCTACTGTATTTGTGGAAGTGTACATCGGTCTTAACAGAAAGGACTCATGTCCAGTGGGCTTTTACAGGCTTATGATGAAGTGCGTCTTCGCAACCAGGTTTCTACCACCGTAACATTTATATTAATAACGGGATTGCTATCTCCAGTACTTAGTATCTCCGGTATAGGTTCGAATGCTTCATACAAAGGCTGGGCCTGGCAATCTAGTAAATGTATGCAAGGAGTATAGAAAGTGGCAGGTGAATCATGACGTATGTCCTCTGGTTTTAATATCACCCTTTGATTGTGACAGGTCATAGTTGCTATATATGTGATATGTTGTAGAGATGCTTACGAATATAGCTAAATCAATACAATGTGATTTTATCTAATTTTCTAACAGAATTATATCACATTTCGTTTAACACCAAGTAAAAAGTAGTCGTTATTGAATATTTATATCAACAGAAGCCACAGCGTTAAATGATCCGTAAATTATGTGTAAAATCGCTTTCCGGGTCACCTTCAACGGCGGATTGATCAGGGATCAACATCTATCTGTCTGACCCGTCCTTAACCTCTTAGTGACCGGAATACTCAATAACTACGAGTAAAAAGGTTTTTAGCTGCAGGTAAATTTTAATTATTTACCAAAACTATTTATGTTAAACGTTATAAAATTTCAGGCTAAGAAAATTCTCAATCGCCTTTAAATGTTTTATTTATATTTTTTGGTTCCAATAAAATAACGATAAAACTAAATAATTACTTATTCGATGCTTTCATTGTCAACTTACCTACTAGATTTTTAAAAACTTACTTAATTTTTTTATAAAGAACAAAGTGACACACAATCACACAATTCATCCGATGGTAAGTTTTAGCTGGTACCCATAAACCACAGAAGCTTACTTTATTTTAAGTTAGTTACAAGTGTCCATGAGTTGCACTAGCCATTTTAAATCAGGTATACTGTTAGTTCGTTTATGGCTTAATTTTTTTAATCAGAAAATGCCCAGAAATTATGGTTCTACAAGCAAACAATTGACCTCTAAAAAGCTTGGCGTGCTCAGCAGAGCGGGACAGTATTTCATGCCGGCACACCGCCTGCAACTTTACAGGGTGCAGGTTCGGCCGCACATGGAGTACTGTTCCCATCTCTGGGCTGAGGCTCCCCAGTACCAGCTCCTTCCACTTGACCGCATCCAGCGCAGAGCGGCTCGAATCATCGACGACCGAGTGCTTTCCGATTGGCTCGATTCACTGGCGCTGCGAAGAGATGTTGCATCTCTTTGCATTTTCTTTCGCGTATACCATGGGGAGTGCTCTGAGGAATTGTTCGAATTAATTCAGTCCACCACTATACGTTTCACAAGGAGTTTTCTTCCGCGTGCGACCTTTCTGTGGAATAGTTTACCACCGGCGATTTTTCCGGACCGTTACGACCTGGGGACCTTCAAGAAAAGAGCTTACTCCTTTCTAAAGGGTCGGCAACGCACCTGCAATTCCCCTGGTGTTGCGGTTGATCATGGGCAGCGGTAGTCACTAAACATCAGGTAAGCCACATGCTCGTTTGCCCCCTCTTCTATAAAAAAACAGATGTTGTGGTGTGTGCTCGCTTGTATTTCCTATTGTCGCTGCCATTCTTATTTCACTTATAAATCCAATATTCTACAAGCGGTACGTAGACGACATGTTCACAATTACATCATTAGACAAAGTTACTGCATCCCTCCACCATCTTAACCGCATAAAGTTGAAAATTCAATTCACAATGGAGTTAGTATATATAGTTCTTCGGCTTTACTCATTAGACAAACTTATAACATCGTTAGTCATACTGTGTATATAAAAATACCTATACTAACCGATATTTAATCTATAAAACTTATCACCATCCTTCACAACTAGCAACCGTAGGAGAAACTTGGGTTTTTTTGTTGAAATGTGACATTAAAGCACACCGTCCACGTGATGGTAAGTGAATGCTGTGGCCTATAGACATGACATCTTTTCTGGAAGAATCAAAATGCAGATGCGTTATCATACCTGAAGACTAAGATGAAATGCCTCGTTTCCAACAAGAAGGTTCTCCAGTTCTCTACACTCACCATATGAAACACAGCAGCATCAAGGTGCTATTTCATGTTGGTGTTCTGTGAGAGCATGTTTCTAACATAGTCGAGCCGACCCATTCGTGCCACAATCATAATATCTAATCATATATAATAATCATAATATATAATCAACGTGGCCCTACCTCGTTATAAAACATATTATCCATATATCTTCTTTATTTATACACATTTTAGTGAGCCCGAAATGTGAGCTTTTTTATCTTCTTCTGACTTCAAAATTTTTAATTATTTTTAATCTTTAAGATAACTTACCGTACGGTACATATAATTCGTAATAAATGTCGTAACATTTTTAAATCCCTTAAAAGTAAAGTCTTGGAGTAGAGTCTTAAAGTCTTCAAACGAAACAGAATTCATTCTTGCTCCTGTTTTTGTATGCCTGACAAAAGTTTTTCTTTACTTTTTGTGAAAACATGACGGATGCCCACAATTAGGGCCCAAAAGTTGGACGAGTAAGCATCAAGTAATCAATCACTAGTTACAAAAATCTCTAGTGGCGTATAATATTGAAAGTAATGGATTTGGTTTTTTCACAGGTCTAACTTAGAACGCTGTTTATTTTGAGATTTTTCTTGTAAAAGGTTTAAGGAACATACATATCTTACGGTTTTGGTGATACAAGTCGATAATCCAAGCGGTGTTAGGAAAAGGTAGATAAAAAATAATACATTGATATGTTTTATTTATTTCATAAAACACATTCCAAGGGCACTGCTATATATTTACTGTGATAAAATATTATATTACTATGCAGATTTGACATATTATTCAATATTATATATATCATATTACGTATCACAGGATATGATGATGATATATTACATATTAGGTTTCTGAATTATTATATATAATAATATCCTATACCTCAAAAAAGATTTATAGCCTTTTTAAGATAGGAGCCTTATAGTTAAATAACTCGAAAATCATCTGAAAAATCTACTTTAGGGTCATATTAACCCGACGATTGATTGAGGATGAGTAGTTTCTTATTGGATGCGATCTACAGTAGAATATAGTGGCCTGAATACTGATTAAGCGCTTAGAAATGTATGGCACCATAAAATGTTAGTCGATTGATGATAAATAAACATATCTGGGTACTTAAAACAAAAATACGAGTAGGTAACTAATTGGGAGGTAGCTTTATACATAGCTTGATCAATTAAGACCAATCAATTAACATACTGTAATTGATTGTTGAAGCTATATCATGATACGATCAGCAATCAGTATTTTATTTTATGAAATACTGATTGCTGATATATATATATATATATATATATATATATATATATATATATATATATATATACTTTTGTGTGTGTGTGTGTGCGTGCATGCGTGCATGCGTGCGTGTGTGCGTGTTCACACACACACACACACGCGCGCGTGTGGGTGTGTGTGTGTGTGTGTGTGTGTGTGTGTGTGTATGTGTGTGTGTGTGTGTGTGTGTGTGTGTGTGTGTGTGTGTGTGTGTGTGTGTGTGTGTGTGTGTGTGTGTGTGTGTGTGTGTGTGTGTGTGTGTGTTAATTCAGAAATATAGTGCAAGGGCATTGCAACTTGTTTATTTTTTAAAATTTTCTATTTTTTTTTTTTTATAATATACTAGTTAGTTTTATAATATATGTACTTCTTGTAAATCTCGTAATTAATAATTGAATATAATAATAGAAAAAGAATAATCACATCCTTGTGTAATGTTTACTTTTTACATATTGCGTATATTGTACACAGTCTTCAACAAAACAAAATTACTTAATGTAACAGCGCTTTGTGTTGATTCCCTTTTCTTTGTCCGCCGTTACATTAACGCGTGGTTTTTTTCTTCATTTTCTGCCGACGCGTGACGGATGCCCGTGGCAATTAATGTCCGGAAATTATACCAGAAAACAGGCAAGCAATCTATCACCAGCCGCTAAAAAACTTAGAAATCTCTTTAATCAATGAAAAAAATACATACGTTAACTATCTACAGACAGTTATATTTTTTTTCAGTCAGCTTCACTTACCGAAAAATAATAAAGGGCAGTATGTGCAGGTGCTTCTTTCTATATACTTTTCGCCACGCCTTTTTATCAGTCGCCTAATTCGTAGTAAAACAAATGCACTTGATTTTCACGTCGATCAGTGTTCGCTATCGCAACTGCCAATCAAGTGTTCAGTATTTTTTTAATTTGTAAAGTATTTAGCTTCCTCGTGCTCTATAGCATATTTGAGGCAAAGTGCGATCGCAATAAATCTATTAAGAAACTATTTTTTACATATATATCCCATCTGCATTTTGATCATGCTTATCATCAAAATGCGGATGGGATATACCCTTTTACTGGAAACGAGGCATTCCATCTCAGTCCTCAAGGGGGACAACGCATCTGCATTTTGATTTTTAATGGAGGATAGATGTAGATGTCTATGGGCCGCAGCAACTACTTACCATCAGGTGGACTGTGTGCTCGTTCATCACCCTATTCTATAAAAAAAAAGTGGTCCCTGTCGTATTACGACAGCTAAATATTATCTTACCACAGGCGAGATGTTCGATATTTTCTCTCATAGTAATAACTCATTTTGTCGTTGGAGTTAAACATTGAATGGAAAAAGAATAAAAATACAACTCAAGAAGTTATAGGGTTATATTTACGGCTGACGTTGAACCCCAGAGTTTAGACATATTTTGTATAGTTTTAATCAATTACTACCTGACAATAACGTAAATATAAAATATCAAGATTTTTTAATGAGATAATTGTAAACCCGTTCTTAGTAAGAACACACATTACATTATTACATTCTGAAATGAGTAACTATAGTAAATTTCAAATCAATCGGGTGAATAGTTTTAGAGATAACGTGATGTGAGTTATTCAGTCAGTCAGTGGTATTTTGCTTATATTCCTCGTCCAAGAAATGCCACAAATCACGGTCCTGAGCTATCTGCATCCAGCAGCTGCAACCTACCAGTAGGAGGCTGCCACTTGAGAAGCTTTTTTCTCCATCGTTTGTCGGTTCTTCAAGCTATGTGGCCGGCCCATTACCACTTCAGCTTACTTATCCGTTGGGCTATATCGATCACTCTGGTTCTACTTTGGATATCCTCATTTCTGAGCTCATCACGCAGAGGAACCCCAAGCATAGCCCTCTCCATATTGTTCTACATGCATAGCCCTCTCCATATCCATCTCTCTATTTCGTCCTCGCTGGGTGACTTTGAGCATCCTCTCACGGCGAGCAGTGAAGGACTACGTCTCAGATCCATAAGTCATCACTGGCAACACGCACTGGTTGTACAATTCCGTTTTCAGGTTTTGAGATTTGCCTGACGAGATGATGTGTCGTAATTTCCCGAACGCTGCCTAGCTGAGTTGAATCCGTCGATTGAGCTCGTGATCGAAGTACTCGTCAACACCTTCGAGCTTAGTGCTCCCAACAACCACCGGCATATGTGACTGACATGTGTGACATGGACATTACACACACACAATATATATATATATATATATATATATATATATATATATATATATATATATATATGAGCATAGAGCTTAGCTTAAAAAAAAATATAAGTATATATACCGTGCCGTTAATAATATCCACTACCACATATCTTCCCGTGGGTGTCGTAGGAGATGGGCAGCAGCACCTTCCCGATAACAGCAATAGTACAAAAAACTGCGGTTGTCAACCATAACCCCATGATGGGTGTTACTAAGATGGCTCCCAGTCCCCGGCGGCCCTGCTATTCCTCGCTGCGGGAACAACCACGGTAACGACGTAGCAGGGGTTGCTAAGAATCTCCGGTGGAGGTTCGGTTGCAATCTAAGACGCCTTGACTCGGCGAAGTACAACGCATGCACCATGAGAACTGCCGAGAAGATCCTGGAGCTGGAAGAAGAGATAGACAAATCGCGCTGGAATATTATAGGACTGTCCGAAGTTCGAAGAGACGGGGAGGATACGGTTATCCTCAAATAAGGCAACTGATTCTATCGCGGAAACCATTTGTCCCAAGAATGTGTCGGATTTATCGTCCCCAAGTCTCTCGTTAACAACGTTATAAAAATTTGAAGTGTGTCGACAGGGGTTGCATATCTTATACACAGAATCACC